>OU015495.1:206511864-206526864 GCA_907164885.2 Dolomedes plantarius
GCATTTTGTGTGAAACCACGAGTTCAAATAATGTTCTTTTATCGCAACGAAAAAAAAAATATATATATTTTGTTCTGTATTTAAAAGTTGTTTATGAATAATAGGGTATTGTGAATAATTGAAAAGTTGTTTATGCATATGTTTTTAGTGCCATTTTCGGATTTCAGAAGTTTCTAATATTTATTTGTTTTATTCGAATATCGTAAGAGATTTAAATTATGCATTTTGTTGTTCACGTTTTATCTTTCTTCCTGGTTGAGCAAGAGTTTTTTTTTAAGTGCGACTAAATAAATTTCTCACATTGAGGATAAGTTTTGAAGAAATATTGAACTAAGTTTTAAATTAAATTTGTTCTCTGGGTTACCACTCCGATTTATTTTTATACGAAATGGCATTTCTTCTGTCTAAGAAAAGGGAAGACCTGATAGAACTCGCATCAGAATTGTCGTTAAGTATCCAAGAGGGTTCAACTAAACTTCGAATAAAAGAACTGATCGTGAAAAGTCCAAATTACGTAGAGGAAGATGTCAAAATACTGATCAATAGCATAGCTGAGGAACGCGTACGCCGAGAAGCAGAAGAAAAAGAAGAAAAATTACGCCGAGAAGCAGAAGATAGAGAAATTGAACAGAAGCGAGAACAGCGAGAACATGAACTCGAGAAATTACGAATACAGGCTCAACAGAGTGTCAATACGACGAACAACGCCGAAAACGTCCAAGCGCCAAATAAATTGATTCACGAAACTTTCCATAAGTTTAATATGAAGGATGACATCAGCTTGAACCTCACCTTATTTGAACGGCACGCAGAATTAATATTTTTGCCGAAGAAAGATTGGGTACAAAGACTGATAGGATTGATACCCATTGACGTTGCTCATCTGATCGCAAGAGAACCAGCGGACAAATGTAATGATTACGACCACGTCAAGAATTTACTATTGAAAAGATTTAAATTGTCTCCGGAAAAACTTCGTCAACTATTTGTATCTCACCAAAAATCTGATGAGCGAACATGGCAAGATTTTCACTACGAACTGCAGACGTATTTCGACGGATGGACTTCCGGTTTGAAAATAGAAACCTTCGATCAACTACGAGAGTTAATTATAGCCGATCAAATTAAGAAGAAAGCACCTTACGAGTTTCAGCAACATTTTCTAGACGAATGGTCTACTATTAACTCACCTTCCGAACTAGCTAAAAAATTTGAAGAATATGATGATGTCCGAAGAACATTAAAACCGAAGTCATCCAACTCATTCGCTAAAGGAAAATATGAAGCCAGAGGATCTAACGATACTTATTCTCGAAGACCTGAACATTTCCAAATTGGGAACAATAGGCATGAAAAGAAATACTTTCAATCGAACGGAACTCCTTACGTCGGAAGAAATAAGCAACTAATCTGTAGCTACTGCAAAGGACAGGGTCATTATGCCGTAGATTGTACAAAGCGACCCAAAAACCCAAACATTAATAAATCTGCAAGCTCTCCGGTCCAAGTCTGCTCACGAATCTCTCAAGGAAGAGTTAAAACAAAGAAAATAACCTTCGGTAACAAGACTTTTGAAGCTCTCATCGATACCGGCAGTTCAGCGACACTCATTCGTGAAGATATGTGCGAAGGAATAATCAAACCCTCAGAACTCTCGAAAGACATAGTAGTGTTATATGGATTAGGAAGGTACGAAGTCAAAACAAAAGGGTCGTTCCAACGGAAAATTGAATTGGATGGAAAAGAATATTCCCTCACGTGGCACATCGTACCTACGCCGTGTTTAGAATTTCAGGCAGTAATCGGATCAGATATTTTGGAACAAGCCTCCGTCTTCTTCGACAAAGAAAGTGTTCAGTTCCGTAAACATGAAGATAAAACTTGGTTCATGCACACCCAAGTATACGAAGCGAAAACTGAAGACGAAATTGAAATCAAACATGTTAGCAATCCACGAATAAGAAAAGAACTGTTTGAATTGATCTCCAACTATAAGCCAAATAAGACCGAAACGACAAACGTGTCCATGAGGATTATTTTGAAAGATGACATACCGGTTTACCAGCCTGCACGTCGCTTATCCTTTACCGAGAACCAAGCAGTCAACAAGCAAGTCGACGAATGGCTTGAACAAGGAATTATAAGACCAAGCTCATCCGAATATGCGAGTCCAATTGTGCTAGTCAAGAAAAAAGATGGCACCACTAGATTGTGCGTGGACTACAGAAAGTTGAATCGGAAATTAGTCAAGGATCGTTTTCCATTGCCGTTGATAGAAGACGTATTAGATAAACTCCAAGAAGCCAAGGTGTACACTACGTTAGATTTGAGAAATGGATTTTTCCATGTCGATGTAAATGAAGACTGCAAACATCTCACCTCTTTCGTTGTTCCAGACGGACAATTCGAGTTCAATAAAGTACCTTTCGGCCTAAGCACTAGTCCCAGCGTATTCCAAAGATATGTGTACAGTATTTTTCGAGAACTAATGCGAAAAGGTATTGTAGTAATTTACATGGACGATTTGATAATTCCGGCAAAAGATGAAGAAGAAGGTTTAGAAAAACTAAAGAAAGTGTTTGAAGTTGCTTCGAAGTATGGCTTAGAAATTAAATTTGAGAAATGTCGATTCCTAAGTAGAAAAGTCGAATTTTTGGGTCACGTCGTCGAAAATGGAACAATACGCCCATCAATTGCGAAGACGATAGCCGTCAAGAAGTTCCCAGTGCCAACAACGGTCAAGCAGATCCAAAGTTTTTTAGGACTAACCGGCTACTTTCGAAAATTTATCCCCGCGTACTCTAAAATAGCGAAACCTCTGAGTGATCTAACAAGAAAAGACAATCCATTTGTATTCGAACAAGCCCAAATTGAAGCATTCGAAAAGCTCAAGAAACTATTAACTGAAAGTCCCGTTTTAAGCATTTTTCAGCAAGGGAAAAGGACCGAACTACACACCGATGCAAGCCAACAAGGATATGGAGCTGTTTTACTCCAGGAAGCGGATGACGGAAAATTACACCCTGTTCAATACATGTCGCAGAAAACTACTCCAGCCGAGGAGAAATACAGTAGCTATGAACTGGAAGTTCTTGCTGTTGTCACCGCTTTAAAGAAATTTCGAATCTACCTTCTAGGGCAACATTTCAAAATCATAACGGACTGTTCAGCTTTTCAAAAGACTATGGACAAAAAAGATTTAGTTACTCGTATAGCGAGATGGGCACTACTGTTGGAAAATTATGATTACGAAATTGTACATCGACCCGGCCAGAGAATGCAACATGTAGACTCTTTAAGCCGATACCCCGTCGCCATAATTACAAGCGATACTCTCACCGCCAGATTGAAAAGAGCTCAACAAGAAGACGAAAACACTCAAAATTTTAAATCACTGATTGAAACAAACCCTACTTCACACTTCTTCATTAAAAACGAAATATTATACAAATATGTAGATGGCCGTGAATTAATAGTAGTACCAAGAGATATGCAAACTGAGCTAATCAAGCTAGCTCATGAGAAAGGACACTTCGCAGCTGCAAAAACAGAAGAAATAGTTAAACGAGAATTTTTCATACCTAATTTAAGCAGACAAGTGCAAAACGTGATCGTTAACTGTGTACCGTGTATTTTAACCAACAGAAAGAGCGGGAAAAAAGAAGGTTTCCTATACCCTATTCCGAAAGAAGATGTACCGTTAAGCACCTATCACGTAGATTTCATTGGTCCTATGCCCTCTACCAACAAAAGGTACCAACATATCCTCACAATAGTCGACGCCTTCACGAAGTTCACCTGGCTGTATCCCGTAAGATCTACCACCGCAGAAGATGCCCTCGATAAATTGAAATTGCAACAAAAGACTTTCGGCAATCCCCAAAGAATAATAACAGATCGCGGTTCTGCTTTCATCTCCAAAGTGTTTAGTGACTATTGTACCGAAGAGAACATCCAACATCTGCAGATCACCACTGGCGTACCGCGAGGAAACGGTCAAGTGGAGAGAATCCACCGAACTCTTATCCCTGTTTTGACCAAGATGTCCATCGTCGATCCTACCAAGTGGTACAAATTCGTAGACCCATTGCAAAGAATTCTAAACAGCACCTCCAACCGAAGTACTAAATGGTCTCCATTTGAACTATTAACTGGCGTCATCATGAGAAATAAGGAGGACCTTCACCTAAAAAATCTGCTAATGGAAGAGATGGTGGAAGAATTTCAAGAGCAAAGAAACCAATTACGACAAGATGCTAAAAGAAACATTCAAAAGATCCAGGTTGAGAATAAAAGAATCTACGATAAGAAATGCAAGAAGGCCCCTGAGTATCAGCAGGGAGATCTAGTAGTCATCCGAAGAACACAATTTGGAACAGGCTTGAAGCTAAGGCCTAAATTTTTAGGACCATATAGAGTTATCGAAGTAAAGCCTAGAGATAGATACGAGTTAGAGAAAGTAGGTAACCACGAGGGTCCTAGATTGACCTCCTCGTCTGCCGATCTAATGAAATCCTACTCACCAGGATGAGGGATTAAACGTTTTTTCTTTTTATTCATAATTGTTTACTGTGTTTTTATTTTATTTTTGTTTATTGTATTTCCTCATTGTAATTCATTTGCGCGAATTGTATGGTTATTTCTCATATCTAAATCATTTCGGAAATTTTGATGTACATTTATTTAGTGATGTTTTAGGCCAATCGTTTTATGTAAAGTCAGATCACTGAGGTCAGTGATTCCAGGCTGGCCGAACTTGTAGAAAATTGAGTTGTGAGAGATGGAGACTTCGACCTGAACGAATTTTATTCCGTTGGGCTTAAGCGTCCAATAGGAAAGCTTTTAGCGCGTATGACGTCACCTTTTCGGAGAGAGCATTCGGAGCTCACTGGCAGACCCCCCCGCGGACATGAACGAGTAATGTCGTGCCTTCTTCCTCGCGTCGTGTTTTTAACGAATTCGCTTAACGAATTGGGATATTTCGAAGTCCCCATCTCACAGGTGAACCATGCTCTGTAGTAAAACCTTAATTTACCTTCCTCGTAACTTTGTAAATTGTAAATAGCGTGATGTCTTTTCTTTATGTGTTTAAAAGTAAATAAAATGTTAGTTTAGATATTAATCTTTTTATTTCTTTCGTATAATTCTTTCCGTAAAGTTACTTACCCCTAGACGCCGTCCTACATATATATATGTATATATGTATATATATATATATATGTATATATATATATATGTATATATATATATATGTATATATATATATATATATGTATATATATATATATGTATATATATATATATATGTATATATATATATGTATATATATATATATATATATATATATGTGTATATATATATATATATATATATATATATATATATATATATATATATATATATATATATATATATATATATATATATATAAGATTATTCAAATATTAAAAATTGGTCTTTTGCAAAGGATTACCTTAACTACCGAAATATTAATACTAATGGCATATTTTAATCTTTTCAACATTTGCAATCTACTTCCAATGATGAAGCCCAAATGATATTCTAACTGCGATGAAACAAGTTCTTTTTTGGGTTGATGGCATTTCTGATGAGGATATGAATAAGTTATCTTCCATACTATCAGGAGTCCATACATTTTATCCATTCGTTTTATCCATTACGTTTTATCCACTCGTTTTCTAATCCTGGAATTAAGTTTTCGGTTAATACTTAGGTGCTGCTATGTCGTTGCAATAAAAATGAGGATTTCATCTAGCGTCTTTTCCCAGAGAAAAGTGATCGGCATATTGATTTTTCGAGTCTTATTTAAAGAATGCATTTAGAATCAGTAGGTATGATTTGTTAATGAATTTAACACGTGCGGAAGCATATTGGCAGTAATATCACAAGGCTGTAGCTCCATTTTTCTTTTTTTTTTGGGGGGGGGGATTTGGCAACGTTTTTTAACAACATTTTTGCCTTTCAAAAAATTTTTAAACCAGTAGAGTACTTACGAATTTAAAACAGTGTTTATATAAATTACTCTGATTTTTGCATAACTGTTTGTAATTATCATCACAAGAAATCTCATACAACAGGAGGAGAATATCTTTAAGCACTAATTCGTATTCAAATATTATCGACAAATTATTGGCGTTGTAATAAAGAAGGGCAGCTATTCCCATAAGTGTAATTGACTTTGTTCCGGGAATAATTTAGGAAATGAAAGACGGACAGAGCAGCAACTGAATACAAGTTGATATAGTCTTTTCATTTACAAAATACTTTTTTTCAAATTACATTTCCTTTTACTTAAGGGGACAGTGGACCTTCAAACCTAACTTTTTTTGTTTTGAATGGATTTGCTTGAAATTTTAATATGTGATTAGCACCATAGATATGTAAAAGTGGTTAAAATTTAAACATGAAATATTAATAATTTATGAATTATGATTTATTAATTATATCAAAAATTTTCCTAGTTAAAAATGTTCCATGCGCATTTCTTTTGCATGTAATGTGGTAATTTTTATGTACAGGATACCTTATAGAACTAACAATGAAACTTATTGCTTATTTAAAGCATTCATAAAAAATATAAAGAGAAAAAAATAATAATAGTGAATACACCCTTTTTATTACGCAAAATACTTATAAATCCTCTTTTCAAATTCTAAATTTAGAAATTCTGGGCTAAAGCATATTTTATTTCAATAAGATTTATTTGATATACAGTTAAGTATATAAAACTTAAATTTCAAAGCAATACGATCATTAGAAATGCAACTGGAGCAGTTTGAATATTCGTATGACATGAAGATTTTTATTTTGAGAAAAACGCATTTAAAGTTATTGCTAAAGATAGTTAATGATGATCACATAATATCTAAATTAAATAACCACATAATATCTAAATTAAATACAAATGCCTATAACTAGGAAAGTAATCGCATAACTTAAAAATTGTTTTTGCAACACATTCCAACTCGTCTGTAGTTTCACAATTCAATAAAATAAAAAATCGAATTTTTGGACAAATTTCACGATTTTGAAAGTCCACTGTCCCCTTAATAATGTTGACAAATTATGAAAAACAGAGACAGGTAAAAATAAAATTTAAAAAAAAATGAAATCCCTAAAAACAAATGCATTATACTAAAAATTATACCGTATGCACGGATTAATGGCCAACAGTCTCGCCCTTTACTGTGGACAAATGACGTCATAGCCAATCTTCTAGGCCTTTGTAATATATAAATAAACTAGCTGAAAACCCGCGCTTCGCTACGGAGTACATTCAAATTAAATACAACGGTCAATGTATGCAATTAATGCCAAAAAAAATTAAATATAAATATATATAATAAATACGACTATCAATGTACACAACTGATGTAATATATATATATATATATATATATATATATATATTTATAAAAAAATCGTAAGGGATATTTATTTTTTTTTTTGGGATAATATCCAATCGTCTGCTGCATTAGAAAAGAAAATAGTTTTTTTGTCTATTTAGTTGTTATGCACGTGACGATAAATTTATTTAAAGTACCAGAAAAAGAAATCACGTGATCAGCATTCAATAAATTAAATTCTAAAAATGAATCTTTAAAAATTCACCAAAAATCAGAAAACCGAGGTAAAGATTCTAAAAAGATTTCATTTCAAAGGAATTTTTAGGATCTTTCTCGTGACATAAATTTTATAACCCTCAAATTATTATTTTAAATGCAAACTTAAAAAAAGTTATAAAAACAGCTTAAAAATTTAATTTAAAAAAATCAAGAAGAATTTTTGTAAAAATCTTTCTTAGTGCACCCCTACACCATAAGAAGAATCGCCATGCAAAATTTCAGCCAACGGAACAGTTATATACAGGGTGGCCATAATTAAACTGACAGTGCTCACAGTGTTCTGTAGCGCGATCTATTTGCGTGAATGACGCCACATTTTGTAGGAAGATTAAACAAGACGGGGGACGAAGGATTCCGCGAAAAAATAAATTAGTTCCAAAAGTCACCGCTAGGGGAATATTTGGCGCTCTGTAATAGAAAATAGAGTGTTAACAAATGCAAATCAATACGGAAATTACCTTTTATTTTGCATTCAAATGAGGTTCAATGTGGCTGCCGTTGTTGTGGACCACATATTGCATTCTGTGCACAGTATGCACAACAGCAGAAAGTAACATGTCCGCAGGAATCTCCCGTACAGTCCGTGATATGTTATCCTTCAACGTAGCCATGTCCTGGACCACTCCTTGATAGACCTTGGACTTAAGGTAACCCCATAGCCAGAAGTCGCATGGGGTAAGATCAGGCGACCGAGGTGGCCATGCAGTTGGAAAGTAGCGGCTAATGACTGTTTCTGTTGTGAATTTCTGTCGTAGCAGCTGTTGCACCCGTACAGCAACGTGTGGAGGGGCTCCATCTTGCATGAAAGTGATTTCCCTCAGGCATTGTCTTTGCTGAAGTGCCGGAATGACAAAGCTGTTCAACATGTGGCGATATTTCTCTCCGGTAACAGAACAGGTTTCCGGTCCTGTCGGGATAATGTTCTCATAGAAGAATGGACCTACGATAAATTCCGCTGTGAACCCACACCAAACAGTTACCTTTGGTGAATGTAAGGGAATTTCTGTGACTGCATGTGGTGATTTGTCATCCCAAATTCGGCAGTTCTGGGTATTCACAGTTCCATGCAGGTAAAAGTGGGCCTCGTCTCCCCATAAGATTTTCCACGGCCAAGCATCATCCACCTCCATTCTGGCAAGAAAGGTGAGAGCAAAAGTCAATCGCTTATCATGGTCGGGGTACAGTAACTCCTGTACACGGCTGATCTTGTACGGATAGAAGTTGATAATCTTTCGTAAGATTTTCCATACCGTACTGTAAGGCATATCCATATTCCGAGCTAATCCACTAGCGCTAGAGGTGGCAGCAATATTGTCTGGTCCTCTGTCAACAATCGCCGTGGCAACTGCTTCGATTGCATCCTGTGGTACAGGTTTTCGTCCTCTGCCTGACTGAACCTTCAGAGAACCTGTTTTCTCAAACGTCGCAACCATTGCTTTTAGCCCATTAACTGACACAGGACCGTTACCTTTACGCATTTTTTGTGCGTTCTAAAAGCACGAAGAGCGGCTGACGCGTTCCACTGGTTGAGGTAAAAGAATTTGACCAGTAACGCACGCTCGACTAAAGAAGGAGACATTGCACATAAACTTTCAATCCAATTGATTCGAAACGTAACACATTGCCTTTTAAAACCCAAGCAGCTGGCACTGTGCCAATGGATGTAACGTGAAATTTGAATAAAGAACTTCTGCTCAGCGTACGTGATATTGCAGATCACGAGACTTTATCGGTGTTTATGTAGATTTTACGCTTTTTTAAAAGTGTTGCCATATTGCACTTGAACTAAATAAGAAAATGTGCATAATGAAAGGTAATTTTATTCCGTATTAATTTGCATTTGTTAACACTCTATTTTCTATTACAAAGCGCCAAATATTCCCCTAGCGGTGACTTTTGGAACTAATTTATTTTTTCGCGGAATCCTTCGTCCCCCGTCTTGTTTAATCTTCCTACAAAATGTGGTGTCATTCTCGCAAATAGATCGCGCTACAGAACACTGTGAGCACTGTCAGTTTAATTATGGCCACCCGGTATATATAGCTATGGTAAAACACTTAAAGGTAGTTCATCAAATCGTTGGCGTATGATCAATGAATTAAATTCAATCCAATGATAATATTAATAGTTAGATATAACACTGCAAATAATTAACACTAAATGCAGGGTGGTCATAAAAAAATTTGCCGATATATGGACCTCTAGCGGCTGTTACGTTGAACCGATCAAGATGAGATTTCAGATATAGCTATTTAAAGGTATGAGCTCGGGATTCTGGGAACGGCAACCAAGTGGTGCTCACGGTTACGGTTATAGGTATAGAAACTTGAAATTTTGGAATGGCAACGTCCACTTTTTACCACCGCAAAATACTCACCGCATGCGAAAACCCTAAAGAGAGCTGGAACGGTACGTGTATTACAAAAAACGGACGCATTATGCACGCACAAAAAAACAACTCTACGAACGGCCTAAGATGGCACCCATGTGGAAAATGCGTAATCCAAATAAAAGTTTTCTTTTGTCCGATCTGTGCTGTCATCAGTAATTAGTGCCTTCCCTCTGTCATATTCAAATTTCCACCGTGCGCCCCGATCGTTTTTTTGCTGGCCGTTCTCAGAGCTACTTTTTTGAGTGCATAACTCTTTTGTTTTTTGTGATACACTTACCATTTAGGGATGCTTTATCGATGTCGATGTTTTCAAAACATCGATGTTTTGATAAAAACATGGATGTTCTAAACATCGATTTATTGAAGCCGATGTTTTTTTAACATGGATGTTTTTTGCTCGATGTTTTACGCTGTCTCGATGTTTTTCTTTTAATGAAAAAGTTCCATAATAAAAAAATTTACCACGTAGCATAATTTTTACACTCAGTAAATGTAAGTTTGAATTCTGGAAAGTACGAATACAAAAGGGGGAACGATTCCTTAGCAAACAGACAAATGGCAATCAACAACCAATGAACCGATCACAGCGCTTGGAATGTTCTCGACACTCCAGAACCTTCCATGGGTTTTTATTTTATAAATAGTATATACACTAGAGCATCCATTTAAGTTTATGTTTTGTTCTGGTTTTATGTAACTTGACGTTAATATTATTAGTAAGATGCCTCCCAAAAGTACCGTTTGGAAATATTTTTGCAAAACCTCTGACAAATTGGCAAAATGCAATATTTACCTTAGGTCCCTCAAAACTTCTGGCAATACCACGAATTTATCTCTACATATGAAGGCAAAACATGGCGATATTTACAACGAGAATTTTGAGTCATCAATATAGCCTAAGGCAAAAGCAACCAAGTTTTTGTCATTTGTGTCAGCCCAATCAGAGAGTAAAATTAAATCACCCCTCCATCCCACGACTAACAGAAGTAACATTAATGTTAAAGGTTGCAAAACCAGTTTTAAAAAAGGGATGTTCTAAAACATCGATGTTTAAAAACATCGATGGTTTTTGGGCGATGTTTTATTAGCATCGATGTTTTAATATTGAATATCGATGTTTCAAAACATCGATGTTTTGTTATCGATGTCGCTTCCCTAGTACCATTCCAGCTCTCTTTAGGGTTTTCTCGTGCGCTGAGCATTTTGCGACGGAAAAAAGTAGGCATTGCCATTCAAAAATTTCGACTTTCTGTACCTATAACCGTAACCGTGAGCGCCACTTGGTGGCCGTTCACAGAATCCCGTAAACATACCTTAGAATAACTATATCTGAAATCTCATCACGATCAGTTGAACGGAACAGCCTTAGAGGTCCATATATCGGCAAAGTTTTTTTATGACCACTCTGTATTAGGGTTGCCAACTTTTTCTGTGACGATTCCGGGACAAGTAGCTCTAAACTGAACATCATCATCATTATCAGTCAGCCATTACCTAGTTTTCTGAGGAAACTTTTTATGTACGAAAAAATTAAAATACAGTTTTTTTTAAATTTATTTTTTATATTTTTTGTTTTAACTATTATAGAAACTTAATTACATACATACACACACACACACACACACACACACACACACATATATATATATATATATATATATATATATATATATATATATATATATATATACAGTGGAATCTCGATCTATCGTTTTTCAATGGACGGATTGAAATGAACGATAAATGCGGGAAAACGATAGATGCGGAAACATAACAAAGCAATATGATAGTTGGGACTGGATAAAATGAACGACACATACGGAAAAACGATGGATCCGAAAACGATCGATGGAGATTCCACTGTATATATATATATATATATATATATATATATATATATATATATATATATATATGCAACAAGAAAACGTGTTTTCCTAAATTACTCTTAAAGCATATTCTCTTTTTAATAAAGTACAATCCCTTTTTCAAATTGCAACCTAAAACTAATGTAAGTTATAATTTATATTAGCCCTGCAGATCATTAAGCAGGCATGTGAAATATCTGAACTCAATAACATCCCCATACATCTCTGGTCGAATAGTTTCAGCCGATTCCAATTCCGGGACAATCCCGGCCAATCCGGGACAGTTGACAACCCTACTCTGTATACAATGTAGCATCCCTTATTGAGAGCTGATTTTGTGGTTTTATTTTCTAAACCACTTTAAAAAAAGAAAATTCTATTTGAATATGGAAAACAAAGTATCAAAAAAATGAGACTCAATGCTATAGTTATACAAAAGAAATATAAAAGCTACGACTTTCATTTTTGAGAGACTTGAGACATACTTTTTATCCAATATATCTTTGACGCATTACGTTTAAATTAAAAGCGATAAAATTAAATTGGTTTAGAAGATAAATAAAAATATAATGATTATGAGTATGTTTAAGAGGATAATTAAAATTTTATGGTGATTGACGGGAATTCTGAGAGTATTACTACGATTTAAATTTTAAAAGAATATTTATAAAATTTATCTTCTTTTTCTTTATAAATTAATTTAGCAGAAATAATCTTATCGTATTGCAAAGTTCTTCTGTAATCCCTTCAAATGTTTGCACAAAGTCATAATTTTATGGATAATTGTTATTTTATTATTGTGACTAAATCCTTTAAAAGCAATAATCAACACATTTTGCTGTTTATGATTAATAATTTTTTGTATGTATAGCTATAATAAAAAATCATTTAAATTTAAAATATTTTAAACAAAAAGATTGAAAATATAAGAAACATAAACTTAGCTGTTTATTGGGTGTGAAGATTTAAAAAAAAATTATGCAGAATGTTTTAATATTCAAAGCTTATAAATTAAGAAATAGACCACAATATTACAACATAAATACGTATAGATTTTGTTTCAAAGTACCACTGAACAAAAAATTTTCAGATCTTGAATTCACCTTGAAAGATGAATGAGACCTTAAATTTGATGCCTATTAAGTAGATTTATAAAAACTATGTCGATTTATTCAGAGCAATGACTAAACCATCTTTGAGTTGATTATCACACTGCAGAAAAAAATAATGTTTTTAATATATTTTAATTTATAATTATTTTTTATATTAATTAGTATTCCTAAATATAATTAAAAGAACTGATTCTTGAATTGATTCTTCTCTTCATATCAATAAGATTAAAATTTCTTAACAAGTACTATCTTGCAACTGTAAACAATTTTCTTTCCACTATAAACAACTGAAATGAGGAATTGAACTTAAATATTCTTATGTATGATTATGTGCGTCTATCTTCAAACCATGTCATTATTTAGGTCTTTTAATCCCCCTCACAATGTATTTAAAATTTATTTATTCACATAAAAGTTAACCAAGGTGGTACCCGAGCAAATTGTGTATATAGCCGGGAGATCAGCCCCTCTCAGCCTACTATGTCAGATAAAGTTAGAAAATAATTTCTCAGCATATATATATATATATATATATATATATTAATATTAGGGTGGAACGAAAAAAACTTTTTTTTTAATGTCAATATGCTCTAGATTTTAAAAGTTGCCTTTTGGGATTTGAAACAGAATATAAAATTTTATTGCTATACTATAATATTTTTAAATGCCAGAAAGGGCAAGGTGATGGATATTTTTTATAAAAATATCCATCAAAATGGATATTTTTATGAAAAAGTGATAAAATTTGTATTTTTTAAAAATTGCTTTTATAGTATATTAAGATAATAATATATTTTTTGTAAATAAAATATTTAAAATATGATATTTTTACAGAAAACTTACATATTCTAAGTATTTATAACTTTTAGATGCCATTACAGAAGAACTGATTTTGTAGAATTTCGCAATTTTCATCATAATTTTACAGTAGCATATTCTTATAAAACACATTGGAATGGATGAAAAACAATTTTTAATTAACGGACCTTAGTTAAGACAAACAAATCACATTTATTTAGAAAAATATTAATGTAGTGTCTTTAAAGGAAAAACGTTATCTTGAAAAAAACATTCATGTTTTTCAAAAGCCCATATACTCAAACACGGTTTCCATTACTTATTTTGCTGACACATTCACTTTTTTTTATTATTCAATTTTTGGCATTATCTTTTGAGAATGTATTTTTGTTTTTATCAGTGCACTCTTGCAAAAGAGCCACGAATGGACAAGGATGTCTCGGGAACTGATTTAATAATCCTTTCTATTGCATCTGTGTGACATGGAAAATTATTGATGCCAATACTTTGATTCCCGTGATCAGATTCTTTTGATTCCTTTATAAACTGCTTTAGTTTGTCATCAGAAATATGCCTCGTCATAGGATATTTTGTTACTTTCACATCATTTCATTTAATCATATCAATATAGTCCTTGGCATCAAAATTTATACGTTGAATTAAAAACTTTATGATGCCTCCTTCATTTTCAGCACTTTTTTTAATCCTATTTTGGAACTCCTATTTTCCACTATTTTGAAATCCTGCGTCATCTAAGCTCTATTACATGACTGCGATCATCTGATATCATACATAGGATGAGATTTTCAGAAGCAGATTTCTGGCATTGGAAAAGTGCCATTATGTAAATGATAGCATAATGGCCTTTTTAAATGCCAACAACCAACACTTAAACATTATTGCAATTGGATGTGAGGGAACTGCCGTAAAAACTGGATTGAACAATGGTGTTGGAAAAGTATAAATGATAGCATAATGGCATTTTTCAATTCCAACAACCAACATTTAAACATTATTGCAATTGGATGTGAGGGAACTGCCGTAAAAACTGGATTGAATAATGGAGTTGGAAAAGTATAAATGATAGCATAATGGCATTTTTCAATGCCAACAACCAACACTTAAACATTATTGCAATTGGATGTGAGAGAACTGCCGTAAAAACTGGATTGAATAATGGTGT
>OU015495.1:206529364-206608147 GCA_907164885.2 Dolomedes plantarius
GATGATTGGACATTATCCAAAAAAATATTTAAATGCAATAAAAGATATCATCCTCAAACTGTACTGTGTTAACTGTAATATATTCTTTAGTATGCCCTATTTGATTTAATTTGAATATTTTCTTCTACAGCATTTTATCTATAAAAATATCCCTTACGATTTTTTTATAAATATGTATTTTGTTTTTTCTTACATCAATTGTATACAATGATCGTCGCATTTATTATAAATATGTATATATATATATATATATATATATATATATATATATATATATATATATATATATTTATTCATTTATTTATTTTATTTTATTTTATTTGGCATTAATTGAATACATTGACCGTTGTATTTAATTTGAATGTACTCCGTAGCGAAGTGAGGGTTTACAGCTAGTTCTCTATAAATAAATAATACGCTTACATAAATATTCTTAAATGTTAACTATTCGTAAAATTTTTACAATCTGATATCATTAAACGCACACTCGTAAACACGTATGCATACCCTTAATTAGCATGGACCCTAATCTGAATAAGTCAATTCTCTGTTACAAATAAAAGCGGTAGGAAATAGCAAAAAAATGATTGCGTGGTTTCATTAGCAGTCTCTTCTTTATGAAACGTAACTTAATGGAAAAGGCCTCATAAATGTCATAACCAGACGATTTTTATCGCCACGCATTGTTTATGAGCGACCGTAATTTGGAAATATCTGGGATTTGCTTATTTTATATTTGTGCTGAAAGTGGATAAAAAAGAAAATGATTTCCTCTAAATGTTTATTCTGTATAGTTAAATCAAATTAAGTTTTTTAAGTTTTATAAATCAGTTTCTCTCTTCATTATTTACGTGAAGCAATTTAGAATTTCATTGAATGTATCCTCTTTTCATTTTGTCAAATGTTATTAAGTATTGAACAATTAATTACGGGAATGAAGTTAAAAACAAATCTCATACACGCTACTAAACGAGGATAAACAAGAATTTTATATGTAAAAACGAGAAAGTAATCCTATTCTCACAATGGAAAATTCTTTTTTGTACTTCATATGTGAAATGCAATGCATATTTTTCTTCTCTGAATTCATGTCTGAACTGCATTATTTGTTTTTTCCTAAACAATTCTATAATTGCTCGCTATTAATTGATGACAGTGACATTAATACTTTAAGATATATGTGTGTAAGGCATACACAAGGTTCGATTCACAAGAATCGAACTTTTGAGTGGATGAATTAAATAAGCTGCTTGAGATATGCTAATTTCGGCATACGCGCTTAGTATAAATACCATGCAGCGTCATTAATATAAAAGTTGTTATGGTTTTAAAAAGGTTCTTAAAGTTGATAGATAAGCGAGAGGGAGCTACGAGGGTATGCAGCTCCAGTACTATCCTGCGCTAGTGCTTAGGGGGCCCAAAGTTTACGCGGCAGAATTGCTGGTTGACTTACTGTTCGTGTGTATTGAAAAATATATTGTTCTTGAAAGCTGTATTTATATATCTGTACAAGTAGTACGTATGAATCTTGTTGTTAAAAGCAAAGCCTACATGTGCAACGAATATTCAATAAACATTGTTTCATGTATAAACTGTGTTTGTATGAAATTCATTTAGAGTGCCACTTCAAATTATATGCACCCAAGTCTGGGTAGAAGTGAGCTAGTTACTCTATATGTGACATTTTGTTTTTTTCACTATTCTCCTTCTTGAAGTTTAGCAATATATGTATTACTTCAGTTGGTTCATGGACGAACAAAAAACATCTTTATTCTATCTTTCGTCGTAACAGCGTGGACGATTTTACAATAATATGGATATTAAATAAACATACTTAAGCTTGATATCACATTATTAGCTCAGCACGTGCGTTTTTATTTTCACACTAAGAAAAACAATAAAAAAACATAATGGTTCATAAATAAATATTTTCATAGAGTTTGTGTAATTTTTAAAAATTGCATTATTCAAGTAAGTTACACTTGTAAGGTATACACAAGATTCGATTCACAAGAATCGAACTTTTGAGTGAATGAATTAAAGAAGCTGCTTTAGATATGCTAATTTCGGCATACGCGCTTAGTATAAATACCACGCAGCGTCATTAACAAAAAAAAGAAGTTGTTGTTAAGGTTGAAAAGGTGTTATCCTGCGCTAGTGCTTAGCAGGCCCAAAGTTTACGTGGCAGAATTGCTGGTTTGACTTACTGTTTGTGAGTATTCGAAATGTGTATTTCTATTCAATGATAATATATATATTCCGTACAAGTAGTACGTATGCTTATTGCTGTAAAAGCCAATTATATATGTGCAACGAATTCAATAAACATTGTTTCAGGTATAAACTGTGTTTGTTTCAAATTCAAATAGAGTGCCACTTCAAATTGTATACACCCAAGTCTGGGTAAAAGTGAGTTAGATTCTCTATACACTCTACTCTTATTTCCTTATTAAAAGAACATAGCCTAGAAACTCATAATATTCAAATTTTAAGGACAAGAATACGTTTCAGAAATAAACATAACATTTATTGGTTGAATGACAAAATCATCCAGAGCTCACCATAAAAGAAATAAAGAAACTGTGATCTTATTTCGAAGGTTTATATCACAAGTATTGGATTTAGAAGCCTTATGCTGCTTACCGGAGTAATCTTTGAAAAGTTCCGCTTCTCTTCCCTAAATTGGATATTCATATTTCAAACAACTGTCGTTCACAGATACAGAAATCCTTATTTAATGCAGTAAGAAAGTATTATTTTTATTTCTACTTTAAACATGAAAAAAGTAGAAGAATGTTAAATTGGCAAATATTAAATGCAATAGTAAAGCTTAATGATAATATAATTCAGAGATGATCATTTTATTATTTACAAAATTTATGCCTTTATTTACCATAAAGAAGGAAATTTCATATAACAGTGGCATAAGGAATTTTCTTGCATACAGATGCATACGTATTATGATATGGATTCAAACAAAAAAGAACACATGTATGTAATACAAATTCAACTATAACTCTAAATAAATGCATAAAGATTCCTCAAAAGACTCATAACTCATCCAATCTCTACAGGCTGAATAAAGAAAAAACATCTACAACAAAATATCTTTAAAACTTAAGACAGAACAGAACTTGCTATCTAAAGGCAAGAGATCCAGGACAGTTGGAAAGACTATAGTCATAAATCCCGTACAGAAGCAGAGGCACATTTCAGACTGAAAACAGGCCACGACTGTCTGGCAGAACATGTAAACCGAACTGGCATCCTTACCAAAAGTGAATGCCAGGTCTGCAGGGCAGGCAATATGAATGCAGATCACCTACTTACATGCCCAGGACTTGATCCGGAAGCCCCAAAAAGTGAGAACTTTACCAAATTATACTGGGACGCTAGAGATATGATGAACTTTCTATGAACTTTTAACACCTTTTATCTGACTCTGTGCTTTATGCATCTGCTCAATGCTTAGTTCTTTGCTGTTTGTGTTGCCTGTAAATATGGATTAATTTTCCAAATAAAGCCATCGGTGGGGAGATTCCTCCAATAACTTAATCAAATTTCCTTTATTAAATAATGAAATGGTTTAAAAATGTAGAAATATGGTAAGTACCTTGAAAAAATTATAAGCCACCTAATTATGTATCAATAGTCTGTCTGACGACCTACTACGCAACTAACCTTTATTCTGACACACACAGCGCCCGCTTACGTAAAGGCTGTCGGAGATTTAACACATGAGAAAGACGACATTCAAGGTATCTGCTTTTACTAGTGGGTAGTATAAACTTCAACACTAAACGTTATAACCTACGCGACAAGAAGAGTAGAGTGGAATCGTGGCCCACAGTTACCAAGAATCTCGATCAAAAATTCCTATCGTACACAGCGAGGACAGGCTAAATTTAAAGTATATACAAGCCTTTTATTCAAAACATCTTTACTTTTATATTACAATATGTACAATGTTCAAATCAGAGGCATAGCTGTTCATTTGCTAGCAAAGACAATGGCTACCTCAAAAACAACGTCTCTGCCTCAGAGTAGCAGCTCGCTTATCAGTCGATAAGGGACTGTCCCCTCTCCTCCGAGAAACCGCTTTTTATCTCCCCTCTCATTCTTCCAGAAGGATCTGGAAAATTCTATTTCTCGAATCTTCCCGAAGAGTGGGGATGCTCAGTCACCTGGCCGGTTGGCGGAAACCGTTCCCAGTTGGATCGGCAGCTTTCATCAGCGGGGTAGTCCGTAATTAGAGCCTACGGAAACACCTGGTCAGTATCCTTGGCTCCATTATCACGGGGTTTCATCCACTTCTCCGATTGTCCACACATGGCAAACCGCTTGCATCATTCCCGGCCATGGTGTCCAAATTAGTGGGGATTGGACTTCCTGTCTTAATTTCTTCCTTCGGGACGCTTATCTGGAACAGTACACAGACAGGACTGTGCTCATACATCCATATGAAATACATAATTCCTTCACGTTATTATAGTAAAAAGAAAGAAAAAAAGGATCGATCTTTAAAAGAAGGGCATGTCATGTAAAATCTACGACGGCCAGATTCCTACGTTTGAGTAGTATGTGTGATGTTGTCATCACATCACTCCATCGCTGGTCGCAACGTCGATCAGCGATCACTCTCTTCCCCTTGGTTTTTGGCGAGGGAAGAGAAGTGAAGTGACGGGTGCAGAGTTTGAGCGGGAAGAAGCCCTGTGCTTGCAAGGCCATTCGTTAATTTTCTTCTTGTAGTGCTGTGGTCGCAGTATAATGTGTGCTTTTGCATAAGGAGTTCTTTTTTTTTGCAATAAAGTTTTAAATACAGTGGACGCTCGTTAATTCGAACTCGAAGGTTCTCAGAAAAAAGTTCGAATTATCCGAAGTTCGAATTATCCGATGTTAAGAGAAAATATATAACCTTAAATGTGTATCACTGAAGAAGAAACTCTCCTAGTATGTATAACCCCAGAAAATATATTATACTATGTTATCTAAAGTTAAACATATTAAAAAGCAATACAGACTTACATTAATCATAAAATGAAGCAGAAGATATGCAGTATAAAGTAAACTTTTATTAAAAATATGAATTACACTTTGGGGGAAAAACTGTAAAATGGATGTTTGGTTCTGTTTATGATACCTACATTGTTCAGCCAGCTTCTCGATTTGAAGTAAGCATTTCAATTCATTTTCAGAGGAAGGTTCCATCTGAATAAATGCTTTCAGAGTTTTAAGAGTCCATTATGGCTTTTTCCATTATGGCCGCATTAAAAATATCTTTCGGCAGGTAAGTAGAGAAAAGCCCTGGCAGTTTCCTACCGAAATGCATACGTCTTCGTTTACATCAGAGCTTTGACCACATACAGTTTGATAAGAAATATTTTGCCTTGACTTAAATCGAGAAAGCCATTCATCACTGCATTTAAAATCTTCAATACCCATTAGACTTGCCAATTCATCAGCCTTCGTCAGCACTAGGGGTCCATTTATCGAAAATTTCGAGATCTAACATCCTGGAACCATAGCAGTAGAGCTTTTTCAAAGAACTTCTTGGGACGCATTTTTCATGCGTTTCCTTCCTCTAGCAAATTTTGATTTTTCCCATGAATCTAAAATTGACTCCTTGTTTTTCAAATTAGTTGACATGGCATTTTTTTAATTCCATAGTCAGCTTCTAACTTTGTTTTACATTCGCCATTCTCTACTCTCTTTAAAATTTCTACCTTTGTCTTCAAAGTTAGGGTTTTGTACTTTCCACGTGTAGACATCCTGAATTTTTACACGTTCACACCACACAATGAGGAAGAAAAACTAGACCACATTAACTTGTCTGCACTGCAGTTATAACTGACGCAGCTCCCTAGAATCTATAGTAAAGACTAGTTTTTCTGAAATTCTAAGAAAATCGATCCGAATAAAGGAAAATTGCTTTTTCCGTTTAGCACTAATAAGAAGGACAATAGCTACTAACGTTTAGCGTACATGCAATAGTCTAGGAATGCAGGCATGGTCCTCTTTACACAGAAAAGAAATTTTGACACACGAAATAATAAATACAGTGTGTATTTTCTCTATTTAACGAGGAAAAAGAATTTTTTTTGTCAAATTTTTAGTTCGAATTAACCGAAGTGATAAAAATTTAGTTCGAATTAATGAGATATTTTTAACATTAACTCCAATACAAGTTTTTTGGTGCCTTTGGATTAGTTCGAATTAACCGAAAGTTCGAATTAACCGAGTTCGAATTAACGAGCGTCCACTGTATATTAGCTTGGACTGTATCTGCTCATCGTGGTTATGCTTCGTGTCACACCGGCTCAGTTCATGTGTGGATTTGACCTGAAAGACACCGTAAGAGGTTTGCGGTCTAAAAAATACACAACGCAGGTAAAATTCCATTATAGCATCATTTTGTATAAGTGCTATCCACTGCATGGATAGCTTCCCACAATTAACACCACAGTACACGCAGGACAAGAGGAAGAAAGGAAAAAAAATTTAAAAGGAGGGAGTAGTATACAAGTTTATGGAGTATGGTAGCAAAGGAAATGAAAATTAAATGAGAGAGTTGATCATTGTAAATGTTTTTGGAGCAGGAATAAAGCTAAAACTTTTTTAAATTGGAGATTTAAAATTGCACTAGTTGATACCCGTCAAAACATGACGGCTAGATAGTAAATAAATGTACTAATAAACAAATTATACTCAACACATCCTTGCCAAATGTTGAAAATCATAATAATTCGCAGAAACAAATTAATGTGTTTAAGTGGCCTCGTGCTTAGTCAGAATCTAAAGCCAGATTTAAAAATGTCACTGGGCATGCGCGAAAGCAATTTTTTTAATTGTAAATGATCGTTAATTAACCAGCACGAAATAAACAATTTCCATGAGCTTATATTTCACAAACATAATTATCATAAAAATAAAAGAGAGAGAGATCTAGAGAGACTCCTCAAAATAAATGTCTTTAAAACATGTCACTGAGCATGCGCAGAAACAGTGAGTTTCTAAAGACAGATTTAAACATACCACTGAGCATGCGCAGAAATCAAATTTGAATTCTAAGTTATAACTAATGAATAGAAATTGCGGTTACAAAAACCGAATTTGACAGATCTACAGATTACAATCTTTCGTTTTAGACCGAAATGAAGTAAATTGATGCAGAAGTTTTCTCTCGCGGACTGCCCAAAAAGTCGGCTTAGCTACTTAAATATATAGATATCAGTCATATCAGCATTTAAAGACGAGTAAACACTCCTCTTTGATCTAGCATCGATGACCTTTTCTGCTTAAATGACCTTCCGCTTTTGATTGAAAAAATCATAACGTCCTCGATATGTATTTTACAGAGCTTTAGGTGTTGACAAAATGCACGGAAAACCCATCGTAAAAGGAGCCACAATTGCAAATATATACATCTCTAGCTTACTCAGGAAATTTGGACCTAGGTTTCGTCTTAGTTATGGAAACCTTAGCATGGCATGTCCCATTAGTGCGCTTGTTAGAAAAAAATTCCAAAAGCAAAATTGTTCGGTATTTTTAATGACGAAGTGAAGTCATTCAGCCCACATCGGATAGAACCATGGACTATCACGAATTTAGGTACCAGATTTAGAGTACTTGTAAAGGGATTTAAGCACGATAATGAAATAAATAATTCGGTTACGTTTATAGAAGTGGCATCATAAACATTCGAAGAAATTCTTAGAAGCATTTCTAACGATATTATTATTGTTCGCATTTCTTCCACTCTGTATGGAACATAGGCGTAGCGTCGGGAGGGGAGGGGGTGGGGAGAACGGGAGGGGGCATGCCCCCCCCCCCCAACTTAACTTGAAATAAGTTAAAACATTTCAGTTAAAATCGGAAAATTGAAGAAAACTTTTAAGAAAGTTTGTTTTTCGGCTTTTTCAAACTGTGAAACTGAAGATTCCGTTTATGCCTTTAGCCTTAACATAGTTTTTAACAATGATATGATCCATAACAAAAATTCGTTGCATATTTGTTTCTCGTTTTATTTATATTATAAATACTTTTCTCATTCTGTAACTTTTGAATACTACCCAAACATCAATTCTATTGATATTCAGTATTAAAAAAATCATGATATTTCATATTTTAAGGACCGTCCGGCAGCCAATGCGCTGAGGAGGGCCCTAGTTGAATTCAACTCGTGCCCCCCCCCCCCAAAAAAAAAAAAAAAAAAAAAAAAGTTAGAAGCACACTACGCCTATGGAATGGAATACTGATTAATTCACTAAAGTAACTTAATTTAGTCAAAATTTATCAAAACCACTTTATATTTCTTCACAAGGCATCACAGAGTATCGGTATACTTTTCGTCAAGGAAAGGGATTTTAATCTCTAAAGTTCATACGAATTTGCAAATAAGCAAAATTTATGTTTTTACGAAATTCAGAAAGTTAAATTATTTTTCTTTTACATTTGTGTGTCTTGCAAAATTTTCCAGGTGTATGAAATACTCGTTAAATGCAATAAATGCATCACGAATTTACTTTTAAACATGTTCTAATTATACTCATTTTACTTAAGAAATTTATAATGCAAAGCACTACGGAATAAAAGCATATAACTTGAGGTTGAAAACAAAATTCAAAAGAGGAATATTTTTCTGATACACTTTTTTTCTGCTACTTTTCTTTTATCATTTGATGGAAAAATTCTAGATATTCCCAAGAGAATTGTACAGAATTCTTTATCAGAAAATGTATTCAGAACAAATATGAAGTATTTTGTTTTACGAATTCCCTTGCGATTATCATATAATCCATAAAAGAAAAAAAAATCTCTTTCCTGTTTTGGAGCAAGGTAGACTTTCTTTTTTGCGATGAAATGATCATAAATCAGTCACAAACACAGATTTTAATTGTTAATTATTAACAAATCGTAATAAATTATCGCAAATTTATGAAAATGTTAAAAACAAAGGGATGAAATCATTTCATTTGAAACTAACAAAAAAAAAATCAATTGAAATAATATCACTGATTTAAAATTTAAAAAAAATCTATTGAGATAATGTCACGGATAATGTAGAGGGGAAAACATTTAACTTAAATTTCATGTAAGATTGATGGTAAGATTTAATTATTTTTTTTCCGAGAACAACTGAATAATGTAACTAGATTGGTTTGAATTCATTTTACGAGAAATATTTAAAGACTGGATCCTGGAGAACAATTTTAATTTCAAGCTAGAACTTTTTACCCAAATAGTTCTGACCAAATTGCATAAACATTCCATTGCTTCGATCTTAATTTGTGGATCCTAATAATAGGATATTACCAGTTTTTCTATTATTAAAAATTTAGACAAATTCCAGTGTTGGCATTGTGCTGCGGCATGCTTGGTCGTCGGTTATTTTATTGCTTAAATTTTTAAATGAAATGTATGAGATGGAATTATAAAAATAAGTTTAAATATTAGAAGCATTCGGTTGATCTGTAAGAAACTTCACAGCTGGGATTTCCGACTATTTTTCTGTTGCAATACCCTGACAATATGTAGAAAAGAATGGTGACACTCAGTGATAAAGAACAATCAAAGATACAAGTGTTTTAATAAAATTCAAAATACTACATTCAGTTATATACATACATCTTTATATATATACTAGCTGAAAACCCGCGCTTCACTACGGAGTGCATTCAAATTAAATACAACGGTCAACGTATGCAATTTATGCCAAAAAATAAATATATATCTTTATAATAAATGCGATGATCAATATATACAATTGATGCAAAATATATATCTATCTATATATATTTATAAAAAAATCGTAAGGGATATGCATTTTTTTTGGATAATATCCAATCGTCTGCTGCATTATAAAAAGAAAAAAATATTTTTTTTGTCTACGCACGTGACGATAAATTTATTGAAAGTACCAGAAAAAGAAATCACGTGATCGGCATTTAATAAATTAAATTCTAAAAATTAATCTTTAAAAATTGACCAAAAATCAGGAAATGGAGGTAAAAATTCGAAAAAAATTTCATTTTGAAGGAATTTTTATGATCTTTCTCGTGATATAAATTTTATAACCCTCAATGTATTATTTTAAATGCAAACGTAAAAAAAGTTACAAAAACAGATTAAAAATTTAATTTTAAAAAATCTAAAAAGAATTTTTGAAATATCTTTCTTAGTGCACGCCTACACTATTAGAAGAATCGCCATGCAAAATTTCAGCCCTTTAGGTCCAGCGGTTTGGTCTGTGCGTTGTATGTCAGTCAGTCAGTGAATGAATGAGTCAGTTACGGAACTGTTTTATATATATAGATGTTGAGAATTACATGTTACCTCCATGGTGCTATCGTTTTTTGTAATATAATTTGCATTTCGCTGAGTGGCTTCAAGAATGTATTTTGTATGTATAAAAGCAGTTCGAAAATTAGCCACTTTTAATTTTGATTTTGTGTTATGTCAAAAGCACTCTTAATTCCGTAGTAATAAATGTATTTATGTACTAGTAAGTTGGAATTTTACTGTAACTGATCCGATTTACATTAATATATATATATATATATATATATATATATATATATATATTTCTTCTGTCCGTGTATATGTCACTGAACTCCTCCTAAACGGCTGGACTGATTTTAATGAAATTTTTGTGTGTGCGATTAAGTTGATTCGAGAATGGTTTAGATCCACAATTTAATCCGATAGAAAATGATTTTTTTAATTAATTTACTTATTAATGTGTTATTGTTGATGTTTGGTTAGTTTAGGTACAGAATTGGATCCGGTAGGCAGCGCTGCAATCGCGTTTCAGAATTTTTTTTATTTTCATGAATTTTAATGACGTATACACGTGCATTCAATAATTGGATCCGGTAGGCAGCGCTGCAATCGCGTTTCAGAATTTTTTTTATTTACATGAATTTAATGCTCTATACACATGCATTGAATAACAATTAACTTAACCCACGAATTTAAATTGTCAAAACTCATTTGATTCTATGCAACTTATGAAGTACTGAACAGCTGATTGATTAGTCATACTAATATCCATATTAATGAAATTTCGTCCACATTCTTGCTAATTTTAAGATAGGTCGAGTTGTGATAACTGCACGAGTGGTGGTGTAAGGTTTTTAAAAATAATTTTCTTTTACATATTTTTTCATAAAAACGGTCCAAACAATTTATAGTTTGATAAAATAATTTTAAGATTTTTGGATTTACAACGTTTGAACAGCACAACGTCTGTCGGGTCCGCTAGTATGTATATAAAAAAGTAATTAATATAATGAGAAAAAATTTAATATGATATTTTTGCTTCACGAGGTACAGAAATTTCTTTGACATTTGGAAGAATATTTGACAAGAACTCTCGCGTCTATTCATACCGCATCTACATACTGACACGCTTCTTTGTTTTTATATTTACCGTGGTTGAAAATCCTAGCTCGATGATATGTTGTTGAGAACTGTAGTAAACTATACAAGGTTTTTTGGCAACTTGCGGGTAATCCTTTAAACAAAATATCCAAAATGTTTCCAAGTCCGATTCTCGATATATTAATTTCATGGTTTTATCGTAAGCGAGAACACAATTCAGGGTGAAAAATATGGCGAAGATACTTTGCAAAATTTCGATTACATCTGTAGAGCTCTAGTCAGATAAAAACAATGATAAGTTTCTCTCTAAATATAGTTTCTCATAATGCTGCAATGAAGCGAGTACATAACTGACAGTAAATTGTTCTCATGAAAAAGTTATAAACAAGAACTACATTTTGAGGGGCACGGTGGCCCGGTTGGCAAAGGCGTAGAACCAGTGATGCGAGGGTTGCGGGATCGATGCCGGTCGGTGACAAAATCCCCTGCCGTGTTCACTAAATGTGGCCGGTGCACGAAAATTCTGTCATGGCTGCAATGTCCTCCAAGTTGTCAAATCTACCTCTGGAGGTGAGGGGTCAAATGTTCAGGTCTCGTCACTTGACTCGGTTCTGAATTACGGGACCGGCTTGTAGGGGGTAATGCTGGCTACCTATACGGCGACCCCTTAAATGAATGGTCCTATGTCTCGGAATTTACTGAGAACAAATGGCGCCATAGCCAATCATATGGCATTTGTAATAAATAAATAAATAAACAGAACTACATTTTTTCCTGTTGCATTATGTACAAAGTTGTTAGTTTACGTGTCTTTGCAAACAAGACACGTAACCCATAGTAAAAACAAAATCACATTTCTGATAGGGAAATAGGAGGAAGTACTATGCAAATCTTGGATTACGGCTGTTAAGTAGCTTTAGTCATATAATAAACACAATGACAACTTTCTTGCTGAAGCTGCATGCTCTGTTTGCTAAGGCTCCGTCAACTATTATCTCAACATCCTCCCTCGGGATCGGTTGTAAGTTCTGACCCTATGCTTCAAGGTACATTCTACAGCTACGTTATTCCTTAATCATCATTAATTAACCTTTTCCTTACCGGGTGGGATAACATGTATCGCAACAATACAGTCCCAATAATTAATATATATATATATATATATATATATATATATATATATATATATATATATATATATATATATATATATATATATATATATATATATATATATATACTTACAGTCCAAAGGTGTACCACAAGGTGGTAATGCTTCAAGTATGCTAGCTAATTTATACTTATTTTATTTTGAAATTAATAATATAGAAAATAGCAATTACAATATATTTAGCTATATAGATGATATAATAGTAATAAATAAAAGTAATAACCCTATAGACTTAAATTTTTACCCTCCTAATTTGGAACTAATTAAAAGTAGCTATGATAATATTAATGTAAACTTTCTAGATATTAATATTAAATTAAGTACTAACAATAAATTTACTTATGACTTATACGACAAAAGATCTGACTATAATTTTAATATTGTTAAATTTCAAAATTATCTAACCTGTTTACATAAATCTGTTTTTAATAACATTATTGAAAATCAGTTAGTTCGTATAAATAGGCTATGTTCTAAAGACAATAGGATTAAGCATATTATAGACTTGAAAGCTGTGCTAACTCGTAATAATTACCCAGTTAGTCTATCCAAAAACATAATTGGTTGTTTTTGTTTTAATGAATAGTTTGTTCTGTTGCATTAATATGTTAAACATAACAATAGGTTAAAATAAAAATAATAACTACTAAAAACAAAAATAAAAACATAAGAAAAATAAAAAAATTAACTCATAGTAGTAACAATAATAAAACTAAATAAATAAAGGAATAATAGTCTTAAAATATGGTAACCTAAGTAAGTCTGTAACTGAGTATCCACTACCTCAATGGTTGCAAGTTATATGACGTCAGTCATCTTGCGGTTACAAGTTCTTAACTTCCACTCTGACTAGCGCCAGGCTTGGTGTTCTTTGGTTAAGTACTTTTATTCAAACTTATTTCATTTATTATTCAATTCTTCTGTTAATAATGGATTGTACGGTGTCTGAGTGTGTTTATTTAATAGATCATACTCATCAGAAACAATCCATTGGTTTTTAGACAGTATTGACACCGCTGATGAAGAAATGCTGTCAAAAACCGTATTCATACTTTTCTTTACATGTTGGATGTTCCTGGCTTCATGTAGCTTTAGAGCTATTACTGGTTTTCTCTTTCATCTTATTCTTATATATATATATATATATATATATATATATATATATATATATATATATATAACACCCTTAATGACCGTTCTTACAAAGTTGGTATGGAATTTCCCGTTCTAAGGTGGCAATAGAAAAAAATGGGCCCCGTAAGCTAAAGGTTAAACTCTGGTATAGTCAATAATTTCCTTTTCGTACAATGCTATACCTCTTGTTTAATACAGCCTAATCACGCTGACAGTTGCACTTTTTAAATTATTTTTCATATCAACCTAGAAAAGAATTTCTAAAGCATACCCATCACGTTCTGAGAACAGTATATCGAAGGAACTGCGCTAAAGCCAAGTTCGTTGAAGAAAACGAGCTTTTTTGCAAACATTTTAATATACATACTAGCAGTCCTCCCGATTTGAATTATTTGTGAATGGTTTATCATGAGAAAACGTACTTTTTTAAGTATAATTAATATTGACGTTGCTTAACGCATCCTTGAAACGCTTTAATATTTCTGAAACGACCTTATAAGAAAAAGAAAAAAATAACTGAATAAAAATAAGCATAAAAGAGCATGAATATGAGATTTTCTCCTAGTAAATAAATTTTTCCTGGGATCGATTTTTCAACACATCTGTTTACTAGACTTTTTAAAATATGTTGATATATACAGCCAAGCGCAATAAAAACAAGTTTAAAAATCCATATTCGTTCATACTAAAGCGGGGAATAAATAAGATGAAAAATATCCTTTTACAGCATAGTTTATGAGAATTTCTTCATATTAGGAGAAAATTCGCTGAATCGTTCAACAACATATGGTTGAATGTTGAAGTTAAAAGTCTAATAAGCAAATTTCAAAGGATTGCATTTTTAAGTGTAGCTGATGTAAATAAAAAATTGCTGAATCAACGTGTTGTTATTTCCTCAAGATTAAACGGTGTTTATTAAAACTTTAAATCATTTATTACTTCTAAGCTGAATTTTAAAAAATACGTAATTATTTGCAGTCTACGCAATTATCTGTTGTCTATTATTTGTAGTATTCTGCCAGGAAAAATTAATTTTCATATATACTAATTGCCATCTATTGCTTTAACTCTTTGATGTAATAAAAACGTAATATCATTTCCTGAAATATCAAGGATAAATTAATTTACATTGATACTAATAAGCATCTGTCACTCTTTGATAAAATAAATTAAGCGTCTAAATTCCGCTTTAACAGGCTGAAGCAAGTTTCTTTATTTTTTTTTCAATGGCAGTAATTATCCCAAATATCGTCCAAAAGAATCAACTTAAACTTGATTATATTAGCCTCTTAACTTATATAATCATGAAGGTTTGAACCATCTTGATTATATAAGTAGTAAAAGAATTTTTATTCCCTAAAAAGTGAAATCCTTCAGTTGTGCAGGAAACTAATGGTATTAAACCAATGACATTAAAGGCGCCAAATTTTAAAAATGCTTGGATATTAATTTATTCTGTTAGTTGAAACACGTATGTTTAAAAGTTTATTATTCCATTAGATGTGATTAGAAAATCTTTAAATATTATTATGTAAAACAGCACAAAGCGTTTCCGCTGTATAATGTCAAATTCAGAAACATAAAACTTTTCTATTACGGATCAACTCAAGGTGTCTGAAAGGAATGTATATAACTACCTTCTATAACAACAACAACAAAAAAAAAAAGAATCACCAGATTGGGACAACAGAATTGGGACACCAATCGGACAACAAAAAAATTGTCCGATTGTGATGAAATTCCATATGCACAGATGTTTAGTCCGAACATGCAAATGATCAAAATTTGGTGTCCAGCGAATGAATAATGGGAGCTCCAGCGCATCAGAACTGCACATCCAGCAGGTGTATATAAGGAGCGATTCTCGATATGATGTTCAATTTGGATTTGCTCGATTTCCTAGTTTTAGAACTCACGGATTCTGAACCTTATCTCTCTGTCAAAACTCTTTTCTTCCTCCTCTCTCTACCTGCCAACTGAAAACCAGCTTTCAGACAGCTATTGACTCCGCCTCCACCAGAGAAGCATCACGAAGATCCTGGAGACGTCAATTGAGAACTCTCCATTTCACCCTCCAAAGCTTTGACCAAAAAAATCTCTGCTTCACTTTAGTGTTGCAATTTACGCTTCCGGAGATATTTAAAAGCGAACATTCCTTTTCTCATTTCGGTGGAACTTTCACTCTCCGTCATCAATCTCATGAAAAATCTGTGTTAGAAGGCGATGGCCTAGGTAACACAGTTAATCACATGTTCCTATGGTTCTATGGCTATGATGTTCAAAATTTCTATTACATTACGACTCTGGATATCTTACGTCGACTGTAACAGTGCCTTGCTGAAGGATTCGTGATCATTACGACCATATTTCAGAGTCTGGAATAGGTCGTGTCTTTGGATTGAAAAAAGCTGGTTTGGCAAATAGAATAATCGCTCGACATTTGCGTTGAAGCATTGCAGTGATTAGACGATGCTGCAAAAAATGTGACATCAGTGGTAGGTTTAAGCGTCAGGATGGCAACGGTCAACCTAGGACTACAACAGAGCGGGGAGACAGCGATTGCCAGATCAGCTGTCACAGCACCGAAATCGTCGTTATCAACCATTCGAAGTGTGATCCGCACACAAGTGTCCAACATGACTGTCGGACTCGCGTCCGACATTCTTAATTGGGACTGAATTAAGGTGAGCGACAGGACCACCAATAAGCTCAAAAGAACACAAACAGGTGGCGAAGTGGAATGCAGCTTTGAAAGTGACCAATAATAGGTGATGTGGACACATCATTTAGAATGATTAGCAAAGGTCGTTAGCGGTTTTCAACAAAGAGAAAAACCGACGGCGGTGAAATCGCCGTAGGTGGCCGTACAAAGGAAACCGGACATACAAAGGAACCGGAAGACGGGGGTCCGATATGTGGAAAGATCTAGATTGTTCCAGAAAGACAGGCAGAAAAAAGGGATAAATACAGGAGACCGGAGAAAAAGATAGACTAGACTTGGCGACTTTTGGCTTAAATGACGCGAGGGAGGGGCAGAATGAAAAGACAGGGTCTCTATATCGTACTTATTTATGAACTCCGTGCCCCTTAGTCGATTTATGATGGTTCTAAGGAACAAAATGAATGTATATATTAACCGATGTAAATAGTGCATAATAAACAAGATGTAAATAAGAGCCATTTCTCCAGTTATGAATAAGTCTACGAGACACTTATTTAACGGATCACGACGATCAGGTTAACATTTGGCGTAGTCTGCAGACGACTGACAGACGACTGAGAGAGCAGAATTTTCGTTCGCGGCGACCGTCATGCCGCTTACACCTCACGCCTGTGCCTCGTCAAGTCCGATTACAGTGATTATTAACTCGATCAACTTCGAACTGCGCTGACTGGAGACATACAGTCTTTAGTGACGAAACCCGTTTCAATCTGTGTCCTGACGACCACTGAAGACGTGTCTGGAGACGATCAGGGCAGCATGGTTATCTTGCTCTTACTATTGCATGCCGCACATGCCCACAACAGGGCGTTATGGTGAGAGATGCCATTTCCTTTGATACCCGGACCTCTTTGGAAGACATTAGTGACACACCTACAACACAGGGGGGGGGGGCAGAGACGACATTTTGCGACCCGTTTTGTTACCGTTCCTCTTATGTCATCCGGGTTTACTTTTAGATAAGACTAGCTGAAAACCCGCTCTTCACTACGGAGTACATTCAAATTAAATACAACGGTCAATGTATGCAATTAATAACAAAAAAAAAACAAATATATATATTTATAATAAATGCGACGATCAATGTATGCAACTGATGTAAAATATATATATATATATATATATATATTTAGAAACAAATCGTAAGGGATATTTATTTTTTTGGATAATATCCAATCGTCTGCTGTATTAGAAAGAAAAAAAATATTTTTTTTTGTCTATTTAGTTGTTATGCACGTGACGATACCAGAAAAAGAAACCAGAAAAAGAAATCACGTGATCAGTATTTAATAAATTAAATTCTAAATATTAATCTTTAAAAATTCTCCAAAAATCAGAAAATAGAGGTAAATATTCGAAAAAGATTGCATTTTAAAGGAATTTTTATGACCTTTCTCGTGATATAAATTTTATAACCCTCAAATTATTATTTTAAATGCAAACTTAAAAAAAGTTACTAAAACAGCTTAAAAATTTAATTTAAAAAAATTGAAGAAGAATTTTTCAAAAATCTCTCTTAGTGCACCCCTACACCATAAGAAGAATCGCCATGCAAAATTTCTGCCCTTTAGGTCCAGCGGTTCGGTCTGTGCGTTGTATGTCAGTCAGTGAGTCAGTTACGGAACTGTTTTATATATATAGATTATCGACTATACTCCTTAGAGTAAATGCTGGTTCTGGTTAGTCTAGGCAGGTTGTCAGCTGGGTGATGAACCTGGCTGCAGGAATGTTAAAAGCATTTTTGCGATTGGACAGTAGCTGAAAACTCTGTTATCATGAATAATCAGAAAGTAATTTCTTTTTATTTTCGTAATTAGTTGTATCTGAATTGAGTTGAAAGAAAGAGAAGATACTGATAAGCAATTTATTCCAGAAACGGATACATGTTATACTTTATTTAAAAAAAGAGTGTATATTTGTATTTAACCTTTAAAACATTATTAATTTTCATTTCATAATCTTGTTCATAAATGAAAGAATGTGTTTCTTAATTTACAGATAGATAATTTACAGATAGATATATACAGATAGATAATGCTCGGCTGCATACTACACGTGTTGCTATGAATTGTCTTCAAGCTTGCGAACACTTCCTTGGTCAGCTAGATCGTCTCATCTCTCCCCTATACAGCACATTTGGGACTTGATAAGAAGGTGATTTCAACTATCCCGGGATGTAGCCGATTTAGCCCGACAGTTGGAGACAATTTGGTAAGAAATCCCACAGGATATCATCCGGGAACTTTATCAGTCTATGCCCCGCCGGGTGATAGCTTGCATCCAGGTCAGAGGTGGACCACCGCCATATTGACTTCCTCGCTTTGAAACTTTCAAACTCTGAATTACATAACGGCTCGCCTGCCGATCTTGATTTCTGAGAAGCTTATCACATTTTTTAAAATTCGGGTTCTTTGGTTAATGATTTGTCAAGCACCCCTGTTTTTCCTCAATTGTGGAAAGGGTTTATTTAGCTGTGTTGGCCTGTTTCTTCAATTTTTCAATTTTTCAATTTTTTCCTTCTTTTTGCCACGAGATGGCGCTGCTTGCCCTATTTCGGTCTCTCCGCTGCTTCGTGCCTTTGGGTGCTCGACACGTGTCTGGTCGTTTAGTCTTCGGCATTTTTGAGCTGACACTAAGTTCGTTGCACTGATGAAGAAGCTGCTTTGTAGCTTCGAAACGGCCGTATGCAAAATAATTGCATCTTATTGCTATTTGTGCTTTATTTACGTTGGTTTTCCTGTTTATTCTGAATTACATAGTTCAATTGTTCTAAAATTTTAGTCGTTCTTTTTTCTGTGCGCGTTCTTCACATCTACCAGTTTTTGTCTCATTCGGACAACTCCTTCTTGGTGCGTCGGTTTTTTGTTATAGCGTGTATTAATGACAACGGAAAACAAATAACGATAGACGTTAACAATTTCATTAGCATGTAAATATAGAGAAATATTGGATTCAACCCAGTCAGTTCAGTCTTGATATTACCGTCATGTTTCATCTCAAAGAACATTTATGCCACTCGCAGAAGAACATATCTGATATAACTGTGGCTAGGATGCCTGAAATACTGAGATATGGCTCATTCACGTTGGCTGAAAAATATCCCGATTTGTATGATTTTCATCTAATTTAATTTCATCAGATATGTCTGGTTGTATTCCAAAAGCTTTCAGGTCGAAACGTTGCTGAATTTCTCCCACGACAGCATTGGATACATATGCTTTTCCCATAGCTTTTCAGGATGCGCAGATTTCATCCACTACTTGCAGATCGTTCCTTTGCTGTGATATTTGCTAGGATCTAGAATGGCCATTACAGCATTCTGTGTGAAAAGTTCTCTGAGCTGATCTTTAGACTTACTTTCCTCATTACTAGTCCACTAATATATTTATCTGGTCCGCTAATGTATTTTTTCTGTCGTCTCAACTATTGCTTTTAATTGATATATATTATTTCTTTACTACCCGTTTTAGAAAAGATTTTCCCACAAAATCCTTTGCCTGTGTTGAAAATGTGATGGTCTTGAATTTTTACATCCATCAAACACATCATTACCGTAATCGAAGACGCCAGTGAAGCAATTTAACTCACATTTACGAAACCTTGCTCTATCTGAATGAGATTGATGTTCGTAATTAATAATTAACCTGCCTATGGACTATTCAAGTATATATTTGATCACGCAATATTAACTGATTTCGAATAGTAAATTAAGACACTGATTTGAGCTATCATATACTATATGTAATTTGCTTATACACTATATTACCAAAGGTAGCACACCTCCGAATATGCAAGTATGGGTAAACTCGTATGTACAAATGAAGCTGTGCAGTGCGTATTAGGAAGTTTATAAAAGGGATATCGAATAGAAATACTTTAAATTTTACTGGAATTTTCTATTGGGCGTAACCTTGAAAAAGAAGATTTGGAGAGAGATATGGGTAAGTGGAAGGTTTAGAAGTAGGTAATATAGGTTTCATCGCAAAGAGGTAGGTCTGAGAGGTAGGGAATGTAGGTCATATCGCAAAGAGGTAGGTCTGAGAGCTAGGTAATGTAGGTCATATCGCAAAGAGTTATGTTATAGAATCCAACTGAAGCAGGCAGTTTTTGTATGCAATTGCTGGCTTTCTGGGAATTCCGTAACCAACTGTGGTAGATATCATTTGAAGATGGAAAGCTGACGGCACTACTGGAGTGAAACCCTGATCTGGGAGACAGCACAAATCAAACGACCGAGGGCTAAAAAGGAGAATCCCTCACATATTGCATCAGCATTGGCTTCAGAGGTGCTACAAACGACAGGAATTCATATAAAGAACCGTATAATTGGTTGGGAACTGCATAATATCAATACAATGGTAGATAGGCTTCACACGACCCTTACATTACTCGGCCTAAACCAGAGGAAGACAATAGTGGTGTTTGGCACGTCATTCGTAGTTAATAGAAAAGGTGGAAAATGTGGAGTAATGAATGACACTTCAAATGTTTCTAATCAGTAGAACGTGCCTGGGTATCTCGTTTGCGTGAGGAACGTTTTATTTCCGACTGCATTGTCCGAATTGTTACATTTTAGGGGCCTCTGTAATGACCTAAGCCTGTTTCTGCTGGGAACAGATGAGTCCTTTCGTTTTGTCTTCAGCTATTTTCGATGATTGTCCATTTCCTTCAATGTGGCAATAAGATGGAACGGACTCTAGTTGGTTCTTTCAGCATGAAATGGCCCCGTACCCCACTTCTAGCTCTGTTGCTGCCTACTTTGCAGAACAAAATTAATCAGAATGGTTCTGTCAAAGTTCTGATCTCAGCCTTGCCGAACACTTGCGGAATGAGCTAGAACGTCGAATTCGGCTGTGACCGAGAACGCCCTTCATTAAGACCTCTCTCTGGCAGAAGCTTTATTCAAGGAATTGAGACGAATTCCAGAGCACACATACCAGAAGTTAGTCGGAAGAATTCTCGGAAGAATCGAGGCACTGTCATTGCAGCCAAAACTGTTCTAAAAATGTACCGATTGTTTTAAATTGATACATTTTGCTTCTTTCGACTTATTACTTGGCTGATTACTTTTAGCAATGTAGTATATGTATGTATCTGCGAGTGTTGTGAGGCTATATATGATTGCTATTTAATTATAATCGCTGATACATTCAAACATATATTCATATTCTGAAGCAAACAATTACGTTACATTATGTCTGTGCAATTCCATTAACTAAATTCATAAGTTTTACAAGTACAACATTTCCTTCTATAAACTGCTATTTGATGCGTTTTTATAGTCCATCAGTTCCTATCTAAATTTTCAAATGTATTGACCTTTATTTACCGTAGATATTATATTTATGCGGCCATAAATCTTGCCTTCAAATCGTAAAGATAAATGATCTGTATACCCTGCTGGGGGTATCTCTGTAATTCTTCAACTTCAATTTAGCAGCTGAAGTGGCCCTTTCCAAGGAAGTTAGATAAATTTCTGACTAATATCGTCAATTTGGCATTTAAAAGAAAATAATAAAGTTCTGTCGCCGAAAGCGTTATCAACGCACTATAGCTTTTTTTATATTAAGTTATATTAAATTTCAGTACTCTATCCTTATTTTCAGATACAAGTTAAATTATGAAAGTGCTAAATTTAAGAATTAAAGTCTAAAAATGTATTTATCAAAAAAACAGGAATTCTATTATACAATAATTCTGAGAAAAAATTATAATTTGTATTATGGGCTACATAAAGAATTAAAAGTTCGTAAAATATATTTTACCATCGTATAATTGCTCTATTTTACTGGTCTCTTTCTCTTTTGATAAATTAAATACCTGTGATGCTGTACAACCGTATTTTAGCACATTTTGAGATGAGACAGCGAGATATAGCGTCTACGCACATTAAAACGATATTAAAAAAAAAAAAAATATTGTACATAAACGCTTAAAATAGTCAGTTTGTAAAATATATTTATATCTTTCGTAGTAGAGACTACAGACACTGTATTACCACTTAATACTTTAAGGGAGTTAATACTTTATTTTAAGGCGCAACCACGCTTGAACTACCGTAGAAGGGGTTTATTTAGCCGTGTTGGCCTGTTTCTTCAATTTTTCATTTTTTCCCTGTTTTTTGCCACGAGATGGCACTGCTTGCCCTATTTCAGTCTCTCCGATGCTTCGTGGCTTTGGGTACTCGACACGTACGGGTATTTAAGTGCATGTGCACGTGTCTGTTCGCTTAGTCTTCGGTTTTTTGGAGCTGCCACTAAGTTCGTTGCACTGATGAAGAAGCTCCTTTGTAGCTTCGAAACGGCCGTATGCAAAATAATTGCATCTTACTGCTATTTGTGCTTTTTATTTACGTTGGTTTTCCTGTTTATTCCTCGAGCACAAAGGTTTTATCTTTTCATTTCAAAACGCTTCAACTATATCCGTATTTAATTTTGCAACGTATTCGACTAACTAAAAACGATGTTCGTTATTAGCATATCGCACATCTACTAGAAGAGTATCACATCTAAAAATAGCCATATATTCATGAAGAGCCAAAGAAGTATAAGTCGAAGATATAAGTAGAAATTTCATTTCTTGTTTTACGAATGTCTATGATAATTATGGGAAACTCATTGTTCGAATCACTTCAGAAGGCAAAACTATATACTATTAAAGTTGTTTTCAATGTTTAAAGCATGATTCTGAATTTTAATTGCAAGATATAACTCTCTTCTAGTAACCTCACTTTACCAACATGGACTGAAAAGCTTTAGGGAATATTGTCATATCTCTATGCTAATGCACAATCTGTCTAAACTTTTCATAACACAAAGAAAAAAAACCTTGATCACATGAACAGCAGGTTAGAAAAAACACAAATTTATTTTCCAAATAAAACCATTTATTTGCCCCAAAAAATTAATGAACATTTTCATTACAGGAACATTTTAATACAACAACATTAGGCACTGACGAAAATATTATTTTCATTCTTCGCGCATGAGCAAATTCCCCTTCATAGTTGTGGAAGAGGATAATAAGCGCCATCTAGGAGATTGCGTTGGTACTAGGATTATCACATTATCGAGATTGAGAAGCACTTCTTATAGAGCACTGTGGTGCAATTATCACAAAATCGAAAATTTCGGAGATGTAACTCTTCTAGCAGAGGTACGATATTAAAATTTGAAACGATGATAACGACGCGGTCGTTATCCACCTGGAGTCGACCCGTGTTTCAGCTGAAGAGTCATTGATCGATTGAAGAAATGACACATACATTGTAGCTTGTTCACATTACATCCTTAGCGGAGAGCGTTGCGTTTCTCCGTTGTGTTTCTTTCCAGATTATTGACGTGACCTGTGATAAGTTTGGCGTATCACTAGGGCATAGCTTTGAGCTTTGTAATTGATTAAAAACTGTTAACACTGACGCTACTCAAAGCTCCGAATGCAATGTGAACAAAACCTTTTTTTCTGGCATGGAAACCTTTTTTTCTAGCAACAAAAGTTAACGTTGATTGTATGCCGGAACGCTGCGGTCGAAAATCATCAGGACAAAACACTGGGAGCCACAGGATAAATTACAAGGTTTTGAATTTTTTTTTACGAGCCATAATATATTGTGTAACATAATATGTGTGATATGAATGATAATAAACTCAACTGACGACTCAACAGTCCGATGTGAACTAGGGCCGGCGGTACCCATCTCCGCTTTCTTGACCTAGGGCTTGGGGTGCCATACAGCATATGTCTCAGTCAGGTGGTCAACCTGACATGGCACCCCCAGAGTTTAGTTACCAAGCATGATTGGTTCTCATTTTATCGACCCACTCAAGGGATGAAAGGCTGAGTCGACCTTGCCCAGTCGCAGGGTCGAACCCTGGACCTGTGGGATGGCAGCTTGGCGCTTTTAACCACTACGCCACCGGGCTTCAAATGATAATAGTTTAAATGATATAAGTACGTCACGCCCTAAGAGGTTAAAATACTTGTACATTCAAATAACTCTTTGACATATCACCCTTTCAAACAAGAAGGTCTTATACTTCAACATTATATTACACGCATTATCTGTTTCCTATTAGAGAATATGTAAATCAATTGCGACAGTTCTTTTTTCAGGTGTCTTTCTTAAGCTGTATTCCATATGATTGCCTATCACTGCAGAAAGCTCTATTACGATAAAGCATAGTTAGTGTAGTAGTGTATTATGTAATGTGAAAACAAACGACAATGGCGGAAACGCCAAATGTATGTAAATCGGTAAACTAAATAAAGTTGTTCAAACCAACCCAGCACCCATTGCCATGCAACCAATGCGGGAAGTAACTAAAATTAGGTTTAGCATGAATGAACATCCTTACTTCAATTTCCTTGTAGTCTGGAGTCACAGCAATGCGAAGTATACAAATCATGTGCTAAATAGAATCAAAATACAGTTCATTTGAAGATATTTATTCCAGTTTCACAACCAGTAATATGTTGAGTAGAACAAACGTTGTTAACCCTCAAACAGGCCCTTGAATTTGTTGTCACTCTCAGGACTATCGGTAAAATTGACCCCCAAGCCTAAAAAGCTGTGATTTTTGCATTATGACGATGGAACTGCATGTTGATATTGTACACAGGGTTGTTCGATTTATTTTAGTGATGAATAGTGAGGGAAAAAATCATCTATACTTATTTATTCAATTTATTTAATTTATTTTGATCTGGTATCTACACCATCAAATCGTAGGGCTCTTAAAAGAATTGCTCAATGTTTCTCAGACATAATTGCTTTACAAATTAGCCTGCAAGTGATTGAGGTAGAGAAGAGTGATGTCAAGGCTTCCCATGATACTTTAAAAAATCTCACAGAACACTGAAATCTCTATCAGAACCATCCCTATCAGGACCGGTAGGCCTGTTATTGCTCAGTGGCTATAACAGGCCTAACGGTCATTTTGACCGCCATACTTTTACAAAATTTCAACTTACTGGCAAATGGCGAGCATTTGTGAAACCCTGATGTGCTCTCACTGATGTCCAGGAACTGACTGAGGATGTCAAAGCCAGCCAAGCGTTCACGCCTCTCCCCACTCCTGCCCCACTCCTTAGTTCCACCGCTGCCGGTCATAATGACCGATGGTCCGGATTGAGGGTTAGGGCCTGTTCACATAGGAGTCCGTTGCGTTGCGTTGCGTTAAGGAAATGATGACGTTGAGACGAAAATAAACCGTTCATATGCCTCCAAACGATTAGCAATGAAATTTTTAAAGCCTTTGATTGGTTTATTTTCATCTCAACGTCATATTTTCCTTAAAGCAGCGCAACGGACTTCTATGTGAACAGGCCCTTAAGATGGCAGCAACTCAACTCAGTGACAACGAGGAACAGGAGAACTGGTCCCAAATACAAATGCGTTTAATACCATGGAAATTTAAGTTAAAATATACGCCAGAGTTTAAATCACCACTGAATTAAAACTACAACATGTCGCTAAACATTACATGACTGAAAAAAATTCTAGTTTCAAAGGTATTTAAAGAGAATTGAAATGCTTAAAGTGTTGCCACTTCAGAAAAGTTAATATTAATCTATACATATAAAACAGTTATACAACAGTTACGGAACTGTTTTACAGTTCCGTAACTGACTGACTGACTTATAACACACAGACCAAACCGCTGGACATAAAGGGCTGAAATTTTACATGGCGATTCTTCTTATAGTGTAGGGGTGCACTCAGACAGGTTTTTCAAAAATTCTTTTTAGATTTTTTAAAAATTAAATTTTTAAGCTGTTTTTGTAACATTCTTTAAAGTTTGCGTTTAAAGTAAGAATCCGAGGGTTATAAAATTTATATCACGAGAAAGATCATAAAAATTTCTTTAAAATGGAATATATTTCGAATATTTACTTCAATTTTCTGATTTTTGGTGAATTTTTAAAGATTAATTTTTAGAATTTAATTTATTAAATGCTGATCACGTGGTTTCTTTTCTTTTAATTTTGCGTGACGTGCATAATAACGAATTAGACAATTATTTTCCCTGCTAATGCAGCAGTTGATTGGACATTATCCAAAAAAATTATTAACATACAGTAAAAGAAATGTTCCTCAAACTGTACTATATTAACTGTACTTTACACTTTAGTATGTTCTATTAGATTTAATTTGAATATTTTCTTCTAAATTATTTTGTCTATAAAAATATCCGTTACGTTTTTTTATAAATATATTTTTTCGTTTTTTTTTACATCAATTGCATACATTGATCGTTGTATTTTTTATAAATATATATATAGTAGCTGAAAACCCGCGCTTCGCTACGGAGTACAATCAAATTAAATACAACGGTCAATGTATGCAATTAATGCAAAAAAAAATAAATATATATATATTTATAATAAATGCGACGATCAATGTATACAATTGACGGGGAAAAAAATATATATTTAGAAAAATATCGTAAGGGATAATTTTTTGGATAATATCCAATCGTCTGCTGCATTAGAAATTAAACTTTTGTTTTGTCTATTTAGTTGTTATGCACGTGACGATACATTTATTTAAAGTACCAGAAAAAGAAATCACGTCATCAGCATTTAATAAATTAAATTCTAAAAATTAATCTTTAAAAATTCACCAAAATTCAGAAAATCAAGGTAAAGGTTCGAAAAAGGTATCATTTTAAAGGAATGTTTATGATCTTTCTCGTGATATAAATTTTATAACCCTCACATTATTATTTTAAATGCAAACCAAAAAAAAGCTACAAAAACAACTTAAAAATTTAATTTAAAAAAACCTAAGAAGAATTTTTCAAAAATCTTTCTTAGTGCACCCCTACACCATAAGAAGAATCGCCATGCAAAATTTCAGCCCATTAGGTCCAGCGATTTGGTCTGTGCGTTGTATGTCAGTCAGTGAGTCAGTTACGGAACTGTTATATATATATATATATATATATATATATATATATATATGTATATATATATGTATATATATATATGTATATATATATATATATATATATATATATATATATATATGTATATATATATATGTATATATATATATATATATATATATATATATATATATATATATGTATATATATATATGTATATATATATATATATATATATATATATATATATATATATACATATTTTTGGCATGAATTGCATACATTGACCGTTGTATTTAATTTGAATGTACTCCGTAGCGAAGTACAGGTTTTCAGCTAGTTAACATATAAAATTAACATAAGAAATACTAAAATGAACAAGCAAAATATCTTTTAAGTCCAAACAATAATATTTAAACTTGGATATCACTTTACAGTTGGGTGGGCGCGGTAGCCCGGTTGGGAAGAGCAGCGGGCCAGTGATCTGAACGTCCCTGGATCGAGGCTCGTCGCCGGAAATCTACCGCCGTGTTCACTAATGGTGGCCGGGGCACGTAAAATAGGGCGTGGCTACAATGTCCTCCATGTTCTCAAATTTACCTCTTGAGGTGCGGGGTCAAGTGTTCCGGTCTCGTCACTTGGCTCGGTTCAAAATTACGGGACCGGTCATTTAGCCAATTCGGACTCCGACCCTTGCGGTGCTATTAAAAACCGGAGCCGCACCTTCACCGCCCATAGCCTTCGGGACTTGACCTGATGCTACATGTCGGTCAAGGGGCATCAGCTACAACAACAACTTTACAGTTGCTATCCCATGGTGCTTTCTATAAAAATGCTGATAATTTGTATAATATCCCCACTCAAGAATATACTAAAGAATAATCAAACACTCTAATTCCCCAGGTCGTCTCCATATTGCACTTTGCTAAATTCGTTGCGTAAATTATTTGGGGGAAAAAAAATTGAAGAGTGAAAATCAGCCCCGAACACATTTTTCACGTCAAAGTGTCCTCCGAAATTCATCATTTTATGCATAGTCAGCCATATTTGATTATGGTAGACAACTTAATTACTCAACATCTGAAAAGTACTGCTTCTCAGTGGCTAATTTAATTGCATTTCTTTCTGAAAATAAATCGAATTAAAACGTTCACAATATGCTAATGAATTTCTTCCGATTTGATTGTGACTTAACCTTCAGAGCGATTTCATTTTTCGATTGACTGAGCCTTTATGTATTAATTTAATTTCACTGCGAAATTCATCCACATTTTCATATTTCATTTAAATACGTCGTTTTTTTTCCCCTCGGAATAATTTGAATGAGGAAATGTTGATTAAATTTATGAACATACGAGGGGGCACCTCTAGACGCCTATCACGCTCCACCCTGCCGTTGGAGGACCACTCCCCTTTCCATCGATTAATTTTTTTGGACATATGAAAGAAACGTCTAAAAGTTAGCGATAAACTTAACAGGGAGCACCTAGGGGAAAACACCCTTTCTATCTATTGATATTTTGTGTCCAAATGAAAGAAATAATGAAAGATTAACGAGAAAATTAATGGAAGATCGCCTTAGTGGTGACCTCCGACGGTTGGTGGACTACTCTTTTCAGTGCATTCCTTTTTGCGCTTATAGAACAAATTATGAAACATTAGCCAAAAAATTAAATGTGTTATATATATATATATATATATATATATATATATATATATATATATATATATATATATATATATATATATATATATATATATATATATATATATATGTATATAAATGTGTTATATATATATATATATACAGTGGAATCTCGATCGATCGTCCTCCGAATCATCGTTTTCCCGTATGTGTCGTTTATTTTACCCAGTCCCAACGATCATATTGCTTTGTTATGTTCCCGCATCTATCGTTTTCCCGCATTTATCGTTCATTTCAGTCGGTCCCTTGAAAAACGATAGATCGAGATTCCACTGTGTGTGTGTGTATATATATATATATATATATATATATATATATATATATATATATATATATATATATATATATATATATATATATATATATATATATATATATATATGGGTTCCTGAGCCTACATCCTACCTGCATATTCCACCAGATGACGCTATTACCCATTTGCGCCGCTTCAGCTCAACTGAAGAAGAAGAGATCTGGCAACACCAGTCAGTCAGACGATGGACGGCGATGAGCTATGACGCGTTTGTCTGTTAGCAGTAGACGACCGCTACTTCATTAGTCTATAATGTTATTAATTAACGACGCTATATTTTTGTAAAAAAGTAATATTCATTAAATGTTAGTATAGTTTATAATAGTTTAATTATTTTTAATCACCGCACGGTTATCCTGACCAACAAACAAACATATATATATATATATATATCTATATCTATATCTATATATATATATATATATATATATATATATATATATATATATATATATATATATAAGCGTATTCGTAGCTGTAAAACTTTCCTCGAAAAGTTACACAAAAACGTTACAGATTGGAGCCAATTATTTTATACTAGAAGGTAACCCGTCATTTTGACGTCATAATACTAATAATGACGTCATAATGGAAAAAGTATACGAAAGTTAAAGAATATCCCGAATTATCTAACAATATTGCATTTAATCCACATCTTGTAAAATCAAACCCTTTCATAATTTTTTATTTATTTAGTTTTTCATGCGATTGGAGTAGTAGAATGACATCCAGTTTTTTACAGCTCACTACGCGATATGAACACTTGAGCTACTTGATTCATTCACATTCAAGTTTGTTTACTTTCAGAATCCATCGCAAAAGTAAACAGATTTTTAAAAACTGCTAAATATACAGCTAAAAGCATCCAATTTTTTTAGTTCTGAATGTTTATAGAAAAATAGGTCGAACAAACGTGATTTGATGGAGAAGATATTAGTTTTTAGGTAAGAAAAAATTCTGATCCACATCTGAAATTGAAATTAGGCCTAACCGGCCGTTTGTTTACTGAGGGTTTCAATTGAAAAATGAGTACAGCCCGGAAGTGTTATACAGAGACAACGGCTATTATATATATGATGTTTACATAGGGTAGATTTATCGATGTATTTTATGACTTCGCGCTCAAAACATCTTAATTTAGGTTACACAATATGAAAATTTCCCTGAAAAAGGTGCTATGTATGTTTTCATAAACGAATCTCGAAAACTTATCGTTTGATGTTTACGTAGTCAATAGAAATAGTGTTATGTTTGTTGACTTGATATTTTATGAGCCTTTTGGCATAGATTATTTTAAATATTCACACTTTTCTTTCTGCAGTGCAGCGTATAATTAATAAATTGCTTAATTATGTAAAACAATATTTTAATTTTTTTTCTGTCGTATTTCATATTTAATTTTGGTGTTTTATATAGCTTAATGCGGGCTTAATTACTGTATGATAAGAAACAGTGAGATGCGTTTGATGGTGGAAAATTTAACTTTTCGTGTTTTATCTCCTTAAATATAAGTGACTGAAGAGTGTGTTGTCATACGTGCTGGACGTTGAAAGTTATAGCTATTGGAAGTTATAGCTATTGGGATTATGACACTAAAAAAAATTTATTTTGCTAAGATCTTCGTTTTTATCCTATTTTTCATATTGATTCTTCGCTACAGCTAGATTAATAAACAAACTTCTCCAAACTAGTCATCTGCATTGTAACCAGCAGTCATAGAGTTATGCTTCATCCTCAGTTAAAATTTAGGTCTAGGTTGGGTTGGTTTGGAGTGATACGGTCAACTTTTTGCTACATTACGAGGGCTAATTAGACCGGGACCTACAACTTAAAACCGTTTGCGAACGGCTACGAAAGTCCATTCCAAGAGTGGGATTCGAACCCACATACTCTGGTACCGAATGCCAGCGCCCTAGCCATTCGGTTACCGTCCGGATATGTCTAGTTTGGATTTTCTGCAAGACACAACCCTTCAGTTCCCCGAGGGAAAACATTTCTAAAAGTGGAATTTTCATGTAGTAATTTTGCCAAATTAAACAATTGTTGAGAAGTAGCAATTAACTTCCTGTTTAACTTTTCTAACCATCCTATATATAATAGCCGTTGTCTCTGTATGACACTTCCGGGCTGTACTCATCTTTCAATTGAAGCCCTCAGTAAACAAACCTCCAAATAGGCTTAATTTCAATTTCAGATGTGGATCAGAATTTTTTCTTGCCTAAAAACAAATATCTTCTCCATCAAATCACGTTTGTTCAGCCTATTTTTCTATAAAACATTCAGAACTAAAAAAAATTGGATGTTTTTAGCTGTATATTTAACAGTTTTTAAAAATCTGTTTACTTTTGCGATGAATTCTGAAAGTAAATTAACTTGAATGTGAATGAATCGTGAAGTGAACTGTAAAAAAAGTTTTTAACTTTCATATACTTTTTCCATTATGACGTCATTTTTAGTATTATGACGTCAAAATGACGGGTTGGATGGCAGTCTACTACTCCAATCGCATGAAAAACTAAATAAATAAAAAATAATGAAAGGGTTTGCTTTTACAAGGTGTCGATTAAATGCAATATTTTAGATAATTCGGGATATTTTTTAACTTTCATATACTTTTTCCATTATGACGTCAAAATGATGGGTTACCTACTAGTAGTGAAATAATATTTTATATGCTGTTGTAAGACTGCGCCAAATTCAAATTTAGAATTATAACATTAAGTTTATAAAAGTCCTGAGTCACTTATTTGAAGAAATATATATGTGATTTGGGACGTACTTTTATTTCAGAATCACTCTGTGTAAAAGATTACTTGATCCAAAGGAGACCGTAATTATCAATAACTTTTAAATTCAAATGAAATGTTATACCAAAGTTATACCAACCATCGAATAAAATTTCATCTCCGAATTCCTCTTGATTTGTGCATGAACAATTTCAAAGTTTTGTGGTACTTCATACGAGTTCAATTTTCGGAACTTAAAAGTTGTTACTTACTAGAAGATTAAATTTTATCAAATAACTCACGAAGAAAAGAAATTATGTCTAGAATAGTAGAATAATACTAAAAAAACCTAAAGTAAACGTCATTTCCCAGAATATTTGTTTCATAACAACAAGATTTATGAAGCAAGAGTTTCAAAATATTGAATTGTAGTAACTGGCGTCGAAATTTGGTACTTTGGCTACTATAGTTCACTCAAAATGTAAACTTCGACTATCGCCAGTTCTTGAAGCAGTTTCTAGAATCAATTTTTATAGTACATTTGTAAGTTAATTTTGGTACTTTTCCGTTATAAGCACTACGCTTGGCGTATTTTTAAACAGATACAACACATTGTATTGGCGAAAGAAATAGCTCAAAATAACTCCGGATGTTAGTTAAACTTTGCCTGCTCATCTTTAGACAAATTCCATATTTTAAAATCGATTATGTAAAAATTCGGTCCGATTTCCTGACGGATTCTAAATTTCTTACAAACTAAATTAGGCGTATATAATTACGGCATTCTATGAAATCTGTTTATCTCCATGACCACGATAATAATTGTTCTCATATCGTCTCGTGATCCTTGAATCTCACGATTTGTATATTTTAATATTGTAATTTGACAATTATTAGTGTGATTATATAGCGTTACTTTTCTCTCGTTGCGGCGATTTTTAAAAATGCGCCAAATTGGTTCCAAAACGACTGTAGTGCTTATAACGGAAAAGTACCTTAATTTTAATTAAGTTTCTATGGATCTCGATGCAAGATTTTCACTAAACATGGGAAAGCTCTGTGTCATCATAGCCAAACTTATAAGTATAAAGAGACCTCTCATGAAGCAGAGCAAGTTAGATGCTACTTATGGGTGTAGAGAAATATTATGTCAAGAGATGGCGCTGCAAGCCCATCGTTTGATTTTATTCTCAAATGTTTGGAATTTAGAATTTCGCTCTTCTCTTGTTGTTGCTAGAGTGATGAATCAGTTTTAGAATGTAGTTTTCTTTGAAGGGGAAAAAATCCAACAATTTATAATCACATCTGTGGAATGTTTACTCCAATGACGTGACAGACCTCATTTACAGACCAAATACGTGAAAAAAATATAATTAAATCTTATGCAACATAATAGGGAATTATACATGAAGTCACTTTATAGAAAAACTGGAAATATGTTTTAAATATATTTTTGTGTACTTTTGGATATGGTCAAGCAAAAGTTGTACAGATAAGCTATAGAACCTTCTACACAAGATGCAAAATATTTTAACTAATAAAATCGATTAGCTGCTTTCAGCCTCTGAAGATATTTTTACATTTAGTTAGCAGATACAGTGTCGTTGCTAGAAACGCTAAGAAACTTTATATCCTTATTTCCTGAGGTCGCTAAAACATCTCCATGATAAAAAGGGGTCATGAATGAAAAACGTTTAAGAAGAGCTGATTTAGAGCGAATTCCGAGAAAATTTGGTTTATAACAAAAATTCCTTTGGAGAGGAAAAAAAAGAATGATTTAGCGAGAAATGATTCAGAATTTTCTAGTTAGAATATTTTTAAATCCTGAGTACAGATTTCTTTGGAAATATTACTTTTCGCAATGATGAAATTAATAGGTAAATAGGCTTACTGCTTAAGCGAATCATTAAAAAAAATGAACCCTGAAATGTTTCAAATTTTTAATTTAGAAATCCTTTAAACAAATGTTCCTATTATGCAACATTTTTTTTCAATACCAATAGTGCTCTGAATATAAAGAAACACATGAAAAAAAAGTCTAACCGAAAAAAGTCAAAACTAAGAGTTACGAATATTAATATTTGCAACCTTTTTTATATCTAAAGGAACTAAAATTTTATTTTCCAGTCCTCGAATTTTATCCCTACAAATTCTCTCAAACATTTCACAGATATCAACTTTGATCTCAAATTATCTAAGACTGCAATCTTGATTAAAATCGTTAATTACAAATGACTATGCATTCAAAAATTTACATTTATTTACCGCTTTCATAATCATGCTCTTCTCCGCAGTAAACCGAATTAAAACGCTTTCTGTAGATCCTATGAATTAATTCCATTTCACTTCAAGCATATCCTTAGGCACTAAGACATTTCGCTTTTCTGTGATACACATTTCTTGAGTTTATGTCACTCTAAATAGATTAAAACGTATTAATTTAAATGTGTCGTAATTTCTTTGGCATTACCTTGCAAGTGAATATTTTAATTGAAAATACCCTCATCATCAGCAGATTTCTGTTCAAGATATATCGATAAAGTGACATAATGACAGGCTTTCCTTGAGGGCAGATGTCAAATTATGTAAATTAATCTTTTGATCAAGTCATTGTTTATTTAGTATGTGACACTTATGTCATGCTTCATTAACAATACAAGATATTTTTACGTAGATTACTAGCTGAAAACCCGCACTTCGCTACGGAGTACATTCAAATTAAATACAACGGTCAATGTATGAAACTAATGCCAAAAAAAATAAATATATATATATATATATATATATATATATATATATATAATAAATACGACGATCAATATATACAATTGATGTAGAAAAAAAAATATATATTTATAAAAATTCGTAAGGGATATTTTTATAGACAAAATAATATCCAATCGTCTGCCGCATTAGCAAGGAAAAAAATATTTTTTTGACTATTTAGTTGTTATGCACGTGACGTGACGATAAATTTATTTAAAGTACCAGAAAAATAAATCACGTGATCGGCGTTTAATAAATTAAATTCTAAAAATTAATCTTTAAAAATTCACCAAAAATCAGAAAATAGAGGTAAAGATTCGAAAAAGATTTCATTTTAAAGGAAATTTTAGGATCTTTCTCGCGATATAAATTTTATAACCCTCAAATTATTATTTTAAATGCAAACTTAAAAAAAGATACTAAAACAGCTTAAAAATTTAATTTTTAAAAAAATCTAAGAAGAATTTTTCAAAAATCTCTCTTAGTGCACCCCTACACTATAAGAAAAATTGCCATGCAAAATTTCAGCCCTTTAGGTCAAGCGGTTTGGTCTGTGCGTTGTATATCAGTCACTGAGTCAGTTACGGAACTGTTTTATATATATATATAGACTAGCTGAAAACCCGCGCTTCGCTACGGAGTACATTCAAAGTAAAAACATCGGTGAATGTATGCAATTAATGCCAATATATATATAATAAATACGACGATCAATGTATATAATTGATGTAAAATATATATATATTTATAAAAAAATCGTAAGGGATATTTTTATAGACAAAATAATGTAGAAGAAGATATTCAAATTAAATCTAATATAAAGAATACCAAAGAATATAGTACAGTTAATATAGTACAGTTTCTAGAACATTTCTTTTACTGTATTTTAATATTTTTTTGGATAATGTCCAATCGTCTGCCGCATTAGCAAGAAAAAAAAAATTATTTTTTGTCTATTTAGTTTTTATGCACGTGACGATAAATTTATTTAAAGTACCCGAAAAAGAAGTCACGTGATCAGCATTTAATAAATTAAATTCTAAAAATTAATCTTTAAAAATTCACCATAAATCAGGAATAGAAGGTAAAGATTCGAAAAAGATCTCATTTTAAAGGAATTTTTATGATCTTTCTCGTGATATAAATTTTATAACCCTCAAATTATTATTTTAAATGCAAACTTAAAAAAAGTAAAAAAACAGCTTAAAAATTTAATTTAAAAAATCTAAGAAGAATTTTTCAAAAATCTCTCTTAGTGCACCCCTACACTATAAGAAGAATCGCCATGCAAAATTTCAGCCCTTTAGGTCCAGCGGTTTGGTCTGTGCGTTGTATGTCAGTCAGTCAGTGAATGAATGAATGAATGAATGAATGAATGAGTCAGTTACGGAACTGTTTTATATATATAGATAACACCTGAATTTTAAGTAAGCTAATACTTTACTAATGCAGCTTGCTATAGTTATTTTAATATGCTTTTTAACATAATTTTTTTAAAATTTCAATTGAAAAAACGTTGTCAAATATTCAGATAAGTATCGAAAAAAAATTCTTTATTCTTAGTTGAAGGCAATATATATTTATTTTATCAGATTATACAAAACTTCTTTCTACTTCAATACATGCAGAAGTAGCTAGAAATGTTTATCCGTTAAATCCTAATTCCATATGCAGGAATGTCTCACGATCTGCTGTTCTCAATCTGCTAATGATAAATCTTTAGAATAAGTTCTTTTGGGGTAAACTAAATTCTTTCAGATTATCGTATTCGCTAACTACAGTATATCTTGAACTGATTACCTTTAACGAAATGCCCTTGGCAGTGGAAAGAGTAGCTCTGCTAATTTGCTTATATGTAAATTTTGGCTCGTTGTATACAGAATTAACCTTTTCCTTATGGGGTGGGATAGCATGTATCCCAAGAATACGGGACCAAGAATAAATAAATAAATATATATATATATATATATATATATATATATGTATGTATGTATATATATATATATATATATATGTATGTATATATATATATATATATATATATATATATATATATATATATATATATATGGCCGTTCTAACAAAGGGGTATGAAATTTCCTGTTCTAAAGAGTGAATCGGAAAAATAATTCCCGTAGGCTAAAGGTTAAGGATTCTTGGGAATTTCCTATCTCTGTTGAATTACTTATAACTATATTATTACTATAACACAATGCTAGGGTACAAAATATAAAATTTCTCTCCCCCCCCTCAAAACAAAAGGTGGGGGAAGAAAGACAATTGCTGTTAAACTGTACAAATTTTATGTTGATAATAAATTTCTTATTTCATCCTTTACAATATCCAACATGAACACCTACTGAAAAAAATTTAATTAAAGTATATTATAAGTGTTTTGGTTACTAAGAATAGTTATTGGTGAGACACAAAGCATTGCGGATCGATGCAATGCAATTGATGATGCTAATACAAGGCTTATATGTTGTTTCCTTATATGTCTCTTCGACGAGTACCCGACTGAAAACTTTAAAAACAAGTATCAAGAATTTGAACCGTCACTGCGATCACATGAAACGCAATCAGGATATATGACTACACTGTAATAAAATAAACGGGCTCAAAGGCAATTATGCCCAACCAATGAACGAAGCTCGGACATTAATTTTGTTTGAAGTTTTTTTTTTTTTCCAATGGGGAAGCACTTGACGTGAAGACATTCGCCTATAATTCCCCGCAGCTTTGCTGGCCATTTTATTATAGGGGCACCATATAGGCGGACTAGCATCACTTCCTATGAATGACACGACAAAAACGGAGGCATTTTAGTGGCGCTTCGCCAGGATTCGATCCGAGCACCCCCAGCACCGAAAGTCAGCGCGCTGTACTACTAGGTTGCCACGGCCCGTTTATCTTTGAAGTGTCCTGAATGAAAGCTTTGGAAGTAAGATGTCGAAACCAATGTTTATTTTTGTACGCATTATTTTGTTTAGTTTTTTTTTTAATATTCAGTAAATAGATTATCTGTAGTTCTGCGGCGTCGAACGGCAATTTTTTTTGTTGTTTGTTTGTTTTGTTTGTGTGTAAGTAAGTTATAATCTGCGTTTCTTATTTTGAACGAAAATTCACTTACTTAATACCAGCCTATCACAGTAAACAGAAACGCAACATGGTAATTTCCCGTCTGCTAACTTTCCAGGAAGCTTTTGACGTTCCATTACCCACAGACATTATCTGGAGTTATTTTTCAAAATGGCATTAAACGCAGACTTAGATTAAAATAAAAGAGCATCTTTTATCCATGTTTCCTCTAAGCACTCTAAGACATTCATTATAATAGAATTGGAATAATTTAAGACTCTAATGAAAATGTATCCAGGACTTTCTAGCGTATTCCAAAATCTTCCATATTCTTATTCGAGGAGGTTTAAATCCTATGCATTTACATTCAAAAGGAAATTAAGGAATATAACTTTTGTAGCGTTAAGTAGTTTATTCGTTCAAATTCTCTTAGTGTTTTTGTGTTGTTGGGTGACATACTTTTTCAAAGAAAAACCATAAGACATTTAAGTGAAGGTAAATATCATTTGAGTCGAAAAAAGCAAAATTCTCAAAACTCAACAATTTCACAATTAACCCTCATAATATTCATTATAAGATGTATCTTACTAAACTTATTGTAGAAGAAACAAACATTTCTTAATAACTTTAAGTATATAAAATTATCGTTTTGATATTTTTTGTACATTTTTTTGTAATTAACGTAATAGCCTACTTTCACTCATGTTTGTTATTCTTTTACTTATACATAGAAACTTATCCGTACTGATTACATTGTACTGAGCATAAAATATGTTTAAGATATTTCTGCAGGCTGGAAATCCTAGTTTATAATGCTGTCTTTCTGTTTCAATTCTTTCTTTCATTAGACGTTATTTTTCCATTCAGAGTTTATTATATCCATCCTAATTACCTGTTAAGTATTTTTCCATTGATTAAAGCACTTGCCTTGAGGACAAACCGCAATTTTTGTGGGCTATTTTATTACAGGGTTGTTGTATTCGTGAGCATATCCTGATTCTTATAAAGAAACAGCACTGGCACGTCCATGCCTTATCTTGGATTCTAATCAGGGTCCACGCTGCAAAAGCTCGTCACGCTAACTAGCATACGATGTGGACAGCCCCTTTAAGTTGAATTATCATTAGTATTTCATAATATTGAAACAAAAAATTACGAAGATAGAAAATATTGTCAAATTATGACGGCTAATTAATTGAACACACACTCCTTAATGTATAAGGGTGGTCCATACGAAAGTGGGACTTTTGTTTTAGCGACAGTAATTAAATACTTAGAGATCAGTATTTTGGACCAATAGATGACGTTGTATGTTAAGGGGTCAGGTACCTTTTAAAGACCAAGATACTCGACAAACATATTCTATTTTCAATCACCAGTAGTTTCTAAAATAATTTATTAAGAAATATGAAAATTTTACTGTGAGTTAAATACTCTTTCTTCTTTATAAATATTGCACTCAATTTTATCTAGCTTGAAGAGAAATATTTAAATTTTTTAAAATTTTAACCATTAATTTTTTCATTGTTATGTGATTGCGCGCATGATATGACCAGAACAGCTGGCTAGAATACCATGAAATTTTATACACGTTCAATATAAACACGTATCATTAAAATGATGAACAATTATGTCATTCCTACCATAAAAATTTGAATTACAATAAAATTTATCAAAAACATTTCTGAAAAAAATTTTTTTTTTTTTCTATGAAGAACTAAGAATTTTGATTTCAACGTTCGTCATTTTAAAGATATATTATACAACTTAATTTTAAAATTAAAAAAAATATATAAGTACATTAATATAAGGATGCAAGTCTGCGCGCAATGGCATAAAATTGAAAAAAAAAACAATGGTTGAAATTTTTAAAAAATTAAAAATTTATCTTCAAGCCAGAAAAAATTAAGAGCCATATTTATAAAGAAGAAAGTGTGTTTAACTCACAGTAAAATTTTCATATTCCTGAATAAAAGGTTTTCATAACCACTGATGATTTAAAATAGGGATGTCTTTGCCGAGTCTCTTAGAGTTTAAAAGTTACCTGACCCAAGAAAGAAATCTGCTATCGTCGGAAAGTGTCGGTGATATGTTTGAACGTGTTGAAGTAAGGTGAGTACGTGCGGTCGTGATATGGATTCATCCAAACAGGCCCAGCAAGCAGGTATTCAATATTTGAATGCAGAAGGTGTTAGAGAAGCCGAAATTTATCGTCCTATGAGGGATGCGTATAAGCCGGAGTGCCATAGTGTACAGTATCCAGATGGCTTAGGGACTTTCGCAAAGGACGTGTGAGCGCTGGATATGCCGAGACCTGATCAAGCCAACTCACCCATCACTATGGAATATTTATTTATTTATTTATTTACTAGCCGAAAACCCGCGCTTCGCTACGGAGTACATTCAAATTAAATACAATGGTCAATGTATGCAATTAATGCCAATATATATATATATATATATATATATATATATATATAATAACTACGATGATCTATATATACAATTGATGTAGAAAAAATATATATATTTATAAAAAAATCATAAGGGATATTTTTATAGACAAAATAATGTCCAATCGTCTGCCGCATTACCAAGAAAAAAAATATTTTTTTATCTATTTAGTTGTTATGCACATGACGATAAATTTATTTAGAGTACCAGAAAAAGAAATCACGTGATCAGCATTTAATAAATTAAATTGTAAAAATGAATCTTTAAAAATTCACCAAATATCAGAAAATAGAGATAAAGATTCGAAAAAGATTTCATTTTAAAGGAATTTTTATGCTCTTTCTCGTGATATAAATTTTATAACCCTCAAATTATTATTTTAAATGCAAACTTAAAAAAAAATACTAAAACAGCTTAAAAATTTAATTTTATAAAAATCTAAGAAGAATTTTTCAAAAATCTCTCTTAGTGCATCCCTACACTATAAGAAGAATCGCTATGCAAAATTTCAGCCCTTTAGGTCCAGCGGTTTGGTCTGTGCGTTATATGTCAGTCAGTGAGTCAGTTACGGAACTGTTTTATATATATAGATTTCAAATGTCCAGATGATTGGCTATGACGCCATTAGTTCTCAGATAGAGGGCGATATTGCTGGTCATTCATTTAAGGGGTACCTTATAGGTGGCCAGCATTACCCCCTACAATCCGGTCCTGTAATTTTGAACCGAGTCAAGTGACAAGCACTTGGCCCTGCACCTCCAGAGGTAAATCAGAGAACTTGGAGGACATCCAGTCACGACATATTTTACGTGCACCGCCCACCATTAGTGAACACGGCGGAGGATTTGTCAGCGACGGGGACAGAACCAGTGGTGTTCAAATCACTGGCCCGCTTCCTTTGCCATCTGGGCCACCGCTGCTCACACTATGGAATCAATTGCTATGTTTGCTGAGGCGCTTCTGCTGGGAGGTCCTCGACTATTCAACCTATAACCTCAACCAGTCTTTCTACGACTACCCCATCTTCGGCCCAATGAAATAGGCTTTCCAGGTTCACCGGTTTGCTAACGATGCAGAGGTCCGCGCACTTGCTTGAACCGGCAAGGCGACTATGTGTAGCGGATATGTAGCTTATGTATCACCATTACTTCCTGTATGTTCACATAATCCAACCAAAATACCATTACAGAAGAAAACCAAAAGTCTCGCTTTCATTTGGTCCACATTAAGCCTACTATAGACTGATAATTATAGTAGGCTTAACTATAATTATCTGACTTTAATTATAGTTAAGCCTACTGTAATTAAGTCAGACTGATAGTTTAATTATAGTAGGACTGATAATTTCAATGACGAAAGTTTTTAATTATGATTAGAAACTTGCGTAATTCCTAAATCCAGCTCATGTTTCTCAGGCCGTGGCGGCCTTGTGGTACAGCGCGCTGGTTTTCGGTGCTGAGGGTGCTCGGATCGAATCATGGCCACTAAAATTCCTCCGTTTGTATCGTCCCTTCATAGGGGGCAATGTTCGTCCGCCTATATGGCGGTCCCATAATAAAATGGTCAGCAAAACTGCGGTAAATTGTAGGTGAATGTCTTCGCGACAAGTGCCCTCACATAGAAAAAAAAAAAAAGCCCATGTTTGTCTTATTAGGATTATTAGTCTAGATAAGACAAATTTTTTTGAAAAAATTATGCTTTATATCTCTAATGTGGTACTAATTTATTTCCTTAGTTTTTTAAACTGAATACAACTGTTGTGAATTGAATAGTTTTAAAACAAGTAGATCAAATTTTTTTTTTTATCATAAGAGATTATTTTTCGGAAAATTTCATTTGGAGGTATAGTAAGACATAGCGCACTTCCCAGGATTTAAAAAAAAAACAAAGCATGTAATATAAAAAAAAAGTTTTAAAGTCAATTCCTACTTAGGTCAACTAAGAAAAATTTGAGTGTGAACTAATAGTAGGAATTGAATATAGGGAGAGTGTGAACTAATAGTAGGAATTGAAAAATAAAAGGGTTGCCTGCCAGAACCTTTTCTACTGTGCGGGATTAGGAGGGGGGGGGAAGAGAGAGAAAAAAAAGTTTGTCAGGTTGAGGATTCGATCCCGCAACCTACAGGATAAGAGGAGCGCGCGCTACCGCAGTGATACCGTTTACACAGTAAGAAGAGGGAAATTACCATTCAAGAGCAAGAGACACTCTAGGTCTCTTCCTATTGAAAGGGCTCCCATATAAAACTAAAATTAATTAATTAAATTTAATTAATGGATTAATATTTGAAAAACTGTATTAACATCAAGTGTCATCCACTACAAGTTTAAAAAATGTATTTGAACTTGAGTGGATGAATAAAAAGTATTTTATTAACGATTGAAAATTTGAACAAGATATATAAATATATATAGGGAGAGTGTGAACTAATAGTAGGAATTGAAAAAAAAACATGCATTAAATACATTCTTTTGTTGATAGTTTACTTTCCCCTAATCGTCCCTGTTATTTAGTAGGGCATTATTAATACTTGTTTACTCTAATTCCAAGAAATATATTGGTTTATTGAATCTCTGTGTTTTGCAGTTCACCCACCATTTGGATATGCAAGAATGCACTGTTCATCCACTCATGCTCAGATGTCATTTCAGAGTAATTCGAAATTAGATTAATAAATCACACAGTGTAATAAACACAACGTCCGATGTTTCCCTATGGCGGCAGATAATTATCTTTTCGTGTCACTTTACGAGCCCTATTGGGTCAAAGTGAATATTTACTGCGGAGGATAAGTGTTTAAGTTATTTAAATTATCAGATAACAATATACATGTTTAAACAAACTTAAAATGTAGTTTATGTAGTACGAGATACACAACTCTCCCGCAGGAGACATCTACCATCAATCAAAACGTAAGAAATTGATGTATATTACTCCTAGTAATGCATAGAAATTTAATCCTTACAGTAATTACGTCTAGATACTCTCATATTACATTGGATTGCGTTATTTATGTCTTTTGAGATATCTTGAATACCCGGATAACAAATGATTTTTGCGATTTTACTAGAATGATCCCTTAATACCAGAAAAAAAAGTATTTCTGCCTCATATCAGCTAGGAATGAAATTGCTCTGAATAAAATAGATCTATTTGCGAGAATTCCTTGTAAAAAAATTTCTTTCCATTTCCCGATGGTCAAGTTATTCTATTTGTCCATTACACGAAATTTGAAATCTTCATGAATCAATGCATTTAGGTTTTATATGTTCTTCTCTAGTACCTTTCCCTGTCCAGCTAAAAAAACGAAATAAATGATACATGTTAAATTACGGAATTAATGATGCCTTTCATTAATTTTCTGCTATTTTGGTTGTTCGATTGACGAGTATAAAAGCGAAAACAGAAACCGACTTATATTTCTACAGTGGAATGTTGGATAGTTTCCTTCTTACTATTGTGAAGAACATGGATGATTTTGAGGAACTTAAGGGGGTCCAGGACATAAAATTGTTCGAATTTTCGAAAAAGGTTTTATTGCATTAAAAATTTCCGTGTTCTTTTAAGCTTAAAATGACGTTTAAATCTTGTTTCTATCTTAATTAGAACAGGCTAAATTATAATTTTGTTTTGCAACATTCTAATAGTAGCCAATGGTTGTTTAAACCTGTAAGTGCGTTTTTCTGCATAATGGGTTTTTTCCACATTTCTCGTCTTTAAATTGTTATAAGTCAAGAACCGTTAAAGATAAATGGTTGAAACTTTGAACATGTCTTTTTCAACTATTTTACTTTAATTGTGATTCAGCAAATTTGAAAAAAATATTTCCTTTTGAAAATATGATTTTTTAAAAATATGTTACATAATTTTTTTTGTAATTTTCAATATAAATATTTTTAATTTTTTTAAAAATTAATATTTAAAAAATGCTGAATCAAAACTGAAATTTATATATTTCTGTTTAATTTAATGAAACAGAATTTAAATTCGACAAATAATATTTCGAGTTATAACAATTTTAAATGACCCCACTTTTTTTAAAATTTTAAAATTTAAAAAAATTTTAAAAACATTTTGAGAAGTTTCATGAAGTGATTTTGTTTGCAAATTATATGTTTAACCATCACAAAAAATTAAAAATTTTAACTCAATAAATAAATTTTTTTTTTAAATGTGTCCCGGACCCCTTTAATATATAACTAGCTGAATACCCGTGCTTCGCTACGGAGTACATTCAAATTAAATACAACGGTCAATGTATGCAATTAATGCCAAAAAAAACAAAAAATATATTTATAAAAAAATTCGTGTAGACAAAATAATGTAGAAGAAAATATTCAAATAAAATCTAATAAACATACTAAAGAATATAGCACAATTAATATAGTACAGTTTGAGGAACATTTCTTTTACTGTATTTTAATATTTCTTTTGGATAATGTCCAATCGTCTGCCGCATTAGGAAGAAAAAAAATATTGTTTATGTCAGTTTATTTCGTTGTTATGCACGTGACGTAAAATTAATTTAAAGTACCACAAAAAAGAAAAGAAACCGCGTGATCAACATTAATAAATAAAATTCTAATAATTAATCTTTAAAAATTCACCCAAAATCAGAAAATGAAGGTAAAGATTCGATAAACATTTCATTTTAAAGGAATTTTTATGATCTTTCTCGTGACATAAATTTTATAACCCTCAGATTATTATTTTAAATGCAAACTTAAAAAAAGTTACAAAAACAGCTTTAATTTCAAAAAATCTAAGAAGAATTTTTCAAAAATCTTTCTTAGTGCACCCCTACACTACAAGAAAAATCGCCATGCAAAATTTTAGCCCTTTAGGTCTAGTGATTTATTTTGTGCGTTATCTGTCAGTCAGTCAGTCACTGAATTGTGTCCGTGGCCACCCGCGTGCCGATTTTGGTACGATTCGTCCCCATAGACTCGCTGTCAACGAGTACAGCCGCGGAAGCTGTCGAAATAATGAACTTCTATGGGCAAAATCATTAAAACATTAATTAAAAAACTCCTGGGCCTGATTTTCAAAAAATAATATGCCTATGTTTTAATCTGAACTACCAACTGTATCTATACAAAATTTCAGCTCAATTGAAGCAATACTTTTTCATTTAAAAAGAAGCAAACATAGGCCTATTCGAAATAATCAATAAATTTCACAGTTTCGATGAAACGCGCTGATTTTTGAATAAAGTTCAATAATTCAAGTTCGATTTACTCTAATTGTGCATAAAATTGTACATAAATTCAAAAACATAAAGTTTATAAGTTAAATAAAGTTTTGTAATATTATACAAATAAATTTCCAGTTCATAGCCAATAAATTGTAAATCTTTTTTTACCTCAAATGTCCAATAAAAAGCGTAGTTCCAGATGCAATTTTCTTGAATAAACCCTTAAACGTTGCCAATTTCAAAAATCCTTATTGTATTTATCAATACCTCCTCCACTTGAATCTTTAAAATATTAAATGTTTTACTGATAATAAATGGAAATGTAGTTTGATGTGTTGCTATGGTTACTTGACTATGGTTGACACAGAAAATTCCAATGTTAAATGTTTTATTGATATTTATGAACATAGGCTATCACATAGGCATATGATAATAAATGAAAATATCGTTTTATGGGTTGCCATGGTTACTTGACTATGGCTGACAAAGGAAAAAATGTAAAGGTGAAGCATCAGCTCAACATTTAGGCCCCCTAACTTTCTTTCTACTGGTCAGATATACGTAATATATAGCCTATGTCCATCTGGAATAATGCACCTTTCAAACAGTGAAAGAATTTTTCACATAGGTGCAGTGGTTCCGGAGATTACCCTCCACATACAAAATCCGCTCTCCCTTTATATGTTAGTATAGATAAAATGTTTGCTACTGTTTTTTTAGCAAATAATGAGCATTATTTGCTAAAATGCGTTTTAATAAAAAAATTCTCATTATTTGCTAAAAAAAAGTTTTTAAAATTTTGGTAATGATAAAACAAAAAAATATCCGAATCGTGTTAAATCAGTGAAATTTGATTAAAAACCGTTATTTTTTCCATTCGATTACATGCAACCATCTGATAAAAAAGAAAATGCCGCTTTGAGGAGATACCCAGTTTAGAGGGCTAACCAAAAGGATTAAAAGGAATTATGTGTGATGGCAAAACATTATGTCACTTTTCTTAAAAATAATTCAGTTTTTCACATTCCGGATTCTCGTTCTCCGATATTTTTTATTTACTGCATGTTGGGAATTCATTTCTCCCACGCGCATGTCCGGATGTGTTAAAGGGCAGAGAGTCACGTGAACTTTTTGATATCTTTTACTTCTATTTTGACTCTTGGCATCACGAGCTCATGACGCGTGATGAGTCTTTAGAATTTCATTTCATTTCATTTCCTTTTATGTATAAAAATTGAAAATATTGTAACATGGATTAAAACTCTTAAATATCAACCTTTGAAGTCTTTCTTGAAGGATGCCTGGATGCTTTACTTGAGATGAATACTTGAACTTGATAGACTTAGGGCCTGTTCACATAGGAGTCCGTTTCGTTGCGTTAAGGAAAAGATGACGTTGAGACGAAAATAAACCAATCATATGCTTCCAAACGATTAGCAATGAAATGTTTAACGCCTATGATTGGTTTATTTTTGTCTCAACGCCATCTTTTCCTTAACGCAACGCACGGACTCCTATGTGAACAGGCCCTTAAGGTAAATGCACCTATAATAGGCCATGCCCCTATAATGGGCCGCCTTCAAGGGCCTGTTCACATAGGAGTCCGTTGCGTTGCGTTAAGGAAAAGATGACGTTGAGACGAAAATAAACCAATCATATGCCTCCAAACGATTAGCAATGAAATGTTTAACGCCTATGATTGGTTTATTGTCGTCTCAACGTCATCTTTTCCTTAACGCAACGCAACGGACTCCTATGTGAACAGGCCCTTAGAAATGTCGAGAAATTAAGGGTCTATCGTTACCTAAGGCAGTAGGAGGGGTAAGGGTCATTGGCTACTAGTAACCAATGACCCTCACCCCTTCTGCCGCCTTAGGTTACGATAGACCCTTAATTTCTCGACATTTCCAAAAGGTGGCCCATTATAGGGACAGTTACCTTACTTGAATATGAACTACTATTCGTGATCAAACACTGTAACTTCTGTAAGTAACAGCCAATTATTTTTTTGAAACATTGGTACCGCGTTTGCTCATGTAAATGAAATTACTGATTTTTCATGACATCTTGAATCTTAAAATTGCTGTCGCATAATTTTTTTTTAAAAAAGGGACTTATAACATTTTGCCATCTGAGCACAGAATTATTTAAGCTGACAAAACGGTCTATTTCGAAGCATATGTCTGTAACAACATAGACTTTGATCCTGAAACATAGCGTAATGGACCATGATTTCAGAATAGCTGAAATAGTAACCCCCCCCCCTAGCTAAAGAGGGACTTAAAGTATCCGTGTTAGAACCCACGCAGGAGGTATTGGCTGCTTGAATTCTTGCAATCACAACAAAGCTCCATTTTATGCAAATTATCTTACTGCTCACAGGATGCTATATATAAATAACATAAATATAAAAATGAACTACTCATTATATACATTCCCCCGTGTAAATGTATTCATGACTGTATGTGTCTGAGCAATTAGATGCGATAAAAAATATTTCAGGTAGTCTCTTCTAACGAAACTACCACGGGTTATTAACGTAGGATTACTTATCGTTTCCTACTTCTTTTTTTGACGCATTTTGGTACTTTTATGTTTAACTGTTTACAGCAACTGGGTTTGGAGCGCTGCCAAAATTATAACTCGCGACGCCGGACAATTTTTTTCTCTCCGGAGAACCGTTACTAATGAACGCAATCCTACTTTAAAATTAGTAAGAATAAATAATCAGTAACGGTGACACGAATTTTGACGTCACCCAGTGATAAGATGGGGGAACGCTTTTCCAAAAATTAGAGAAAAACGTACGTTAGAAAAAGTTGGGATAGCAAATTTTTCTACTATCGATGAAATGCTTTTTAACTTACATCTTCAACGAGGTACAATTTGTACTACTCATGAGATGAGTAAAGGATTTAATTTTTGAATTTTAGTAATGAATTTCTTGAGAGATGTTGGTTATGAGGAAGACATCTACGTAAGATACTTTTATAGAAACGGCATCAACTATCTCCCGCAGGAAAAGATTTAACAGCAACAATTTTAACTACCTCTAACGAGATAGATAGTAAAAAATAACTTCAATCACTTCTGACGAGAGATGTGATAGAAAATGTTTCTCCTCTACCTCCTTTCTCAAAAGTTGAATTGATCAAACAAAAGTACTATTTTGTCTACGACAGAGTTTCGTACTGTCGCTTACGACAGCAGACAGCTTCGAGCAAAGATAAGTTTTTCTCATTCTTCACCTCACCATATCTCTCCTCAGTTTTATCTTTGACTCTAATTTTTCCTATTCTTCAGCAGATGTTAGCTTCAAGGAGAAGTAAAAAGAGAAGTTTTTCTCATTCTTCACCTCAACGTATCTCTTCCCCTGTTTCATCTTTGACTCTAATTTGTCCTATACTTCAGCAGATGTTAGCTTCAAGGAGGAGTAAAAAGAGAAGTTTTTCTCATTCTTCACCTCAACGTATCTCTTCCCCTGTTTCATCTTTGACTCTAATTTGTCCTATTCTTCAGCAGATGTTAGCTTCAAGGAGGAGTAAAAAGAGAAGTTTTTCTCATTCTTCACCTCAACGTATCTCTTCCCCTGTTTCATCTTTGACTCTAATTTGTCCTATACTTCAGCAGATGTTAGCTTCAAGAAGGAGTAAAAAGAGAAGTTTTTCTCATTCTTCACCTCAACGTATCTCTTCCCCTGTTTCATCTTTGACTCTAATTTGTCCTATTCTTCAGCAGATGTTAGCTTCAAGGAGGAGTAAAAAGAGAAGTTTTTCCCATTCTTCACCTCAACATATATCTTCCCCTGTTTCATCTTTGACTCTAATTTTTCCTATTCGACAAGATGTAAGTTGTTCAACCAGAATAACTAGGACTTGAGTGAAGCACGAGGTATTTGTAAAATTACTTTCGATTCAACTCGCGTAAAAAATTCAAAGAGGCAATGATGGCTGTTTTAATGACTAAGTAATATAAATCTCTCCTAAATACCTAAAATTATCCATTGAGTATCTCATTCATGTAAGTAGAAATAGATAATTCGGAGTCAAATGACGGTACGAGCCGTAAAGTTCTTACAAAAACTATTCTGCAAAAGATTAGAACCTAACTGACATTTTATTAACCAGTCATATATATTAAACACCGACTGAATCATATTTTATTAATTTAATTTTATAATATATAGTATAGTAAAAACTAATGTTTAATATATATATATATATATATATATATATATATATATATATATATATATATAATATATATATATATATATATATATATATAATATATATATATATATATATATATATATATATATATATATATATATATATATATATAATATATATATATATATATAATATATATATATATATATATATATATATATATATATATATATATATATATATGTATATATATATATATATATATATATATATATATATATATATATAGAGTATCTATGCTCACTTCTACCCAGACTTGGGTGTATATAATTTGAAGTGGCACTCTATCTGAATTTGAAACAAACACAGTTTATACATGAAACAATGTTTATTGAATTCGTTGCACATATAATTGGCTTTACAGCAATAAGCATACGTACACTTGTACGGAATGTATAAACATAGCTTTCAAGAACAATATATTTTATACTCACGAACAGTAAGTCAAACCAGCAGTACTGCCATGTAAACTTCTGGCCCGCTAAGCACTAGCGCAGGATAACACCTTTTCAACCTTAACAACCTCCCCTTTTTCATTAATGACGCTGCGTGGTATTTATACTAAGCGCGTATGCCGAAATTAGCATATCTGAAGCAGCTTCTTTAATTCACTCAAAAGTTCGATTCTTGTGAATCGAATCTTGTGTATACCTTACACTGGCCTCCCTCGAAAAAAAAAATTAGGTAACTGAGGTCTGAACGGCTTCAGTTAACTAATTGAAAACGCGTGCTGGTCTGACTTTTTACATAATGGGTGGCAAAGTCAAAAAACCTTCCCTTTTTCATTAATGACGCTGCGTGGTATTTATACTAAGCGCGTATGCCGAAATTAGCATATCTGAAGCAGCTTCTTTAATTCATTCAAAAGTTCGATTCTTGTGAATCGAATCTTGTGTATACCTTACATATATATATATATATGTGTGTGTGTGTGCTGTCTACTGTTCCTTAAATGCGAGTATTGATGTTATTGTCCGCGTCTCTAAAATCTATCTAGCTAGACTATTAAAAATCACCGTTATCTAAATTTATTAAAATACACGTCAAAATTTTCTTGGCATTAAAAAATTATTTTGAAGCACATAAATCCCATCTGGGGTATCTTGGTAGTAGGGACTTTGGAAAACCTTATTAACTTTTTCCTGTGAAGATCTGACATTTTCATTTTCACTTTTCAACAAGTTACCCCCGAGATTCTTTCCAAACATTATCTTTCTTCGAGTGCAGACCTTGTGCCTTATGGTAATGATTGAGTTTTCAGGAGCGCTGAATACTTTGGATATCTTCATTTTCGGAAGATGTTGTTTATAAACTTTTTCAATTTTTCTAAAGGAGTTCGTAATTGGTTTTGCATAGAGTTTTATGTTAGACTAGCTGAAAACCCGCACCTCGCTACGGAGTACATTGAGATTTAATACAACGGTCAATCCATGCAATTAATGCCAAAAAAATAGATAAATAAATATATATGTATAATAAATACAACGATCAATGTATGCAATTGATGTAGAAAAACAAAGAAATATATTTATAAAAAATCGTAAGGGATATATTTTTACAGACAAAATAATGTAGAAGAAAATATTCTAATTAAATCTAATAGATAATACTAAAGAACATAGTACAGTTAATATAGTACAGTTTTAGGAACATTTCTTTTACTGTATTTTAATATTTTATTGGATAATGTCCGATCGTCTGCCGCATTAGCAAGAAAAAAAAATTATTTTTTTGTCTATTTCGTTGTAATGCACGTCACTATAAATTAATTCAAAGTACCAGAAAAAGAAATCCCGTGATCAGCATTTAATAAACTAAATTCTAAAAATTAATCTTTAAAAATTCACCAAAAATCAGAAAATAGAGGTAAAGATTCGAAAAAAATTTCATTTTAATGGAATTTTTATGTTCTTTCTCCTGATATAAATTTCATAACCCTCAATTTATTATTTTAAATGCAAACAAAGTTACTAAAACAGCTTAAAAATTTAATTTTAAAAAATCTAAGAAGAATTTTTCAAAAATGTCTCTTAGTGCACCCCTACACTATAAGAAGAATTGCCATGCAAAATTTCAGCCCTTTAGGTCCAGCGGTTTGGTCCGTGCGTTATATGTCAGCCAATCAATCAGTTACGGAACTGTTTTATATACATAAATAAGAGGCAAACTCTGCCTGCAGATGTTTTCCCTCAACTGAAATGCCGTTCTAGTAGATACTGTTGTCTAGCAGATGGCACTTCCTTTGCCCCGGATTTAGTTTTATGCTCGTGAGACTGGAGAGAATTAAAAGGGAAGAGGGTTAATTCAAAGAAATTTCGAGATTTTTGTTGCTTAGAGAGTTGTAGTCAAGGTGCTTGACTGTCAGCAAGTATATCTACTATAGAATGTAAGGTAAAAACTTTCCTCATTCCAGGCAAAGCTGTAGTAACTAAATGTTTCTTTAGTGAGAACTAGCATTATTGCCCGGCGTTGCCCGGGTAGATATATAGATTTAAAATATTTCATGCATTCCATCAAAAAAAATACTGGGCTGCACTCCCGCTCTTCATGTTAATCTGGCCAGACAGAATGCGCTTAGCACGTTTTCTACTGAAATGATATACAAACAATAAGAAAGAAAGAAACTTTGAGCCTGGGGACCTTCGTCTGATTTTAAGGTCATTCCCAACCCTCTTTCCCCCGCGCATTGGAATTGTCCCCCCCCCCCCCCTCCGTCATCCTCAAACCACCCCTCTTAACGCAGCTGGTCGAGGGGAATCCACAGGGGGTAGACGCACCTCTATCGGGCACAAAAACGTTTAAAAAATTAATTTAAAAAACTAATTGAGCCCCCAATTTCGTTTTTCCTGATTTAAGTTTCTCGGGTCCAAAACATTAACTGTGCCGAATTTGGTCCCCGTGGGTGAAACAGTCTATGATTCTATAGCGGACAAACAAACAGACAAGCTCTTTTATATATATATAGATTACTAAAAGAGATCACTTTTGTTGTTCATTTCTGCAAATTCATAAGACAGGGTTCAGTTTGGGATGTCAAGTTTGCGTATCGATATTCATACTGTATTCATACTGTATCATACTGTATCGATATTCATACTGTATCGATATTCATCACTGTATCAAGGTTCGAAACGTTTTTCATGATCGTTATATCGATAATAAAATAGAAATTCAGAAAAGACACATACAGAAAAAACTGGCGAGGTCGTAGAATTCCATAGAGATACTAAACCGAAAATATATGTGAAACAATGCTGCAGTTTATATCTTGTTTCATTCTTGTTATTAAACCATGATATACAGTTACTTAATGAGCTGAAAGTTCATTCGTATTTTAAATTTTGTGAGTTTGTTAGGACAATGAGCAATACTGAGCAAACTTGGTACTTATTAATGAAAGCAAAAGGGAATGTGATTATTATAACGAAACAAGATTAATTAGTCTTGTATTTAGGAATTAAATAATGACTAGAATTATTTTTAACAAGCTATGTATCAACAATAGTAAGAAATTAAAGATGAAAAGTATGTGTATAATAAAATGCTCAAACTGATGCTCAAACCGAAGAATTATTTTTCAATTCTTACTATTAGTTCACACTCTCCCTATATATATCTTGTTCAAATTTTCAATCGTTAATAAAATACTTTTTATTCATCCACTCAAGTTCAAATACATTTTTTAAACTTGTAGTGGATGACACTTGATGTTAATACAGTTTTTTCAAATATTAATTCATTAATTAAATTTAATTAATGGATTTTAGTTTTAGACCTAGAGCGTCTCTTGCTCTTGAATAGTAATTTCCCTGTTGTTACTCTGTAAACGATAGCACTGCGGTAGCGAGGGCTCCTCCCGTCCTGTGGGTTGCGGGATCGAATCCCCAACCTGACAAACTTTTTTTCTCTCTTTCCCCCCTCCTAATCTCGCACAGTAGGCAAGGTTCTGGCAGGCAATCCTTTTTTTTCAATTCCTACTATTAGTTCACACTCAAATTTTTCTTTGTTGACCTAAGTAGGAATTGACTTTAAAAAATTTTGTTTTTATATTACTTGTTTATAACGTAATTTAAACCTAACAATTTAGATTGACGCATCTGAGCAATATGGTTGGAAGGAAGCTGAATCTTTTAAAATTCCTTATACCCGTACAACTTATTGAATAGGAATAATCCGTTTCTAAAGCTTTCTTATTCCCACAATAAACGTTTCTTCCTCCGCGCACAAGGAATTTCAAGAGATTACTTTGTGCCCGAGAATATATTTTGAGGAATAAAGTAATCTCACAAGCATATTTTTTAAGCAAATAATAAATGACTGAGGGGCGCTGGTATAAAAGGATATATTTCCGAAATGTGTCGAATAAATTAGGAGTACAAACAGAAGGTAGAACTTGCAGGGAAGGAAACTAGTAACACTCCATTCATCAGGTGATATGTCATGCGTCAAAGAAAGGTTAGAAGTGCATTCAAGTAAACAGAGATTGATTAGACCGGCGGGAAATGAATGGAGGTGCTTGAATATCTACACGAGTAAAGATAGGCGAGCTTTTATACTATGAAAGGTTTTGTTATGGGTGGAAAATTTTCATACTGGCTGGAGTGCGCATTGTGTAGCAGAATATCCCCGACTTCGGAATATTTATGAATATGTATCGAAGGTCTGTAATGCTGTTTAGATTCTCTATAGCAGTGATTCTCAAACTTATTTTTTTTGTAATGGAAATATTTACCAGATTTTCCAAAACATTTGACTATATTTTACAAACAACGCACGCAACCACTGTTTTAATAAAATATTTACTTGGACATACTTATTTTAGAAAGAGGTTTCTTTTAAATTTTGATCAAAATCTTATGATAGAAGAATCCATAGAAAATCAACACTTTTTTCAATTCTTTTAAGTTGTTTTGTTTGGAAAATTCGTTTCAAAGCAGGTTGTTGGGAAAAAAATATTGCTTTTTTTTAAATTGTAATATCATCTAAATTTTTTTTACCGTATATCAAAACTCGCATCTAGTCTGCTGCGTTATTTAGTTTTTTGCCCACGCACATTTAGAATAACCAAATTTGCACAAATCTGTTGATGCAAGAGGTAAAAAAAATTTTATTTATTTATTTAAATAAATCTTGATATTAGAAAGAACTGTGGCATATGAAAATAAAAATCAGAAGTGCCTGTAAAAGCTGCCTCCAAAGGGTGGCTACATTCTGAGTTTTTTTTTTCTGCAATGGTTAATTGGGTGAATATGTGAAAATGCAGGAAGCAACAGTGATTCATGAGGTACATATCTGTCACCAGTCTCCTTATCTGTTGAATCAACTGTCTCAGCTCTTCACTAGATTTTACATACTCTAAGCCAGGGGTGGGCATTAAGTCGATCGCGATCGACCGGTGGAACACCAAGACATTTTGGAGTGACTGCCTTTACTAAGACCTAAGACGCGCATACTAAAGAAACATATTTATGGAACACCGACACCATTGCAGCGTCACGACAAGTAGGTAAGGCGATTCTCTCTGAGGCGTTGCTAAACATTACTACCATGGGATCCATAACAAAGAAAGACAGAGTTCTAATTAACAAACGAAGGCCAAATTTTTAAAACAAAAACTCAACAATTTATTAACAAAAAAAATTAACATTTAAACAGTGCAAACATATTCAATTAAAATCCCGTGCAGATTCACAACGTACGGAGCCTAAAACACACCACATCCGCACAGGCCGCGTTCTCTAGCGTCTCTCTCTCATGTCTGGATTTTCAGACGGGGTGGAGGGGCCGGCAGATTATCGGCTGACGGCTTTCTTAGACGCCGAACATTATTACATTGCAGAACGTTAAGATGACAGCCTTTACTGGCTGCGTCTGTGGGAAAAAAACGTTTTTTAATCCCTCCACGTGTTCCGAACTGGTGGAACCGAGCAACACATTCCTTGAAAAATACGCAGCTGTGTTTTCAAGTTCTTATGGGGTCTCGGGAAATATAAGACCATATTTTCCAGTATGATACACCATAGACACCGACAAAGAGTAATTTTTTTATTTTAGTTATGTAGGTAAGTACATATTCGGTATTTATTATTAAGTTATAATAAATATTGTAGACCCTTTTTTTAAAGTTCACCACACCTACGCCACTGGGTGGACCTCAACATCTTGAAAATTTAGAAGTGGCCCGTACCCTGGAAAAGCCTTCCCTACCCTGCTCTAACGACGAACGCCCATTGTTGTCTGCGGAACCAATCTTGGACTAGCGTCCTTAACCTCTGTATTGTTAGCGAACCAGTGGCCTTGATATGCCTTTTTCAGTGGAACTAACACGTAAAAATCGCAGAGCGGCAGGTCTGGGAAGTAAGGAGTTAGCTCGATGACCTCCTAGTGGAAGCGCCTCAGCAAATCTTGCCCACGTCAGCAATCGATTCGATGGTGATGATTAAGGGGAGAGTGGACTTTCAAAATTCTGAAATTTGTCCAAAAATTCGATTTTTATTTTTATTTTATTGAATTGTGAAACTACGGCCGAGTAGGAATGTGTTGCAAAAAAGAATTTTTAATTTCTGAGATTACTTTCCTAGTTATAGGCATTTGTATTTAATTTAGATATTATGTGGTTACTAATGGCAATAACTTTTAAATGTGTTTTTCTCAAAATAAAAATTTTCAAGTCATACGAATATTCAAACTGCTCCAGGCGCATTTCTAATGATTGTATAGGTTTGAAATTTAAGTTTTATATACTTAACTGTATATCAAATAAATCTTATTGAAAATAATTATGTTTCGTAGCTGAGAATTTCTAAATTTTGTACGTGTAAAGATGATTTATAGGTATTTTGCGTAATAAAAAGGGTGTTTTCACTACTATTATTTTTTTCTCTTTATATTTTTAAGGAATGCTTAAGATAAGCAATAAGTTTCATTGTTAGTTCTATAAGGCATCCTGTAAATAAAAATTACCATATTATATGCCAAAGAATGGCGCCTGGAACAATTTCTAATGAGACCAATTTTTGATATAATTAATAATTAATAATTCATAAATTATTAAAATTCCATCATTAAATTGGAATAACTTTACACATCTATGGTACTAATAACATATTCAAATTTCAAGCAAATCCATTCAAATAACAAAAAGTTAGGTTTGTAGGTCCACTGTCCCCTTAAGAGTGATTCAGAAGATCTCGGAATTTCCCGTGTTCACACGTTCTTTGCGAAATTTATTATATCGCCTCTTCCCTGTATTCCGTGGCCCATACACATCCTTCATAATTTTTGGCTTCAGGCATAACTTCTGCCGCCAAAAATGATTAACCGCTCGCTGGACTTGTTTGGACAAATTAATGTAAAGAACGTTCCTTATTGCCGTACTTAAGGGGACAGTGACATTCAAATCTAACTTTTTTTGTTTTGAATGGATTTGTTTGAAATGTGAATATGTGATTAGTACCATAGATATATAAAAGTGGTTAAAATTTAATGATGAAACATTAAAATTTATGAATATCAATTATCAATTATATAAAAATTGGCCTCATTAAAAGTGTTCCGTGCGCAGTTCTTTGCATATAATATGGTAATTTTTATTTACAGGATACCTTATAGAACTGACAATGAAACTAATGCTTATTTAAGCATTCATTAAAATATAAATAGAAAAATAATAATAATAGTGAAAACAAACTTTTATTACTCAAAATGCCTATAACCATCTTTTCGAGTTCAGAATTTAAAAATTCTGAGATACGAAGCATAATTATTTTCAATAAGATTTATTTGATATGCAAGTTAAGTATATAAAACTTAAATTTCAAAGCAATACGATCATTAGAAATGCACCTGGAGAGTTTAAATATTCGTATGACATGAAATTTTTATTTGAGAAAAACACATTGAAAGTTATTGCTATTAGTAACCACATAATATCTAAATTAAATACAAAAGCCTATAACTAGGAAAGTAATCACAGATATTAAAAATTCTTTTTTTGCAGCAAATTCCTACTCGTCTCGTAGTTTCACAATTCAATAAAATAAAAAAAATCGAATTTTTGGACAAATTTCACAATTTTGAAATTCCACTGTCCCCTTAAACAATGTGAAAACAGCATACTAACACATACCTACGAAACATCTTTGCTTCATGACATAACAACGCCATCTACCGGCGCTAACGTGAAGATCTGAGTATTTAACCACTGCCCCTAATACAAAAATCTCACTTTCATTTGGGACACTCTTATATCTACAATAATAACAATCAATATATACAATACGATATACAATTCGACTACAATACAATATTACAATACTACAATAATAACAATTAATATATCATAATACGACGTAAAAAGTTGTAGGCTCTGATTAACCTTTGAATGGATTTTGTATTAAACAATTATGCTTTCGGTTTTCATGTTCCGAAAATATTCCGTCAGAGATGCTCTAGTAAGCTGCAGTGAGTATCTTTAAAATCATCCTCCAATCTCTAAATCCAGGTTAGATTTTTGTATAGGAAGTCACTAGTAGGAATGCGACATCGATAACGAAACATCGATGTTTTGAAACATCGATATTCAATATTAAAACATCGATGCTAATAAAACATCGCCCGAAAATCATCGATGTTTTAAACATCGATGTTTTTAGAACATCCATTTTTTAAATCTGGTTTAGTAATCTCTAACATTAATGTTACTTCGGTTAGTCGGGGGGGGGGAGAGGGGAGTGATTTAATTTTAGTCTCTGATTGGGCTGACACAAAATAACAAAAACTTGGTTGCTTGTGCCTCGGGCTACATTGATGACTCAAATTCTCGCTGTAAATATCGCCATGTTTTGCCTTCAAAAGTCCAGATAAATTCGTCGTATTGCCAGAAGTTTTGAGCGACTTCAGGCAAATATTGCATTTCGCCAATTGTCAGAGGTTTTTGCAAAAATATTTCCAAACGGTACTTTTGGGAGGCATTCCTGCTAATAATATTAACGTCAACTTATATAAAACCAGAACAAAACAAAAATTGAAATGGTAGCTCTCGTGTATATACTATTTGAAAAAAAAAAACCTGTGGAAGGTTCTGGAGTCTCAGGAACATTTCAAGCGCTTCTGATTGGTTCATTGGTCTTTGATTGCCATTTGTCTGTTTGCTAAGGAATCGTTCTCCCTTTTGTATTCGTCCTTTTAAGAACTCAGATTTACATTTACTGAGTGTGAAAATTATGCTACGTGGTAATTTTTTTCATTTGTGGTACTTTTTCATGAAAAAAAGAAAACATCGAGACAACGGAAAACATCGAGCACAAAACATCGATGTTCAAAAAACATCGGCTTCAATAAATCGATGTTTAAAACATCGATGTTTTGAAAACATCGATGTCTCATCCCTAGTCACTAGCAATTTGGAAATGTCAAATGTATTTTAATCCAAGGTAATTTGTTTAAATTGTATTACACTGTTCTTTATCAATAAGAATCCTCAAATGTTTTTTCGAGGAATTCTCACATATTAGGAAACATCACTGAGGAAGGAAATACATATTTTCTTATTTTTAAGAAGACATCTTTAAAATTTGAATCAGATGGATTTTTATTTTAAATACGAGCTGGTGGTACAAGAACTTTTTGATTAGCAGGGAATATGTTACTGGGGAAGAGCCATTAAATATTTTCGCACATTTGATTAAATTTTAGCCCAGAGTACCAAGGCATAGCAGCATGTGTGAGAAATTTTGAAATTTAGATTGGTGCAATGGATTTTCTCTTACATTAGTAAGATAGGGTTTTATGTGGGTAATATAAGGAAGCGAAGTAGCTCTTTAATATTTTTATACAATTTGATTGCAGTCTGGCGAGAAGAAAATAATATTTTGAAAATGGTCACTTAAGTAAATCTCGGAGGGTAGAAAATCCTACGCGTCTCTCACATTTCAAACGCAGTAAAGTTACGCTAGGTCAATTTCTGAGCCAGTTTTTTGAATTTATGCGGAAATAAAAAGTGTCGAGTATTTTACGATATTAATAAAAACTCGTGTATTTATGACGACAGTCATAACAACTTGGCTATTTTAGGATAAAAATTATGACGCTAATTTTTTATGATAAAAAAGACAGTTTTAACTCTGAGGTTTTTTTTTCAGCTCTTTAAGGTACTATAAACCATCTCTCAACTAATGCGTCATATTATTACTACCAAAAGAATCCAATGTAAATCATCGCAGATATTTTTCTGACTTGCAGAAAAATATTCCAAATTTTCTCCGCACAATAACTTTACAATGTAAATACATTTCTCGATTTCAAGTGATTCGTGAAGATTAAATTAGATTAGTGAAGCATGACAGATTCGTCTCCTTTCGATAAAATGTTGGCTTTGATTACCCTTTGAATGGATTTTGTACGCAAAACAATTGCAGTTAAAATTTACTTTTACCATTAAAAAATATTAAAATATATGGAAAGAGTTAAGAGGCATAGAAAGAAATTTTAGCGAGAGAGAAAACATTTTAACTATTTCATTTAAAACCCTTTCGTGGGCCTTGGGAGGATGACCTCCCACCTACATGACCTTAGGAAATACACCTGCGGGAAGCGCAAAACCCACTTGGTATCGCTGTTATAATGTTGGGAAGAATAATTCCCACTTCAGTTTTGTGCTGCCATCTAGTTTCCAGCAATTGAAACAGAAATAGTACATATATATATTTAAGTTGCTAAGCCGACTTTTTGAGCAGTCCGTGAAAGAAACTAGCATTAATTTACTTCATTTTGGTCTTAAACGAAAGACTGTAATCTGTAGATTTGTTAAATTTGGTTTTTGTAACCGCGATTTCTATTAATGAGTGATAATTTAAATTAAAAAAAATTGATTTCTGCGCATGCTCAGTGGCATGTTTAATCTGTCTTTAGAAACTCGATGTTTCTGAGCATGCTCAGTGAAATGGTTTAATGATTAACACGTTTATTTCGAGGTCTCTAGATCTCTCTCTGCCATTTTTATTTTTATGATAATTATGTTTGTGAACTATAAGATTAAACCTGATGGAAATTGCTTAATTAGCGATAATTTACAATTTTTTAAAAAATTGCTTGCTGCGCATGCTCAGTGACATTTTTAATTCTGGCTTCAGATACTTAGCACGAGGCTGCTTAAACACATTAATTTTTTCTGCATTTTTTGATTTTCTACATTTGGAAATGATGTGTGAGTATAATTTGTGTATTAGTACGTTTGTTTACTATCTAGCCGTCATGTTTTGACGGGTACCAACTAGTATGTTTTAAGTTCGGAAGCCGGATCTGTGAAATCTCTTCTGCTCTGACACCTCTGTTGATATATTTGTTCTACGCAACTAAATGGCAAGTAAAAACGGAATAGAAGTTTAGACCAGCTGGCATTCCGTAGCATTAGCTCAGCTAATAGACGGGTATTCTTCAAGAAAAAGGAAAGTCGTTCTGCTAGCTTCCAAGCGAAGAAGTGCGCAGTTCCAGATGATGTGCGAGTAGCCAGTGTGGGAAACCATATGCCAAAGTTGGTTTCAAACTATAGACGATGTAGGAAATGTAGCACAAAAGCACAAGAAAAGAGGACCCGCTACAGTGGCAGAGTGTGATGTACCGTGTGCATTGCAACATGGTCTTCATGTTTTTATGGCAAATAATCATCATTAAATTGAATTTTTTTTTTGTCCGTAGATGGTTTCTTGGGAAGTATGCTTCCTACCTCTAAAATTTAAATTTAAATTTGAAATTTCGTAGATAAAATATATTTCCTTAAATGGTATTGTTTAATTGATAATAAAACACAAAAACTGGGAGATTTTCAAAAGATAAATAAAGGCCCACGAAAGGGTTAAAAATAAATTCACCTAGATCCGAAGGATCCCAGTGGTAGCGCTTTGGGCGGAAGGAGATAAGTTTCAATAGAGACAATCATCGAATGCATTTCAATAGAGACAGTCATTGAATGCATTTCTCTACACCCTGTATAGGCACGGGAAATCTGTATGCCAGAAAGTCCTTCAATGTAGCATATGGGTCGGAGATGAGTACGATATCGTGAGAATGCTCGGCGTGGTGTCTTGGCCTCACAGCAAGACTTCTGTTAGATCAATCCAAGATTTCACCGAAAAAAATACTTGAGTTTAACGTTATAAAGAAACAAATAGTGGAGTTGATTAAAATTGTAGAGTGAATGTTATTGTATTGAAACTGCACCTCAAATGTTAAATTGTATGTATATAATGGAAATCGTAATTGTAAATTGAAATATGCTTATAGCGCAATGATCAATTTACTTGTCAGTGTAATAGTAATTGGAATTGCTCCTAAAATGTAAAATTGTTAGTCTATAATATAAAATGTAATGTAAATTGTAAGATGGTGTAGTGTAATTGTTAAATGCATTGGAGGCATAGGAGCATATTAATGCTTGAAATTAATTTAAAATAAAAATTGATTTAATTACTGTAGAAGAAATATTATAAAATGTTTACCAGTGAATCGTTTGTAATACAATTGAATTATGTATGTAATGTAAGTGTTTAATTACCTTACTCTTACAAAATTGTAAGAGTAAGGTAATTGTATTGAAATTTTACCTTGAATGTAATTTGTTAGTATACAAAGTAATCGTAATTCAAAATTGCGATGTATCCATAATGTAGTGGTAAATGTTATTGTAATTGAAATGGTAATTGAAATTGCATCAAAATTGTAAAATTGTTAGTATATAACGTAAATTGAAATGGTAAATCGTAATATGTTATTAATGCAATGGTAAATGTGATAGTAACAGTAAGAGTAATTGAAAGAGCACCTTGAATGTAAAATTGTATGTATATGTAAGCTGTATTGTAAATTGTAATATGTTCACAAGCGACTTTAAATATGCCGTATAAGCTTATCTCTGTGGTCGGTGGAACCTTTAGAATTAAAAACACTTTCTCTAGAGTATTTCACCTACTTCTGAGTCCCGGGCTCCACAGAAAGCAGTTTCTACAAATAATAAAGCCAATTTTTACCAAAAATATCCACTTTTATTATATCATTTTTACAAAACGCAACAAACGAACAAGCGAGAGTGATGCCAGGTTCAGAGTTTTAAATAATAAAAATAACAATACACCGCGCGCCTGCATTGCTGCCAATCTTTTGAACCTAACAACTTCCGTACTCGACAGAAGTTGTTTCCAAGAGAGGACAGAGCCATGCAGTCGAGTTAAGATCTTTTTATTATTTTAGTTGACATGAAACTATATACAATCTATTTTCCAAACAGATGCAAGATGACTCTAACTGGCCCCATTAGGCGGGGCGTTCAACATCAAACATTCTCACGTAGACGAGAACAAGTTCGTTGATTCTTCCACTCGTCGCTAATCCTCGGCCCCTCCGCCCAGTCCGTCAGTCGCTCTCTTCGTCCAAGAAACCTCTGTGTCGCCGCTTGTGCACGATCCCCTTTTTAAGCACCTTTCGACAGCTTCTAGAACAATCTAGACTCTTATTCAGAACATTACAGGCGGCTCCAAATTGAGACCTCCCACGCTGCTTAACGATATCTGGTCCCTAATGAATTGGCGGTACGAGAACAGTTGACTGCTGAATGAAAAGCATACTGCTAAAGGTAAAAATAAACGTTAAAACACATTCCACTGACGATTTCCAAAGGAGCAGGTACATGACAAAGTACCAGTCACGCACAATACACTGACGTTTTCTGAGAAACGGCCAGGTGGTAAGAGGAGAGTATAGTCACGTTGCTACAACGGTCAAAATTTTGGTAGCACTTGGCTAAGTCGGATTCCGATCCTTGTAGTGGCATCAAAAACCGAAGCCGCATTCCTCTGCATGCAACTATACATGAATCTGGTCTGAAATCTTGCCGGAAGAAGTGCATAAGTCACAACAATAGCAACTTAGAGTTACATTGTATAAAATTATAAAATTTCCTTGATTCAAGTGTATATAGATGTTGGTTGTCCTATGATAAGGAATTCAATTAACCTTTTCCTTACGGGGTGGGATAGCATGTATCCCAAGATTACGGGCGCAAGAATGAATATATATATATATATAATATATATATTATATATATATATATATATATATATCTATATATATACATATATACATATATATATAATTATATGTATATATATATATACATATATAAATATATATATTACACATACATTATATATCTATATTACATGCCCACATACATATACACACACACATGCATACACACACACACACTATCTATATATATATATATATCTATATATATATATATATTTTATATATTATATATATATTATATATATTATATATATATATATATATATTTATATATTTATATATATATATATATATTTATATATATATATATTTATATGTATATAATTATTATATATATAATATATATATTATTTTATATATATATATATTTATGTATATATTATATATATAAATATATATATATATATAATATTATATATATATATATTTATGTATATATATTATATGTATATATATGTATATATATATTATATATATATATAACTCTCTTAATGGCCATTCTTACAAAGGGGGCACGGAATTTCCCATTATAAAGAGGGAATCGGAAATGGGCCCCGTAACTAAAGGTTAAGTGTGAGTTATGTGAAAATAGTGTGCATCCAGGTTTGTAATGTATAAAGTCCGCCACACGTATAAAATTATCAGGTGTATAAAATTACAATGTCAAAAGAAGCTTTTAGCACTTTCCCCAAAAGTAGTGTATCTTACCAAAATTTGGATTTAAAATTATTTTACCTCGTAAATAACTCTAATTTATTCGCCTAAACAACAAGTATAGTTACTAGAGGAGATAAGCATTTGGTAGTCGATTCTAATTAGGTGCTCAAAGAGAAACCTCTAAGGTTCAGATGAAGGTCTCCAGCTTTACAGTCGTCCACTATTTCTCCTTACACCGATAGTGAATTATTACTGGGTAGAGAAACAGGCATGCTCCGTTGTCATATAAGGACAGGAGCATTGACCAATATTGAAAGGAAACATGATTTAGATTGGTTATTATGTTATAGTATCGATCAATGTTTCATCCAGCTGATAACGTCATTAACCATTGCAGAATGCTTACTGGATTTGACATAGGACTAAGCATATTTCAACCCCACTAAAATTGTTGTTCCAGAAAATCGTTCAAGAAATTAAAATCTTTCTGCATTTCTCAAATTCAAATATTTTGAAATATGAGACCAGAAAAACTGGTTCATCACACAGACATACATCAGATATTATTCCTTGTGAAAGTTTCATGTACATGGGATACGAATTACGACTTAATGCTTATATAATATATAACATACAAAACTCATATACGCACATATGAACCATTCTACAGGTTATAAGTCAGTAGTTTAATTTTATTTGAGTTCTCTTTAGATGAATAAACTATCTTAAATCTTTCAGATAGGAATTAAAGAGGTATATGTCATTATTTCCTTTGCCTGGAATCTCAGACCTTACTAAGATGTCAACGCTCATTTCATGGGCATTAGCTTAGGATTGAATAAACAATCTAACTGCATGCCAGATATTTTCGTCTAAGATTATATTGTTTATATATATATATATATATATATATATATATGTGTGTGTGTGTGTGTGTGTGTGTGTGTGTGTGTGTGTGTGTGAGTGTGTGTGTAATAAATTAAGTATTATGCCCTCCATTCTATCATTTAAATTCCCTTTCCTAAATACAATCCCCAGTAATCTAAATTTATCGCTTAAAAGCCTTAGCAATAGAATTTCCCATTGATAACAAGCGGTGCATTTCTACACGAGTATCGTCTGGAGAAAGGAGTGGGTTCACATCGCCAGCCCAATATTCTACTGACCGTACAAAATAATAGCCGCATGTTTTTTATGCCTCTCGCGCTTAAGGTTGAAAGGTGATCTACTTCGCTCCGAGCGTCTCAAATGGATGGACGTATTTTTTATCGCTCTAATAAAACGATTCGACCAGACTACTTTCCAAATTTGAATTAATTCCTTTCAGGCTGAGTCTAGCTCAACCATGTAAATATGGGCTAGTTTTCCTTTCAGGTTGTATTTTAAGAACGAGAATGTAATGGATATATTACACACACACACACATAATATATATATATATATAATTATATATATCTCTGTGTGTGGTATGTGTTTGTGCATGCGTACCTGCGTGCGTACGTGCTTGCGTATGTATGTATAAAAATAGATTTACCGAATATGTCTTCTCTATAAGATGCAAGTGGGGTATAGGAGTAAATTATTTAAGTGTATGTAAATAAGAAAATATGTTAAATAATTTCACAAGTAAGCAAAATTAATAGTAATAATATATTGTCTAACAAATAAACAATAAAAAATGTAACATATGTTCCTGGTAAATACTATCAACTTCTATTTATTTTAACGAAATCATCTACCTTGAATAATAAAATTAAAAGCAATTAAATAATGTTTTTTTTAATTCATAAATACTTATCGAATCTAAAGAAAAAAAGTAGCAATTAATAAATATTCTATATTGTACAACATGATTTCTAACTCTGAAAAGAAAGTTGTTAATCATGTAAGTCAACCTCGAAGAAAGTTCTTTTTATAGACAACAGTCTACAGACTGATTGAAGTATGCATGTAGGTCCTTTTCGACATAAACTTCTCTTACGAAACTGTCTTTAATTTAATTAAATGACATTTTCTATTTTTCTACCATACTATAGCAGAATTATAGCTTCGTAGTAAGATTTCCAACTCATAAAATGTTTTTGACGTTCAAGCATCAGAAAGATGTAGAAAGGTTACCATATTTCCATTTCGTTAAAATTAATTGGTCTCCAAAAATTTTGAATTTCCCATAAAAACTTATCTTAGAACCGTTTAACAGCGAGCTCATGTATTTTGCGCTTTTATATTCTATGGAAACGAACATTTTATTTATAATTTTGAAATAGTGGTATCATTTTCCTACGAAAATAGTATTTTAATTAACTATGATATTTTACGTGCCCAAAGCATTCATAAAATGTGCACTTTAGTTCTTGCGGTACTTCAGGAATTCTTAAGAATATTTAATTTGCTTCTAACATGCAAACAGAAATGGATAAGTTTTCTGGCTTAACGATCAGTAAATAATTTCACTTAAACGTCTCTCAGTAATAAGTTATTAACTTCTATTAAGTGCTTTTGTTGAAATGAATCCAAAAAATAAAAAATGATGACGTTAAAATATTTTTAAAACTATTGCTAATTCCTGACTATTTTACGGATCCTAAATATTCAATAGGTTTTGTCTCCTTCAAACCTCAAATAATTTCAAACAGTACCATTTTAACGAAGTCTAAATACATATTTCTACCGAATAACGCAGTATTTTGTAACACCCGCTGTTTATTTTATAAATGGTTATCTATATATATAAAGCAGTTCCGTAACTGACTCACTGACATACAACGCAAAGACCAAACCGCTGGACCTAAAGAGCTGAAATTTTGCATGGCGATTCTTCTTATGGTGTAGGGGTGCACTAAGAGAGGTTTTGAAAAATTCTTCTTAGATTTTTTAAAATTAAATTTTTAAGCTGTTTTTGTAACTTTTTTAAGTTTGCATTAAAAATAGTAATTTGGAGGTTATAAAATATATATCATGGGAAAGATCGTAAAAATTCCTTTAAAATGAGATCTTTTTCGAATCTTTACCTCCATTTCCTGATTTTTGGTGAATTTTTAAATACTGATTTTTACAATTTAATTTATTAAATGCCGATAACGTGATTTCTTTTTCTGGTACTTTACATAAATTTATCGTCACGTGCATAAAACTAAATAGACAAAAAGAAAATTTTTTTCCTTGATAATGCGGCAGACGATTGGACATTATCCAAAAAATATTAAAATACAGTAAAAGAAATGTTCTACAAACTGTACTATATTAACTGTACTATATTCTTTAGTATTCTTTGTATTAGATTAATTTGAATATCTTCTTCTACATTATGTCTATAAAAATATTCCTTACGATTTTTTATAAATATATATATATTTTACGTCAATTATCGTCGTATTTATTATATATATATATATATATATACATATTTTGTCATCAATTGCATACACTGACCGTTACATTTATTGAATGTACTCCGTAGCGAATTGCGGGTTTTCAGCTAGTTCTAACATAAATTGGTTAAAATAACTGTCAGATAGTTACAGAATCTTTTGACTTATTTTAATTTTAGGAATTCCCCTCGGGAACTTACTCACAACACTTGGCGTGTCTCAGAGGGAGTGAGCTATAGCGGAGACTGAATCTGCCTAATTCCCACAATTTCATAATTATAATCGCCTCAAAATTTTACAAAATAGTTATAGTCATCTTTTGACAGCAAAGTTATGAGGCCGCGTTATTTAGAATACTAATAAGCCTCAGTGACTGTTAATAAAAGGTAAGTACGTAATTTATATTTTGACCCATGGATGGCATGCTTAAACCGGCTGCAATTGATGAAAGAATTTTAGCAAAAAATACAAAAACTCGACCACACGGAAAAGGTTACTGGATACGAACATTTGTATCTTTCACCTATTTTCTTGTCATTGGACCCTACTTTCCCACCTAATCTATGGTATAAAAGAGTTCAGTGACTGCCTGACTGACAGATAAACACAGACCAAACCGCTGTATTTAAACTGAAGGTATTTAAACAGAATTCAAAGTTTAACGTGTCGCCACTTCAGAAAAGTGAACATTAATCTATATATAAAACAGTTTCGTAACTGACTGACTGACTAACTGACTGACATATAACGCACAGACCAAACCGCTGGACCTAAAGGGCTGAAATTTTGCATGGCGATTCTTCTTATAGTGTAGGGGTGCACTAAGAAAGATTTTTGAAAAATTCCTCTTAGATTTTTAAATTAAATTTTTAAGCTGTTTTTGTAATATTTTTTAAGTTTGCATTTAAAATAATAATCCGAGGGTTGAAAAATTTATATCACGAGAAGATCATAAAAATTCCTTTAAAATGAAATCTTTTTGAATATTTACCTCCACTTTTGATTTTTTGGTGAATTTTTAAACCTTAATTTTCAGAATTGAATTTATTAAATGTTGATCACGTGGTTTCTTTTCTTTTTGCAATACTTTAAATTAATTTTGCGTCACGTGCATAACAACGAAATAAATTGACAAAAAAAAATATTGAAATACTGTAAAAGAAAATTTACCACTTGACTAATTGAGATGGAATTTTATTAAGAACTTAGTTCAAATTAGTATGTTTTATGTAATATCAAACATACTAATTAACTGCATACTTTGACCGCGTATTTAATTTGAATGTACTCCGTAGCGATCATGGGTATTCGGGCTATTATAGGTATAGATTTAGGACTACAGCTTATGTGACATTTGAAAACGGTAAATCTGTACTCGCAGTAAGAGATTTTTTTATTTATTTATATCTTCAATTCCTTGTAATTGTTGTTGTTGTTTGCATAAATTTCCTCGATTTCAACGGTAAAAAAAATTACCTTACGATTTCTGCAAAATCCCGGTAGCTAAGTGAAGCAAGAGATTAAAAAAACGCATTCTTGTTGGAGGAAGCACTAAACATTCAAAAGACAGGATTGTTTTCAATCATCACTTTCTGGATAAGCAGAAATTTTGGAAAGCGAGAGAAAGTACCATTGGAACCAGCACGTATTTAATGCTACGTCATGCCTGACATCTAATGAAATTAGGCCAGGACTGTTACGAATACTGAAAGTGTTGTACTTTATCAGGATTATGTTATCTAAGTTCTACACTTACATATCCTGACAAATAGACGGCACAAAAAAAAACCCAAATATATTCTTCTGTGTGGTAATTTTGAGCATAATATTTTCTAGGTAGATTTGTAATACAGATAGATACGAAAAGTAGACATGCGTCCATAAATTTACTGCATACTTTTTTGTATTAAACTATGATTAACTAGCTGAAAACTCGAAGTTCACTACGGAGTACAGTCAAATTAACTACAACGGTCAATGTATTGCAATTAATGCCCAAAAAAATAATATATCTATCTATCTATCTATCTATAATATATATATATAATATTTTATAATAAACTACGACGATCAATGTATACCATTGATGTAGAAAAAATATATATATTTATAAAAAAATCGTAAGGATATTTTATAGACAAAATAATGTCAATCGTCTGCCGCATTAGCAAGAAAAAAGATTTTTTTTGTCTATTTAGTTGTTATGCACGTGACCGATAAATTTATTTAATAGTACCAGAAAAGAAATAATTACGTATCAGCATTTAATAAATTGAATTCTAAAAATAAATCTTAAAAATTCACCAAAAGTCAGAAAATAGAGGTAAATATTCGAAAAAGATTCATTTAAAGGAATTTTTATGATCTTTCTCTCCTGATATAAGTTTATAACCCTCAAATTATTATTTTAAATGAAAAAAGTTACTAAACAGCTAAAATAATGTTATTTTAAAAAAATCTAAGAGTTTTTCAAAAATCTCTCTAGTTGCCTCCCTACACTATAAGAAGAATCGCCGTGCAAATTCAGCCCTTAGTCAGCAGTTTGGTCGGTGCGCTGTATGTCAGTCAGTCTCAGTCATGAGTCAGTTACGGAACTGTTTTATATATATAGATGATCAAATAAAGACTTCAAACTCATATAAACTGAGGATAGATTCATAATTTCATACAAAAATATAAATAAAATTTTATTTGTTTCTCTAGATATATTCAGATAGGAAAAAAGATATAAATGTTGTACATTATCCTGTAGAATATAAAATCTGTATAAATCTGTTTAAAAAAATTTAAATGTTGGTTATCTTCGACAGTATAGTCCTCCTTCAGTATAATGTACCGTTTTTCGTATTATCTGAGTTGTGTCTTCAGATAGAAGCTTTTATTTTGTTTTATACTAACAGAACCCACACAATCGTATTAGCAAAGTTATGTGGCCCTAATCTATATATATAGTCAAAATAACCTAAACTTGATAAAAAAAAGAGTCTAAAATGTCTTTACTAATTTATGTATCACTGTTTTAACATATGTCCTTGATTAGTTGAGTTTAATAAACATTAAAAAAAATTATGTCATCTAAATTAAGCTATTTTTTGTGGACCTTTAATATACTATTTTAGCTCGAGTCTTGGTATTAAGTATTTGCTATTCTTTAGAATTTTTCTGAATAAAGTCTATAATATTCACACTCTAAATCTTTTTTTACGTTTTAATCTTTAAGCATAATTATTAACTTTGGTCTGTTTATTTTATTGTATGTACTTATTCTAGTATGTCTAACATACGTAGCTCCTTTTCTGTATTGCTTGAGAAAGATACTGTTACTTTGTTTAAATAAATAAGATTAGGATCTTTAAAAAAATTAAAAGTAATATAGAAATTTATTTTCTAAAAAGAAAACATATACAATATTTGTGGGATTCTTCTTTAGCGATTAAAACAAGATCCTTTCTTGTTTATGCATTGCCGGTTATTAATTTTTTATAGCAATGAGTATACATCTTTTTCGAAGAGTTATACACATATAGAATGCCTAGTTTTTTTATGTGGACCCCTTGTTCAGGCAAATTTATGTTTCACTAGGTTCATGTTTCTAGGTTCACTAGGTTCATGTGTCTAGGTTCACTAGGTTCATTTCATGTTTCACCCAGTGAAACATTTATTCACTAAGTTTCTGGGTTCCTGCTTTCAGGCGAAATTCATGTGTTACTAGGTTACCCAAAGTATATATCATCTATGATACCCTTTATTAATTTTGAAATTATACACATTTAATTATTTAAAATTTAAAATAATAATCGGAGGGTAATAAAATTTATATCACGAGGAAAGATCATAAAAATTCCTTTAAGCGAAATCTTTTTCTAATCTTTACCTCTATTTTCTGATTTTTGGTGAATTTTAAAGATTAATGTTTAGAATTTAATTTATTAAATGCTGATCACGTGGTTTCTTTTCTTTTTGATGCTTTAAATTAATTTAACGCCACATACATAACAACGATATAAATTGAAAAAAAAAAAAATTTTCTTTCTAATGCGGCAGACGATTGGACATTATCCAATTCTTCTCACATTATTTGTCTATAAAGTATCCATTACGATTTTTTTTATAAATTTTTTTTGCATTAATTGCATACATTCACCATTGAATTTAATTTGAATGTACTCCGTAGCGAAGTACGGGTTTTTACATATCACTACGCATGCGTCGAGGTTGCAACTTTCCGAAAATACTAAATTTGGCATTATTGTAATATCTGGTTAAAAAAATATATTATATGGTTAAAATATAAATAAAGATATAAAAGACTAATATAATGAAAAACTGTTTTACTGTGAAAAATATTCTCTGATTCAATTTTTCTTAAATTATTGACGATGAATGAATCACGGTGAAGAATGACTCTCTCGTGTTTACATTTTCAAGTTCTGAGTATATAAAATGAGTACTTCTTATTAATTTAAATGAAACACTATGATAACTCGAAAGGTGGCCGAAAAGAGATAATTCTGTATTGAATATAAATATCACAACGAAAATGCGTTACAATGAAAGGATATTTCATGCTGAGAATGGTTTTAAACGTTCTCGAGCTGTTTTGAAATTTTCATAACCGTTTACTACAGCCGTCTAAAATCGAAATAAAGTTGCTTTGTGTCTATATTACGTTGTTTCTAATAAATTATTTGGTTTAGATAGCAAATAATATTTTTAACTTTACTTTTAACTTGTTAAGCCTAACCCATAAACAAAATGGATGCCATAGGCTGATACATTTTTTGAAGCGGTCGCTCCGGAAGCGTTCTAGATAGAGGGACAGAACTGGGCTATTATTTGGATAGATGAAACACATCCCTATGCCATAACATTATGTCCACCATACTTAATTATCAGAATGATGAAGTCCGGAAATAAATATTCTCTTATTATTTTCCACATCGATATAAAGTTATAGTAAACCTTTCTCTAACATCTCCAACAGACTGATTTCAACTTGCTTTAACGGGCTGACCAATGTCCGAATGGGTAAAGGTGCTGGCGTTCGGTCCAGAACCTATGCGATTGAGTCCCACCATTTGAATGGCTGTTTGCAGCCGTTAAAAGTGAGATTTAAGCTGTAGGTCCCGGTCTAATTAGTTCCTGGGTAGTAAAAGTTGATCGCAGTGCTCTAAACCAACCAACGTACTTCAAGAGAGTTCAGGATATGAGTTGTTTAATTTTACTTGGTGTCAGCCGGAGTTCAGTATTTGCTATGTTGCACGAACATTAGAAGTCCTTAGACCATTGAATTCATTTTACTTTACTTAGGTTGACGTAACCCTTCCACACCGTTTACAGTCTATATATATAAAACAGTTCCGTAACTGACTCATTCATTCACTGACTGACTGACTGACTGACATACAACGCACAGACCAAACCGCTGGACCTAAAGGGCTGAAATGGCGATTCTTCTAATAGTGTAGGGGTGCACTAAGAAAGATTTTTCAAAAATTCTTCTTAGATTTTTTTAAATTAAATTTTTAAGCTGTTTTTTAAACTTTTTTTACGTTTGCATTTAAAATAATACATTGAGGGTTATAAAATTTACATCGCGAGAAAGATCATAAAAATTCCGTTCAAATGAAATCTTTTTCGAACCTTTACCTCCATTCCTGATTTTTGGTGAATTTTTAAAGATTCATTTTTAGAATTTAATTTATTAAAAGCTGATCACGTGATTCTTTTTCTGCCATTTTAAATAAATTTATCGTCACGTGCGTAACAACTAAATAGACAAAAAAATATTTTTTTTTCTTTCTAATGCAGCAGACGATTGGATATTATCTAAAAAAAAAAAATAACCCTTACGATTTTTTTATAAAATATATATTTTACATTAATTGTATACATTGATCGTCGCATTTATTATAAATATATATATTTAATTTTTTTGGCATTAATTGCATACATTGGCCGTTGTATTTAATTTGAATGTACTCCGTAGCGAAGCGCGGGTTTTCAGCTAGTATGTACATAAGACAGCAGAAAGATGTGGATTGCTGCCTTCCTTCTGTGTTAGAACTGTCCTTTTTTGTTCTTGGGACGTTTTACAAACGTTTTATGGTTGACTAATCCTAGTTCCTCTAACATTTGCATATAATTCTCCCCTACCACTTATCATGGGAATTCCTAGAGTAACCTAGTTTTCTCAAATAGAGTATTTGCTATATGTATAAAACATATTATAATATGTTTCCTATTACAGCCCTAAAACTGCGAATGCGAACAGTAAGAGACATAAGAAAGGAATAAACATGTTTACAACACTTTTATTGTTCTATCCTCCCAAAATACATTTTAGTCATTCGCTAAAATTTGTTTTAGAAGGGAAATTACACATTTTTTGTTACATCTTTACACTCCAACATATATACTTCTACAGAGAAATTAATTTTGCATTCTTTTTAATTCGTTATAGTTTTAATCTGGCTGCCATTTTTTATAGTTAGCCTTTTCTACGACACTTGATGAGTTCGTTAGGCTTATATCAAATGTAAAATCGTATAGTCTTGTGATTTTCCTAAATAAAAAATTAGTAAGCAAATATTTATTTTTTTATAAAATATAATGCAAATATTTATATCATGATACTCCTGAATATCGCATATTTAAATCGTCAGTGTATATCCATTCTTAATAATATTCTGAATGAGTTATTCAGTGTGTTTGAACTACAGGAAAAATGTACATAACATAGAATTTTATGAATTTTTGATTAAATTTTCTCCCTCTCTTCAATATATATTTATTTATTTATTTATTTATTTTATTTATTTAAATCATAATAATGTAAAATAGATATTTGATTTGGTTTTCTATTAATTGTAATAAAAGAACTGCTTCAGTTGTAAACAGCTCATTCTTTATTGGTAATCAAAAATATCCTTCTTATACCATTTATATAGACTAGATACATTAATATTTATCTCATTACATTTTCGTGCAGCTAGTAAAATTTTTAAAATATGCACTCTTCGATAAAATTTTACAGCAATCATACAAATTAAAAATTTTGAAATTTGGATGTCAAAATTTCATACACACAAGTTTATACATTGATACTTATATATCTCTACATTAGGATATATATATATATGTGTGTGTGTGTGTATGATACGTATATAGATGTATACATGTACAGGTACCCCTCCTACAGCACGACATCTTACAACACGGTTTCGCTCTAACACGATTAAAAAATTGCGAAAACCTTTGTACAACAGTGTACTTCTACAGTACTAGATATCATGATTTTTGTTTACACATTTAAAAACTAAATTACCTTAAATATGACGGGAAGGGACAATAAACTATAGTGGCTTTACATGGAAATGTATAACAAATTATAATTTATTTCATTTATAACTCTATTAAATTGCAAGAAAGCCTAAGCTTAGCTGAAAATCTTGAATCACTTTTCTTGAATGCGGCCCTTCCGCTGAAAGAAGCCGAAAATTCAAATGAGGAGCTGCAAAATTGTCTATCCCATAGCGAGAAATCTACAGTGACCTTGTAGGAACCAGCAATCAACTAAAATTGCAGATTTTTTAAAGAGGATATAAAGTGCAAAAATCGAATGAAGAAAAAGATTCTCAGAGTGAAGGTGACATCGTTCAACCGAAAACATGTTCTCGTTTTGATTGTACTTAGTGATGAGGAAGTAATTTATAAATTAATGTCGCATTAAATGAAAATAATATGTTTTTGATTCTTTTCGTTTTGTGTTATACATACATTTATATGTTTTAGTAAAAATTAGCTTGCTTATATGGAATTATTTAAAAAGTGTTTTTGATAACTTTTAGGAATGTAACCCCCATTTTTTGTACTGTCTCTGGGTCTCATATAACGGGTTCACACAACACGACATTTTCTAGGAGCCTATCTACCGTGTTATAGGAGGGTCACCTGTATATATATGCATAATATATATATAATAATATATTATCTATATATATATATATTATATATTATATATTATATATATAGAGAGAGAGAGAGAGAGATACATTTATATATGTATATACATACATATATATATATATATATATATCTATATATATATATATATATATATATCTTATATATATATATATATATATATACATTGGAATCTCGATCGATCATTTCGGATCCAGCGTTTTTCCGTACGTGTCGTTCATTTTTATCAGTCCCAAAGATCATACTGCTTTGTTATGTTACCGCATGTATCTTTTTCCCGCATTTATCGTTCATTCAATCGGTCCCTTGAAAAACGATAGATTGAGATTTCACTGTATATATATTTATATGTGTGTGTGTGTATGTATATTATATTATATATATATTATATATATATATATATATATATCTATATAATATAATATATATATATATATATATATATAATATATAAATATATTATATATATATATATATAATTAATAGATATATATATTATAATATATTATATATATATATATATATATATATATAGGTAGTATATATATTATATATATAGCTTATATATAGTATACCCACAATATATATATATATCTATATATATATAGATATATATATATATATATATATATATATATATATATATATATATATATATAGATATATATATATATATATATATATCACAATATATATATATATAGTTAAAGATCAGAGGCTGTTCGCACATTTTTTAGACCATTTTGGTAAGCGGTAATAAGTAATCGTTTGCTGCAAAAGAAATAATTGCAATTGTACTATGTTTTTAAAGGCAAAATTAGTCTACAGCTTGAAAGTTTTGTTTTTATTCAAAAGGGCGTTTTTAACAAAGCAGTGGTTCGAAGGCTACATTTATGCAATTTCCGAAGAGAAATGTGCATACTCCGTTATCCAAAAACAATGTGAGAGTCATGGTTTTGTGATATCTAAGCGTCGATAGGTAATATCGTCAACAAGAAAGGAAAAAAAAACGTCAAATCGGAGCCTCAAGTGGGACAAAAATTTCAAACAAGTATCCAAGGAAAAAACGGACATCTTCGACTATTGCAAAGGTACGTTGTTTAATGTTAAAAGAAAGTCCCCCTAGTCAAAGGACAGTTGCAAAATCATTAAAATGCTCGGTGTCCACTGTAAACAAAATGATCAACGTGGATTTAAATCTTAAGAAAGCGAAAAAACGCAATGTGCATCGTCTTCTTCCAAATCATATCGCTGAACGCAGGACACGCTGCAGAATTCTATATTAGAAACACTTATCCAAAGAAAAATGGAAAACAATTGTCACAATAGATGAATCATGGGTGTATTTAAATGATTGCAACAAAAAAAGAGCCATTTATTATAAAAGGGAAGAAAAAAATTTAAGTACATGGTTCAAAGAATCGAAAGAAAGTTTTTCTAAGGGATTCATGGTTGTTGCTGGTTTTTCTTATAATGGCAATTTAAAGTAAAGAGATTGGAAAAAAATGTCAAGATTAACTCCAAATACTGTCAGGAAATTTTTTTCGCGAATTTTCCTGAATGAAATACCATCGCTTTACCCACAGTGCCATCAATCTGTGAGATCCATCAGGACAAAGCTAGCAGTCACACATCAAAATCCACTGTAAATTTCCTAAATGAAATGGAACAAAAATCTGGTATCAACGCCATACCCTTCACTGATATCCCTAATAAATCTCCCGATGTATCACCTATGGATTTTTGTGCTTTCGGACTTTTAAAATCTGCATTATCCAAACGTCGTCCCAAAACCCTTACAGGACTCTGGAAAGCTGTTCAGGAGGAATGGGATAGAATATAGGGATGCGACATCGATAACAAAACATCGATGTTTTGAAACATCGATATTCAATATTAAACATCGATACTAATAAACATCGCCCGAAAACCATCGATGTTTTAAACATCGATGTTTTAGAACATCCATTTTTTAAAACTTGTTTAGTAATCTCTAACATTAATGTTACTTCGGTTAGTCGTGGGGGGGGAGGGGGGATTTAATTTTACTCTTTGATTGGGCTGACACAAATGACAAAAACTTGGTTGCTTGTGCCTTGGGCTACATTGATGATTCAAAATTCTCGTTATAAATATCGCCATGTTTTGCCTTCAAATGTCCAGATAAATTCGTGGTATTGCCAGAGGTTTTGAGGTACTTAAGGCAAATATGCATTTAGCCAATTTGTCAGAGGTTTTGCAAATATTTCCAAACGTACTTTTGGGAGGCATCCTACTAATAATATTAACATCAACTTATATAAAACCAGAACAAAACAAATACTTAAATGGCTGCTCTCATGTATATACTATTTTTAAAACAAAACCCTGTGGAAGGTTCTGGAGTGCCAGGAACATTCCAAGCGCTCTGATTGGTTCATTGGTTGTTGATTGCCATTAGTCTGTTTGCTAAGGAATCGTTCTCCCTTTTGTATTCGTCCTTTTCAGACCTCAGACTTACATTTACTGAGTGTGAAAATTATGCTACGTGGTAAATTTTTTTTTATTTATGGTACTTTTTCATTAAAAAAAGAAAACATCGAGACAACGTAAAACATCGAGCACAAAACATCGATGTTAAAAATCATCGGCTTCAATAAATCGATGTTTAAAACATCGACATCTATGTCGCATCCCTAATAGAATACCTCTTCTGACACTTCAAAAGACATTATTATCCTGGAAATTGCGGTGTCGAAAGATAGTTCAGAATAAGGGATGTCAAATAGAACATTTAAAACACAAGAATTTTATGTAATTTACTTTTGTGAACACAATATACATCGTCTAAAAATGTGTGACACAGCCTCTGTATATATATATATATATATATATTATATATATATTATATATATATATAATATATTATTTATTTATTTCTTACGACAAC
>OU015495.1:206608247-206615747 GCA_907164885.2 Dolomedes plantarius
GACGGCTGGGAGTCCAACGAGACTGCTTAGATTACTTTTATGCTCTATAAAAACCCTTCGTTCGGAGAAAAAGAATCACCCCCGGTGTCAGTTTAGTAGCTTTTCTCATTACCTTGATTACTCGAAACAAGGAAATGTAAGTATGTATAAATACACGAATAACGTTTCCTAAAAGTAGGTTGATATTTGTGATAAAGTTTATTGATATTTCTTGTTTGCAAAACTTTTTATATCTCTCTGGAAAAAAAAACAGTTAAGTGCAGAATTTGTTTATTGCTGTCGACCCAAAAATTTCCAGTTCTGAATTTTCGAATTCGAAATGCGAAGTTCCTCGTAAAAATTTGAATGTCGAAATCCGTGTTTATATTTGTGCATGCTTTATTTACCGGCGGAAGATGTTAAGAGATATGAGAGGCTGTACATACTTCGCTATGCCACCTGAATCATCATTTTATCCAGACGTTTATCTATAATTACCTATGCGGATATTTTCTGAAAAGCTTGAAATGTGAAAAAAATATGAACCTTGAAGATATAGTAAAATGTGAAATATTGAATATCATGATACCAATAATGTACAAATATTATAATAGGGTTAATACAGTGAACGACGTAAATACGTTTGGAAATGGCATCGATAGGTAGAATACTAAAACTGTAGTCGTTTGGAAAATATATATATATTTTGAATATAATTTAATTATTATTATTCAAATATTAGCTATTTTGAGAACTATAAGCAATGTTGCAGAAAGTTGGAACCAAATTATAAATAAGTGGTAAGAGCCTTACATAGTAAGAATAGTAAGAACAAAAGTAGTGTTTAGACGAATTTTTTACATCACAAGTGTTTAAAAATATTCTTCATGTGATATTATTCTGAAGTTGCATAAATACATGCTTTCATTGGCGTATGATTTTAAAGGTATATTAGCTTTAATTTTTTCCTCTGGTTGCTCACAAAATGAAACAATACAGAACACTTAAATGACAATATAAGTCTGACAATTACATTATTTTCCTGTTCAGTGTCAATGTGAAATATTTATGAAGAAAAAATCTTAAGAACTCACATATATATATATATATATATATATAAATGGATATCTCTTTATAATTTGAACTGCTTTAACTCAATAAAAGCAGAAGTTGTTTTAGAAGCACACACATCCGATGCATAAAGAGGAGTTTTTCTGAGACGATAAAAACAAATAAGAAAACAAAAGCGGTTTTAATTAATTTACTCTGAAAATATCTTGGTAAATTATTCCCTGGAAATTAAGAAAACACCTAGAGTATTACCAAGAAAATTGTCAAATATTTCATTGAAATTATTCCTTTATTATTTTATTTTGAAATAAGGTATTCTGTGCAAGAAATAAGATTACTTTCATCTGATCAAATTAAAAACGACTGAATCTGGATTAAATCTTTCAATTACTTTAAATTATTCCTTCTGTGAAGTTTTTCCTACTCATTTCTAGAAGAACAGAATATTTGGAAAAGAAAAACAAAATCTCCCTGGCAATTTCGCCCCAATTACGTCCCTTAATTACATTTCTTTGAGGTGAAAGATACATTAGGACTCTTGTGATTTATCCTATTTCCAATAACAGTACCGTAATTATCTATCTATGTAAACACATTAATGAGGTATTCAGGTCACCTTTATTTAAGCTGAAGAGCTGTAATTTGAATCACCATGCCTGATCAACCAGTGTAATTATCGTGTGTTTGTTTCAGGGTGTCTTTGCAGCATATTTCTCACGTTTTCCTATCACATTGTCTATAATTTGTTTATATATGCAGATGTCGTTTAGTGAAATTTTAGTAAGAAGTGCATTTCTACTTAAAACTATTGCAGGAAATTGAAATAAAGGAAGAATATAAATTAATTACCATAATCTTTTGGAATAGTTTATTCCTTCATTCTAATCAGAAAGTCATTGAATTATACAGAAATAATTATCTTTATTGTAAGTTATACGAGCTTCATTAAATGTAAGAAATTATTGTAGTGGTCAAAGCTTACTTAAGATATATTTATGAAATGTAAACTATGAACGTCATTCGGAAACTAAGAAAATAAAAAGAAATCGTGAGTTATACGTTCTGTACAGATATTAAACAATATATTACATATATGCTGCCTGGATTAATGACAGTAATTATAAATATAAATCCCACAATTTAAGACCTACTAAAAATACTTTAAAAATTGAATTATTGAAATTTTATTATTTGAAGTTGTCATCTTTTAACTAAAATAAAATTCTAATATCGTCTAGTTTGTTTTACGTAAAAATATAATTCTAGTTCGTATAGATATTTCACCTTAACGCAAACTATGTCTTGTAATATATTGCTGCTCCAATAATATATAATACTTTTGGATATTCACAACAAATATTTCTAATTATCTCATTTAGGAAGTAGATTATTTGCCATTTTTAAATGCACATCTATTTTCATTATTGAAGCTCTGAACACATCATTGTAGTAGACTTAGGTTCTTCAGTGTACAGTTCAATTTTCTTAGATCTTAAAAGCAATATTATTCTAACGCAAATATCTCTCTGCTGTTCTTTTTTAAAGCTTCGACAGAGCTAAGCAAATAATAAGTGTGTAACAGTGTATCCAAAATTATCTGAACTACATGAAATATAAAACAACTGGCCAAGTACTGAGCACGAGAAACAAACACAATATTTTATCAGCTACTGTTATATGTATTTAATTCCTGCTATTGCCGAAATCTCTGTGATAAGTCAGAGTTATATCGATTAGCAGTTTTTCCAATAATTGTGGTACAGAAAAATTCATGGTAATTGCAACAGGTCGATACATCGATTACTTCAATTATTATGATAGATATTATAAGTAACGTAGTCAACAGAAAGAGTGCGGTGATATTGAGTATATTTTGAGATCCGATTTCTTCTACTTTTCTGATGCCTCAGTGATCAAATGAAAATATTTTCAGAATTAGATGAAAAAAGTACACGGGATTTGAATAATCGCTTTCTTTAAAAAAAATTAATGAAAAATAAGTAAAGAACTGTGATTCAAATGTAGTGGATATATTTTTATTGACATCGCAAGTATTTTAATTGCGCCAAGGCTTTGGATATTAACACCAAAAATAGCAATAGATTTCAAAAAAATACCATTCGGATTCATATTGCATAGAAAGTGAAGATGAATATAAATGGTAATAAATCTCCCTTACGATCACCAGCGCGATCTCCTGCATTGTCGCCTGCCAGATCGCCAGGTCTGTCTCCTAATAGGTCACCAAACAAATCGCCAAACATATCACCAAGAATGGGATCACCTAGCTATGGTTCACCTCCCCTCCAGAGGCACAGATCTGCTTCTATTCCAGTGACACCAGAATCCTTGATGAAGGTCCGAAGCAGGTTTTTAAATACCCCGGAATTATTATACCCTCTTGGTGAGGGAACTCGTGATAATTTACTTTCTGATAAATTCCTAACTGTTCAAACCGACTCACGGTCAAAACTCCCTCGAAGTGCCCCAGAGTTGACAGTGGATGAAGCAAGTCCAGGATCTATTAGTCCGTGGTACGACGACCCCAGCTCTTACATGAACTCCCTGGCATGCACTGTGCAAAGACAGCAACCAGAGCTGCTTACCAGACGATTTTCCGAGACACTGACAGTTTCCAGGCAACACAGGAGTAGACGCAGGAAATCCCTCAGTCCGCACCATGGGAGATCGTTGTCCTTCCGATCCCTCAGACCACGTGGTAATAGCATCCCTTACGGCGGTACTACATATCAGCAGAGAGACAGGAGTCCCAGCGTTACCCGCGACTGGGACGAGGACTGTTACACTCTTCGACAATTCTGTATTACCTCAAAGGGTGGTGTTATTAACAAAGGTGATCTGTACAGACATCGATCGAGAAGCAACACGAGCGTCGCGTCCATCGGATCAGGAGTAACTGGACCGGGGTCTTCAACCACTTCGTGCTCCTCCGGACATCCTATTCCAACCCCACCAAAGAAAGTATTGATGATGGGAACTGTAGGTGTAGGAAAAACATCATTAGTAACACAGTTTATGTCCTCTGAATATATGAATGCCTACGATGGTTCTCTTGGTAAGTGCATTTCTTTTTCATTTTCTCTTCTGGTATCCGCAACTTCTAATTAATGTTAACCTTTTCCTTATGGAGTGGGATACCATGTATCCCAAGAATACAGGCCCAATAAGGAATATATATATATATATATATATGTGTGTGTGTTTATATATATGCATATTTATATATATTATATATATATGTATATATATATATGTATATATATGTATATATATATATGTATATATATATATATATATATATATATATATATATATATATATATATATATATATATATATATATATATATATATATATATTCATTCATTCATTCATTCTTGGGCCTGTATTCTTGGGATACACGGTATCCCAACCGGTAAGGAAAAGGTTAAGGGTACAGTGGACCTTCAAACCTAACTTTTTTTGTTCCGAATGGATTTGCTTGAAATTTGAATATGTCATTAGTACCATAGATATGTAAAAGTGGTTAAAATTTAATGATGAAATATTAATAATTTATGAATTATGAAATATTAATTATATCAAAAATTGGCCTAATTAAAAATGTTTCATGCGCATTTCTTTTGCATATAATATGGAAATTTTTATTTACAGGATACCTTATAGAAATAACAATGAAACTTATTGCTTATTTTAAGCATTCATCAAAAATATAAAGAGAAAAAAATAATAATAGTGAAAAAAACCTTCTTATTACGCAAAATACCCATAAATCATCTTTTCAAGTACAAAATTTAGAAATTCTGAACTACGAAGCATAGTTATTTTCAATAAGATTTATTTGATATACATTTAAATATATAAAACTTAAATTTCAAAGTAATACGATTATTAGAAATGCGCCCGGAGCAGTTTGAATAGTCGTATGACATGAAAATTTTTATTTTGAGAAAAACGCATTTAAAGATATTGCTATTATTAACCACATAATATCTAAATTAAATACAAATGCCTATAACTTGGAAAGTAATCGCACAAATTAAAAATTCTTTTTGCAATACATTCCTACTCGTCCGTAGTTTCATAGTTCAATAAAATTAAAAAATCGAAATTTTGGACAAATTTCATAATTTTGAAAGTCCACTGTCCCCTTAAGAGTTATACAACAATTACGCAAGAAACGTTATTCTTATTATAGACTCAAATTGTCAACAAAGTTTTAAAAAAAACTTTTCAAATAAATAAGTTAAAACAGGGCTTAATATGTATATAAATCTATAAATATTATATATAATATTAGTGATACAAAACAAACTCATTTGTTAATTCTGAGAATTATTATGTAATTTTAGTAATCTAAATTTTTTTAGAGTTTTGAGGCAATGTTAGTTTATATCCTACTGTAAGATATTTCTTATCCTTTACTTCGAATTAAATTTGATTCCAATAGAGAATTATTATTTTGTTCTTATAAGGTTTTACTATGAAATTTGCTTTACATCATTATTTCAAAAATTTCTACCAAATGACTTTATATCAGGACCTAAAAATTTAGAATCAATGCTCCGATATCAGTTTTGTTATGGAAAGTGAGTGCACAAATTTTCAAAATGCCACTAATGATGAGATGTAACGAGAAACTTACAAAACACACTTTAGGAAATGTCTAACTTAAATATGTTTTTTAATTACATAAAAATTGTAGCTGTACTGTATCGAAGAATTGCATATTTATTTTGTATTGTAGGTATATTCTGCTTGAGTTTAAATGCATTCAAATATGGTTAAACCAATGCATTTTTAAACCCGAAAATAACTAAAACGGGCCGTAATCAATGCTTGTGTTCTTCGTTTTGTATTTTTAAAATAACAAAACTTACGTAATTAGCGAATACATGGTAAAGAGGAAAGAATTATGTTGGTACCACTTGAAATTAATTGAAAAAATTAATTTGGAAAAAATATTAAACTTCCTCTTGAAAGAGTTTTTTAAAAGTGCTGTATGTATGAAAACATCTCTTCTTATAACAGAAGAACACACTTTTCTCTACCAATATTTATAATGGCGCCATTAATTTTTTTCTTCGATAACTTAATAAATATCCGTCTTTAAATTTCAAAGGTTTTATCATTTTTATTTTCTACACGCTAATATTATTTTTTACTATACTTCCTTTTCAACTATTTATGATTAATAAATCAGCACTGCGAATTTATGTTACAAAATAATTTTTAGTTTATCTTAATTTCACTCAGGAACAGTTAATTAGCATGAAAAAAAGAACACTAACAATGACTTTATTTTTAATTCAAACCAAATTATAAAGAATTCTTTGAATCCAAATTCCCCTTACTTGATCCGATTTCCTTCATTTTGCTAACTGTCCTTATTAAAACTTTAAAATTATGTAACTGTGGTATGCATTCTAAATAATATTAATTGCACAAACGTATTCTAATCTAGATAACCGTAAAACGTGCAACGAAGTGCAGAGAATTGTCTTTCGTTCGTTGATATCTTCTTTCCTCTGTATAGCATCTTTCCTTCTAAACGTGCCTCGTGTTAGATATCGAAAATCAAAATACGCCGCAAAATACCTCGGCATTTGTTAACATCTAATAGCCGACTTGACGCTTCTCATAGTAAAACAGTGCTAGCGTTTACATAATCCAATAAATATCTCAATAGATTCTTCATTAAATAATTCCTCGATAAACTGTTTTGCTGTACTGCACTTATGTTGTTATGAAAAGAAAAGATAAAACCTTTGTGCTCGAGGAATAAACAGGAAATCTAACGTAAATGAAGCACAAATAGCAATAAGATGCAATTATTTTGCATACGGCCGTTTCGAAGCTACAAAGGAGCTCGTTCATCAGTGCGACAAACTTAGTGGCAGGTCAAAAAAAGGCAAAGACTAAGCGACCAGACAACGTGCACATGCACTTAAATACCCGCACGTGTCGAGCACCCAAAGGCGCGAAGCAGCGGAGAGAGAGAAAAAGCTTCGCGCCTTTGGGTGCTCGACACGTGCGGGTATTTAAGTGCATGTGCACGTTGTCTGGTCGCTTAGTCTTTAACTTTTTTGGCCTGCCACTAAGTTTGTCGCACTGATGAAGGAGCTCCTTTATAGCTTCGAAACGGCCGTATGCAAAATAATTGCATCTTATTGCTTCATTTACGTTGGATTTCCTGTTAATTATGTTGTTATGGTTGTGTTTTTTCCTAATTTACCCCTGACCGGAATCCGTATAGGCTCCGGGCTGGGTAGTTCGGCTCCAGTTTATAACAGCACCACAAGAGTCGGAGTCCGAATTGGCCAGGTGACATCACAATTTTGACCGAGAACCCCCCAGAGGCGACATCTGAGGGATCGTACATTCCCCATCCACTGACCTCATAGAAGGACTTTTCCGTCTACTGGCTCA
>OU015495.1:206623247-206648247 GCA_907164885.2 Dolomedes plantarius
ACAGAGCGTTTGCTCTCTTGAAAGATCTTGATAAATTAGTAACGAACTAGGTTTGACCTATATGTTAATCATTTTGATTTTCAATTCCTTTCTTTAGAGAGAGTTAAAAAATATTTTTTTTTTTTTACATGCCATGCGAAAGTTTATTTTATACACGATAAATGCACAATTTATCTCAAATATAAAAAATGTAATTAGCCTATAAAAATATATTTATCATTATAATCCGTAAATGTTTGAATCAGAAAAATCAGAAATTAGTATTAATTGTAATCACTAATAACTAACCCTGATAATAAAGTATCTAATTATAATTAATAATAAATACACAATAATAAATATTTTTGTTTCATCTAATATTGATTAATATTATTTAATATTAAGACTTGTCTTTTAATTTTTGAATTTTATGAATTATTCTTCTTCAGAGAATGTTGTTAAATCACTGAGGAACAATATGTAAGTTTAAAAAAATCATGATATGCATTCATCCCCGATTGTTCATTTATTAAAAATCTAATCTTTCTTAGTATTAATTGTAATCACTAATAACTAACCCAAATAATAAAGAATCTAATTATAATTAATAATAAATAGACAATAATAAATATTTTTGTTTCATCTAATATTGATTAATATTAATTAATATTAAGACTTGTCTTTTAATTTTTGAATTTTATGAATTATTATTCTTCAGAGAATGTTGTTAAATCACTGAGGAACAATATGTAAGTTTAAAAAAATCATGATATGCATTCATCCCCTATCGTTCATTTATTTTGTTGATAAAGCTTTGATCCTAAAAATCAATCCAATCATGAGAAACGTATTCTAAAAAAGGATCTCCCATTTAAAAAAAAAAAAAACATAGTAAATCTGATTGATCTCTTAATTCTTTTTATCCTATTTTTCAAATCCCCTAACGCCGGAAAGTGTTCACGATAATTAATTAATGGTAAGTAGCGATTAGAATTCTGATCACACGTAAGAGAGATTTCTTAATTCAGAGGTGGACTGAGTTTCAATATATTCTAAGCATTTACAAACAGGAAAGTGTAATTAAAACAGACACGTATGAACGATTCTTTATAACTTATTTCCAAAGGATCAGAAATTTTTGAGATACATGTTGTCATTCAGAAACAGGGGAAAATTAATATGAGGAACCTGAATTGAATATTTTTAATTTTCATTATGTTTATCATCGATATTTTAAACTTTTAATGTGTAAAAATTGGGGAAAACAATCTATATATATAAAACAGTTCCGTAACTGACTCATTCATTCACTGACTGACATACAACGCACAGACCAAACCGCTGGACCTAAAGGGCTGAAATTTTTTGCATGGCGATTCTTCTAATAGTGTAGGGGTGCACTAAGAAATATTTTTCAAAAATTCTTCTTAGATTTTTTAAAATTAAATTTTTAAGCTGTTTTTTAAACTTTTTTTACGTTTGCATTTAAAATAATACATTGATGGTTATAAAATTTATATCACGAGAAAGATCATAAAAATTCCTTCAAAATGAAATTTTTTTCGAATTTTTACCTCCATTTTCTGATTTTTGGTGAATTTTTAAAGATTAATTTTTAGAATTTAATTTATTAAATGCTGATCACGTGATTTCTTTTTCTGGTACTTTCAATAAATTTATCGTCACGTGCGTAACAACTAAATAGACAAAAAAAATATTTTTTTCTCTTTCTAATGCAGCAGTCGATTGGATATTATCCAAAAAAAATGCATATCCCTTACGATTTTTTTATAAATATATATATATAGATAGATATATATTTTACATCAACTGTATACATTGATCATCGCATTTATTATAAATATATATATTTATTTTTTGGCATAAATTGCATACGTTGACCGTTGTATTTAATTTGAATGTACTCCGTAGCGAAGCGCGGGTTTTCAGCTAGTATGAAATAAATTCACAAACCGATAAATTTCTCCAAAGTTATTTTTCAACACATTTTGACACCTGTTAATTAATTGCCGTCTTTTATAACACATCTTTTGCACCTTTAAAAAATATCATCAGGAACATTTGTGGAGGAAAATATTGATTGCTTAATAAAATTAAATAATTTATTTGGACACAAACAAATAATTTTTACGTGCCCTATCTCCCTATAATTAATTACACAGCGGCGTAAGTAGTTACAAAGGATGTCGAAAGAAATAAAAAGAGCGAAAAAAAATCTACTTCTATCTCTTATTTTCTGTGATTCAACGGAAGCTTCTATGCTAATTAGTTTCGAAAATATGTTTTTTTATAACCTTTTCTCTTGGTCCTTTAAATACACTTCATCACTACCGGAAGGAAAAAACAAGTTGCTGATATACAACAATTAATTGAAAAACTTTCATGTGAAAAGAAGTTATTAAGGGCTGTTGTAATTATGTCCCCCTGCTAATCATGGCGAGATTATGTTCAGTTGAAATGCAACATAAAAACGTAATTAATTTTTTACGCATGTTTAGAGCAGATAGCAATGCAATACTACGTGTAACATATACTACCAATTTTTACTAATGTATGATTAGCGGAAGAGGAGGGCCAAGTTTACGGTTGTGAGAATTCGGACAATTCTAATCTTTCTATGTATTTAATATTTTTAACATTTCTCTTTACACATACTCGTGTTAGTACGTTTTCTGAAAGGTAGATATTCTTATATTTTCATAGGTATGGATATGTTTACCTATAATCAACTATTAAGGGGATGGTGGACTTTCAAATTACCAAAAATCAAGCAAAAATTGGAATTTTTTTGGGGGGTGTATTAATATTTTAAAAACATGTAAATATTGGAATGAAATGCATTTAAAATGTGTAGTGAAAAGAAAAATGAAAAATTGGTGGCTTTAGAGTAGTAAGTATTAAAGGTAGATAAAAAATTATCTTTTAAATGACTTTTTCTCAAAATGAGAAATTTCCAGATTTGCAAGTCTTTAAAATGCTCCTCGCGTCATAATTTTTGACGAAATTTTATGAAATTTATAATAAAGATTCCTATAATACATAAAAATAAAGTTATGTATCCATTTTAGGATTCGAGGTCATTTAGGCTATGAAAGTTTAACTTTAGTGTAGAAAAGTACAAAAATTTCGCGAAAATTCAGAGTACAAGCATAAAAATATTTTCTAAAAATTAACTATTCAACGAAAGTACAAAAAAATACATAACTTTGTTCAGAAAGTATTTATAAGCAATATAAATGCAAAATTAAGGGGAAAAGTTTAAAATTGAGTCGCAAGGAGCATTTTAAATAAGGGTAATTTAATTTAAATTTTTTAATTATAAAATATTTTTTTTTAAATATTTATAAAATTTTATAATGTGTTTAATATTATTATACTTTAATGAATAGATATACAAAATTTTATATCTCTGTGGTAAAAGTTTCAAAAATCGTTTTGAAAGGTCCACCATCCCCTTGAATTTTTGTTTCGCACAATTTTCGCTTACTGTTTTTTAGTACTGTGGTAGAATTTTAAACATTTGTAAGGTATACACAAGATTCGATTCACAAGAATCGAACTTTTGAGTGAATGAATTAAAGAAGCTGCTTGAGATATGCTAATTTTGGCATACGCGCTTAGTATAAATACCATGCGTCATTAGTAAAAAAGGTTGTTAGGGTTGAAAAAGGTTGTTAAGGTTGATAGATAAGCGAGAAGGAGCTACGAGGGTATGCAGCTCGAGTGCTATCCTGCGCTAGTGCTTAGGGGACCCAAAGTTTACGTGGCAGTACTACTGGTTTGACTCTCTGCTGGTTTGTGAGTATTTTGCAAAGTGTATTTCTATGGAATGTTAATATATATATTCCGTACAAGTAGCACGTATGAATCTTGTTGTTAAAAGCAAAGCCTACATGTGCAAGAATATTCAATAAACATTGTTTCATGTATAAACTGTGTTTGTATGAAATTCATTTAGAGTGCCACTTCAAATTATATACACCCAAGTCTGGGTAGAAGTGAGCTATATACTCTATGCATTGTAAAGCCCAAAATAATAATTTTTAAAAAATTGTGCGAGTAGAAATAATAACGAAGTAGAGTAGAAATAATAACAAAGTTCCTTACCTTATTATTTCTACTCTAAACGTGATTTAATATGTAGATTTTATTGATTATATTAGTGCATTTTTAAAATAACAAAAAAGAACAACTTCTCTTTTTGTATTATTATTATTAAAATAATGAAAGTGCATGCATATATTTTGATTGTATGTTGTGGAAAATATGAATAAACAATCTAAATCTCCGTATTCAAATTCACTACTTAGCTAATTGGATTTTGGCAAGCATTTAAGTAGGATGAATTATAAAGTCGAAGGACTGATGCAGATATTTGAAGATGTAAAATTCTTATGAGAGATGAAAAAAGGCAGTTACCGTCGCCAGCAATGTCTATTTTATGATGTAATAGGACGTTTGGCGTTGAACATTCATCATGTTCATCGTATGGGGCTTTAAATGATGGAAAACTTGGACTTATTACTTGCTGAGCTTCGATGTTTATTGGTTGTTGAATTTGAAACTGACTATAGATTAATTCTTCACAGTTTGTATCATGGCGATGATTAGTTTCTTTATTATTTTCGATTAATACCGTTGGTAATGAATATTCTTTCGATGATAGAACTGAGTCAAGTTCAGCACATTGCTTTTTTAATTTCAATTTATCTCTATATCTTTTAGCACGTTCAGCATTTTTTTTCTAAAAAATTAATAGAAATTAATATAATTTTTTATTTTTATTAAAGTTGTTCGGACAATACCAAGCAAGTAAAAAAAAATCTAAATATTTTTAAAATAAATTAAAATTTTAATATATAAATTACTTTTATTAAAATTTAAAATTTTAATTATAAATTAATTATTTTGATTTAGATGTTACCTAGCATAATTTTAAATTGGATTAATTATATTATTTAATCAGCAACAAAAATAAAATAATGACACAATATAAATCTCGTGTGAATTAATACAATCACAAAGAAAAAATAAGTTTAAATAATATTTACACGTGTTTAGAATTGAGGTTATACAGCTGACCGCGAACAATGCTTGCTGCTCGAATCTTGATACTCGCATGAACACACACACACATACAACCGCAGTTTCTGTTTCTCGACTTTCCATTATAAAATTGCAATAATGACACAATATAAATCCCATGTGAATTAAAACAATAACAAATAAAATAACCAGTGACCAAACACAAGAATACCAGGCGGTCACCCAATAAACCTGACAGCACCGCCGAGGCCCAAAGTCGGGAACTGTCACACTCCAGACAAGGCCGCTAGCACCACGCCATCCCGATGATGTAAAAGCCATTAAAAAAGAGAAAGAGAGGGAAAGGTCGCCTGGAGGTGGCATAACGCTTTTTCGTTACGTGACGATTTCTGCCAGTTCACTCTACTGTAAGCCACGTAAAAGAACTTCCTTCCAATAATAAATATACAGTCGAACCTCCATATATCGAACTTCCCTATATCGAAATTTTCTATATATCGAATTCTTAGCAAATCTCCATGTTCATTACATAGAAAACTGTTTCTATATATCGAAAGAATCTCTATATATCGAAATTTTTTTCACGACATATTGGGAGATTTTATTCCACTTTAGAATAAAATCTCCCAATTTTTGGAGTTTGAAACAATACTTCGTGGACTTCAATTCGTGGAAAACATCCCTGATGAAGTTTTTAATGGACTGAATAAATGCGAGCATTTCCTTGATGAACTTTCCGCAAAACTGGCTGTTCAGCAAGATATTCGTAGTTTTTTTTAAAAGAATGTAACTGTGATCACTGTAACCACTAACTGGATTATTGTTTTTTAAAGGTATATAGTAATTCATAAATCTTTCATATGAATTCATTTTTTAGTTATTAACTTTCATTTAATGTGATTCGCATATAAATTAGAAATGGAGTTTCGTATACGAAAACTAGCTTTAATTTTAATGTTTTAGGAGAATTATGATAAAAATAAGATCAATTCTATATATCGGAATTTCTATATATCGAATTTTTTTCCGGCATTTTGCTACTTCGATATATGGAGGTTCGACTGTATATATATATATATATATATATATATCAAATATAGTTCTCTCTGTAAGTCTGTGTGTTTGTTTATACATGTTTTGACAGTAATAGGCCTATATAAATTCATTAGAGTTGCCTTGCAAGAACCTGATTAATAAGTTTCCGTTTAATTAGATGTTCAGGTAAAATTATGCGATGAAGAACCAAGGGAGTGACTATTTTCAAACAGGATGTTTATTAAAGATATATTTTTTATATTATATGCTTGACCACGAAAAATTATTATTGCTCTTCGCTCTGTAAGTTGTTTAACTAGATTCGCAGTCTAAAATAATTATACTAAATCAATTTTGTTCGTAATGGGATAAACAAATGAGTCTTACAAACTGATTCGATAATTTTTGTATTTATCTATATTTTAAATGGTATAGAAGAACATTTTTGAAGGTCCTGAGCAATATTCATTCTTAGTGGAAGGGGTGAACGTAATCGAGGACATTATATTATGAATAATTAATATTTCGTCTTAATAATGTATATAACAAACATAATATGTAAATAATTTGCGAATAATCAATGTTGCATATACATGGGGTTGGGTATTTTTTATACCAATATTAAGTATACTACTATACCCCATGGGCCCCTCAAATGGTATAGTATTTAGTCGTGAGCTTTCGTGAAGTGGGCTTTGGTTCGAATCCCAACAAAAGGTGGTTGTTCCTGTGCTGTCTTCTCATAGGGAGCAATATTAACTCACTTGAGGGGTGCTCCATAATAAAGTGGCCAACAATATCTCGGTGTACATATGATTAAGTATATTTCATTGAAAATATGAAGTATATCTCATAATTTCATGTCTCGGAGAAAAACCGTTTTAGTTCAGTCGTCTTGTTGAAATTGAATTTCTAACAAAAGACGGTGATCATAAGGTTATTTTGAACTCTAGTGGAGATATCACATATAACCGATGATTAGTATATTTCATATAATTACCTAAAGTTCATCTGGTCTATGGATGAAGATACCTTTAATGGACGTACTGCCTTTTCGGAATTTTTAACAAAAAAACCTGTTGAAAAAATTCGCTTTATTTATATATATATATATATATATATATATATATATATATATATATATATATATATATATATATATATATATATATATATATATATATATACAAATATATATATATATATATATATATATATATATATATATATATACAAATATATATATATATATGTACTTATATATATATATATATATATATATATATATATATATATATTATTTCTCAATTGGCTTCTTCAATTTGCCTTCAGAATCAGCGGTGTTAATAATAGCTAGAAATTGCTACCAATTTTATCATTTAAGTTGAATTCATTGACTTTTCCCAAATGATAACATTCTCCTGGAATTTTTTTGTGTATTCTCAAAAGGAGTGCTAAGTTTAAGCGAAGTGAAACAAAACTTTTCCCATGTGATATAGCAAATCAACGAATACGTATATATCGGTTTTCTATGACATTTGTCTTGGTTCAATATATAGTATTGCACTTCTGAAATCAAAACTGAAGAATGTAGCAGTAAGAAATAACTTTTGTGGATACCAGATTTCATTAAAGAGGCACGAAATTCTTTTGAATGATTTATAACTTTTTTTCTATTTTGTCCGTAGTACAATGATTTATTTTTTTCAATTCGCATATTTCACGCATAATCTATTTTACTATAAAGCTTATTTTTAATTATTGAGCTGTGAATTAAATATTTGGTAGACAGCCTTATTCCCAAGATTGAATTTCTTAAACCGCCTTTTAGGCAAGATTTGGTAAATCTTTACGCAGGAGTACTTTTCTTAATAAGACATTAAGAATTTTTCTTCCTAGTGCATTAAAGTATAATGTTTTAAAAGAGCTATATCATCTAATTCTTCTTAAAATATTAATAACCATCACACCATTTGCAAAAGAAACTCTGACATGAAAATGCACTTTAGAAGTACTCTGATGGTAATTAATTCTCCCTAATCCTCAAAATGATTCGCTAGCATTCATATCTTTATTATTATGCATAAGAGAAGAAATAGCAATTGAAAAAATGAATGAAATTCTGAAAGAGAGAAAAAAAAAATATTTGAAACAAGATGATGGAAAATTGGGGTAATTAGGTTTGATCATATTTAATGGGGAGATTAAGTATACATTCCTGGTAATAAGGTGGAAAATTGCATTTGATATCATCTTCCATCTAATACCATAAAAAATATTTTAGACCATATTTTACCAAGAGCGTTTTGCTTCATAATTAAAATACAACTATTTACAACTGATATTTGCCTAACATTTGCTGAAAAATTATCTCTGTTTCTTATGTTTCCTTCTTATTTTTGAGTTTTGATATTTTTCGATTGAACAGAGGGCAGAATGGATGTCGTCTAGCGATTTTAAAAGATATTTTAACCTCCAAATTCAATAAATTTCTTATGATTTTTCAGAGAAAAAAAAGATTAGATCTGTAACATAGTAATATAATTTTAAATGGATGCAGTGTCATTAGGAATACCTTTTCATTTTAGAACACTTTAAATTTATAAACACATTTTTAACAAAATATTAATAGTTCAGTGTCATCTACGAGAGGAAGATCATTTAACATAATTATATGACGAGCACAATAAATTCACTAAGATCCACTCAAAACTGTGAGTTATATCGTGGAATGTATCATATATAACCTACTTGTTCATTGACGCTAATAGGGTTGATAGAATATAAAGCGATATGATTAATAATTCAGCGTCTCTGGACGCAAAAATTGTGATGAACTTCACAAATCTGGGACATACAGATAACCTGTGGCAATGTAAACGGAAATTTAGAATCAACAATAACGAAAATAAATAAACTCAGTCTCGCTTCAACTTTAACCTTTTCAGGGGCGACAAACTCCACTGTTTGCACGGTGCACATTTTTTTTCTTGATATTTTTAACCTAACAAATCTTGAAAATATTTCCAACTAAAGGTTTTAAAATAATTTTACTTCTTTAAACTGATAACAGATGGCAGCACTAGTCGTTTTTCTGTTCATTTAACTGGAATACATTGAATGCAAGTGGAAGAAGGACGAGATTTAAGCGTTTGCAATGTGCAAACGGCGCCCCTCAAAGGGTTAAAGTTGTAAATAAAACTTCAATAAACATCCTTTTCCCCGCATGAAAAATTGATTTTCTTAAGTGGGCTGTTTATGGCATACCTTGCGACATTTGTAATCTGTCCCATATTGATCAAATAATAAGTGTCTTTGTCACGAACACCAAAGAGCTTTCTAGGTACGTCAAAAATCAAGAGTTATCAGTATCAATGATAGCCAAACACTCCTATTGATGCGGACATAAATTTAGATTTTCTGACTCTAAAATTATTCATCAGGCTAACTCCGCTTCTGTATTAGATTTTCTCTGAAACTTCGCTATTTATGAATATTCCTCTGTTTTAGTCAATGTCACGTATGCGCTATTCTCTTTAAATCCATTGCCCCGAAATATATTTGTAACGAATTTATCTATTTAATTTTTGGCCTACCTGTTTTTTCTGATCAGTTAATATTATTCCATTTTAACTTTTACAGCCTTTCATCAGTCCGTTTTCTAGGTTCTGTTCTCCCACCTCTATGCCTCAGTTTTCTTGCTTTATTTGTTAACTCCGTTAACCTTTAGCTCACGGGGCCTATTTTTCCGATTCCTTCTTGAGAATGGAAAATTTCATACCCCCTTTGTAAGATTGACCATTAAGGGGGTTATATATATATATATATATATATATATATATATATATATATATATATATATATATTTGTATATGTATATATATATGCGTGTGTATATATATATATATATGTGTGTGTATATATATATATATATATATATATGTATGTATGTACATATATATATGGGTGTGCATATATATATATATATATATATATATATATATATATATATATATATATATATATATATATATATTATATATATATATATATTATATATATATATATATTATATATGTATGTACATATATATATGGGTGTGCATATATATATATATATATATATATATATATGTAATATATATATATATATATATATATATATATATATGTATATATATATATATATATATATATATCTATATATATATATATATATATGTATATATATATATATATATATATATATATATATATATATATATATATATATATATATATATTTGTATATGTATATATATATATGCGTGTATATATATATATATGTGTGTGTATATATATATATATATATATATATATATATATATATATATGTATATATATATATATATATATATATATATATATATATATATATATATATTTGTATATGTATATATATATGCGTGTATATATATATATATATATATGTGTGTGTGTGTATATATATATATATATATATATATATATATATATGTATGTACATATATATATGGGTGTGCATATATATATATATATATATATATATATTCATTCTTGTGTCCGTATTCTTGGGATACATGCTATCCCACCCCGTAAGGAAAAGGTTAACGGGTTGTCCCATGTGTGGGCTGGTGGTTATAAAATATCTCCTCTTTATTTAACCCCATTCGAGCATCCCGCCACATTTTGGTTCTTCTTGAATTTTCGGTTGTCTCCCTTGCTTATATCAAAGAGTATTGACGGTTCTCGCAATTGTGTTTCTTTTATAGAGACAACATCGCGCAATGGTCCTTGGCATGACGATGAGCTATTAATTAGTTTGAAACCTGTAAACCTCCCTTTTGTTATTTTGGGGATTTTAAGGAGACAAGGGACTTTCAATCTTTTTCTTCTTTAATTTTTCAATATTTTACTCTATATACCCCATGAGTATAATTTATATTCTTTTCTACTACACTAAAGATACTTAGAATTCGCAAATAAGTATTTTGTGGGGGAATAAGACCTATTTATCAAAAAATTCTTCAAAAATGCTAGACATTTTCAAAAGGCTCCATGCATATTCATTTTCCTCTGATACCTACCAAATTTCTCAGAATTGTTAATTCAAGTGTTTATCACAAAACTGTGCATAATTCTTTAAATCATATTTTTTTTACAAATTTATAGACCATAAAATAAAGTAAAAATATAAAAAAAATAACAGGCAGAATAGAAAAAATTTATTTAAGACTTTAGATTCACACACACACAAAAAAAATTAATGCAAATTTATATTTATATACATATGGTAAACTTATAATACAAAATTTAAGAATTTTAATTAATATAGAATGCGCATGGAGCCTTTTGAAAAACATTAGCAGTTTTGAAATATTTTTTCCAAAACAGGCATTATTCAGCTAAAAATTCCTTATTTTGAATTCTAAGGGTTTTTAAGTGTAGTAAAATAGAAAATTAATTATTCTCATTTTGTATATAGAGCTAAAAACTGAAAATAAAAAAATTCGAATTTGAAGGCCCCCTGTCCCCTTAAGAAGTTGTTTATTCCTGTTAAAAATTTCTAACTTTCCTGTTAAAAATTTCTAGACTTTATCCTGTTGCACTTTTGAGATTTTTCTCCGTGGAAAACTGCCGTTTTACTCCAATTCTTCAGACATCTCTAACTGCTTTGACTATTCGTATCGGCAGGGAATTCTACCATAAATTTGATAGACTCATGTAAAATATAAACAATTCAAATTAACAAAAATTAAAATTCAAGCGTAGACTGCTAAATCACTTTAACATAAAACATAACCTGCAAAGAAAACATAAAACATTTTCAATAGAGGATAGCGCAGAAGCTTCATATCCCCATAACGAAAAAAAAACAAATAAATAATCCAACAGAGATAGATAAAAATAATACGAATATAGACAAAAAACAAACAGAATTCAAGCACTCTGAGTATCCACGCACCAACGCCAAGATTCTGTATAAGTGCCGGAACTAGGGGCCTTGGGATGTCTTTTGGGCTTACCTGCATCCTATGCAGAAAGTTCCCACTGAGGTAACTGATTTGGTTAGGCTCCCTGATGACGAGACCTGTCGGTTACCTCTATGTTGTTTTATGGTTCAGTTCCGGCACTTATACAGAATCTTGCCGTTGGTGCGTGGATGCCCAGAGTGCTTGATTTCTGTTTGTTTTTTGTCCATATTCGTATTATTTTTATCTATCTCTGTTGGATTATTTATTTGATAGACTCATCTTTTTTTCTTCTCATTCTTGTTACATCAACCTGTTTCATCACTTTCAACTTGATAAGCTGCATCTCTTTTGAAGCAGAGATTTCTACAACGTACTGAAAATGCTAACTGCTGCTAGCTGAAAATAGAATTCAACTATTTTGAGTCATCTTCAAAGCTTACATGGTAACTACAAGTGGCTTCACTTGCCCTCGCGTATTTCGTTTTAATTTTTGATTCAGATCTAAGGCTAGTACTCTCCAATATCTTAATTGATTAAAACCATTTCCTCTTTCCCTACCTGTTTCTCCCTATTTGCCCGCTATGAATGGTCTACAATGGATAGGTGTGCCTTGCACCACCCAAAATATAAATAATGCGTGATTCCATGCCGAGCACTTCAAATATTTGAGTTCTACAGGACTGGACGTAGATTTCATTTCAATCAATATATCTCTCCCATCTTGCAGTTCTAATTTTATGGTTGTTTTTTGTTTCTTTTTCGGTGTTTTTCCAGTATCCTTAAATTCTTTTCGCCACATATTGGGTAGATCGGGCTTGTTGGCCAATTTTTTCTTCAATATATATATTTTTTAATTTATTAAAATTTTAATTTTAATTTTTTTTAGTTTGTACAATCAGCACATCTTAAAGCATAACCACGTATGAGAAAATTTGAAAAATATTAATTAATAGTTTCTATACGAAGCTCAGCTAGACATCAAGCCACTGGGCCAACCTGCCCCATCGAAGTTGATTTCATTTTCAGATTACTAACGGAAATGAAAAACACATAAAATATCAAATGTAATTTTAATATGTCTATATATATAAAACAGTTCCGTAACTGACTCATTCATTCACTGACTGACATACAACACACAGACCAAACCGCTGGACCTAAAGGGCTGAAATTTTGCATGGCGATTCTTCTTATAGTGTAGGGGTGCACTAAGAAAGATTTTTCAAAAATTCTTCTTAGATTTTTTTAAATTAAATTTTTAAGCTGTTTTTTAAACTTTTTTTACGTTTGCATTTAAAATAATACATTGAGGGTTATAAAATTTACATCACGAGAAAGATCATAAAAATTTCTTCAAAATGAAATTTTTTTCGAATTTTTATCTCCATTTCCTGATTGTTGGTGAATTTTTAAAGATTAATTTTTAGAATTTAATTTATTAAATGCTGATCACGTGATTTCTTTTTCTGGTACTTTCAATAAATTTATCGTCACGTGCGTAACAACTAAATAGACAAAAAAAATATTTTTTTCTCTTTCTAATGCAGCAGACGATTGGATATTATCAAAAAAAAATGCATATCCCTTACGACGATTTTTTTTATAAATATATATATATATATATATATATATATATATATATATATATATATAGATATATATTTTACATCAATTGTATACATTGATCATCGCATTTATTATAAATATATATATTTATTTTTTGGCATAAATTGCATACGTTGACCGTTGTATTTAATTTGAACGTACTCCGTAGCGAAGCGCGGGTTTTCAGCTAGTATATATATAAGACACAAAGGATAAGAAAAGATATGTTGACCAACTTAACTACTGCCTTCATCGATCTTTCTCCTCATCACAATGAATGCAAACATAAAATTTCGTGCCCCCATTGACACATGATTCATGTACCCAACGATTCATGTGCCCAACGATTGCGCCTGGTACATAGAATCCAGTCTTCTCCCGATTTATTGACAATTTTATTGACTTTTATAGGCTAATGAATGTAGAACACAAACTCTTGGATTGCGGGGAATCTTGGGCCACAGTGCCAACATGCCCCGGGTTAAATTGGCCAACTTGCCCCATATCGCTATTATGGCTTTTGATCGTTGTATCAAATATTCTGTTAATATTTTTTTCAAAACAGTAGGTAGAAAATTAGCTCTGAACAACGATATTTTAGGTTGTTATTCATCTAAGTGAAACTTTAATTTAGTAACAAATCAGAAACGATTATTTATAAGTCTAAAAAAAACTCACTTCAGTGAAAATTTGAAAATTTGAAGTGGCTTTCGTTTGATTACTTCTTCGCTGCTGACGCTGTTATAGGTGAAAGGAAACGTGCTAAGACACACGTCGCTTAGCTAGTAACGCAACCTACCGGATAGTTTGAAAAATATCGCAGATGGGGCAACGTGCAATTATTGCCAACATGTCCCAGTCTACCCTTCAGTCAACTTTCATGTATATATTAGAAGTGAGCATAGATGATACAAATAAATTTAAAAAATTAGACAAATGAGTGTTTAATATGTTTTTTTTTCTTAGTTTGGTAGTTATATTTACTATTGTGCTGTATTTCGCAGTCTTTGTTCTCCCCGTGTTTTATCAAATGAACGCTTTTGTGAATGTACCATACCTTTTGAATATCAGTAAGTATATATACTATGTAGAAAGACAGATATATTTTCAAAAATTATTTTATCAAAAACATTGGTTTGAAGAATAAACTATCAACTTGGGAATTTCGAGGGATCCTACTTTAAGATTGAAATTTTGATTGAAAACTATCTCTGGGGTACGTTGTTTTAAAATTTATATCTTCTATGTATGAGTTTCATGAAAAAAACATTCTTTTTGTCTACAATATCTAAACCCCATTTTTCACTACCTCCGGTGTTTCTTAGGGATAACCAGATCCATTTTGAAATGCATGGTTTGTTTAGACTTTCATGATTCAAATTATTCGAAGCATCTAGCTTTAAGCAGCGGGTAATTCAGTTTTCTTTTTCCGTTTACTAATATAGATCCATTAAAAGTCAAATATCTTGTTACCTGCCTGTGATCAACACCATGTGCATTTTTGTCATTGTGCCAGTTTAAGTTGACAAGGAACCTTGAAACTCGATTTTTTAAATTTTTAATTTTTAACTCTATATACTAAACTAGCTGAAAACCCGCGCTTCGCTACGGAGTACATTCAAATTAAATACAACGGTCAACGTATGCAATTTATGCCAAAAAATAAATATATATATTTATAATAAATGCGATGATCAATGTATACAATTGATGTAAAATATATATCTATCTATATATATATATATATATATTTATAAAAAAATCGTAAGGGATATGCATTTTTTTTGGATAATATCCAATCGTCTGCTGCATTAGAAAGAGAAAAAAATATTTTTTTTGTCTATTTAGTTGTTACGCACTTGACGATAAATTTATTGAAAGTACCAGAAAAAGAAATCACGTGATCGGCATTTAATAAATTAAATTCTAAAAATTAATCTTTAAAAATTCACCAAAAATCATCAAATGGAGGTAAAAATTCGAAAAAAATTTCATTTTGAAGGAATTTTTATGATCTTTCTCGTGATATAAATTTTATAACCCTCAATGTATTATTTTAAATGCAAACATAAAAAAAGTTTTAAAAACAGCTTAAAAATTTAATTTAAAAAAATCTAAGAAGAATTTTTGAAAAATCTTTCTTAGTGCACCCCTACACTATTAGACGAATCGCCATACAAAATGTCAGCCCTTTAGGTCCAGCGGTTTGGTCTGTGCGTTGTATGTCAGTCAGTCAGTCAGTCAGTGAATGAATGAGTCAGTTACGGAACTGTTTTATATATATAGATGATAATAATTTGTATTCTTTTTTACTACATTGAAAACCCTTAGAATTCAACATTAGGATTTTTTTGCAGAATAATGATTGTTTTTCAAATTTTTCTCAAAAATGTTAACTTTTTCAAAATTTTCTATGCGCATTCCATATTAATTAATGTCTTTAAATTTTTTATTATAAGTTTACCGTATGTATATAAATATAAATGCGCATTTAATTTTTTTAAATTTTTTTGTAGGAATCTAAAGTCTTAAATAATTAATTTTTTTTTATTCCTCCTGTTATTTTTTATGTTTTTTACTTTATTTTATGGTCTGTAAATTTGAAAAATATTTGTAATTTCAAAGAATTATGCACAGTTTTGTGACAAACACTTTATAGAGAATCTATACTCACTTCTACCCAGACCTGGGTGTATATAATTTGAAGTGTCTCTCTATTTGAATTTGAAACACACAGTTTATACATGAAACAATGTTTATTGAATTCGTTGCACATATAATTGGCTTTTACAGCAATAAGCATACGTACACTTGTACGGAATATAAATACAGCTTTCAAGAACAATATATTTTCTATACTCACGAACAGTAAGTCAAACCAGCAGTACTGCCACGTAAGCTTCTGGCCCGCTAAGCACTAGCGCAGGATAACACCTTTTCAACCTTAACAACAACTCCCCTTTTTATTAATGACGCTGCGCGGTATTTATACTAAGCGCGTATGCCGAAATTAGCATATCTAAAGCAGCTTCTTTAATTCACTCAAAAGTTCGATTCTTGTGAATCGAATCTTGTGTATACCTTACAACTTCAATTAACAATTCAGAGAAATTTAGAAGATATCAGCAAATAATGAATACGCATGGAGCCTTATGAAAAATTCTAGCAATTTTGAAGAACTTCTTGATAAATAGTTCTAACTTCTTCACAAAATACTTATTTGTGAATTCCAAGTATCCTCAATGTAGTATTAATTGTAGTATGTGTCAATAATAATTATACTCATGTAAAATATTGAAAATTAAAGATGAACGAGATTGAAGGTCCTTTCTTCCCTTAACCTTTAGCTTACGGGACCCATTTTTCCAATTCCCTCTATAGAAGGGGAAATTTCATACACCCCCTTATTAAGAACGGCCATTAAGGGGTGTAAATAAATAAATGTATATATATATATATATATATATATATATATATATATATATATATATATATATATATATATATATATATATATATATATATACATATATATATATATATATATATACATATATATATATATATATACATATATACACATATACACATATACATACATACATATATATATATATATATATATATATATATATATATATATATATATATATATATATATATATATACACACATATATATACATATATATATATACATATATATATATACATATATATATATACATATATATATATACATATATATACATATATATATATATATATACATATATATATATATATATATATATACATATATATATACACACATATATATATATATGTATATATATGTGTATATATATATATATATATATATATATATATATATATATATATATATATATATTCTTGGTCCCGTATTCTTGGGATACATGCTATCCCACCCCGTAAGGAAAAGGTTAACAGAAAAATGAACTATGCTTATTTTTACCAGATTTTCCTCCCTCTGATGAGTTAAGTGCAATAAAAATAGTTTTCTTGAAATCAAACAAAATTATGAACTGGAATAATTTCATTTCAATGAAAGAATATATTTATGAGTGTTGAACGAAAAATAAAGGTAGAAAAAAACTGAATACGTCTTCTACAGCAATAGAATGGGAAAAAAGTGTGCTATATCATATTATGGAGTTAAAACCAATACAAGGAAATGCTTTGGGGCGGAACATAATAATAATAACCCTCGTTCTCTTTCCGGTCTACAGCCAACTTTATCCAACCAGCCTATCAATTTACCTTTAAATGATAACGCAATGCATGCTGAGTTTTTCCCAAATTTTTAATAGAATTGGAATAAATGTGAAATATCGCTTGTTATTTATCTGGGAGCAACCATGTGAACTATCCCGATTGCGTAGGTTTAACGGAAAATAGTAGTACTACAATTATAGTCATATTTTTTTTCTACTTCTCTTAAGATAGATGTAATTCAAATTGACTTTAAATATTTTATTTGGATATCAAATAAGATGATGAGCCAAAATAGTCTTATTATTTAAGTGCAAAGGCTGTCGCCGGGAGTATTTCACGTAAGATAAAGGCGAAATATATTAAACATGTGTTGTTGTTGTTGTTGTTGTTGTTGTTGCTTATGCCCCCTGGCCGACATAAGTTCCATACCAGGTCTAAATTGGTTAGCGGGAGGAGGAGTGCGTCTCCGGTTTATAATGGCAGCACAAGTTTCGGAGTCCGACTTAGCCACGTGCCACCTCAATTATGACCGAGCATTCCCAGGGATGACATCTGGGGGGATCGTACCTTCCCCACCCACTGACCTCAAAGAAGGACTTTCAGGTCTACGGATTTAACGTGCCCATATTAGGCCTAGACACGAAGGTATTTAACGGTGCTTGTTGGGATTCGATCAGAGCACCCTTAGTACCGAATGCAAACACGTTACCACTAGGTTACCTCTGGCCCATTAAACATGTTTCCACTATTAAAGCATTTAAATATATTTACCATCTTTCACCTAAGAGAGTTATAATTAGTAAAATAGAAGATACTAATAAGCTAAAGAGAATGCGACCGCAAACATTGTCTTTACCATCACAAATCTTAGTGGTTCCTATTTTTTTTCAACTAGAAAAGCATATTCATGTTACTACTTATATCTCTTTTGCTTTCTACACCTATTCCATACATATAGTAAAAACATCCGTTGCCTATTATTTACTTTTTGAAACATTTTTACAACTGAGAATATACTCAATCTAGCCACTGCGCGACCAGCATGGTCGCTATTAGTTTTATATTTTCTTTTGTAAAAACAACTCAACTAAAATTAACATATGTAAGGAATGTTACCATTACCTGTCATCAAAAATATACGTTGTTAAGGGGTAGTGGGAGATCAGCCAAAAATTTATAATCATTGCTAAATTCTCTATACGGCTGATTCTAATACATCGTGATTAAAAAAAAATGAATTTCCATTACTCCAGAACAGAGTTAAAGATAAGACTGAGAAACCCAACACCAATGATTTTAAAAATTACATGCCTCTCTGTATGTACTATTTTTCAAAATTAAGATATCGACACTTTATCATTACATCAAATAAGAAATTGTTGGGGAAAATGTTTTTCACTTGAAAAACTGAAGTAAAAATTCAGCAAGTACTAAAATATGATGTGGATTACATCACTCTCTGTATGTACTATTGTTCCCAATTAAGATATCTACACTTAATCATATCAAATAATAAATTGTTGGGAAAATTTCTTCACTTATAAAATGGAGTAACAATTCAGCAAGTACTAAAAAAGTGTAGTAAATTAGTGATTACTGGCTATCGGTTGTTGTTATGTTGGCGACGGTTAAGCCTAACCTCGAGATCATTTATGCTCTGTCTTTCACTCCTCTCTCTTAATTAATTATTTCTTCTTCGCTTTCTTTCTTGAGACTGTTCACTTGATCGTGCAGCTCGCTTTCGAGCATTCCTGATTTCAGTGCATAAATCCATGTTGACATGCGGTTACAAATTGCTGACGGCCACTAATGTTTACATCTGGTAGTAGCAGCCGTTGCCATTCGGAGTGTAGAAATATCGTCGATTTTTGTGCAGCATACCTACGCGTTTTATATATATAGATTATATTCCTTTTTTTTTATTTGCATATTGATCAAACTAAGTTTTTGTAAATATTTACATTCTAATGTACATTTTTACAGGATCTTTAAATGTTTACAATACTTGCAAGCAACTTTTATATCCAGCTGTAAATGGGAAACTGAGAAATGATTGGTTTTAAACCTTTTCGAGAAATAAACTGAATTTTTTCCCCTTTTAATCTATTTGACTGCTTTCAACGGCAAATTAAAACAAAAGTAAGAAACGTTTCATAGAGTTTAGTTTTAATGGTTCTTTACCTACACATCGAGGGTTTTTTTAAAGAATACTTAAGTAGATCATACAAACACGAATCTAAATATAATGGGCTTCCTGCGTGCTATTTGAACACGTTTACTTGTTAATGAAATTTCGTCGTCTAGCCGACTAAATAAATACGAACCGGAGAGTAAGAGTGATTACTCTCCCATCTGTTTTTCAACTTTGAAAATTAGAAACCGTGCGCTTATGTCTCGTCATATTGCCCAAGTAGATGTCTGCGCCATGAAAGAAATATTGTGTTAATTAATTATATTCCAGATCTAGGCACATAAAAAGGAACTTTTAACCCATATTATACAGTAACGTCAATCTCACCCGAGAAAACTTCATTACATTTGGAGCGTAACTCATATAAAATAGATGAAAAAGACAAAAAAAATCACGAAAGTTAGTCAAATATGTTTAAAAATGGATAAAATTATGAATTATACCTGAATAATGATTAAGGATGAGAGAGGCACCATATGATTAGGTTAAATTACTAAGGAGGGGAAAAGGGGCAAGTTTAATGCATGCTCTTTATTTACAACTAAGTTTTACTCTACCTAATTCGGTGAAGCATATCTCACTGTCTTCCGATCTAATGCGGACGATTTTTCTTCAGTTGTTGTTTATAACGGTAGAAAGGAACCGTCAGTTATCGCTTTTTTGTAAATTAATAAAATGTCCAGTTTAGTGAATACGCTTTGACAGAATTATGCACACGTATGGTTTCACTGGCTTGCATTCTGGGCCCATAAAAATGACTCTATGTAGAAAAAAAAATTATCCAGACGTTCAAGTATATCTCACTGCTCCTAGTTTGGTGCTAGTCATGTCCTAGTTTAGCGAAGTATATCTCACTGTCTTCCGATCGAATGCGGAGGATTTTTCTTCAGTTGTTGTTTATAAAGGTAGAAAGGAACCGTCAGTTATCGCTTTTTTGTAAATTAATAAAATGTCCAGTTTAGTGAATACGCTTTGACAGAATTATGCACACGTATGGTTTCACTGGCTTGCATTCTGGGCCCATAAAAATGACTCTATGTAGAAAAAAAAATTATCCAGACGTTCAAGTATATCTCACTGCTCCTAGTTTGGTGCTAGTCATGTCCTAGTTTAGCGAAGTATATCTCACTGTCTTCCGATCGAATGCGGAGGATTTTTCTTCAGTTGTTGTTTATAAAGGTAGAAAGGAACCGTCAGTTATCGCTTTTTTGTAAATTAATAAAATGTCCAGTTTAGTGAATACGCTTTGACAGAATTATGCACACGTATGGTTTCACTGGCTTGCATTCTGGGCCCATAAAAATGACTCTATGTAGAAAAAAAAATTATCCAGACGTTCAAGTATATCTCACTGCTCCTAGTTTGGTGCTAGTCATGTCCTAGTTTAGCGAAGTATATCTCACTGTCTTCCGATCGAATGCGGAGGATTTTTCTTCAGTTGTTGTTTATAAAGGTAGAAAGGAACCGTCAGTTATCGCTTTTTTGTAAATTAATAAAATGTCCAGTTTAGTGAATACGCTTTGACAGAATTATGCACACGTATGGTTTCACTGGCTTGCATTCTGGGCCCATAAAAATGACTCTATGTAGAAAAAAAATTATCCAGACGTTCAAGTATATCTCACTGCTCCTAGTTTGGTGCTAGTCATGTCCTAGTTTAGCGAAGTATATCTCACTGTCTTCCGATCGAATGCGGAGGATTTTTCTTCAGTTGTTGTTTATAAAGGTAGAAAGGAACCGTCAGTTATCGCTTTTTTGTAAATTAATAAAATGTCCAGTTTAGTGAATACGCTTTGACAGAATTATGCACACGTATGGTTTCACTGGCTTGCATTCTGGGCCCATAAAAATGACTCTATGTAGAAAAAAAAATTATCCAGACGTTCAAGTATATCTCACTGCTCCTAGTTTGGTGCTAGTCATGTCCTAGTTTAGCGAAGTATATCTCACTGTCTTCCGATCGAATGCGGAGGATTTTTCTTCAGTTGTTGTTTATAAAGGTAGAAAGGAACCGTCAGTTATCGCTTTTTTGTAAATTAATAAAATGTCCAGTTTAGTGAATACGCTTTGACAGAATTATGCACACGTATGGTTTCACTGGCTTGCATTCTGGGCCCATAAAAATGACTCTATGTAGAAAAAAAATTATCCAGACGTTCAAGTATATCTCACTGCTCCTAGTTTGGTGCTAGTCATGTCCTAGTTTAGCGAAGTATATCTCACTGTCTTCCGATCGAATGCGGAGGATTTTTCTTCAGTTGTTGTTTATAAAGGTAGAAAGGAACCGTCAGTTATCGCTTTTTTGTAAATTAATAAAATGTCCAGTTTAGTGAATACGCTTTGACAGAATTATGCACACGTATGGTTTCACTGGCTTGCATTCTGGGCCCATAAAAATGACTCTATGTAGAAAAAAAAATTATCCAGACGTTCAAGTATATCTCACTGCTCCTAGTTTGGTGCTAGTCATGTCCTAGTTTAGCGAAGTATATCTCACTGTCTTCCGATCGAATGCGGAGGATTTTTCTTCAGTTGTTGTTTATAAAGGTAGAAAGGAACCGTCAGTTATCGCTTTTTTGTAAATTAATAAAATGTCCAGTTTAGTGAATACGCTTTGACAGAATTATGCACACATATGGTTTCACTGGCTTGCAGTCTGGGCCCATAAAAATGAATCTATGTAGAAAAAAAATTATCCAGACGATCAAATATATCTCACTGCTCCTAGTTTGGTGCTAGTCATGTCCTAGTTTAGTGAAGTATATCTCACTGTCTTCCGATCTAATGCGGATGATTTTTCTTCAGCTGCTGTTTATAAAGGTAAAAAGGGACCGTATAGAGAATAACTACTTCTACCCAGACTTGGGTGTATATAATTTGAAGTGGCACTCTAAATGAATTTGATACAAACACAGTGTATACATGAAACAATGTTTATTGAATTCGTTGCACATATAGAATTTGCTTTTACAGCAATAAGCATACGTATTACTTGTACGGAATATATATATATTAGCATTCAATAAAAATACACTTTGACTTACTCACTAACCAGCAGAGTCAAACCAGCAGTACTGCCGCGTAAACTTTGTGCCTGCTAAGCACAAGCGCCGGTTAACACCTGGAACTGCCTACCTCGTAGCTCCCTCTCGCTTATCTATCAACCTTAACAACACCCTCTTTTCAACCCCTGTATTAATCAAGCTGCTTGGTATTTATACCAAGCGCGTATGCCGAAATTAGCATATCTCAAGCAGCTTCTTTAATTCATTCACTCAAAAGTTCGATTCTTGTGAATCGAATCTTATGTATACCTTACAACCGTCATTTATAATTTTTTGTAAATTAATAAAATGTCCAGTTTAGTAAATACCTTTCGACAGAATTATGCACACACACAACCTTGTTTTCGCTGGCTTGCATTTTGGGTCTATAAAAATGACTCTATGTAGAAAAAAAATTATCCAGACGTTCAAATTCATTATTTTTCTCCTAAGACCGTTGAAGACAGGATATAAAGCAACGGACGAATAAAAATGGATCATGTTAGGACTAGTGAAAATGGCTTAACGTGTTGTTGTGCTCTGATAATTATTTAAAAACTACAGATTTATTTGACACTTGCCCCTACTGTTTTGCAAAGAACCCTGATAAAGATATCCACCACTTTAAAATAATCTTGGTTCCCCTATATTTAAAGCATATAAACGTGGGATTTTAAATAATACGAAAACTGTGACAGTAAAAGCTGAGATTAATTTTCCGATTTTTAATTTTATTTTTTAAAAAAAACTTGGATTTTCTGATACTGTCTCTATCCTGCAGTCTCAATCTCCATACTTTAAACTAGAAAAATTGGTTAAAAGCAATCGTATAACTGTTAATATTATGTAAATTTGGTAAAATTTTAAAATTCTGCATATTCCGCATTAAGATTTTTTTTTTATAAATGCGTAGAAAGATTAATTTTTTTCTAATGAATGCTTGATCGAGTGGTTACATTTTTAATTTTCATGGCAAATGCACCGAGAAATGTTTATTCAAGCCCTACGAAATCGTTCAATTAAAATTTAAACATTTTCATTAACTTCTACTCTACTCTCAAAGGATGATAGATAGCATTTAAAATTTCATTTTAAAAATGAAATCCATTTGTGATCGATATGGACTATCATAATGAAATGGTGGTAGGTCTTTGATATTGACTTCAGATATATTGCATAGGGCAGGTCTAAACAATATAACTGCAGTCTGAGAAGAATATGGAATAAACTGAAAGCCAAAAGTTTGGGGCTATTTCATATCTATAGAAATGTTTTAATTTTTAGGATTTCTTATTCTGAAAATATCATTTAAGGGGACTCACTATCCTTAAATCTTTAAAACATTCGATTTTTTGAAAAAAATATATGTTAAAGCCTGATCATTTCTGAACAAAATCAAGCAAACCGCATGAAAATATTCCGCTTAGTTCCAGAGATATTGATATTTTAAGTATTTGATTACTGCTCAAGTTTATGGTAAGAAAATATTTAAACTCATTTTTCTCAAAATGTAATTTTGCATCATTCCGCAACTGATATCTCAAAAACTATGAAACATGATTCCATGAAATTTTTATCACTGCATAGTCATGCTATTTTATTGCGTCTGAACTAGATTTATTGCAATCACTGCACATTTTGTTATTTTTTTCAGGAGTAAATTAATGCAAAAATTTAAGGAAATTTTAAGTATATTTTGAGCAGTTTTAAAAAATTGAAAAAATATTTTAATGTTGAATGTTTTATGTTAATTGTGTTTTGAATTATTTATTTTAAATATAATACAGGAATTATACATTTAAGTGTAAAATTAATTTCATAGTTCTGCGCGCAAGCCAGTATACAATAAAAA
>OU015495.1:206653247-206675747 GCA_907164885.2 Dolomedes plantarius
ACGAATGAACTTTAAGTACAAAGATTTACGAAGAATGAGTAGAATCACATATAGATAGGCTCAGTCATTTATTTTTGCAGATTTACGAAATTGAATGGGGACGTCTTACTGATAGATACATACCATGGCCTATCCATACAGTGTCTCCCGTTTGATTGAGTGTAATGTAGGATATTAACGATACCACACGATCCTTGAGAAATTGAGAACATACTGTTGTACTCAGACAGGTTAATGCAGGGATTTTGTTTCAACAAGAATGGCCGAAAATATTATTAAAAAAGGTGCAAAATTATACCTATTTTGAAAAAATGGTTCGTTGCTCGAGTGATTGGTTGTTTTTGGAGCGCTAAAGTCATGGTTTGATGCATGTGCGAGTAAAAGAAAGATAATGTTAGCTAGGAATGGTCTAAGAGCGTTGTTAGTAGGGAGAATGAATAAAATGAGAGCAGTAAGCTCAGTCATTGCTCGAGTGATTGGTTGTTTTTGGAGCGCTAAAGTCATGGTTTGATACATGTGCGAGTAAAATAAAGATAATGTTAGCTAGGAATGGTCTAAGAGCGTTGTTAGTAGGGGGAATGGATAAAATGAGAGCAGTAAGCTCAGTCATTGCTCGAGTGATTGGTTGTTTTTGGAGCTCTAAAGTCATGGTTTGATGCATGTGCGAGTAAAAGAAAGATAATGTTAGCTAGGAATGGTCTAAGAGCGTTGTTAGTAGGGAGAATGAATAAAATGAGAGCAGTAAGCTCAGTCATTGCTCGAGTGATTGGTTGTTTTTGGAGCGCTAAAGTCATGGTTTGATACATGTGCGAGTAAAATAAAGATAATGTTAGCTAGGAATGGTCTAAGAGCGTTGTTAGTAGGGGTAATGAATAAAATGAGAGCAGTATCGGGCATAACAGGAAAAATATGGTAAAAAAAGAGTTTAAATTTTTAATCTTACATACATGTATATAGACTAGTCCTTTAATTTTTGTCTGCAAATGCAAAAATGTATTACATTCAAATAACTTCCCCTGTAGAAGGAATTTATTTTGTCTCATTTTTGAATAAATAAGAGTATAAATCGAGTTATCAAAGAATATTCTCTTAAAGGTTATAAATAAAGCAAATGTGAATATACCCTATTTAAATATTCTGTGACTCCATGAAAATATTGTAATAGAATTATCTATTAGTAATATTGGTTATAAGGAATTATTTTTGGCTATTTCTTGCTAATGTACTTAACTTTATGTACAGTAACTTTATAACAGACATATTTATAATCATTATCTAGGTTATATAAATACGTTACATAATTTACAGAGTAATAAAATAAATATCATATATATTTTGTCTAAATACGAATATTTTCCTTTCGTAATTACTTTGAATTTTCTTAAAATATTAATAATTATTTTTGTTCTAAGTAGTTACATTTCATAAGCCTTGGGCCTAAATGTCTTTTCATTTTATCAGATTAATTTATAGTTGCATTAAGGATTAATCACTTTAGTACAGTAGTAGCTGTGATAACTCCATTTTTCATTTTCATTCATCGTGAAAAAGTCATTACTTTTTGCATTCACAATATCGAGGAATATTTGGATTCAATGAAAACGAACTATGTTGGCTATTGACACGATGCCAAGAAGATTATTTTAGTTTTTGTATAATCTAGGTTTTCCTTGAAAAAAAAAAAAAACTTGATCATAAGTCACTTTATCTGATGAAAATCTCGCCGAAAAAGACAATCTGGTTCGGTGTAGAAGGCGAGATTCATTATTTTGTTAAGTCAAGTTATCGGTCTCAAAAGGCTGCTCAAACTGACAAAGTTGGAAAAAGAGTTTGGTAGAAGTTTTGGTCAGAGACTTTGAAGATGTGATTTGTTCCGATGGGGGAATTTCACTAGACATATGTCAGGCTCAGACGACATTTCTAAAAATAAGCACGAAGTCAGCTGAATGAGCTAGAATAATAGAGGAAATCCTTTCCCCCGCAGAATCTACAAATGACTTTTATTACTTTTATGTCATGTTATACGAGGGTCATTTTATAAGTAAGAACCGTTTTGTAATGGAGTAAGAGAAACTTTAGTTATGAACATAAATTGTATCGCAAACTAAAATGTGAACATTTTTTCACTTTACAACATAGTCACCATTAGCATTTAAACATTTGTCAAGTCGTGACACCGGCTTTTGGATCCCATCATCAAAGAACTCTGCCGCCTGACCGCTAAACCAGTTAGTAACAGTTTCTTTCAACATGTCATCATTTTCCGAGCGCTTTCCACCAAGAAATTCCTTAAGTTTTAGAAACAGATGAGAGTCTGATGGTGCTAAGTCAGTGCTGTATGGGGGATGATCCAGTAATTCCCAATGAAAATTGTTAAAATCGACGGCGGGGACTGCTCTCTAGCGGCGTTCGTTCTGCTTCACGAGAAAGCTCGGCCTCACGTTGCGGCAAGAACAAAGACGCAACTGGACAATTTTCATTGGGAAATACTGGATCATCCACCATACAGCCCTGACTTAGCACCATCAGACTCTCATGTGTTTCCAAAACTTTAGGAATTTCTTGGTGGAAAGCGCTTGGAAAGTGATGACAGGTTGAAAGAATCTGTTACTAACTGTTTTAACGGTCAGGCGGAGGGTTCTTTGATGATGGGATCCAAAAGCTGGTGATACGACTTGACAAATGTTTAAATGTTAATTGTGACTATGTTGAAAAGTGAAAAAATGTTCATATTTTAGTTTGCGATACAATTTACGTTCATAACTAAAGTTTCTCTTACTCCGTTACAAAACGGTTCTTACTTAAGGGAACGGTGGACATTAAAATTTTTTTTTTTACTTTTCATCATAGAGATACGAAATTTTGTACATATATACATTTCACTATAAATAAATATAATATCTTTAAAAAATTTCCAATCTCATTATAATTTTAAGATTTTTTTAAAAAATTTGAAATTTATAAACAAAATTTTAAAATGCTCCTTGCTACTTAATTTTTGAGATATTTCCTCGATTTTGCATTTTAATCTCTTTAAACTGTATAACAAACAAATCTGGGTATCAATTATTTAATCCCTTGAATAGTTAATTTTTGAGAGATTTTTTTCTGAATTCCATCCCGATTTTCCTCAAAATTTTGCCTTTTAAAAAGTTATAAATCGAATTTAATTACCTTAATGAAGTCGAATTGTAAAATGCATACCCAGTTTTTTTTATAAACAGCATCAGGATTCTTCCTTATCAATTTCATGAATTTTGAACAAAAATTAAGTAGCATGGAGCATTTAAAATATCTAAAAACCTTGAAAAATCTGTTTTGAGAAAAACAGATTTAACATTTATTACTACAATTACCCATTATAAATTACTTTGTAGAAGCTTCATAAATGATTTTTGACTTGAAAAAAATTACTTTGGTACTAATAATCTAGAGAAATATATATATATTTTTACAATAACACAATCAGTATTACAATGAAAAGATTTGCTCAAATAAAGGTCCACCGTTCCCTTAAAAAATGACCCTCGTACAATATCATGCATTTTCACATGCAGCCATTGGTACTTTATTGATGTCTTTACTTGCGAGCAACACTCTCCTCTTCGAAAACTTTTGTTCATCGAAGATATGCACGACAGTTATGTAATAAGATTATTGAACTGCAGTGGAGAAAATGCAATGCTTGGTTCCTACCCCCGAGCAAAATTCTTCATGAACGAGGAAAAAAAAAGCGTAAATTTGCGTGGTAGGGAAGATGGAGTTGCGAGAGACAACTAACGAAAATTGAAAGATTTCCGACGGAGATAAAGGGGTTTTAGTTTTCGTTTTTCAACTGGGAAACGTATAGAGAAGTTATAGAATGGACAACCACTAAGTTCTGTCTCATCTCAACTGCAACGAAAGTCAGTGTCATCTGATTAATCCCGAACACTCACCTAAATTTCAACAACACCTAAACCCGGCCCAAATGTTATCTGTAAAATGTTAAATGTTATATAGATGTTTTTGTTTTTGTTTTATTATGTTATGTCAGCTGCATATATGTTATGTCATCTATGTTATGTCAGCTGCAAGCAAATTCGTCTCAACAACAATTGACTTTCGTAATCATCCCCTTTCTTTAAATGTCTGCCTATAATCAAAGATAACAGGACAACTCCTCAGTACTAAAGCTTCAGTGCTACTCTTTTAATCCGCCATGGGGGTAAACCTTCTATATCTATTTTCATGTTATTGTTTAAAAGCAATCCGGTATTTTTATCTAGAATTAAATACAATGAAATGGGCTGGCATGTTCAAAGAAAGAATGTCAATAGAAAAAAGTTTTTCTTTCGAACCCACAAGTTTTTTCTTACAAAACCAAAATTAGAAAGAAGGGAAGGTCAAAACACTTAGCTGGGTCTAGAGCCTTGACCAAGACCATACATGAAAGGATATTGCATACAGTCAGACTCAGTAGGATGGAGTGCGAAAAGCTCCTGCAGAAAGCCAAGGCTGACACTAAACTGTGGTGCCACTGATGATGAAAGTGGGTTTTATATTTATTATATCTATATATGTAAAACAGTTCCGAAACTGACTCACTGACTGACTGACTGACATACAACGCACAGACCAAACCGCCGGACTTAAAGGGCTGAAATTCTGCATGGCGATTCTTCTTATAGTGTAGGGGTGCACTAAGAGAGATTTTTGAAAAATTCTTCTTAGATTTTTTAAAATTAAATTTTTAAGCTGTTTTAGTAACTTTTTTTAAGTTTGTATTTAAAATAATAATTTAAAGGTTATAAAATTTATATCACGAGAAAGATCATAAAAGTTCCTTTAAAATGGAATATATTTCGAATCTTTACCTCTATTTTCTGATTTTTGGTGAGTTTTTAAAGATTCATTATTAGAATTTAATTTATTAAATGCTGATCACCTGATTTCTTTTTCCGATACTTTAAATAAATTTATCGCCACTTGCATAACAACTAAATAGACAAAAAAATATTTTTTTTCTTGCTAATGCGGCAGACGATTGGACATTATTTTGTCTATTAAAATATCCCTTACGATTTTTTTATAAATATATATATTTTTTTCTACATCAATTGTATATATATTGATCGTCGTATTTATCATAAATATATATATATATTTATTTTTTGGCCATTAATTGCAGACATTGACCGTTGTATTCAATTTGAATGTACTCCGTAGCGAAGTGCGGGTTTCAGCTAGTATCTTTATATAAATGTATAGACTCTATATAAGTCTATACATTTGCCAAAACGTTTTTGTTCGTGACCTTACCTTCTGAATCTACCGGCATCTCGTCATTAATGCTCCATCATTATCCTCTTCAATTCTAAGTCTTGTTGAGAATTTGCGAGAGTTTAAAACACCTTGTTACTGACAAATAGACCAGAAAAGTTTCCTCTCATGATTGTTAAACGTTTCTGTAAATGCGACTGTTCCACACGAAAAGTTCCATATTGTTTTTTTGCATGTCAATAATCTAATAAATTGTCATAGATACTTTTAGAGCCAGCATATGATTCACCGCAGCATATAAGGTCTAATCCTTAACCTCTTTCAATAACGGTTTCAGAATCTTTTATATGGTATTCATATTTATTCCGATTCGCCTTTACAATATTTTATTTAAACCCGGATTTTAATTAGATGAGCTCAGAGTCAGTATGTAACTCTAAATAAGAAGGGGGATTTTATTAATACTTAAGATATCAAACTTCAGTATTATGAGTCATTAAAGGTTCGAGGTAGAATTTTGATATCAATCCCCAGCAGCATCTAATGAACCTATCCTCCTTTAGAAACATTGCCGAAATCCGTTATTATTGAAGCGATAATACGTATAATTTATTGAATACACGACATGACGTGAAATAGGCGGAGAACATTATATGGAGGACTAAGCCACATCTGCTCTTTCACCAGCTCATTAGCTACGAATGATGTATTCGTTATATATCTAAATAGAAAGCAGATTTAACTAAGGTCTTAATCAATTATTGATAGATTAATACAGACAATAAATGCATACTAATTATTTTTGGAACAATGAAATATATTTTATTCACATTGAATTTAAATATGATTAGATTTATTTTGCATTGCGAACATGACATATCTGCCCATAAATTATATTAGAATTAGATACGGATTTGTAATATCGTATATTATAGTATTTATCTATCTATCTATCCATCTCTCTCTCTCTCTCTCTCTCTCTCTCTCTCTATATATATATATATATATATATATATATATATATATATATATATATATATATATATATATATATATATATATATATATATATATATATATATGTATTATATATAGTATATATATATATACATATATATATATATATAGTATATATATATATATATATGTATATATATATATATATATATATATATATATATATATATATATAGTATATATATATATATATATATATATATATATATATATACACATATATATATATATATATATATATATATATATACATATACATATATATATATATATATATATATATATATATATATATATATATATATATATATATATATATATATATATATATATATATAAACATATATATACATATATATATACATATATATATATACATATAGTATATATATATATATATATATACATATATACATATATATATATATATATATATATATATATATATACATATATATATATATATATATATATATATATATATATATATATATACATATATATATATATATATATATATATATATATATATATATATATATATATATATATATATATATATATATATATATATATATATATATATATATATATATATATATATATATATATATATATATATATATATATGTATGTATGGAATAGAAATTTCTGTACAGAAAACGAGGGTTGCGAAATTAGTCAAAGCATGGCTTGATGGTGTAATGATCAGGAGACTTGTCTTTTAAGCAAGATGTTGTTATTCGATTACCGATTCCGTGTTGTTGATTCAAGAATGGAAGGAAAACATGCAAGTCGGGATAGACGATACATTCATTGTCCCCTTAGGCATGATAAAAAATACTGATTAATTAATATATTCGACATAAAAGTGTAAAACATAAATTTCTGACTGCAACTATGATTCTTCAAACACGTATGCATATTAAGCGGATCTTATTATCTTACAATATTTTCTGTCTGAATAAACAGAAAAATTTTTCAGTCATTGCAACTTTATTAATTTATTAGTCAGTCAGTGAATCGGAATTTTGTCTAACGAGCACATTTTACTCATTTAATAATTATAAGCATATCAAAAGCCTTGAGACATGATTTTTAATGATCTGCATTCAACTCGATGTTAGGTTAATATTTACGATCGCTGAGTTTTCTATTATTTGTGTATCTTAGAGGGAGAACTGAGATGTTCAAAGCAAGGACTTACACAGTTGAGAGATAATTGCAAATATATAGAGCACTTTAACTCCAATCTCTCTATCTATCTATCTATCTATCTATCTATCTATATATATATATATTTATATATTTATATATATATATATATATATATATATATATATATATATATATATATAAAATATATATATATATATATATATATATATATATATATATATATACATATACATATATATATATGTATATATATAATATATATATATATATATATATATATATATATATATATATATATATATATATATATATATATGTATATATATATATATATATATATGTATATATAATATATATATATATATATATATATATATATATATATATACATATACATATATATATATGTATATATATAATATATATATACATACATAGATATATATATGTATATATATAATATATATACATACATATATATATATATATATATATATATATATATATATATATATATATATATATATATATATATATATATATATATATATATATATATATATATGTATATATATGTAACATGGCGAGTCCAACCCCGGGGAGAATGAATTCGGGACTCGGCATGCCACAGCAAATAACATAGTCGAGGCCTGGTGGAAAAGACGGTAAAGGAACTATTCACGGTAATACATAATTTTATTGAGATGTTAGTACGTCTCCTTGGGAAAGTTACAAAATCCAAAAATCGCACATGTACATTGCCATACGGTTGTTTATAATCTCATAGAGGTTTCGTCACATGACCGCGCAAACGAGGAGCGATTGGGTAGCAGCCTGGATATCTGGGCTGAGAACTTATATAACCAAAGGGATTTTATCAAAATTTACAGGGGTCGTATAGGATATGCCTAATTCAGTTCCTTTGTTCTTAAAACGAAAACAAAAAACGTAATTAATCCACGCTGAAGAAAACTTAAAAGAACTTAGAATTTAGAAAGGGGCAGACCCATTGGGGGGCAGACTCGCCCAGCAAGGAGAGGAACATGGGCGTAGAAAAAAATATAGTAAAAAATTTCAATGAAAAATACACTATAAATAAACACTTTAAATATACACTATAAATATACACTGGTCGACCAAATACAAAGAACAAAAAAAAAATAGTAACTAACTTAACGACAGTATAAACATTTGAACTTTTCCTTCAAATTCTCGCTTTCATGGAGTGAGTCCAATTTTTCTTTTCACAATGAATTAATTACTTATCTGTCTGTAAAAACATGTCTGTCCGTCAGTAGTCCTAGACAAATTTATCACTTTGAAGAGGAAATGAAAAAAACATCACATTATTTTGCTGTTGTGTAGAAAATATCACAAGGGCAAACAAACAAATTTTTTTTTCACTTCTCTTGACTAGTAACAAAATAATACAACTGTATGATAACTAAATGATAAATTCACATTTAACTGTATCACAACATTTCACAACCCCCAAAAAATTTGTTTCTACATTATATAAATGACATAAAAAAATATTACAGAACATATATAACATTTTATTTCAAAATACTCAATCATTTCAAAATCTTCTCTTTATTATACTCGTAACAATTTTTATTTCTTATTACTCTCATTTTCTATATTCAGTATTTCTTCTACTCATTTTTCTTCTAACATTTTTTTATCTCTATTCAACATATTTTTAACTTAATTCAACTGTCCACATTTACTACGATTGTTGTGGAATTCTATGTTTTATGTTTAAGGTAGCTGTTTGTATGTGTGTAGTCCAAAACTATCTTAGGTTCAGATTTTTTGTCACCTTACTTCTAAGGAGTGAGGGGGGTGTCGTTTTTGGGGTAAAAAAGGTGGGTTTCTTTCTCCATGTTGTACTGTGACAAATAGGGAGGAAAGAGAACTTGCCGTACTGTGGACCAACAGTGAAACTCCCAACAGATAATGACAGCCGAAAACAACATCTTGTATAGCACAAAGATGGGTAAATAGGAAAATGGGCATAAGTCATACCTGCGGAAGTATTAATAAGAATTGGGAGGGCAAGGGGTGGTCATCCCATGGTATGTCTTTAGCTATTTAGTCTACTATTTATTTACTCCAAAACCTTTGACTGAAATGTTTTACGTGAATTTAAAATTTTTACAGGCAACTGGGATGGTTTCCAAAAAAAAACCAAGTTAGAGGTGGTTGATTATAGGACAGATTCTTCGAGAAGGAGGAAATTTAAGAAAGATGAAAGAAGTAGAAATATCATATTCGGGTATTAATTTTGAGATCCTAAAAAAATTCACATATAACAGTATATTAATAAGAAAGTTTAAGCAAGATAGATTTTTTTAATATTTATTAGGACAACACGCAATTATTCTTATCGCTTAAATGAAGACAATGATGTTAAGCATCGAAAAATAATAAAAAAGAAAAGTGGATCTATGATTTTATGAAGATTGACATTATTCGTGATATAATTTTAATTTTTTTGGTGCATTATAATATCTCAATTTGCAAGCATGGACAATTTCAGAATTTTGTTTGGTTTGAAAATTTGGAATATCAATTTCATAGTTAACTTTAGAAATTTGTTTTAAAATAGTATAAATATATATATATATATATATATATATATATATATATATATATATATATATATATATATATATATATATAATTTAATGTGTTTTCAATTTAAGTTTTTCAATCTGAAGTTTTTACATGAAAAATTTTGTTTAGTACTGAAAAAGTATTGTGTCTTTAAAAGCATTTATTTCAAAATGTTGAGAGAATAATTTAATGTAAGGTTTTACTGTATATGTAACGAAACTATTACAGAGGATTTTATAACATAAATTTCAATTTATTAAGTATTTAAAAAAAAGTGCATTATCTCTTTCATGGAGTAAATGTTACAACCCGTTGATGTTAATAATGTAAAGTGCATGAATAGCATGCCATTATACATGAGGATACGCTTATGTCTAGGCACTTAATATCAGCCATTTGACATCAGTGCTCTATGGAATATGCCAGATGCGCGTTTAGAGGGCTTAATGTTAATGCATACCCATCTGCAAGCTGATACTTTAAAGGTTATGATAAATTTAGATTCCGAGTGTTTATATGTGCGGATGAATACAGATCCTTTATGTTTAAACGTGCCGTCTCTGAGTCTTTCAAAATCTAGCATCAAAACACGTTTAAATAATCACAACTGAAACATCCATTTAATATTTTATGTTTAAATGTGTCCGAATCCCTGAAATTTAACTGAAAATGTAATATAGTTAGTGGGAATAAATAAATTGTATTACAAGTTAACTTGCTCAGCTACGAAAACGGCCTTTCATCGGACTTAGTGGTAAAATTTGTATTTTACTTCCTGATAAATTTGTTGCAGAACTAAGAATTTACTTTTAAGGCGACAATGGACCTTCAGATTGACAAAAATATGTCCCCAAAACGAATTTTTTTTTTCCTTTCAGAAAATGATTCTGCAACTCATCAGCTTCAAATTAAAAAAAAAGTATGTTGATCCAATCATTATTAACCGAGTTATAAGTATTTTTTCAAACGTAAACAATGGAAATGTTAGTCAAATTAAAACTTTAAATGCCATTTTCTCAAAACAAGTTTTCGTGTCGTTTCGGTAAGTTCAAAATGTTCTACGCGTCATAATTTTTCTTGAATTTTCATAAAATTTCATAAAATGATTATTTATATATGTTAGAATAAAACTTAGTAATGAATTCATTATACTATTTTAAAACAACATAAAATTTTTACGATAAAAAATTTTTTTTTCATAAAATTTTGTATAAAATGACCTATTTTTATCGATTTCTTTTCGAGTTTTTATAAATATGACTTTAAATCAAATATTGCTACTAACTTTTATTATAATTATATAAAGCTAGCTTAAGAGAGAAAATTAGATATCTGAGACACAAATTGATGCGCATGGATAATTTTTAAATAGAGTAATTAACAAACTGATTTTAATTAATATCTTAATTAATTACAATCTGATTTTTTTTTATTTAGAATTTTCATCTCTAAACAACACTGTATAAGTATACAAAATTTCATAGCAATTGGTTGATAAATAAAAAAAAAGTTTTTCATGGTCCATTGTCGCCTTAAGGGATCAGGTACCTATTAAAATGTTAGATACTCGATACACTGTATTCCTATTTTCAATCATCGGTAGTTATGAAAATCATTCATTCACAAATCTGAAAATTTTACTGTGAGTTAAACACACTTTTTCCTTTATAAATATAGTTCTCAATTTATCTAGCTCGAATTTTTTTTTTTAAACTTCAACCATTTTTTTTTTTAATGTTATGTCACTGCGCGCAGACTTTCATCTGAATATTAATGAATTTACACATTTTTTTAGTTTTAAAATTTATTTTTATAATATATCTTTAAAATGACCCCCTTTGAAATCAAAATTCTTAGCTCTTTATAGAAAAAAAATGTTTTTAAATTTAAAATTTCATGTAGGGCGCGGTAGCCCGGTTGGCAGGAGCAGCGGGCCAGAGATCTGAACGTCCCTGGTTCGGGGCTCGTCGCTGCAAATCTACCGCCGTGTTCACTAATGTTGGCCGGGGCACGTAAAATAGGGCGTGGCTACAATGTCCTCCATGTTCTCAAATTTACCTCTGGAGGTGCGGGGTCAATTGTTCCGGTCTCGTCACTTGACTCGGTTCAAAATTACGGGACCGGTCATTTAGCCAAGTCGGACTCCGACCCTTGCGGTGCTATTAAAAACCGGAGCCGCACCTTCATAGCCTATAGCCTTCGGGACTTGACCTGATGTTTCATGTCGGTCAAGGGGCATAATACAACAACAACAAAATTTCATGTTTTTTTTAAATGAAAAGAACATGAAAGAATGAAGACCGGAAGGTTCCAAACCATGTCCATATAGACCTTGCGGGCGTAGGAGAGTGACTGCGGTTTTACAATAACAACACAAGAGTCCGTCTTAGCTAGGTGCAACCTCAATTTTGAACAAGCATACCCAGGGGCGATATCTGGGGAGATCGTACCCTCTTCCCCACTCTCTGACCTCATAGAGAGACTGTCCAGTCAACCGACTTAAAGTGCCCATATCCGGTGTAGACACGGGATATTTAATGACGTTTGCTAGGAATGGAACACCCTCGACGATAGGTCCGAGTACCCTCGACGCCGGAATCCGACGCGCTAACACTAGGCTACCTTAGACAGCAGAATAATGTTATACTATCGCTATACGAATCGCTATACGAATTTTAACTTTTAAAAAGTTTTTTAAGCAAGGAGTTCTGTCCATAAATATTGGCAGCTCTAACGGATAGTGAAATTCTGTTTAAGAAATTTCATTTTGTTCAAGTGAAAATGTGTAAAAGAACCTTAGGAATGAAGCCCAGAATTTTATTATTTTATCTTAAAATCCTTGGCAGATTGTATATAATGTTTTTAACATGGTTACTTCTATGAGCCTAATTCTTTATGCTCTTAAAATATCTATTGTTTCATATACAATAAAAATTATTAAGAACATTCCACTATCTAGAATTTTTCCTGGTTATGTAGATATTATTATATTTAAAAAATAAATAAAAAACAATAAGGATTACACAGCTGAGGCATATATCGCTTTCTATGAACTTCACGCACACAGACATATTCTTATTTTTTGACATTCGTACATATTCCTCTACCAAATTGCCCCCCTACCCACCGAAAAAAAAAGTTAATATGAAACGTATTAGTTTTTTAATAAATTTATTTACTTGTCTCTGAATGAATTTAAGAATTTTCACTTTGAATTTTTGTAAAATTTGTATCAAATCATTTAATTTGTTTAGATAATTCACTGTTCTATTTACACCCTCCTTGAAGACATAAAATGTTTGCACAGCAATTAACGTGATTTACGTACAACATATTTTTACTCTTGTAAGTACATTCCAGAGTTAAACAGTGTGTTTTCTTACACATGATTTATGCGTTCGCTCATTTACTACTTAAGTAAAAATGCAAGTGTTCCACTAGTGCTTTAGGAGGAAAAATATTCTAACCTTTTTTATTCTAGCGACCAAATTATCCACGATAAGTGAAATTAACATTTTATAGTTTTGAAAAACACTCATATGACTGAATCCTAATTATCTAACAGTACAGTAATATATAAATATCCAAATACATTGGGAAGTGGGATAAAGTTTATGATGTCAAAGATATTCCGATAAATACATGAACCCTTGCATTAAAGTGTAATGAAAAGTTTGTAGCCCATGTTACTAAGCTTTGAGCAGGTCTTTTATGACAATAATCAAGTACTAAAATACTTTCACTAAATGGAGTAATGATAAGGAAAGTTAATAATAATTAAAAGATAAAAAGAACTTTTTATATACCATGTTTTTAAATTTTCTGTTGAATCATATAAACTTGACAATTCTATGTATTAATAAATACTTTTTAAAATTTTTTTTGATGAATTATTCCATCCACTTGAAAGAAAATGAAGTTAATTGGAAGTTAACTTGCATATAACTTTTCGTTCCCGTTCCGGCCAATAGATGGCTGCACCAGTCTACAAAACAAAATTAACTAAATTAACTGAAAATTAATTTAATCCTGCTTAAAGATGGCTAAAAGTATTAAAAAAATGCATTGCCATCGTGTTCTGAGCTATTCTAAAAGTTTCAAATGTCTATCTAGTCGGGAAGTTAGTTAAAAACCGATTGAAAGATTTGTACTTGACAAAAACACAAACACACAAACAAGATTGTGAGTTAATAAAAACATGGTAAAAATGCCTATAAAATTTCATATAAAATGAGTTAATGTTTTTTGAATGCCTATATCGAACATATATGTGCTTTCTTATTTCAGATGATAAACACTAATATGTGCACTATAATTTTGATGAATTATCCCATTAACTTGAAAGAAAATGAAGTTAATTGGAAGTTAACTTGCAACTTTTCGTTCCCATTCCGGCCAATAGATGGCTGCACAAGTCTACAAAACAAAATTAACTGAAATTAACTGAAAATTAATTTAATCCTGCTTAAAGATGGCTAAAAGTATTAAAAAATTCATTACCATCGTGTTCTGACTTATTCTAAAAGTTTCAAATGTCTATCTAGTCGGGAAGTTAGTTAAAAATCGATTGCAAGATTTGTACTTGACAAAAACACAAACACACAAACAAGAAATCAAGTTAATAAAAACATGGTAAAAATGCCTATAAAATTTCGTATAAAATGAGTTAATGTTTTTTGAATGCCTATAACGAACATATATGTGCTTTCTTATTTCAGATGATAAACACTAATATGTACACTATAATTTTGATGAATTATCCCATCAACTTGAAAGAAAATGAAGTTAATTGGAAGTTAACTTGCAACTTTTCGTTCCCATTCCGGCCAATAGATGGCTGCACAAGTCTACAAAACAAAATTAACTAAATTAACTGAAAATTAATTTAATCCTGCTTAAAGATGGCTAAAAGTATTAAAAAAATGCATTGCCATCGTGTTCTGAGCTATTCTAAAAGTTTCAAATGTCTATCTAGTCGGGAAGTAAGTTAAAAATCGATTGCAAGATTTGTACTTGACAAAAACACAAACACACAAACAAGAAAGCGAGTTAATAAAAACATGGTAAACATGCCTATAAAATTTCGTATAAAATGAGTTAATGTTTTTTGAATGCCTATAACGAACATATATGTGCTTTCTTATTTCAGATGATAAACACTAATATGTACACTATAATTTTGATGAATTATCCCATCAACTTGAAAGAAAATGAAGTTAATTGGAAGTTAACTTGCAACTTTTCGTTCCCATTCCGGCCAATAGATGGCTGCACAAGTCTACAAAACAAAATTAACTGAAATTAACTGAAAATTAATTTAATCCTGCTTAAAGATGGCTAAAAGTATTAAAAAAATGCATTGCCATCGTGTTCTGATCTATTCTAAAAGTTTCAAATGTCTATCTAGTCGGGAAGTTAGTTAAAAATCGATTGCAAGATTTGTACTTGACAAACACACAAACAAGAAAGCAAGTTAATAAAAACATGGTAAAAATGCCTATAAAATTTCGTATAAAATGAGTTAATGTTTTTTGAATGCCTATATCGAACATGTATGCGCTTTCTTATTTCAGATGATAAACACTAATATGTACCATATTAGAAAAATAGGGATGTGGAGTCGGATAATTTTGCATTGAAATTTTCATTACATACTATCTATCTTCCCTTTGCATATATTGCTTGTTACTTTTCTGTGTTGTTTTATTAAAGTAACTAGCCGGAGGCTTCAGCCAGCTAAGCCCAGGCCATCCGTCCACCAGACAGATGGCTTTGAATTGATTTAGTGAAAGGGATAATTTTCATAAGAGGCACTATTAATTTGCAGTCTCCGCCCACCCCACAAAATAAAAAATTGTTATTCGTATTAACACCCACCACCACCTGGTATGATATGAGCATACCTGCATTACAAAAAGATAAATTTCCATGTGCCAGTCTGGAATTGAATTCTAACGGAACAGCATTAACCTCTTGAGATTCGAGCAAAATAAAATTTAAATATTTTTTATAATTATCTATATATTTAAGTTGCTAAGCCGACTTTTTGGGCAGTCCGTGAGAGAAAACTACTGCATCAATTTACTTCATTTTGGTCTTAATCGAAAGACTGTAATCTGTAGATTTGTCAAATTTGGTTTTTGTAAACGCAATTTCTATTAACTAGCGATAATTTACAATTAAAAATTGATTTCTGCGCATGCTCAGTGGCATGTTTTTGAATCTGGCTTTAGAAACTCACTGTATCTGCGCATGCTCAGTGACATGTTTTAATGATAAACACGTTTATTCCGAGGAGTCTGTCTAGATTACTCTCTGCCATTTTTATTTTTATGGCAATTATGTTTGTGAAATATAAGATTAAACCTCATGGAAATTGTTTATTTTGCGCTGTTTAATGAGCGATAATTTACAATTTTAAAAAAATTGTTTTCTGCGCATGCTCAGTGACATTTTTAAATCTGGCTTTAGATACTCACTAAGCACGAGGCCGCTTAAACACATTAATTTGTTTCTGAGCATTATTATGATTTTCAACATTTGGCAATGATGTGTTGAGTTAGTACAATTGTTTACTATTTAGCCGTCATGCTTTGACGGGTATCAACTAGTAGTTTATTATAGCAAATGGGCATTAAAAAGCTTGTTTTCGAAGAAATTAATGAATTTAAATTTTTAAATTTTGCACGGGAGCACATCCATTTTATTGGATGTTGAGGTCATAAACAGGATAAATAATGACAAACCCGCACAAAAACATTTAAACAGAATACTTTATTTAGGTAAACTAATAAATCTTATAAAGTTAATATTAAGTTAAATATAGAATTTTAAACTAAAATTTAATTAAAAAGTTAATTATTGAATTTTAAAAGTGCATTTCTAATAGTTATTACCAGTTAATTACTTATCAATTTACATTAAGATTCATAAAAAAACTTTAAAACAATTTCTTTCGGCAGTAATGCACAAAAACATTATGCAAACTGTACCGCTAAAAGCTGTAAAGTAAAAATGTGAAATTGTGGCATAATTGTTAACCAAAATCAATTTAAAAACTAAACACAGTATAAATAAACATAAAATAAGCATGTGAAATGTTATACGCATGAATAAAAAGAAAACCCAATATAAAAAATATATATTTAAATTTAAAGTCCTCAGAATTTAGCTAGATTTAGCCTTTCATCATTGGAGCAAACATAAAATACATACATTTATAACAAACCACTAAAAGCTGAAAAGTAAATATCTCAATTTTGTTAACCAAAATCAATTTAAAAACTAAACACAGTATAAATAACATATGAAATAAAGCATGTGAAATGTTATACACATCTCAGAATTTATGTAGCATCAGCCTTTCATCATTTTACCACTAAAAGCTGAAAAGTAAAAATCTGAATTCTGTTAACCAAAATCAATTTAAGGTATGTGCCTACCTTTTGGGCACTTTTTTTGAAAAATAGGAAATTTTTATGAAACACAAGTGTTTTTAGTTAGAACAGGGAATAAAACTATGAATTTTTAAAAAAAATTAGTGGAATTTTCATTAACTTTTCAAATTTAGGCAAATTTAAGTCAAATTTTAGTAAAAATTAGCGTTTACGCCAAATCTTCTAAAACAAAATCTAACCAATATATTTCACTTTTTATTTCAACAGTATATTAGTAAATCACTTACTTGTGTTATGAAGCAAAATATTTGAAATACCTCTTAAACTTACTAACATATACCAAATTTTGTATACACAACAAGATTTTTTTTTTTAATTTTCATATATTTTTCAATAAAAATAGCTCTTAAATTAATAAATACATAATTGCAAGCTATATTTTGGTTCATAACGTACCACTAGATGAGCAGAGCCTTGTGACAAAATTTTATTTCAATATCTTAAAAATCTTTTAAGAAATGAAATTTATCGTAAACGTAAAAAATGAAAAATGACGTTTTCCGGAAAACGCAAATAAAGATTTTAATGTAGCACAAAAAAATATGTATAAACTTTACAACCTCAAATTTCACCATATTTATAGGTCAAGCCTTCCGTGGCTTCATTTTTAATTAATTTTGATTTTATTTTAGCTTTTAGCATTTTTCTGCATATTTTTGTAGTTTGAAGAATTTGTCGCCTCGATTTCTTTATTCGCTCAATGTCGATTTCCATGTACTTTTTCAACATTTCAGGTTCAGTTTTTATTTTTAAATAATTGAAAACAGGTACGAGACCCAGAAAACATGAATTAAACAGTAGCACTGCAAGAGAAGCCCCTAATAACAATGTTTGTAGTTAAAGAAAATTTTCTTTAGGAAAAATATTCCACAAAACATTGTTAAATGATTCATTATTGTTTTGAGTCATGCCTTGCAAACACTTTTTCAGTAACTTCTGATCACACTAACCAGTTCTAAGTAAGCTGGTTTTATAATTTTGACAATTGTATCTGGAAGTCCTGGGGATTTTTCCGAAAACTGCTTTCCATGATGCAATGCTTGCTTGTATTTACACCAACTTTCGGGACCCTCAGGACACTGCATCGACTTTTCATTGCTTGAGCAGCAATGAAAAAAAAAATCAGCTAATACTGCTGATTGCATATTTTGAAGATTTGCAACATTGCTGCGAATTGCAATCCCATAATAGTTTTGTTGCTTGTCTATAAAGTTATCAGTTAGTTTACCCTTTCCACCAAGTCCTTTAACGGTCTTTTAATGGTCTTAAAACTATAAAAAGTAAATAGAGAAAACTTAATTCTACATTAAAAATGAAAAATGAGCATTAAAATTGTTTAAAAGTAAAGAAATAGCTTTAAAAATGTATTTTTTGTATTTCCGTGGCCCTGTAAAAGGTCACTTCCGGTTTCAGAAAGTTCATTTCCGGTTTATAATTTGGGCTAGAACTTTCCTTCTAATTATCGCTGAACCAAATGTAAAGCATTTTTGAAAACCTAAATGTTTGAACTTTAATTTAAAATAATTAAAAAAAAATCGAAATTTTTCGCAAAAACAGCGATTTGAGGGTAGACACATACATAAAAACTAAACATAGTAGAAATAACCAAGAATAAATAACAGTATAAATAACAACATAATATAAATAAAAACTAAACAAAGTATCACTTGAATTGAATTTAAGTAAAATGTAAATAATTCAACGAAAAAATACAGGTAGAAAGTACAGGTAGAAGGCCCCGATGAACGAAAAAATTAATAAAAATTTGCAATTAGGGCTCCACGCACCATAAATGCAAGATTCTGGAGCAATAATAGAAACATCCTCTCCGTATTAAACTACATATATATCCCTGTTCAATTAAACTGATTCACATATTACCTCAAAGTAGCTTCATAAACTATATTTCTCGTTTCTTGATTCGGGGTTCAATATGAATGTTTGTTACCCAAACTCAAATTAAAAACTAAACACAGTATAAATAACATAGGAAAAAAGCATGTGAAATGTTATACACATCTCAGAATTTGGGTAGATTCAGCCTTTCATCATTATACCACTAAAAGCTGAAAAGTAAAAATATCAAATTGTCTTTGGCCTTGTGAGCTCTGCATGAAAAATTAAACACAGTATAAATAACATAGTATAAAAAAGGATGGGAAATGTCATACACATTAATAATATGAAAACCCAATTTAAAAACATATAAATTTATATTAAACTCCTCAGAATTCAACTAGATTCAGCCTAGAATTGCAGCAAAAAAGCTGAAGTTACAGGTTTAGTAGAATTTTCCAATAGAACCATGAAATGACTCTCAGAACTTACTGAATTATATACAAAAACTGCACCTTCTAATTCTTTGATTGGCCAATATTTTATTCCTTAGGGAATTGCTTTTATTTCCATGAAATCTAGCCTGTTTATTTTTGGTGGCATTTTAATTTTTCCATTTTATGCGTAAATGAAAAACCATATGAAAATACCGATTACTCATAAAGCTAACATTCCGCAGACGATATAATGATAACAATATATATTATAAAGATAATATAAAGATAATGATATACATTTTAATGGTAATAATATAAATAAAAATTTTCCAAACGATTACTGTTTTGGAAGCTAATGTTCCACTAATTTCCAGAAAAAACTAAAATCATTTGAAAACCACCCACCGGTGTTGCCACTCACTAAAGTAAAAATGACTCTATAAACCGCTAAAAGAATGCAAAGAATGCATCTAAGATTTTTTTAAATTAAATTTTTAAGCTGTTTTTGTAACTTTTTTTAAGTGCGCATTTAAAATAATAATTTGAGAGTTATAAAATTTATATCACGAGAAAGATCATACAAAATTCCTTCAAAATGAAATCTTTTACGAATCTTTGCCTATATTTTCTGATATTTGGTGAATTTTTAAAGATTAAATTTTTTGAATTTAATTTATTAAATGCCGGTCACGTGATTTCTTTTTCTGGTACTTTAAATAAATTTATCGTCACGTGCATAACAACTAAATAGACAAAAAAAAATATTTTTTTCCTTGCTAATGCAGCAGACGATTGGACATTATCCAAAAAAATATTAAAATATAGTAAAAGATATGATCCTCAAACTGTACTATATTAATTGTACTATATTCTTTAATATATCCTATTAGATTTAATTTGAATATTTTCTTCTACATTATATTTTCTAGAAAAATATCCCTTACGATTTTTTTATAAATATATTTTTTTTGTTTTTTTTACATCAATAGTATACATTGATCGTCGTACTTATTATAAATATATATATATATATATATATATATATATATATTGGCATTAATTGCATACATTGACCACTGTATTTAATTTGAATGTACTCCGTAGCGGAGTGCGGATTTTCAGCTAGTCTGGTATATAGAGTAAAATATTGAAAATTAAGGCGACAATGGACCTTCAGATTGACAAAAATATGTCCCAATAAACGATTTTTTTCTTTCAGAAAATGATTCTGCAACTCATCAGCTTTAAATTTAAAAAAAAAGTATGCTGATCCGATCATTATTAACCGAGTTATAAGTATTTATTCAAACGTAAACAATGGAAATGTTACGTTAAATTAAAACTTTAAATGCTATTTTCTCAAAACAAGTTTTCATGTCGTTCCGGTAAGTTCAAAATATTCCATGCGTCATAATTTTTCTTGAATTTTCATAAAATTTCACAAAATGATTATTTATATATATTAGAATAAAACTTAGTAATCAATTCATTATACTATTTCAAAACAACTGTAAATTGTTACAATAAAAAAAAATTTTTGATAAAATTTTGTATAAAGTGACCTATTTTTTTCTATTTCTTTTCCAGTTTTTATAAATATGACTGTAAATCAAAAATTGCTACTAACTTTTATTATGACTATATAAAGCTAGCTTTAGAAAGAAAATTAGATATCTGAGACAAAAATGGATGTGCATGGAGAATTTTTAAATAGAGTAATTAACGAACAGATTTTAATTAATATCTTAATTAATTACATTCCGGGTTTTTTTTAATTTAGCATTTTCATCTTTAAACAACACTGTATAAGTTATACAAAATTTCATAGCAATTGGTTGATAAATAAAGAAAAAGTTTTTCATGGTCCATTGTCGCCTTAAAGAAAAACGGGGTCTCTTGTTCCCTTAACAGCACTCCGCAAACGTTAAATATGCAAACCCACACAAATTTTACCTATTATTTTTTTTTTTAATTTTAATTCCTTAAATTCGATTTTTTGATATTTTCTTTCCCATTAATAACTACCCACATAACTAAACATGCCTAAACAAGTTAAGATAGTCTATTGACCATAAAGGTAAAGCTTCATTGACAAAACACACAAGAGCTGAAAAGACGTTTAAAAAGGTATTAATTTACCTTCGGATAAATTTCCTCTCAGATTTTTTACATAGTCCTACCACAGCTTAAGTTTCGAATAAAAAAGTTATATAACAAAGAAAGTCCATTAAAACACCCCGTGAACTTAAACGAAACCTTTTGAGCCGGAAAAAGTTCGTACATATATTTTCGCTGAAAAAGAAAAGACAAAAAGTTTTCAAAAGTTTTCCGTTTACGTACGAATACTCAATAATGTAAGTTAGTTAAAACTTTGACAAAATAATATGAAACTCGAGAAAAATATTGATAAGAGTCCAATAAATTGAATTTCGTGGAACCCCTTAGGTGGAAACAATGTTCACTAGACAGTCATAGCTAAAAGCAGTAATCTTTGGACAACTTTACGATAAAAAGCTTATCATGAAATAAAACCTAAAGGTTTTTTTCTACCTTTCCAATACTGGAAGCTATGAATAAATAATTTTCAGACGACTGTACTCTTCTTGTATAAAACCGAGGTATAATGTTTTACCATCATTTTATACCATATTCAATTTAATGTCGAAAATGGCATCCGTGCGCTTTTGTGCTTA
>OU015495.1:206680747-206708247 GCA_907164885.2 Dolomedes plantarius
GGAGGTTTATAAGTACCGATGAAGTTTTATTGCTAAGGGATTATCGTTATTTCTGAAGTGTTAAGTGCATTCACAATTTTTGCTGTTACGTAGCTTGATAATTTTAGCTTGATTTTATGTTGTAATAATCAAGTTGAGTTTGTGGTTTCCTTTTGTTAAGAAGTATGACGACTCATAATTATTTTACTGTTCATAATTACTGTCAAAAGGGCCCTTTACGATATTTGCAAAGTATTGTGAGAAAGAATCTTTGTAAAGTAGCGGTATTTAAAATATTTGATTGTTACTGTTTTCCCTGTTAGAGGAGGTTTGTAAGTACTTATGAAGTTTTATTGCTAAGGGATTATCGTTATTTCTGAAGTGTTAAGGGCGTTCATAATTTTTGCTGTTACGTAGCTTGATAATTTTAGCTTGATTTTATGTTGTAATAATCGGCAAGAGGAGTTATTTCTGGTTAGAAAATATGTGTGACCGAAATATACGGAATCGTTGGACTACACACCAAACACATAGGACAAAGACACTACCATAAGTTTTTCCCCAATTGTGGAAAGGATTTATTTAGCTGTGTTAGCCTGTTTTTTTCAATTTCCCCCTCTTTTTTCCACTAGATGGCGCTGCTTGCCCTTTTCGGTCTCTCCACTGTTTCGTGCTCGGCACGCGCGGCTTATTTAAGTGCGTGTGCACTGGTCTGGTCGCTTAGTCTTTGGCTTTTTTTGAGCTGCCATTAAGTTCGTTGCACTGATGATGATCCTTTGTAGCTTCGAAACGGCCGTGGGCAAAATAATTGCATCTTATTGCTATTTGTGCTTTATTTACGTTGGTTTTCCTGTTTATTCCTCAAGCACAAAGGTTGTATCTTTTCTTTTCACACTACCATAAGGCCAGTGGCTACCATAGCTTGTAAGTTTGGAGCGTATTCCTAGGGAAGAGGGTTGCAGTTGTGTTTAGTACTACCCTTTACTCACACACAGACAGGGCTATAGTGTTTGTTACCAAGTCTATTAGTATACCTAATATTTGAGGCTGTTTAGAAAAGATTTTTGTAGGGAACATTTATAAACACCTTGAGGCTCAATCCTTCGAGCAGGTAGCTCTGCACTGGTGTCTAGCACCTATCTAGACCATTAGGGTGCAAATAGCAATTATTCATAATCAGAAAAAAATCAGAAAACATAAATAAAACAACCAAGGTCTAAAATACGCTGTTGTCAACATCAAAGTGAAAGTGTTTGTGTGTTGGGGGAGGACTAAAGGTAAACGCATAAGAATGGCTGGTAGAACATTAGTTCAAGTTTTGTACACCAGCTTTCGATTCCTGTCTTGGCAAACATTCGTCCCTGCTGGAAAAAATATTATTTTTCAACATTTCTATGGGCGTTTTTACATAACTTGTTAGTATTTAAATAAACAGTTATCAATTTCAAGCAAATATATAACTACATCATTCACAAAATACGTGACAAAATTGCTTGGTTTGGAATCAATATTTAGATATTACGTTGCATTAATATCACCTCCAGAAGAACTAAATCCCTGTATCTAGCGTCATCATTTTCGTCGGTCATAAATAGATTAACTATTGCCTGCTAATTGGATTATTCTTGCGTGGGTTGTCAATTAAACGTCTAGTTTCCGTGTCGTCAGTGCTTTTTATCCTAATTAGTTCAACCAGTTATCCAAGCGTAGGTGGTGTTTTTAGTTAAGATAAAGTTAAAAGTTACCTCAAAGCGTATATTGCGTAGCGTGTCCCCCAAAATACCGATTCTAACGGAGGGTTCAAGAAACTACGTGAGCACTATGTGACTGCTGCAACACTTAACCCTTTCAGGGGCAACAACTTCCCCCGTTTGCCCGTGCCAGATTTTTTTCCCGATTTTTTTTAACCTAAAGGATCTTGATAATTTTTCCAATTAAAGTTTGCAAAATATCTTTACTTCCTTAAACTAATAACAGGTGGCAGTACTAATCATTTTTCTGCTCATTGCACTGAAATGCATTGAATGCAAGTGAAAAAAAGGCTAGTTTTTGGCGTTTGCACTATGCAAACGGCGCCCCTCAAAGAGTTGAACTTCTGATGTTCTAATCAAACTTTACATGTTGGTTGATAGGGTGATAATTTCATGCTGTTTGGTTGCTTCCTTGGTGTTGCATTTCGGATGGCCAGCAATGTATACCATAAAATCTTGAGTATAATACGCACTTATTTTTCACATTTTATTCCACAAAAATGAGGGTGCGTTTTCCACTCGTGTACACAAAAACGTAGTTTTAAATACTGAATAAACGACAAACAATGGATGATCTGTACTCTACTGAAAGAGATTAATACTGATAATATGACAGTATTGTCTGTTTTGAATTAAAAATTTAAGTTTTTTTCTACCGAATTTGACGTTTTCGTTTATTTTTATTACAAATTATATTTATTTATGTTAATAAGTATTTGTGCAATTTCTAAATAAATATTGAAAATTTATGGATGCGTATTATAGTTGAGTTTTAATTTTTTCAGAAAATTTCGCGCAAAATCAAGCATGCGTATTATACACGTGTGCGTATTATAGTCAAGATTTTACGGTATATATATATATATATATATATATATATATATGTATGTATGTATCGTTCATTTTATCAAGTCCCAACGACCATATTGCTTTGTTTTGTTTCCGCATCTATCGCTTTCCCGCATTTATCGTTCATTCAAATCGGTCCCTTGAGAAACGATAGATCGAGATTCCACTGTATATATATATATATATATATATATATATATATATATATATATAACGTGCGCTTGCAACTCACAATCCACAGCAACACCGCTTGGGGTTCGCCTTTGCATATGTTCAGTGTTTGTTACAGTTAACAGTGTTCATTAATACTTATTACTATACAAAACAAAATTGAAGCTTTCCACATATTTTATACGTTGTTGCAAATCGATATACATTTTCCTCAGATATTCTTTAATAATAAAGTACCTGAAGGACCTACAGTTTAAAACTGAATCCGAACAATTGCAAACTTCCATGCCAATAATCGGATTCGAACTCACAGACTTGGATATCGAGAGGACAGACCCTAAGGCCGTCTGCACACGGAACAACTGAAAAGAAACTGATAACTGACTCCAATCACAACCAAAGTAACCAGTTGCGCCGTGTGCGTGGCTCCATTCAATTACATAGGTTGCGACTCATCACAGACTGGTTTGTGATTGGAGTCGGTTATCAGTTTCTTTTGAGTTGCTCCGTGTGCGGACGGCCTAACAGTCATTCTATCGATCGGCAACTCAAGATTGCCTGTTTTGATGTACAAGACTTCACTTTACGATGTAAGTTATAGCTGTTCTCGTACATCTGTCAGGGGCAGCTTTATTTGCTTTGAAAACTTTTTAAGCAATCACGTAGTATAAATGCTTCGTTGCTTATCGTTAGGGATACGTAATTTTAGTATTTACGAAATAGATGTGAATAAATGCGAAATTTACAGATATGAGCGAAAAAATACGATAATTATTTTTGTACTACTTTTTGGCGAAAGCTCGGTGATAAACGGCTTTTTAAGCGAAATTAGGTAATAATAGTAATAATTTATTAACATAATTGCTTATCTAAGACCATCCACGGTCTTTAAATTACAGATCTCACTCTCAAAGTTTGCTTATTACTTATTGCTAAAAACTTTAGGAAGAGAATGTGGAGACTGCTAACTACTATGTCAGATTTTAAATAACAATTTTGATACTTACCTAGCCAAGTAAGTAAACTTGTGATTTTTTTAATAAATGCGAAATCTTTGACTTTATATATATATATATATATATATATATATATATACAGGTAACCCTCCTATAACACGGTAGATAGGTTCCTAGAAAATGCCGTGTTAAATGATACCCATAGACAGTTCAAAAAAGGGGTTTTACGTTCTGAAAACTTATTAAAAACAAACTTTTTTTAAAAATTCCATATAGGCACCTTAATTTTTATTAATATGATAAATGTATGTATAACACAAAACGGAAAGAAACAAAAAATATTTTCATTTAATATATACGACCTTAATTTAATAAATTTCTTCCTCATCACTGCTCAGTACAATCAAACGAGAACGTTTTTTCGATTGAACGATATCACCTTCACTTTCAGAACCTTTTTCTTCATTTAGATTTCTTTCACCTTCTTTCCTGTTTAAAAAATCTGTAATTTTGGTTTATTTGCTGATTATTACAAGGCCATTGCATATTCACGGTATGCAGATAGAAAATTTTGGAGCTCCAGTTTGAATTTTCGGCTTCTTTCGGCGGAACGGTCTGCATTCAGGAAAAATGATTCAAGATTTTCAGCTAAGCTTGGACCTTCTTGTAATTTTATAGAGTTATAAATGAATAAATTCTAATTTGTTTATACATTTCCATATAAAGAACTATAGTTCATTATTCCTTCCTTTCATTATTTTACGGTAATTTAGATTTTAAATGTGTTAAACAAAAATCATGTTATCTAGTGCTATAGAAGTACAATGTTGTACAAAGGTTTTCGCAAATTTTTATCGTGTTAGAGAGAAACCGTTTTGTAAGATGACGTGCTGTAGGAGGGCTACCTGTATGTATGTATGTATATATATATATGTGATGATTAAAGCATAATATATAGTTAATTATATTAATGAGCGTTAAACAGTAATTTTTCTAGTAAAGTTCTAGTGTGGTCAAATTCTGGAAGTGAGTGTGTTCCGCATAGTGATGCGACATCGATAACAAAACATCGATGTTTTGAAACATCAATATTCAATATTAAAACATCGATGCTAATAAAACATCGCCCCAAAACCATCGATGTTTTCAAACATCGATGTTTTAGAACATCCATTTTTTAAAACTGGTTTAGTAATCTCTAACATTAATGTTATTTCCGTTAGTCGTGGGGGGAGGGGTGATTTAATTTTACTCTCTGATTGGGCAGACATAAATGACAAAAACTTGGTTGCTTTGGGCTACATTGATGACTCAAAATTCTCGATGTAAATACCGCCATGTTTTGCCTTCAAATGTCCAGATAAATTCGTGGTATTGCCAGAAGTTTTAAGGGACTTAAGGGAAATATTGCATTTCGCCAATTTGTCAGAGGTTTTGTAAAAATATTTCCAAACGGTACTTTTGGGAGGAATCTTACTAATAATATTAACGTCAACTTATATAAAACCAGAACGAAACAAAAACTTAAATGGATGTACTCGTGTATATACTATTTGTAAAATAAATCCCCATAGAAGGTTCTGGAGTGTCAGGAACATTCCAAGCGCTCTGATTGGTTCATTGGCTGTTAATTGCCATTTGTCTGTTTGCTAAGGAATCATTCCGCCTTTTGTACTCGTCCTTTTCAGAATTCAGACTTACATTTACTGAGTGTGAAAATTATGTTACGTGGTAAATTTTTTTTATTACGGTACTTTTCCATTAAAAAAAAACATCGAGATAACGTAAAACATCGAGCACAAAACATCGATGTTAAAAAAACATTGGCTTCAATAAATCGATGTTTAAAACATCGATGTTTTTATCAAAACATCGATGTTTTGAAAACATCGACATCGATGTCGCATCCCTAGTTCCGCAACGAAAAGTTCAGGGTCATTCGCTGGCACGCGCGTTATCTTACATAATCATCGGATGTTCGCGGGGGCTCTGGAAGAGGCTCTACGCCTCATGTGACTTATATAACGGAAGAGAAAGAAATTATGCAGTTCGGGGAAATCTTTGATAGAGTCAAGACGTGCGTCTGTCGGGAGCTCTGGGAGATGATGGAAAATGGCGATTTAGCTGGATTAATTGGGAATTTGATTAATGTTAATTAATAAAGAGGTGTTTAAAAGTTAATTCAGTATTAGTTCTTCCACCGGCCTACTGTTTGATGACTGCATTTAGAGTAATTAGTGTATTTAGATGGGTGCACGGCGATAGGGACGTGACATATATATATATATATATATATATATATATATATATATATATATATATATATATATATATATATATACAGTGGCTCCCAAAAGTGTTCGTACACTTACGATTTCCAATGAAATAGGGGTTTATCCATTTATTAAAATGAATATTTCAGAATTGGTATTTAATAATAAGTTCAATAATCTATTCTTAACAAAACTACATGAAATATTTTGAAAATATTGTAAAACTTTATTTTTAAGAAATAAAATAATCAAAAAGTAACACAAACAATTTCTCACAAAAGTCAGCGTACACTTGTAAAAAATCTCTACATATTAGTAAATATTCTAATTTTTCGTTAAATTAATATTTAGTAGGATATCCTTTAGTATCCACAACAGCTTTTAAACGTCTGGGAATAGATTGCACTAGTTCTTTTGTAATTTCTGCATCAATGTTCATCCATTCTTCCATCATAATTGTGTTTAGTTCGCTTTTCGTGTGAATGTCGTGTTTCCGTACTCGAACCTCCAGTTCTCCCCAAATATGTTCTATTGGGTTTAAATCTGGCAATTGAGGTGGTGTTTTCAAAACTTGCGGACAATTATAGAGACACCAGAGGCGAACGTTGAGAGCCGTGTGCTTAGGATCGTTATCTTGATAAAAAAACAAAGTTATTTCCAATACTCAAATTTTGGGCTGATAATTTTAAATTGTCTCTTAAAATATTTATATAAACATCATGATTCATTATGCCATCAATAAATACCAAATTACCTACTCCTGATGTTGACATGCACCCCCACACAAGGACACCTCCACCGCCATGCTTAACTGTTCCTACTAAGTTCTTGGGAGTAAGTTCCTCATTTTTTCTTCTCCATACAATTATACGCCCATCGGAACCAAAACTGTTAAACTTGCTTTCATCGGCAAATAAGACATTATTCCAATACGTTTAGGGCTTATTTATCATTGATAGTGCGAAGGAAAGCCTAAGCTTTCTGTTTTTCTCACTCCCAAAAAATTTCTATAGGCAGAACGCTCATGTAATCCAGTTGCTCTGAGAACTTGTCGAACTGTTTCAGGTGAAATTGAAGTAGAAAATGTTTCATTAAATTCTGCAGAAATTTTTACAGCACTGAAACGTGGATTTTTCACAAATTTTCTAATTATAAACCTCTGATCACGTTTTCTTAACTTTGCCGGATGACCTTTGCTTACCTTGTTTTCAATCCGATTTTCTTCTTTAAGGCGTTTTATCACATACTGCACAGTAGAATGGAATAAATAAAGTAATTTAGCAATATTCCGAACTGATTTACCACTACCATGAGGAAAAATAATCAATTTTCGAACGCTGTTTGTTGTTTCTTTACGACTACGAGCCATTTTTAAATAATAAATAGAATATTACGGAGTTGGAAAGCAAAAATTAAAGCCAAACGATATTTTAAATGCCGCCACAATTCAAAAACAAAAATAAAGCGTCAGATGATAATTTTAATTATGAATTTATCCGAAAATATTTCAGTGTACGATGACTTTTGTGAGATAAAGTTTTTGTTACTTTTTGATTACTGGTTTCTTAAAAATAAAGTTTTACTATGTTTATAAAATATTTCATGTAGTTTTGTTAAGAATACATTATAGATCTTATAATTTAATACCCATTCTGAAATATTCATTTTAATTAATGGGTAGGCCCCTATTTCTTTGAAAATCGTAAGTGAACGAACACTTTTGGGAGCCACTGTATATATATATATATATATATATATATATATATATATATATATATATATATATATATATACAGTGGAATCTCGAGCGATCGTTTTCGGATCCATCGTTTTTCCGTATGTGTCGTTCATTTTATCCAGTCCCAACGATCATATTGCTTTGTTATGTTTCCGCATCTATCGTTTTCCCGCATTTATCGTTCATTTCAATCGGTCCCTTGAAAAACGATAGATCGAGATTCCACTGTATATATATATATATATATATATATATATATATATATATATATATATATATATATATATATATATATATATATATATATATATATATATATATATATTTGCGAATAAATGCGAAATTTTATATACTGTAATTGTTTTGCGAAATTTCGAAATTTTTTATGCGAAATTTACGTACCCCTACTTATCGTCTGTAGCTCGGTGATCGATTATAAATATTTCGACTAGAGAAACGCTGAAGTCGATGGGTTATTATACGATCAGCCACCTTTCTCTACTGTGACGCGTCATTTTTTAAAAATTGTTGCCAGAAACGCTCGGTCGTCTTTAATATTCTCTGCGATAGCGCAAATAAGATTACTTCATAATATAAGAAGGGGGACAAATGAAATGGAAAGTTTTCATAAAAGACGCTAGAATTATGCCCAGTGAACAAGTTTCGCGTGCGTAGCTCCTGACTGACGCAGCCCTTCAAATACTTGGGGTTGCCATGGCGATGTAAAGAGACGTTTTTGTTGTTGGAAAAAACGCGTCCAAATGATTGCTTTCGAGTATGTTCGTTGTTATGCATTTTCTTTTGTTCATGCGATTAGGAAAACTGTCTGGTATCAGAGAAGCTGCCTTTCATTGTGGTCGCTAATGTCAAAATAAACACTGTACTTGCCAGTATTGCATTGCCAGCCGAAATAAACAAAATCGTTTTTATCTTTAGATTTATTAATGCAGCGAGGTTAAAGGGTAGCTTTCATTTATTTTTTAAAGGGGTCCGAGAAATAAAACCTTTTTGCTTATAGTATTACATGCATTTCGTAAGGATTTATTTTTTCCACAAATGGGTCTAAAAATCACTACGCATATAAAGAACAAATACTATATCAATTCTAAATGGACATAAAAGTTGGCATTCAGCATAATTTTTTGGTAAAAAAAAAATGTCTTCAGTATTTACGAAAATTTTATGAATGAAATTTCTCCTCTCTATAAAGAGGAAAAATATTTTTTAAAGCGTAAAATATTTCCAAGAATTTTTTTTTTCAGAATTTTTACTGTAAGTCCAAGAACATTTAGGCGGTTTGTTGAAAGAAGAACAAAATTTCTTAGCGATAGATCTGAGAGAATTTTAAATGCATCCTCTTAAATATGACAAATCGTGAAAAATTACTTTTTTCAAATGCAGAATTACAGAAGCGTACGCATTAAAATGTTATAACTGGTAATATAATTATTGTAGAGAGAGGGGGCTTGGGGAATTCAAAAAGCTCAATGTTTTTTTTTTTCAAACAAAAAAACATATAATACTTTTCTGTTAAATTATATGCACAGACTTTCTTAAATATTTTATTGCGCATTTATGTATGCAAATTATATATACATGCATACCATGATACATGCATATTTCATTTTAAAGCTATCGTATCCGCTTTCGAATTTACGTATTACCAATTCTATTTTTATAAATTATTTCTAAGAAGTAGGGAAACATTCTTTTTGGTGGTTTTAAACAGCAGAATAACTAAACAAAGGCCGGACGATGGTGGAATGCCTAGACGATGGCCGTTGCGCGGTGGCCGAATCGCGCTGTTTGTTGGTACCAGAGTCTGTGAGTTCGAGTTCACTGTTGTTATGGACGTTTGTAGCCCTTCGGAATTGGCTTTAAGGCGGCACACTACCTTTGACTACACTGAAGTGACCGTAAACATGATCAAATTCGAGCTACCGAAACTCCAATAATATTAATATATATATTAATATATATATATATATATATATATATATATATATATATATATATATATATAGGTAGGTAGCTGCGCGGTGCAGGCCAGTCGAAGTGAGTTCGGAGCAGGTGTCTGGTCTATTTAAGAGAGACACGTTGAGTTGGCAAGAGCCCAAGAAGGGAGTGGAGATTTGTACGGTAGTGCGTTACGCTATTAGTAGAGATACGAAAGAGTCGAGAAAAGTTAGATTGAAGGTGATAGCGGTATTTAACTGATAGAGCACGTATTAGTCTTTAGCCTAGGTGCCTGCACGATTTCCATAGTTAGTTCAGAGCTCGATGGTTACGGGTATTGTTAGTGAACGTATATTCTGCCTGAAAGGGTTCGTTACGACTTTTAAAGTTCAGTTTCTCAGTACCGCAAGTTGCGGTACTGTTGTGATATTATTTGAAGCCCCAAGTCGGTCTATGTTAGTCTACCTCTACGTAAAAAGAAAAGGAATTACTTATGTTTATGCCTCTTACTTTATAGTGTGCCTGGACCGTAAGAGGATTGCAGGGTAAATAAGAAATAGAACCACATACACAAAGGAAAAGAACAATAATGTACCGTGTAAATGTATGCTAAAAACGCTCACGACGGGAAAATTCACACGCCTGAGAAAAATTAATACAAATTTCTGTACAAAACTGTATCCATGATCTTTATCTTCTAAAGGAAAGGATAGGGTAGCTTAAAGATCGTTCCTGGAATTACAAACCCGGTCGTGGCAGACGGTTGGTACAAGTGTTCTTATACCATCATGATGGAATAAACACGTTTCCTGATGTCCTTAGTTTTGGGGAACTATCTATATGGTAATCCCACGCAATAGCTTAATTGGCAATCTTTCATTTATAAGAGGTACTCCACAATCTCCTCGAATAGGAAGAAAATGCAGGGGAAAATAATTCGGCGCCCATTAATCGACCGAGTCATTCAGTATTTTTTAATTTCTTTTAACGCTGATAAGATTTTATTAAATAGCATGAAGTTAATTGAAAAAAAAGGAATTATAATTCGGCATCGATTAATCGAACGAGTCGTGAATTTCTTTTAACGCTCCTAACGTAAAATGCCGTGGAGTTTATTCAAATTTTTAGCGTGAGATTTCCATCTTTTTTTTGTTATGTAAGTGTGTTTCGGGAAGCAGAAAGTGCATCTTCCAGTAAAGAGCTGTGATGTTTTAAATGAGCTAGTGTTGTTATGAACTTACCCTAAAAACCCAGAAATGTGGGCTGCTACTGTATTATTTCAAAAGAATTTCCATTGAAATCCTCTTATATTAGGTAGGATAAATTAAACCAGAACGACTGAACATCTTAATGAATACAAATTACAGAGTAAAACAAAATGCATCTTATATTCTGCATAGATTTTTTTAAAACTTGTGTCAGTGTTTTATTTCTTCCAGACAGGCAATTTAATCACGTAAACTTTATAAGGATGAATTTTTATTTACAGAGACATGAGTGGGTAAAAATGTTTTTGGGAATGAAAATAAGCTTTGAAATTTAATTGCTGTCAAATTTATTTTTGAAAAAGATACTTTATTTAAAAATAAGACTTTGTACGACTGTAAATTTCCCTTGCAATTAATATTCCAGCAATAAATTTCATTTTTTCGGGGAGAGAAATTCACGTATTAGTGCTGATTTACTTAAGCAGTGTCCAGCTTTGAAAAGAAATATGTGTTAAGGAAAAGCATTTCTGTTGTAAAAGAAGGTTAAATAATTTCTATCTATTCATTGCAGAGTATTTCTTTATCCGATAATTTTGCAACTTTTGGAATGTTAACTCCAGTAGCAGTTATCCCCACACTTTAGACTACTCGACCACTTTATAACTATTTATTCCCTTAAACTGGCATATTTCACACAAAATACTTTCAGGTAAGTGCAGATGTTTTCGAAATTTTGAGTTAGTTGACTCAAGTAGTGTGCATACAATATGATTGTGATTATTTTAAGTACATATGTGCAGTCGCATATGTACATAAAATAATCACAAAATAGTTGGTACCCGTCAAAACATGACGACTGGATAGTAAATAAATGCACTAATACAAAAATTATACTCCACAAATCACTGCCAATTGTTGAAAATGATAATATTGAGAATAGAGCAATACACTTTAAAAAATTACTGTTGAACCCAATGAAAAGAAATGGTGTTACTCAACAGCGCGAAATAAACAATTTCCGTCAGCATTAATTCTATATCTCACAAACATAATTGAAAATAAAAATGTCAGACAGAGAGCTAGAGAGATGCCTCGGAATAAACAAATTAACGTGAAAATTTGGCTTCGTGTATAGTAAGTATCTAAGGCCAGATTTAAACATGTCACTGAGCATGTGCAGAAACAAATTAATGTGCTTATGCGGCCTCGTTCTTAGTACCTAAAGCCAGATTTAAACATGTCACTGAGCTTACGCAGACAGCAATTTTTAATTGTAAATTATCGCTAATTAATAGAAATTGCGGTTACAAAATCCAAATTTGACACATCTACAGATTACAATCTTTCGTTTAAGACCAAAATGAAGTAAATGAATGCAGTAGTTTTCTCTCGCGGACTGCCCAAAGAATCGGCTTAGCAACTTAAGTATATAGATAGTACGTCGACTTGCCGTTAGGCATGCAACAACTTATGACTGAAGACGTTTATCCGCTGCGCACGATCCATACTCGCACAGATTAACGCAGACTCCAAGTTAATTTAAGGGGACAGTGGACTTTCAAAATTGTGAAATTTGTCCAAAAATTCAAATTTTTTTTATTTTATCGAATTGTGAAACTACGGACCAGTAGGAATGTGTTGCAAAAAGAATTTTTAATTTCTGCGATTACTTTCCTAGTTATAAGCATTTATATTTAATTTAGATATTACTAATAGCAATAACTTTAAATGTGTTTTTCTCAAAATAAAAATTTTCATGTCTTACGAATATTCAAACTGCTCCGGGCGCATTTCTAATGATCGTATTGCTTTGAAATTTAAGTTTTATATACTTAACTGTATATCAAATAAATCTTATTGAAAATAATTATGCTTCGTAGCACATAATTTCTAAATTTTGTACTCGAATAGATGATTTATAGGTATTTTGCGTCATAAAAAGGGTGTTTTCACTATGATTATTTTTTTTCTCTTTATATTTTTAATGAATGCTTGAAATAAGCAATAAGTTTCATTGTTAGTTCTCTAAGGTTTCCTGTAAATAAAAATTACCATATTACATGCAAAATAAACGTGCATGGAACATTTTTAATGAGGCCAATTTTTGATATAATTAATAATTCATAATTCATAAATTATTAATAGTTCATCCATAAATTTTAACCACTTTTACATATCTATGGTACTAATCACATATTCAAATTTCAAGCAAATCCATTCAAAACAAAAGAAGTTAGGTTTGAAGGTTCACTGTCCCCTTGAGATCAACAGAACTACTAGTAGTAAAGCCATATGGTGCCACACTAGGATTTGACCCATTACCTCTCTTGTCCTGGGTGTAACTTCGAAAATTACGGCTACCATGGCTCTCGCCTATACACCCTGTCAGACTGAAGACCGGTCACTACGTAGCAAAACCTCTATACGCAGTAGAGGGTTGATTTCCCAAGTTTGGAGCGGTTCATTTTTGTAGGCCTGGACACCGGACGGACAGCACAGATCTGCCGACCAATTTAGGCAACCCTGGGTCCCTTGTCTTGGGTGTAAACCAGTTACCAGCCGGACCACGTAGAGGTGAAGGCAACCGACGCAACCTCCATGTACATAAAATAAGTAGGGGAAACTCTTGTACCTCTGGCCGTCTATTTTCAAATGGCAGTATCTTTACTTATAATTAATTTACAGTAATAAAAATAGTTTGTATACATTACGGGCTTTATTCTCTTTAAATAAAAATCACATGAAGTGTAGAAAAAATTTTTTTGTAAATGATATTGAAAATTTTTTAAAAATTACAAATGGCCCTAGGTACAATAACACTATTGTACCTAGGGCCAGTTATTTCCAAACACTGAAACTGTTGTTTACATTAAAAAAAAAACAATTTGTATGCCTTATTTCTTTCATGCACAACTTCTAAAATCTTCGTAAGGAAGAAATTTTTTAATTGTAGGCAATGTCTTAAAGGAAGAAATGTTAATTATTTCATCACTTTCTAATGTATGTTTTTTCTCTATTGTCTTCTTGAAGATCCCACATGAATTTTCTGTTTCATACACAGATTTCATAACCTTTTTTTAAACAATAATATTTATCAATATTTGTGCTTGAATTTCATTTTTCTCGGGAGTATCAGTGAGAATTCTACACTTGTCAAGTTTTCGTCCACCTCTTTTCTACCAGAGGCCATGGCCCTAGGTACAAGACAAGATTATGACTCTAGGTACAAGATGTTGTTTTTGGCAAAATGATTTCCATAGCCAAAGACCTGCAGAAACCAAACTTTGTTTTTATATCATTTTTTCCTTTAATGATTACAAAAATTATCTGCTATACATCAGAACATAAGTTTGCACTTACTTTCACAAAATAAGACTTCAAATTGAAGTGAAAAAATTTAGTTTTGATCATCAAATCAAGACTTTTCTATTTAACTATAGCTTCTTCTTGCTTTCATTAAAAATGGCTGTTATGATTTGAAACAGTGTTTTCACTCACTCCAATGAATAAAAATACTGTAAAATAATAATTATTTAAATAAAGCATGGTGGCCCTAGGTACAAGAGTTCCCCCTATATAAAATAAGTCATGAAAATAAAATAAGTCCATATATACATAAAACAAGTCCTCGTGTACACAAAATAAGTACATGTTGTTTCCACAGCCCCTAAATTTCCTTCAAAGTCAAAAGTGGCAATATCAAATGGAACATGAAAATTAAAAGAGAAATAATTAACGTTCAGTGATTTCAATGGTGACTGTTCACCTTCAAAATTCATAATATGTCAGAGACCAAAAATGCATTAATGACATAACCTTACAAAAGCAGATTGGAATGACAATGGTTATTTTCAGCCTTTAAATTGAAACATACTCGGGTTATTTTTAACCACAAACATGCGATCCTTTAGCAAATAAGTAAGTTTTTAAGCCAACAAAAATATTATATATGCAGGAAAGAATTGGCGTGTTACTATATTTAATCATTTAGAAACAGGAATAATTACTTTCTTGTTTCTGAAATCAAATAGTGACCACATATGACTGTAAACCTCCCATAGTTTTATCTCATATAAATAAAAAGAGAATACATTTGTTTAACGTTCTCTTGAAAAATATATGTTCTTTTTAAGAAAATTATAAAATTAAAAAATATTATGATTATTCGTTAGTAAAGAAAGCATTTCGAGAAAACTAACATAAGACACTAGCATTGTGTTAAGCGATAAAACAGCTCGATTTAAATTTCGAAAATTTCAATCGAGTTCAGAAGCAATTTATTTGTATCTCTTTTATGGTAATATCTGACTACACTCAGCTATACACAATTCGCAGTTACCGTTTTAAATTAATTAAATGTTATACTACAACGAAACTATTCCAGTCTTTGTAATTGCAACACTTCTAAGATTTGATAGTTGGAAAGTTTTTTTTTGAGTCATTACATATAGGGCATCGTGTTTTGCTCCCAATAAAATAGTAAAAGAACATAAATCCCTATTCTTATATAAGAGTGTTTAAGGTTTTACATTTAAAATAATGCTTTTACATAATTTTTTATTTCCCTTTTACTCGCATGAATGGTCAAACTCAATGTCCATATGTACATAAAATAAGTCCGTATTATTTCCACAGCCACTAAATATCCTCAAATATGGCAATACTAAATGGGACATGAAAATTAAAACAGAAATAATTAACTTCAGTGATTTCAATGGTGACTTTTTACCTTCAAAATTCATGTGTCAGAGAACAAAAATACATCAAATGACATAACCTGACAAAAGGACATTTGAATCTTAGTAGTTATTTTCAGCGTTTAAATTGAAACATTCTCGGATTATTTTTAACCCCAAGCATGCGATCATTTAGCAAATAAGTAAGTTCTGAAGGCAACAAAATATTATATATGCAGGAAAGAACTAGCGTGTTACTATATTTATTTTGTTCGGGGGTCTAGAATGTTATTCAGGAAATAATGCGTGGAATACGTTATTTCTTTCCAGCTACTTTGGGTGATAAATTGAAATAGTATGTGTAGATGAAAAGATATGCTTCAACGATATTATTATTATATCTGTATTTATAATTTTCCCGTTTTTGGCAATTTTCCCACGAACGACAAGAAAGTCTTCCGCGAGTGATAAAAGTTAAATCTGCATAAATCACACGCTTAGGATTTTGGAATGTTTTAGTATAACAATTAATTCTTAATCAAATTATTTTACGCACAGACTAGTTTCAACTCACCATTATGGGCAACGGGGGCGAAATGCCACATAGAAGCACTAATTACGAGGTTAAGAACTCCAAAAGTTCAAGGTCCTCAGTAAAATAGGCCTTATTTACAACCTGTATGAGAAACACTGTCTTTACATACACACCCTGGCCAATGAATTAGAAACCCGTGAGAGTTTCTACAAATGCTCGCTAGCTGCGTGCGTATACAAAACTTGTTTATGCCGTGGATGAAACGTCAGAAATCTAGTATAAGTATCAGAATGCTAGTATAAGTAAGGTGTGAGGCTGCATTTCACGACAAACGCAGTAGAATGGGGAAAATGACAGATCTTTCACCATTTGAAAAGGGGCCTATTATTGGAGCCCGTTTAGCAGGAGCCACGATTGTGAAGACAGCAGAACTCACTGGGTTCTCGAATGCAGCCATTTTGAAGGTGTTCAAGATTTGGAAGCAGAACCTACAGTCCTTGTCCAAAAGACGTAACTGTGGTTCGGACTCAATCCACCAAGACCGTGGTATTACGTCGTCTCCGACGGATTGTAATGCAGAAAAGGGACTCTACTGAACTTCAACTGACAGAAATCTTCATCCAAGGTTCGTCCCAACTGATCTCGGTGCGAACCATGCGCAGGGAATTGCAGAGCATGGGATTACATAGTCGGATGCCAGTGAAGAAACCTCTCATTTCTGCCCGGAATGCCAGAATTCATTTGCAGTGCCGTCTGGAAAGACGAAACTGGACAAAAGAGGACTGGAAAAAGGCTATGTGGTTATATGAATCACTCTATAGCTTGTTTTGCACTGATGGAAGACGTCGATTTTGGCGAGAACCCCATGAAGCCATGAACCCATCTTGCCTTGTTCGCACTGGGCAAGGGTCTGGTGGGAGTATCATGGTATGGGACATGTTCTGCTGGTATGGAAGAGTCCCCTGGTGTTCGTTGGAGGTAAACACAACGCCATGCAATACCTGGACATACTGGCAGGTCAAGTGCATCCTGCAATGTTACATTTTTATTTTGCAGGTGACGGATACTTCATGGACGATAATGCAACTATGCATCGTGCCCGAATCATTCGAGATTGGTACACTGAACATCAATCAGACTTTCAACAGCGTTACCTTGGTCACCGCAAAGCCCAGATATTAATCCAGTAGAAAATGTTTGGGACATGTTGGAAAGGCGCAACCGACAGCAATCTCCTCTTCCAAATTATAGGATCTTAAGGGGATTCACGACTTTTAGAATAGTCGAGGATATAAGTCGACGAAATAAGGCATATTTTCATACTTTTTGACTTTTTGTAACTATTTCAATTTACTGCCAATTTTTCCAAATTTTATGTATATGATGAATTTATATATATTTTTTTTAATAAACAAATATTCAACTCTCAAAATAATTTTAAATATTTTTTTTAAATTCTTCAGATATACCTTGTTTTTTAAGCATTTTTATTGAATACTGGCTTGCGCGCAGAACTATGAAATTAATTTTACACTTAAATGTATAATTCCTGTTTTATATTTAAAATAAATAATTCAAAATACAATTGAACATAAAACATTCTACATTAAAATATTTTTTCAATTTTTTTAAAACTGCTCAAAATATACTTAAAATTTCCTTAAAGTTTTGCATTAATTTGCCCCTGAAAAAGTAACAAAATGTGCGGTGATTGCAATAGTTCTAGTTCAGAAGCAATAAAATAACATGATTATGCAGTGATAAAAATTTCATGGAATTATGTTTCATAGTTTGAGAAATCAGTCTCGGAATGTTGCAAAATTGCATTTTGAGAAAAAGGAGTTTAAATTTTTTTTACCATAAACTTGATCAGTAATTAAATATTTAGAATATCAATAACTCCGGAACTAAGCGGAATATTTTCATGCGGTTTGCTTTATTTTGTTCAAAAATGATCAGGCTTTAACATATATTGTTTTCAAAAAAATCGAGTGTTTTAAAGATTTAAGGGTAGTGAGTCCCCTTAAGGTTTGTGTAGTCCATGCACGGTATTCTCTGGATGTAAATGCACTCCAGAAGCTTGTAGAATCGATGCCTAAGCGAATACGGGCTGTTATCCGTGCAAAAGGATGTCCAATAAAATATTAATCCTGGGTTTCTAATTCGTTGGCCAGTGTGTGTAATTTAAGTCATGACAGAAATCAGTTGATTCATCTAGAATGCATCAGAATTCGTCTGGAATTTCAAATGACTATTCTGAATGTCGTAAATTATTTGTTTTTACATTGAATAATCTTTAACTCCAACGATTTCTTAAATCGTAAACTATTTACGAAATTCATTACAGCTCAAACGTTTATTTTGCTTTTGTTATCTCTGCTTATTGCTCAGCATCTATGTTTACATGTAATGTTATTGAAAAGGATTAGCTGTAGAACAGGGGTTCCCAACCTTGGGTACGTGTACCAATACCGGTACGCGTACAAGCAGCTACCGGTACGCGAATGATTTTACAATTAAAAACAAAAATCTATTAAATCTCTGTATTACAAAAAAAGAAAAGAAATGACTATAATAACTAATAATCCATACGTTTTAATATTTTAGTTTGGAATTTCTTATCCATTGTATGTGTTGTAATACTTTTTTAGGATTTGCCTAATCTCAAAAGATTCCGTCTACACCCGAATGTGTTATCTATGACCCCCCCCCCCCCCATAAAAATTTGGCACTCGCCTGCGAATTATAACTGTGTCTATAACTGTGTTTGCAAATTATAACTGTCTGGGAAATTTCTTGCCAAGCAGTAAAAATTTTTAATGCCATTTGCGAAAACATATTTATGTGAAAAAAGATTTTTCTGCAATGACTGCGATGAAAATCAAATATAGAGCTTTGCTGGACATTGAATCGGATCCTCGCCCTAAACTGACAAACATTGAGCCCGATATTACTTCTTTAGTTAATAATAAACAGGCCCGACCTTCTCACTAATTGTATATTTTTTAAAGTGATTATTATATTTTATGTATATGTTTAACAATAAAAATATTACTTGTCTTTATTACAAATGTTCTCCATTGCATTTTATTCCCCATTTCAAAATTTTTGGTCTACCGGTACGTCATCGAATTGTTTACAACGTACAGGTACGGTACTATAAAAAGGTTGGGAACCCCTGCTGTAGAATATAAAGACGTCATTGATAATCCCTTCAAACTTATAACTAGAAAGTATTATTACGGACTATCTTTAATTTGTATGACAATTTTTGTTAAATAACGTATATTCTTCTTTTCTTGTTTTTATTTCTTATGCCGCCTGTACGGAAGTATGCCAGAACAGGTCCATCTAAGCTTGCGGTTTCGGGCGTGCGTCTCTGGTTTATAATGGCACCACAAGGGTCGGCGTCTGACTTATCCAGGCGGATATTTTTCATTGCGTTCAATATATAATTTTCGCTTTTTTTTCTAAACTCTCAAACTGATCGTTACAAGCAGTAAAGCCAAAACATTTTCTTTTAAATATTAACTTAATTTAAAAATAAATATCATTATTTTGTACGTTTGAATAAATGTTGAGAGACAAGTGGTAAAAATGTTCGTTGTTTTCTTAAGGGGACAGTGGACTTTCAAAGTAGTGAAATTTGTTCAAAAATTCGATTTTTTTTTATTTTATTGAATTTTGAAACTACGGACGAGTAGGAATGTGTCGCAAAAACAATTTTTAATTTCTGCGATTACTTTTCTATTTATAGGCATTTGTATTTAATTTAGATATTATGTAGTTACTAATAGCAATAACTTTAAATGTGTTTTTCTGAAAATGTAAAATTTCCATGTCATACGAATATTCAAACTGCCCCAGGCGCATTTCTAATTATCGTATTGCTTTGAAATTTAAGTTTTATATACTTAACTGTATATCAAATAAATCTTATTGAAAAAAATTATGCTTCGTAGCTCAGAACTTTTAAATTTTGTACTTGAAAAGATGATTTATAGGTATTTTGCGTCATAAAAAGGGTGTTTTCAATATTATTATTTTTTTCTCTTTATATTTTTAAGGAATGCTTAAAATAAGCAATAAGTTTCATTGTTATTTCTATAAGGTATTCTGTAAATAAAAATTACCCTATTATATGCAAAAGAAATGCGCATGGAACATTTTTAATGAGGCCAATTTTTGATATAATTAATAATTCCTAATTCATATATTATTAATATTTCATCTTTAAATCTTAACCACTTTTACATATATATGGTAGTAATCACATATTCAAATTTCAAGCAAATCCATTCAAAACAAAAAAAGTTAGGTTTGAAGGTCCACTGTCCCCTTAGAAAAATTCTGCTGACCTTTTTGCTGATGCAAGACACCTTTTGTTTGAACAAGTGTATGATGGTTCCTTACAGCAGTGGGTCTCAATCTGGGGAGAGACGTGAATGACATAACGGGTGGGAGGAAGGGGGGAGGTAGATGGTTAAGAAAAATTTTTTTAAATGTATTTTACTAGCGTCATTTACGTTTTTTAGCCAAGGGAGGCGGGGGTAGAGTCTGTTGCATTGAAAATTACGATGCATTGGAAAGATGAAGGTGGAGCCACATTTAATACTCTGGCGTGGCATTACAAATGGCCATGTAGCGTGCTGCCAGTATGGGGTTATTTTTTTCCATGACCTCACAGATTTCACGAAACACAGCTGTGTGTTTATCGAGCGGTTACCCTATCAAGTGGTGCGGGAACTGTTTGGAGAACCGAAAATGGTTTCACCCCCCGTGATAAGGCTGTCTTTCTCTTAGCAATAACTTCATGCGAGTGACATTCGGCGGGCGATTAAGTTTCGGACTAAGAAGAGCTGTCAGCCGATAATCTGCCGGCCCCTCCACCCCGTCTGAAAATCCAGACATTGAGGAGAGACGCTAGAGAACGCGGCCTGTGCGAATGTGTGTTTTAGGCTCCGTACGTTGTGAATCTGCACGGGATTTTAATTGAATATGTTGCACTGTTTAAATGTTAATTTTTTTGTTAATAAATTGTAGAGTTTTTGTTTTAAAAAATTGGCTTTCGCTTTTAATTAGAACTCTGTCTTTCTTTGTTATGGATCCCATAGTAGTGATTTTTAGCAACGCCTCAGAGAGAATCGCCTTACCTACTTACAGTGACGCCACAGCCATAACTTGTTATTCTGAAAAAAAAATACAAAGAAAATGTGACAGTAACAAGTCGATTTTTAAAATGAAGTACTTCATAATTTATTTAAAATAATCTAGATGGGGCTTAGGGCCGGTGGCTTATTGCCGTTTACAAGAATTTACATCGTTTAATTTTAGCTCAGCAAAAGAGGGTTAGGCGGCCAAACATGGCTTCCAGTCGTTTCGTCCAAAAACTTCCTCCCAGGGCGTCGGGAACCGGAATGGTGGAGGCATCGTCCGTTGGCAGCCACTAGACGACACCTGTTTCTGCGATTTCAAACGCCGCTCCTGTGCTGGTATGGTCACGTGTCTTGATGAGGCAAACATCTGGAAATTGGCGACCGCCAGCACTTCCGCCAAAGCTGTAGTACAGAGAATTATTTTGTGCGTTCTACGAGGGGAAAAGGATAAATTGTGAATCTTATAGCCTATCGTTTGGCAACCCCCTTTTGGGGATTTAAGAAAGAATTTACTGTATAGAGAATAGCTACTTCTACCCAGACTTGGGTGTATATAATTTGAAGTTGCACTCTAAATGAATTAGATTCAAACACAGTTTATACATGAAACAATGTTTATTGAATTCGCTGCACATATAGAATTTGCTTTTACAGCAATAAGCATACGTACTACTTGTGCGGAATATATATTAACATTCAATAAAAATACACTTTGCCATACTCACAAACCAGCAGAGAGTCAAACCAGCAGTACTGCCACGTAAAATTTGGGCCCCCTAAGCACTAGCGCCGGTTAACACCTGGAGCTGCTTACCTCGTAGCTCCCTTAACTCGCTTATCTATCAACTTTAACAACCTTTCAACTTAATCAAGCTGCTTGGTATTAATACCAAGCGCGTATGCCGAAATTAGCATATCTCAAGCAGCTTCTTTAATTCATTCACTCAAAAGTTTGATTCTTGTGAATCAAATCTTATGTATACCTTACAACTGATAAGCGAGATACAGTGAGATTCTGCAAAAAGGGTGCTTTTTGCGTTTTTTCCCAACTGTCTGGGGAAAATATATAAATGTAGGAATCATGAGGGAACTGTCCCCAATTACGTTTCGTGGTAGTATGACACAATGTGAATAAGCAAAAAGCGTTGAGTAGATTAACAGCAGTATTTTCAAGGTTATTGAAAACGTTACGACAGAGTCTGAAGGTCAGCCAAAGGGGGGAGGCTTTATTAAACATAAAAAGGTTTAGAATTACTACCATACAGCAGGGTTTCCCAAACCTTCCCTGCGATGGAACACTTTGTAAATCCTAAAGTTTTAACGGAACTCCTTTATTTTGTAGGGTATGTAATAACACATAATCGATAAAATTTTTAAAAATGACAAAACAAAATTCATTATTTATTTAGTACTTTGCAATTATGCATGAATACTTCAATTTTCAGATATTTTAGAGCATTAATCCGTCAAACATGTTTGAATTTCTTGTAGCCGTTGGAGGATATAAAACATTTCTAGCATTTCACGGAACGCATTTTAACTTTCAGTGGAACACTAGTGTTCCGGAGAATATAGTTTGGGAAACCCTGCTTTACAGTATAAAAATTTGGAAATCTAGACCTGGAGGTGGAGATACTTTTCAGACCTTTAGGATGCTTAAATCATCTGTTCATGGGTACTTTATTCAACGTATTACCCGAACATATTATCAGGACGTATTATCAGGAACGTATTATCAGGAAATTTCTCAATATGTCACTCACATTACTGCGGGTTCATAATTGAAGCACTCACGTTGATGATTGTGAAAAGGATGGATCTCAAGTTATATCTGAAAATGAGGAACTAGTAGCATATAACAAGTTTGAAAATAAGAATATGCAAGATGTTAACAGAATAATAGGTACTAACAAAAAAAAAACAAGATTGTAAAAGAAAGTAAAACTTATCCCTATCTGATATTTGGAGTTTAGTCACGCATAACCAAACATTCATGGAGTACAAAATGTGTGTTTATTTCGATTTTTTTTCTCTTTCTTTAGGTGATTAAAGAGTTGATCACGTATCTCTTATCAACTTGTTACAATGCAAAACGAACGCTCAACAATTTTCCGTCTGATCTTTATGAAAGAAAACATTTTTTTTAAAGACTTCGTCAAACATCGTTCAATTTATTGAATTTATTTTATGTTTTATTTTGAAAATCTTTCTCATTATTTTCTTTTCTATTATCTAAGTTACTTATTACTTTCGGTTTTTTTAATATCTTCTACCTATTTTATCTTTTGTTCCGATTTGCCTTCCTCTCTTATTTTATGCTTCGCCTCTGTTGCACTCCAATTCAATTTTGTTTAATATTCAATTCAGATAAATTCTCTTTATTTGTCAGTTGTCTCTTCTACCGCAGAAGAGTTTACTTTGTTTCGACATCTCATTACATAATTTAATAATTCATTAATATCCGTTGAAACATGATTATTTGAAGTGTAATGCGGTTTTCTCGCGTGAAGTGCAAGTATTTACCTCAAAACAAGTGAAAAGGAAAAGTAAAAAATATAATTAAGTTTTCAAAGAGTTATGAAGCTGTACTTTTATATCTTTAGAGATTTTAGTATACGAAATGTTTTAAAAGGTATTGTATTTTTTTTCTAGTTCGTAACCTCATTTATTTACTTTACAAATTTCTGTCGCAATTTTATGCGAACTCCTTCCAAACACTTTTTAACCAATCTATCCGAATGTGTAGCGAAGCAAACAGTTTATGGTAATTGTGAAAGAACACGTTCAAGCAGTGAAGTATTTAAAAGACTGTAGTAGAACAGCGGATTTTCTGCCGCTGACACTTTTACAGGTGAAAAGTGGTTGACGTATGCAGTAGCGAATCCGACACTAGAAAATCGATTAGCTAACGAAGTTGGGAGAGCCTTAGAATTAGAAATTTAAATTTACCCATTATGATTCCCTCTAGAGCAAACCAGTACAGCAAGAGAGTTAATTTGCATCAGTTGTTAATTTTTTCGTTTAGCAGTAAACGCAAGTTGAGTGACCAATAAATTGTCACTTAGTTAACTGGTAACTCAATACTTCTTAAATCATACCAGAAAGTTGGAAGTTAGGAATTTAGGTAAAAATACCTAACAATCTTTTATTACTTTATGCTATATGGATATTCAATTTTTAACTGTTTAATTTGACTGAAATGTGTTTCACTATTTATTTTTATATTCCAAACATTAATCTGTTTAAAATTATAAATCGATTGTAGGAGAAGTTCAGAAAAAAATAAAAACTAATAAAACTAACTTTTAAACTAATAAAACTAACTAACTTTAAAAACTAATAAAAATTTACAATTAATTAAACTCTACTCTGACTAAAAAATCGTTAACTGCTTGAATAATTGACATTTTTGACAGACTTTTAGAAACTAAAGCTACTTCTAAACTTTATGTCGATACTTATGTTCACATGTTACTTACATACATGAACGTTTGTAACATGTTGTTCGTTTGTAACATGTTGTGAACGTTTGTAACATGTTGTTCACATGTTACAAACATTAATGTACAAACATTACATAAACATAATGTACAAACATTAATGTTTGTAACATGTTATTCACATGTTACAAACATTAATCTGTTTAAAATTATAAATCGATTGTAGGAGAAGTTCAGAAAAAAATAAAAACTAATAAAACTAACTTTTAAACTAATAAAACTAACTAACTTTAAAAACTAATAAAAATTTACAATTAATTAAACTCTACTCTGACTAAAAATCCGTTAACTGCTTGAATAATTGACATTTTTGACAGACATTTAGAAACTAAAGCTACTTCTGAACTTTATGTCGATACTTATGTTCCCATGTTACTTATCTCTGAATTATGTACAACGCAATTTTTTAAAAATTGTAATATACGAAACAAATGTTGTTATAGTATTGAAAATTTGAAAAATATGAGCATAGTTAAATAATTTATTCTAGAAGAGGATTTTGAATCTAGAGATCACAATTGGTTACAGATGAAAAACTACACTTAATTTAATTTTATTAGTATGCTATGCATAGATTTAAATGTTTTATTTTCGGTTACAAGAAGCTTTGAGTGAGTTTACCAAAAAGTTCTTAAATCCCATTCAGTTTTAACGAAGATTTTAATGAATGATTTCTCGCCAAAAGTCCAAATGAACAGAGAATAATAGTGAATAAATTACAATGAAACTTTTATTCAAGACTGAGTAGGTTTTCCAAACAGTTTAAATATCCATTTACTTAAAATGTAATAGAACGAATGAATTTCGATAAAAATTTGAGAAAAAAATTAAAATAAAATATTTTTAGTTGACGAAAAAGTTCGTAAAAAAACTTTCAGACACATTTAAAATTAGGAAATAACCGTAGTAAAAATGACTTTATTTGAAGATTAAAATTATAATTTAAATATGCACAGATAATAAATTATCATAACATATTTGATTATAACATCTTTGATTAAGTTTTAATATTTTTGAAAAAAACAACTTATTATCAATTTTGTTTTAAATTTTGTTCATAGTTTGAATAAATTCTGCCAGTGATTATAAATTGAAGTTTAAAATGATTAGAGTATATACTTAGTTACTGATTGTAAAATGTGCATTTATCTACACAAAAGATTTAAGAAGAAACATGTAACTATATGTGTGCAAGTATATGCATTTGTTTGCCTTAATTAGTTTATATTATAATAGCCACAATGATATCTATCGTAGACAAATACACTGCTGGCCACCCAAATTGCAACACCAAGAAAGACAAGAGATATCACAACAAAATTTATTTTGTAGATAACATGTTGACCAAGTATCAAATGATTCAATTTATAGACTTCTGTGAAGTGTGGTTCCTGCCAAAATCAGTAGCCAGAGTAGCCGCCATTGTTGGAGATCACCGCTGCTACACGCCTCGGCATTGATTCAAAGAGACTTTGGATGAGTTCTTAGGGTACAGCAGACCAAGCAGCTAACACACGTTGCCAAAGTTGATCTGCTGTGGCAGCTGGGGATGGAATCTGGGTCAATCGTAGAGCAACCATGGACCACATGTTTTCTATCGGCGAAAGATCCGGAGAGCGAGGCGGCCAGGGAAGCAATTCAATCTGACGATTGACGAAGAACCGTTGGACAATGCGTGCCACGTGTGGTCACTCATTATCCTGTTGAAATATGGCTGTGGGCAAGCCCTGAAGGTAAGGAAGGACAACTGGCTCCAACACCTCGGAGATGTAGCGCTGGCTGTTTAAAGTACCGGCAATGCGTACTAGGGGTGTGCGAGAGTGATATCCAATACCGCCCCATACCATAATACCCGGTGCAGGACCAGTGTGGCGGTGCATAACGCAGCTGTTCAGCATCCTCTCTTCACGGCGTCTCCAGACTCGAATGCGACCATCTTGGTGTTGCAGACAGAAGCGTGACTCGTCAGTAAAGACAATTTCATTCCATTCTACCGTCCACATCCTTCTGTCATCGCACCATTGGTGGTGGAGACGTCTGTTGTTCTGCGTCAAGGGTAGACAAAGCAATGGACGTCTTGCGGACAGACCACTCTGCTGTAAACGGCGTCGAATGGTACGCAGAGACACTGGATGATGCGTTACAGACTGCATGTGCTGTGCTATGGTTCGTGATGTGACTGAGCGATCCGTCACTGCCATGCGCACAATTTGCCTGTCATCAGGTGAAGTGGCGCGCTGAGGTGGATGCGATCGAACACGCCGGTCCGTCGTACCCTCCTGCATCCAACGATCACATATCCGCATTACAGTTGTTTGGTTTCGTCCAACACGACTACCGATTTCCCTGAAAGATAATCCACAATCTCGGTAGGCCACTATCCTTCCTCTGTCGAACTCGGATACTTGATCAAAAGATGATCGCTGTTTTCGACGAGGCATAATTGATCGTTTTTTTTGAAAAAACCACAAGAAAAACACAATTGCCGAACTTGAAATCGTCGAAATCTCCAAGCCTTAAATAGCGCTTTGAAGTGGCGCCACAGGTGCGCGTGATGTGCGTCTGAGCTGAAATTCTAATCATTTGCATATCTCACCTCCGCTAATGCATGTTGTAAATTTCATGTTATTTGCATGTTTCCTTCAGGGTGTTGCATTCACAGTGGCCAGCAGTGTATGTATCGATTAATATATTACATGACGCAGACACAAGTGTAAAGGGAAATAGAGAGATACTTATACAGAAAAAAGAA
>OU015495.1:206710747-206748247 GCA_907164885.2 Dolomedes plantarius
CAAAAAAGCGATAACCCTCATATTCTATCCATTTTATTTATTATGTTCGCTTATCTTTTCAGCTTAAGTAATGCATAATAATTGCTTGCTACTTATTAATTAGAGTTCTCTGCACTTGACTGTTTTTTTTAAATGCGCTTGGAATGTGTAAATTTTACCAGATAATTAGTTTAATTTGCTCTTTTAAAATTTAGTTCATTATAAACATAATAATATTTCAATACACTCCAGTATAAACTGTTGCATAAATCCTATATATCCTTACACATATTACTCCTTCAATGTTAAATTGAATGTTTTGATTTTAAATAGCAGGTATAACGGACAATGTTACATAAAAAAACACCTGAAAATTAATTGGGTTTATAAACTATAGTATTAAATATACTCAGGAACTTCTTAATTTGAAGATGATTTCAAGGTGTGTTTCAAAGGAAAAATAATAACAAAAGTATTCTTAGTCCACACCATACTCTAAAATAAAAAAAAAGGATTTCTGAATCTGAGAGTAAGGGCCTGTTCACATAGGAGTCCGTTGCGTTGCGTTAAGGAAAAGATGACGTTGAGACGAAAATAAACCAATCATAGACGTTAAAAATTTCATTGCTAATCGTTTGGAGGCCTATGGTTGGTTTATTTTCGTCTCAACGTCATCTTTTCCTTAACGCAACGCAACGGACTCCTATGTGAACAGGCCCTTAGTCTTTTAATTTTCTTTGGGTAATTTTAAATTTTGGGGCATTCCGCCCTAAAGTTGTGAGGTATTGAATCAAAATTAACCTCCCTAGTTTAAATAAACCGCCGTTTGTAGAAGAAGAAGCGCCTTATGCAAATGAGCGGCGCTTTTCTACTACACGGGAATCCCCTTGGGGAGCGTACACAATTGACAGTGAGAGTGAAAACACTACGAGGCGAGGTCGGACGGAGGTGAGCAGCGAACGAAAAACAGTTGGAGTGAAGATCGCTTTGCCGTACAACAGCCGGACATTATCAAGTTTAACGGAGGCGTTTTGAAGTTAGCTATCGTTCCAGCGACCTGGTGATAAATTGAAGACAGACTGTTAGTGTGGCGTACGTACAAGCAGTAGCGCGGCTGAATTCTGGTAGGGTTTCCTTAATATAACTACCGGGATTAACACACGCGATAAATAATTCCCCGTTGCCTGCTAGCAATTGAGTACGGTATATTTATATATATATATATATATATGAATATTTTTATATGTATATTTATATATATATATATATATATATATATATATATATATATATATATATATATATATATATATATACATACATATATATATATATACATACATATATATATATATATACATACATATATATATACATATATATATATATACATATATATATATATATATATATATATATATATATATATACATATATATATATATATATATATATATATATATATATATGTATATATATATAATTATATGTATATATATACATATATATATATATATATATATATATATATATATATATATATATATATATATATATATATATATATATATATATATATAATAGCGGACCCGACAGACGTTGTCCTGTTCAAACGTTGTAATTCTAGCTGAAGTACCCGGCGATGCCCGGGATTTTAAGAATGTTTGTTAACCAAAATCAATTTAAAAATTAACACAGTATAAATAACATAGAAAAAAAAGCATACGAAATGTTATACATATTAATAATATGAAAACCCAATTAAAAATGTATAAATGTATAATAAACTCCTCAGATTTCAGCTATATTCGGTATTTCATCATAAAAAAGCTGAAAAAATAAAAATAAATAAAAATAATAATTTTAAAAAATAATAATTTTAAAAAATTAAAATAAAAAAATAATAAAATAAAATAAAATAATAATTAAATAATTTAAAAAATAATAAAATAAAAGCTGAAATAAAAAAGCCTTAAAAAAAAAAGCTGAAATAACAGGTCTAGCAAAATTTACACAACTCTGGATTCGAACCCGGGTCGAGAGAATGGTACTTTCTAAATTGGCGACCTTCCGAATGCTCCACGATGACACGGCGTTCTAGTGGGTAAAGTGAAACATATTCGCAATTGGAAAGTTGTTGTGGGCTGGTGATTATACATGTCAGAGGAGTTTTTAGTCAGAAATAAATTAGTAGGATAGAAGCTTAGTCTTTAGCTCTTCAATAGACACAAAGATATAGGCGAGGAGGATTGCAGTAGCGATTAAAAAAGATCTCGTGTCACTTAACGTGGTTGGTTCGAATTTTCCATCGCGTGTCGAGAGCATCAATATGCCGTTGGATCTGATCCATTTTAGAGTATAAAATCTGACTTGAAAGATTATTATTTTCATTTATTATTCTGGTTTAATATATGACTTGAAACTTTTTGATTTTATTTATTTTTATTTTTTCACTCGCTGTTTGCTAAGTAAACCTAACGTGGACGCCACTATCTAGAGGGATGATTTCACAAAGTGTAACAGCTTCCATTTACCGGACGCATCCCCTTATAAATTGTTGGCTTTTTATTAATTAATTAAAAATATAAAAACATATTCTATCGGATCAAATTGTGAATCTAAACCATTCTCGAATCAACTAAATTGCACACACAAAATTTCATAAAAATCAGTCCAGTCGTTTAGGAGGAGTTCAGTTACATACACACGGACAGAAGAAATATATATATAAGATATATATATATATATATATACATATATATATATATATATATATATATATATATATATATATATATATATATATATATATATATATATATATATATATATATATAAATTGTAAATTCATTGTTTTGTTCTTGTTTCTATTACTTTTTTATATTTTCTTATATCCTATCTTATTCCTATCTATATGAGTCTTTATGTAGTCTAATTGTGTTATAAAAAATAGTTTAGTGTAGAAAACCTCGTCGGATCTTGTTAATGGTGAGTTCATTGTTTAGTGTATACATTACCTTAAGGGTAAAGGAAACAGTGAACTTCACAAAGTCTTGGCTATCTCTATATCCTAATTGCTAAAGATTATATTAGAACAATCTTCTGAAACTTGAGGTCTCATATGAAAATTAACGTAATCTATCAGAGACTTACATCGGTGCTTTTAATTTAATATGGAGATTAAAAACCATCTATTCTTAGGATAAAAGTCAAAATGTAATAGAGTTTCAGAAACAATCTAGCCGTAATATATATACTCGTCAAACAACATTAAATATTCATACAAAGTGAATTAAATTCTTCTTTACCTGGTAACTCAAAAAAAGACGTTTGATATTCCTAACTATATGAGTTATTGGAAAATTTATATATTACCGAGTATAATGGATAGTCTTTCTATCTGAAATATATCTAAGATGATAGTATCCAGCTTTGTAAATTAAACACCGAATATTTTTTTAAATGATTATGAGAGAGTAATTCGTTTTATAATGATAAACATTAACTTCAAAAATATATGAAATTCAAATATAAAGTTTGAGTACTCCGTAAAATAAAACATAGTAAATATGGTAGTCAAATATATCGGTATCTATGACAAAAGCATCGTAATCCCGATTTCTAAAGTTTAATTTGCATGCTTATGACTTCCTTTGAAAAGTATATTATAGATGTTTTCAATGATTAGGTTGTGAGAAATGAAAGTAATGATATTTACCTTCTTGAAAATTTCATAGAGATTTTCAGAAAAGCTTTAATGTGTATGATTCATATGAAATAAATGGAAAATTTAAAAAGTTCTAACTTCTGTTAAAATAAGTACTTTAAAGCTGAAATATATTACTTATGATATTTTTTTCTATGATAGATGATATTTGATTAAATATACTTTTTTCAGAAAGGAATTTTATTTTTCATACGTTATGAGGATTACACAGTGTCAGATTTATTCTTATTGAAATGTTAAAATTTTTTGGTAAAAATGGGAATTAAAATGCAACAAATGCATCTTAAAATCATAAAAGCATGTACAAAAATAGCGTCTGCCATAAGGTATAATATGAAATTAAAACACCAAAACTTGTAAATAATGTTGTGAAGGTAAAGGATATTCGATTCATTGTAAATATATATATATATATATATATATATATATATATATATATATATATATATATATATATATATATATATATATATATATATATGTATGTATGTATGTATATATATGTATACAGGGTGTCCCAAAACGACCGCATAAACTCTGCACAGCTAGATTCCTCGTTGGGAGTACATAAAAACTGCCCATAGAAGCGTTCCTGTACGATCCATAGTTTACGAGAAAAATACGAAAAACAAAGTATGACGTCACTGCCAGTGCAAGAAAAAATACTTTATTGAACATATCAACAGCATGCACAATTTAAAGCAGATGTTCAAAGTGTCCGCCGTGCATGTCGAGGCAGGCTTAAGCACGCAGTGGAATGGCCGTCATCATACGTTGCAGCATCGCGGGGTCCACCGAAGTACAAGCAGCATGCAGATGAGCAACTAAGTCCATTTGTGTTGTCACCTCATTAAATACTTCAGTTCAGATTCCATCATGTGTGTCATTTTGTCGTGAATTTTTACCATGATTTTATTAACTTCCTTTCTTGTTTGTGTGTGTGTTTGTCCGGTACAAATCTTGCAATCGATTTTTAACTAACTTCCCGACAAGCTAGACATTTGAAACTTTTAGAATAGCTCAGAACACGATGACAATGCATAATTTTAATACTTTTATAGAGTAAACATGCTCACTTCTACCCAGACTTGGGTGTATATAATTTGAAGTGGCACTCTATTTGAATTCGAAGCAAACACAGTTTATACATGAAACAATGTTTATTGAATTCGTTGCACATATAATTGGCTTTTACAGCAATAAGCATGCGTACTACTTGTACGGAATGTATAAACACAGCTTTCAAGAACAATATATTTTTATACTCACGAACAGTAAGTCAAACCAGCAGTACTGCCATGTAAACTTCTGGCCCGCTAAGCACTAGCGCAGGATAACACCTTTTCAACCTTAACAACCTCTCCTTTCCATTAATGACGCTGCGTGGTATTTATACTAAGCGCGTATGCCGTAATTAGCATATCTAAAGCAGCTTCTTTAATTCATTAATTCAAAAGTTCGATTCTTGTGAATCGAATCTTGTGTATACCTTACACTTTTAGCCATCTTTATTCCGTATTTTAAAGTCCATTGCGTAGAAATACGAGAAGCATGTGGTGCCAAAAGTAGCTGCGCTACAGGCGCCATCTATTAACGTAATAGTGAACCAAGCATATTACATTTTCATTCCAATGGGATAATTTTTCTTTATGCCCACATGCTAGATTCAACAGAAAATTTTAAAACATGGTATATAAAAAGTAATTTTATCTTGTAATTATTATCAATCTGCTGTGTGCCTTACCCTAGCACTAAGTGATTTGTTTTATGAATTTCTAGGCTGTAAAAGGAATATTTCAATAACACCCCACGTGTGATATTTGCATTGAAGAAAATGCCGCCCGCCTCACCTAAGAATAATCATGATGCAAACCGTCAACTTGTAGATCAAATAAGTTGGCGATGACACGACTTCTTATCCAGAGGTAGAAATTATTGAAAAATTTCGACTATTATTGAAAACTATATTTAAATTTTTATTCCATATTAACTGTTCGAAACAATGAGATAGGTATTCATGTATTTACTAATTTGGGCATTTACAAATGAAGAATATTCTAGAAAGTAAAATGTATTAAAACATAGTTTAGATACAGTAACTTTTTAATCTCCTAGAAATTCCTTTGGTGTTTAACCTGTATTCCATAAATCTCAACTATAAAAAGGTTCTCTATCATTCTAAGATTTATCATAATCGAAATAAGTATACTACTCTGGTTTTTATCTACCGCGCCATAGAATTTGAAACAATCAATATATATATATATATATATATATATATATATATATATATATATATATATATATATATTCTGTCATATCATGGAAAGAGATTGCTTCTGTAGCTGTGTAATGTATATCCTTCCCCACATCATGATTTATGACGTTTTGCCGAATTTTGGATTGCTGTATAGGTATTGCTATATTTTATTCGTTAGATCGTAAAAGCATCCAAAGTAAATAAATAAATAAATAAAATGCAGGTAAAATATTTTCCAGTTGTAGGAATGAGACATATATACACAGATACAGAAACATTTTCCTTATTGAAATCTCCAAATCAGACAGTCCGATTTACTCATATATATATATATATATATATATATATATATATATATATATATATATATATATATATATATATATAGTATATATATATATACATAATATATATATATATATGTACATAATATATATATATATAATATATATATATAGTATATATATATATAATATATATATATAGTATATATATATATATATACATAATATATATATATATATATATATATATATATATATATAGTATATATGTCAGGCCTGTGACGCAGCTGCAGATAAAATTAATATAACTCCACTGTGCTTGAGAAATATATAAAATGAAAGACGCAGGGTTTTACAGGAATTCCATGTCGTGCCGAGGCGTTTATTAAAACATTAGTTATCCAGTCCGATCCGCCAAAATCATCTCAACCCCCTCCAGCCGGAAAACGCGCGTCCTCACTCTATCAAAGATATCCCTAAACTGCGTATTTTTCTTTCTCGCACGTTCACGTTATACCACAAGCGTGGGCGATCATCCCGAGCCCCTCTCTCGAACACTCGGGGAATTGCGTCAGATTGCGCGTGCGAGCAATTCGGTGACCCTGAACTCTTCGCTGCGAAAACAATCTACTTCCTGAATTGGAAAACTCACAAGGACTTTAATAGAAAATTACCGTTTAACGCTTATTACTATAATTAAATATAGTTTATGCTTCTAGCATCATATATATATGTATATATATATATATATATATATATATATATATATATATATATATATATATATATATATATATATATATATATATATATATATAATCTTTAGTCGATCTTTATCGTCCTGGAAGTAACATGGATCCAACCCGTAAACTCCCACTACGTAGGAAGCACACTGTCATCCAAAATAGTGCAGTAGGCGTCGGCGTTGAGCTTACCATGATTTGGAACCAAGGGTCCCATTCCATACCAGGAGAAACCCACCTCCAGACCATAATTCCACCTCCGCCAACTTTTTTTCTGTGGGCACATATGCATTCTGGCAGAAGGACACAATGGCATCTGGCATCTCCAGGCAGATGCCAGAACCAGACGCCACCATCCAAATGGTAGAGGGTGAACCTTGATTCATCGGTCCAGAGAACCCGTTTCCACTGATCTGCAGTCCACTTTCGACGTGCTTTGCACCACATTAACCGAGTGGTGCGGTTGTGATCAAATGCTTATGGGCGGCAGCACGATCATGAAAACCAAACAGATGCACTTCCTTACCGACGGTATTCATCGAAACAACACTCCCGGATGCCTGTTGAAATTCCTGGACTATGTGGACCATCGGTTAAGTGCGGTTCTTCAGAATTTTTTCTGGATAGCACCCGTCGGATTCTATCTCCCAGTTTCGTGAGTCTACCGACTCGGGACACAGACCGCAAATCACCGCTCACCTTCCACTTCTGAATCACATAGGCCACTGTCGATTTTGGGTAATTCAGCTGGCTAGATATGTCCCTTAAGGATCGGCCATTTCTGTGATACCCGACGATTACACCTTTCTCGAAATCAGATAACTCTGCACTTCGTGTCATCTTGCATGCGACTAATGCCAATGATGTTTTCTACACGATATTTAACGGCGGAGGGCGGACCGCAGATATCGTCATTTGCATGGGTGTCTAAATACTTATTGGTAGACAGCGTATACATATATAAATATATATATATATATATATATATATATATATATATATATATATATATATATATATAAGGATTAAACATAAGACTAAAATATAGGGGGTTTTAGTAGCAAAGATTATCAAGAGGGGACGCCACCTGACGGTTATCTTTTTTCAGAAGAGAGATATTTTCATGCGGAGTAGTTACGTAAGGAGATCTTTCTGGAAATTCTAAAGCTCAGCAAGCAAAAAAGTTGTGCGGGAGTTTAACAAAGGAAATTTGGTTAGTCGGCACTTAGGTTTGAGAGAGGTAACACGTATGTCTTCACGATAGCTTAGAATGGGGTGGTTTGCTGAAATTTGTCGGAGCTCTGGATACTTGAAGATGTAATAAAAGCAAGTCAACAGAGCTATGTCTTTCATCTTTATTTCGGTGCACGATTGCATTTCATTAAGTAATAATTCATGACAACGAAACGTGTCATATATATATATATATATATATATATATATATAGAGAGAGAGAGAGAGAGAGAGAGAGAGATAATGAAATCCAAAGACGAGGTTAAATGTCTTTATAACTGACACGACGTTTTCGGTGGATGCCAAACTCATCTCAGTTTCGCTCGATTAGTTGAGTGAAACAATTTAAACTATTCTAACCACTATGAGTTCAACTAAATATTTTTCAAAAATTTATCTTCAGGACACAGAAACATTTATGATATATAGAACACTCTAGAGTCTGAGAACTGAAGGGTTTATTAAACAGTTCAATGCGCCTGCGATTCATCCATCTGTAATGATATTCTATAATTACCTTATGCGTCGTACCCCATTTCGGATGGGAATAGATACATTTGCTGCATCTTCATGTAACATGCTAACTTTAGACCGAAAATTAGGATACGGGGCATATGAATTAGATACTCAGACAGATAGCGAGAGAATGGGAAGTCGTTTAAACATAAGACACTGTTTTCTGCGTTTCTGCGATTTCGTAATTTTAAGTATAAACATTTAAGTTCATGAATTTTGCTATACTTTAAAAGATTTATCATTTTCAAGTGGTTTCTGCATCCTATATTTATTTTGAATAATATGAAAGTGAAATCATGAGTTAATTATTTAACGATGGAAAGTATGCAGATGCATACAAATCAATTGCTTGATTGATTTCGGTGATTTAAATATACAGTCGGACCTCTATTTAACGAAATCGCTAAATCCCCCAAAAAAGTTCGTTATATGGAAAATTCGTTATATAGAGATTTACCTTTTAAAATACTTTAAACTACATAAGACAGATTTTAAATTCCTAAACACTAAATATTATTAATAAAAGTAAATTACTCACACCTTTATTTTGTAAATTAATGTCTATTTGTTTTATATATCTTACCCATCAAGCAGAAATCTGCAAGAAAAACAAGAATAAAACAAAACATTGTCCGGGAATACACTGTATTTTCAATTTTAAAAAATTATATTAAAATTAAAGAATTTTAATGACATTATCGCATTTATTATAACAAGTAATTTTAAGCTTACATTACCACATGCGTCCTTAAATTTAATTATTGGTAAAGTTTGTTAATTTTGTCTGAGTTTTTTGTTCGAAAAAGTGCTTTATCTCATAATACGTCTCGCATCTTTGCAATGTACCAAAACCACTTCAGGCGTATTTTCTTCAAACTGTAATCCGAGTCGGAATGTGTTAAAAGAAAGTTAATGTGTTAAATGTGTTAAAAGAAAGAATTAGTCTGAAATGTTTAGAAATATTTTGAGAAATATGGAGAAAAAAAATATTGAATCACAAGAAAAAGTTCGTTAAATAGAGAATGCACTTCGCTATTTGGAGGTTATTTTACGAAGAAATTAGCAAATTGTTCTTGGTTCCAAGAAAAAGTTCGCAAAATAGAGGTTCGTTAAATAGAGGTCCGACTGATAGAGTATTTGTAACACCCAAGAAAAAATTTACCTCGGATTCGAATGCTTTAAGGTGACTGCCTACGTTGAAAATGCCATTTTTGACTATTTTGATCAATTTAATTTTTTGCAAGAATCTTGTAACTCACTCTTTTCTCTTTTCAAAACAGTTTTGATTTTTATTCTACGTCAATTAGAAGCAGAGTTATAGCTATTTTAAAAAACATCGTCTAATACAAAATTTAAGTGACAAACAACTTTAAATGCGACCATTTTTTGACCATTTTAGTCAATTTTATTTTTTGCAAGAATCTTGTAATTCAATCTTTTCTCTTATCAAAACCGCTTAGATTTTCATTCTACATCAATTAGAAGCAGAGTTATAGCTATTTTAAAAAACATCGTCTAATACAAAATTGAAGTGACAAACAACTTTAAAGGCGTTTTTCTCAGAATTATGTTTTTTAGCAAAAATCTCTACCGTTATCATGATATTTCAGATAATAATGCATATAATTTGATAAAATTTTCAGGAAATGTTTTAGATGCTATTCTTAATGAAATGACGTACAATAATTGATGTATAATAAATAGTTTTTTGTTTGGGGCTGTTTTTATAAGGAAAGGAATGACGAATTGGGGAAAAATTTCATATTGGAACATAAAACCATATGAGACCAAATTACCATATGAGACCAAATTACCATATGAGACCAAATTTACCATATGAGACCAAAAAATCCTTAAAAAAACAATTTTTTAAAAAAATTGGCTCCGAACGTAGGCAGTCACCTTAAACTAAACAAACATGTTGCTGCAAGTGCATATAAATTGTTTATATCACTTTGTCATTTTGATATTAATTTTGCGAGAAAACGAAAAGGTGAAATCAAGATTTGCATGTCAAGGACGAACTGCATAGTGTATTTTTTCCTGAGAGATAAAATTTTCGATTGGATTTTTTTTCTGGATTTCCTTTTCTAAATTTAAATAATTTTTAATAGCCATTACAAAAGCATATGGGAGACCGCAAATGTAGAAAATGAATTCAGTGATCATTCATTGAAAACATCATATAATTATAAATAAAATGAAAAAATAAAATAAATGACTAATAATATGCTCAAGGGCATTTGAAAAAACTCATTTATTTTGGTTTAATGACTTTTCTGCCTCATTACCCTTTTTTCTGCAAAGAGATAAAATCTCTGAAGTCTTTTTATTATATTTTATTTCTTAACAATTTGTATTTTGTTTTTTAATTATGAGCTAAAAGCATTGTTGCTTGATAAACGTATAACAAAAATCTTTTTTATATCGTATCGGAAATCCTTCTTAGGCACAGAATGTTAAATTTCATGTTCATCTTTAAATCATGTCAAAGAAAGCTATTGTTCATAACTATAAAATAGCACGTACTTTCACACAAATTTTCAGATATATTTACGCATGCATTATACATATTACCAAAACTTCATTTACAGTTCTAGAAAATTGTTCAGCAAATTACTGCAATGTCTTGTGACGTCTAATGCTAAATTATACATTTTATTTCCTATTTTGATATTAGTCTGATATTATCTTTCACAATAATTCTTAGTTAAGCATTAAATTCTGAACACCTAATTCTGGGTAAAATGGCATCAAACTCAGCTGTAAACCTAAAAAGTGCGATTTCCAGTAATTAATTTGTTGGGTGGATTAAACAGCATAATTTGTCCCCTACCTAATTATCTGAAATAAAAAACCTTTCACAAGAAAGTAGACTTGATGAGGCTAACTAAAATGCCTTTATTTTTCTTATTTTACATAAAAACATAGTAAAAAGGGGGATCGATTTGATCCAATAGCTTGGAAGAAAAATATTTACAAAAACTTAACCATTAAACAAAAAAGAATACAGATAAGCGTGTCATGAACGGGCTAAAATTAACCTACTTTAATTTTGAAAACACCTACTTAAACTGAATGGTTAAGATTGGGATAGGTATAGGAAGAAAGAATGGATACAAGTTTAATGGCTCGACAATTCGTCGCAAACACATCTAAATATCAACCTTGCTGCTAAAACAGCTACTCACACAATGGCTGAAAGCCCCAACTCACTCGCAGAATAGTTACTGCTTAAAACCCCAACGCTGAAAAAAATACGTACATCTTAAATACTTGTTGTATTTACTTGTACAAACCCCATTGGCTGTGACGCGAGAGCTTCGTAATTCCAGTCCTGCCTTCAAAGTTGAAAAATATGCGTATTTATATTTAAACCATCCGTTCATGACACGTTTTTAAATGTCACGTTTTTCGATGAAGGGAAAACAAAAACTACATAATTTATCACAGTGCGAAACTTATTCATGCAGTTTAACCTAGAGTTCGGAAATATAATAAGCATAGACGACAATATTTAGCAGATTTGATTTAGAGATTTGATTGTTGGTGTACGAACGGATTATCACCTATAGCCTTAAATCTCGTACGTGTTAAGTTAGTATCGTTACATATTTCATATATGAACTGTTTTCTGAGGAAAAAAATAAATAAATTGGGAGACACGAAGTAGATAAAAATGAAAAGCAATCCAATTCAAAACTGACGTTTATTATCTACTAGCGGCCCGTCCCGACTTTGTCCGGGTTGAACAAAATATTATACCAATAAATTTCCAGTTGATAGCCAATAAATTGTAAATCTTTTTTACCTTAATAATAACCTAAATAATACCTTAAATTAATTTTATGCTAGTTAATAATTAAAATAAATTTTTTAAAAGAAAAAAGGCGTGCCGGAGAACGGCTAGGTTTGAACCGCTAGCGTTAGAACAGAAGCCCACCGCAATAGTACCACGATAAGGATCGTTGAAATCTTCGGAACAAAAAGCGGTAGAAGACAGTAGCGGAAACAATGGAGATTGTTAGGATTAAGCCCCTAACTTTATTTCTACTGATCAGATATACATAATATATAGCCTATGTCCATCTGGAATAATGTACCTTTCAAACAGTGAAAGACTTTTTCAAATAGGTACAGTGGTTCTGAAGATTACCCTCCACGTACAAAATCGCTCTCTCTCTTTATATATAAGTATAGATTATGTCAACAAAAAATTATAAAAAAATAGATATGATACATAAATTTTCCTTTAATATGTATACAATAGATTTTTTCAATAAACTACACAACATAAAATATATGTATCAAAATATATTATATATACAACATATTATATATACTTTTAAATTTATAATATATTTTAAGTATCTCTTGTACTTAGAAAAGGAATTTTGAAATATTTTCAAATGCAGACATACGGTAATGTCTGTAAATGCTATGTGAAAAATCCTCCAACATGTTTACAGTATTAAATTTTGAATATTCGTATTCAGTTTGATGAATAAAGTTAATAAAAACAGCAGTTACAGCAATTAAAGTCTTTCGTGTAATATTTTTTTCTAGAAAAAAAATTATTGCTCTTCGTGACGATATATTTATTCTGTGAGACATTATGTTCACAGAAAGTAATGACTTCTTATATAAGAGCAGCTTAAATTCATCAATGCATTTAGTCTCATAAGATATTAAAAAAATCTATATTTCTAGATAAAACATTTATGAATAGAAATAAGAATTGATTTTATACCTTATTTTATCAGCTATTATATATAAAAATAGTGTTTTATCTTTTCGTAAGAGTAATGCTGCATAATCTTATGTTTTTTACTAACTTTTCTGGCAGCAATCTTGAGACAAATTTATCTGTATAAATTTGTCTGTTTAAATCTTGTTTTATGTGTTTAAATGTATTACATATTTTAAGTATCTCTTGTATTTAAAAAAAAAGGAATTTTGAAATATTTTGAAATGCAGCCATATAGTAATATCTCTAAATGCTACTTGAAAAAAATTCAAACATGCTTACAGTATTACATTTTGAATATTCGTATTCAGTTTGATGAATAAAGTTTTAAAAACAATAAAAGTCTTTCGTGACATCTTTTTCTAGAAAAAATATTAATGATGTTCATGAAGAAATATTTATTCTGTGAGACATTATGTTCATAGAAAGTAATGACTTCTTATATAAAGTTTTACAGCAATGACATATTATACTCAAAAATGCATATTTCCGGATAAAACCTTTATGAATAGAAATAAGAATTGATTTTATACATTATTTTATCAGCTATCATATATAAAAATAGTGTTTTAGCTTCTCGAAAGAAGAGTAATGCTGCATAATGTTATGTGGTTTAATAACTTTTCTCGCAGCACTCTTGAGACAAATTTATCTGTATAAATTTGTCTTTTTAAATCTTGTTTTATGTGTTTAAATTTATTATATATTTTAAGTATCTCTTGTATTTAAAAAGGGAATTTTGAAATATTTCGAAGTGCACCCGTATATTAATGTCTGTAAATGCTACTTGAAAAAAATTCGAACATGTTTACAGTATTACATTTTGAATATTCGTATTCAAAATGTAAAATTAATCTAGCAATGAAGTTAATCTAGCAGCTTAACTTCATCAATGCATTTAGTCTCATAACATAATCAAAAATTCTTATTTAGATATAAAACCTTTATGAATAGAAATAATAGTTGATTTTATACGCTATTTCATCAGCTTTCAAATATAAAAACAGTGGTTTAGCTTTTCTTAAGAAGAGTTATTCTGCATAATCTTATGTTTTTGATAACTTTTATCACATCATTCTTGAAACAAATTTATCTGCATAATACATAAAATTTATTTAGTTCCTCTCATTTATTCTAAATTATTTTTTTTCTTTGAGGGCATTACGCTATAAAGAGTGAAAATCCTTGGAAGGTATTCTACTGAAGGTAGTTTAATACGGAACAAATTTTAACAGTTTAAAAATGTTAACTATTATAAAATTCAGTTAATCTTATCATCTAGAGACAGATTCCAACTGAAATCTTTGTTTTGTTGTGTTTAATGTTGATATCATTTTATTTTCCAATACTGCGTTTTTAAAATAGCTTATGAGTCTGAAAATTTTGTATTATAAATACTAAAAAAAATGTTTAAAAGAAGTTAAAATATTTACGGTCTTCAAATATTTTCAAATAGATTTCTGAAATAAACGTAAATTAATTTTATATTTAATTCTACACATGTCCTAAGAAATATGAATGTGAAAAAGATCAGAATGTTATGTATATACCCTGCCAAACCATGGAGTCCCGAGCGAAGGCTCTTTCGATACGAAATCAACGTCCTATTCAGTTATGCTACCTAGGAAATAACAGTGATTTAACTTTTCTCTCATAACCTATTGAACACCAACGACTTTGTGTGTTGGCATTTTCATACTCATTTATCTGTTTAATCGATAAAGAGGAAATTTATTCTGCATAAATTTTTGTCATTTATTGCCATGTTTTTATTTACTTGCTTTCTTGTTTGTGTGTGTGTTTGTCCAGTACAAATTTTGCAATCGATTTTTAACTAACTTCCCGACTAGCTAGACATTTGGAAGTTTTAGAATAGCTCAGAACACGATGACAATGCATTTTTTAAATACTTTTAGCCATCTTTAAGCAGATTTTTACCATGTTTTTATTATTTTCAGTTAATTTTGTTTTGTAGACTGGTGCAGCCATCTATCGGAACGGGACCGAAAAGTTAAACGCAAGTTAACTTCAATTAACTTCATTTTCTTTCAAGTTAATGGGATAATTCATAAAAAAATTTTAAAAAAGTATTTATTGATACATTAAATTGTCAAATTTATATGATTCAACAGAAAATTTAAAAACATGGTACATAAAAAGTCTTTTTATCTTGTAATTTTTTTTAATATCGGTATGTCTTTTGTCCAGCGGTGGAGCGCCTCTGTTGTAAAAACCTGCTACGACAGGGTCTTTAATCACTGATCTCCGACCTTAAGATTAGTGAATCATCCTTTAAAGCTGCTGTGTACTAACCCTATTGGATTATTTCACCTCAATTTTAACCTATGGAGAAAACTTGTCTACTATTTACAGCTACATAAATGCTGATAATCCAATAAAAATGACATTTTCATTTAGCCTGAACTTTTCTGCGCCTTGCAACAGGATTCATTTTATAAATTTCGTCCATCAAATGAATTTATGAGTGTTTAAAGCGCTCTATACCAGATTTCTTTCCCCGAAAAATTTAAATTTAAAAATATTTTTTGAATTTTTTTCTAAAAACGAAAAATACCCCAAGATGTGAAATTTCTTTCTCTATTATGGAATACCTTTTTAATTTTTTTTTCAATCCAATTCGGGAATCCTTGGGAAAAAATTTTCCATACGTTAACACTGAGGTGAGCAAATACAATAGGTTTAGTACACAACCGCCTTAATGCTGCCACTCCAATGTTAGGATCTCTGATTCTGAATGTATTTTCAGCATGCCTGTGTTAATTTAAAATTTTATTTATAATTATTTACTTAAATTACCTTATATGCGATCAGAAATCTATGCAAACTATATTTGTATAATTAAACGCATATTTTCTTCTCTAAGGTATTGCCGCAATTTTAAGGAATCTTTTATTAAAGTTTCTAATGGCAAGTAATAAACAAAAACAAAAACAAAATGTACAACAAAACACACAAAATAAATGTAATACGAAGTAATAAACAGGAACGCATTGATTTCTCAATGAAATTTAAGGAATATAAAGCTAGATGAATTGATTTTAATTTTTATTCAAATATGAATGCATATTTCTTTTTCTTTTTAACAAAATAAAAAGTCATTTCTTGTAACTAAAATAAAATAAAATTCTCGTAATTAGTAACCATTAAAAAGGTATGTCAGTGATAGAGTAGAACCAAAAACTTTTAGAAACAACATCAATCAAACATTTAAATTAGTTAGAATTTTCATGAAAAAAATCTGAGTATTTAGAGAAACGGAAAACGCACGCAAACCTCTCAAAACTATTTAAAGTGGAACTAATTTTGCTTGTTCCAGAGCATAACTTTGTTTCTGTAAATGCAATTTATTTAAACACGCGAAGTAACATTCATTAATCGAAGAACTGCATCCTATTACACTCATTGCGTCATGAAAATTTCCGGTGAAATTGATGTAAAGTAGGTCAAACCGGGTTCAAAAGTGAGTTAATAAATATTGATTATCATTATGCACAGAAATAATGATAATCTATATTTGGGTTCAACTATTTGGGGTCAAGCTATTTGGGTGGTCGAAATACGAGTAAAATATGGATGGTGGAAAGTAAATGAAGGTTCACAACCTCTCTTTACCAAGAAACAGCTGCTTTTGTCTTTTAATGAGGAAAGCTTATTGTCTAAGAATAATGTTTCCTGTACACATTTTAATTCATTGTTAAAATACAGCTTTTAATTTTAGCTTACGGGGTCCATTTTTCCGATTCTCTCTTTACAATGGGAAATTTCATACCCCCTCTGTACAAACGGCCATTAAGGGGGTTATAATATATATATATATATATATATATATATATATATATATATATATATATATATATATATATATATATATATATATATATATATATATACATATATATATACATACATATATATATACATATAATATATACATATATATATATATATATATATACATATAAATATATACATATATATATATATATATATATATATACATATATATATATACATATAAATATATACATATATATATATATATATATATATATACATATAAATATATATATATATATACATATAAATATATACATATATATATATACATATAAATATATACATATATATATATATATATATATATATATATATATATATATATATCTATATATATATATATATATATATATATATATATATAAATATATACATATATATATATATATATATATATATATATATATATATATATATATATATATATATATATATATATATATATATTCATTCTTGGGCCCGTATTCTTGGGATACATGCTATCCCACAACGTAAGGAAAAGGTTAAAGTACTTACGCACATAGTGTAGTTAAATCACAACTTAAACTTTTTGAAAAAGCAGACGTTTTTGGTGATATTAACTATAGATTTGACTGCAGTTGTAAACTTCATGAATTTTTTAACTGGGCAATGGTAATTAACCCTTCAGCGGGCGCGCCAATTTTTGGAACGCCAGCAGGCGCGCGTTGCATAAAGTTGAACGCCTCTTTCAACCTTGATAATTCATTTTGTAATGAACTTTTTTTTTCAAATTAAAAATAATAATTCTGAGTTTTAAGACAAGATATAAAATATTGATAATATTGATATATATTTATAATTAAAGGCCAAAGAATGCAGATACAATAGCCTTATTTCAAAACTGTCCGGTTTTATGCATTTAAGGACAACTTGCGAATCGATTCCTATTATGTTCAAAAACCTAAAAAACAACGAGATTGTCCATCTTCGTGATATGCGGAATACCGTGCAATAGCTGCACATTTGATCTACTACATTAACTCATAATTTTGTCGTATTGCAATCCAGTATAATGGCTGGTTTACCACAGTTAAATCACGACTAACAATGAATGGAAAGGAATACAAGGGTCAGAAAATCAGACCTGCATTAGAAAGGGTGTACCTATAAATAGAAACTGCTTAGAACGTTCAAACCTTACTTGTAAAAACAAACCATTGAAAATTACAAAAATGTTGCACTGAATGTGGACTCTTGAACTTCCTGTTTTTGAATTTAACGTTTTATAGTTTCCCTAAGCAGTTCCAAATATTTTACTTAACTTACTGTGTAGGGTAGGTGGGGGCAAAGGTTTGCAGTTTTGAGTTTTGGGTTTCTTACGGGCCTCCGTTAGATCCTATCGCCCCAAAAAGTCACTTGTATTGTAGTTGGGTATCCCCTCTACCTTCTATAAAATAATGAATTTTTTCCCGAAATATTTAGTCACCAATTTTTTAATTTTACCAAAAGACCTGTTTGCGAACCTTTACCCCACTCGTTGGTTTCTTACTGGATAGGCATCGAAAATCACAAAAAGAGTTGTCTAAATAATTTTATTTCACATTTTGTAATCTTTTTAAAGGTGTTACATATATGGAAAATCACAAATTGAACAGGTTAATCTCAATAATTTTTTTCTTAAACTAAATAACTTCAAAATGAAATATCAACTATTAACACAGAAAGTTGAATCCAACAAAGAAATTCACAAAATGAAAAGGGGTTATTCTCAATAATTTTTTTCTTAAACTAAAGACTTCCAATTAAAATATCAACTATTAACACTATCGTTATATTATATCTTAGGCTTTACTCATTCTTTTAAAACCCGTAAAAATTAAGCAAATTAAAGGGATGGGGGACATTACAAAGCAAGTTTTGAAATTTTTACCTCAGAGATATGAAATAGGCCATAAATATTCATTAAAGTAAAACTATTTCAAACACCTTATAAAATTTTATAAATATTTAAAATTTTATTTTTTATATTTACAAAATTGAAATATTTATTATGTTTTTTAAAATGCTCCTTGCGATCCAATTTTTAACCTTATCCTTAATTTTGCATTTAGATTGCTTATACATTTTGATCAGGGTTATGTTTTGATTTGTGCTTTCGTTGAATAATTAATTTTTAGGAAATATTTTTATGCTTGTACTCTGAATTCTCGTGAAATTTTTGTACTTTTCCACGCTTAAGTTAAACTTTGATAATCTGAATGATGTCTTAACCTGAAATGGATACATAACTTTATTTTAATGTATAAGAGGAGTCTTTGTAATAAATTTTATAAAATTTCGTCAAAATTGTGACGCAAGGAGCATTTCAAAAATTTGCAAATCTGGAAATTACTCATTTAGAGTTTTTTTCCCTAACCAGACCTTCGAAGCTTATAATGTCTTGCAACAACATTTAATTCCTTTATCTTGTAAAATAGGTCTTTGTTCAGAGCTATTTTATTTTTGTGTTGTACTAATTTATTTTATTTTTAATTTATGGATTTTCAAGCATTTTACAAAAAAATTTCTGATTAAAAACAGGCAGTTTTTATCAAAAACCATATTTTTTTTTTCAAATTACAAAAATGTGAATTCCCATTAATAATAAAAGACGTTGTTAATAAGGATTCCTAATGAAAAGCGGACATGAAACAAATGTTAATAGTTAGAGCGGCAAAGGTTTGCAGATGGGGCAAAGGTTTGCACTGCGAACCTTTACCCCATGACTCCTGCAAACCTTTACCCCATTTCGTCCTGGTTCTGTTTCTGCAGAATGGACGCCACTGTATTTGAGTTAACCCAAAACTTAAGGTAGGATTTGAAAGGTTATTTACCACCCTAACATGCGAAAATAAGCCCAAAATAGTTCGTGAGTTTGAGTGATGCTCAAAATTACTCAAAAGTTGCAAAAAATTACATTAAAGGAGACGAAAATAAACTTACCTCATTTTCTCTGCAAGAGGGGGTCTTAACTCCAATATTTTTTACGAGGCAACTGACTGGAAGTAGAGGAATGCACTGCCTACCCTATTCTTCCTAAAACTCTTCCCGGTCATTTTAAAATGTATGTCCGAACCTTTGCCCCATGCGAACCTTTGCCCCCACCTACCCTACGTTGTAAATCAAGTCATCAGCGACGGTCGAAGGGCAAAAAGAAAAAAGAATTAAATGGTTGATAAAGGGAAATCACGGTTTTTTTTAAAAGAGGTAAAGCAACCACCTATCGCATGCGTTTTCATAATGTTTAATGAATAACTGAAATATTAACACATTTATAATACAAATGGTGTATTATAATTTTAAGTCAACGATTAGGAACAAATTAAAAATTTCTGATTTTTGTTTTACTTTAAAATGAAGTCTTTTAATTTTGCGATTCAGATTGAAGAGTAGCTTACTCGTAAAAAAATTTTATTTCAAATTGGTATCATTGAAATATTTAAATTAAGTAAGAAAAACCGCTGGTTGATGATCAGGTTATGCAGAGTAAAGTAAAAACCAAAACTGAGCCAAAATTTATTGCAAATCTACTTGAATGAAGTACGAAAGGATGGATGAACAAGCAATATATAAAAAAAAATGTAAAGTCAATTCCTACTCAGGTCAACAAAGAAAAATTTGAGTGTGAACTAATAGTAGGAATTGAAAAAAAGGATTGCCTGCCAGAACCTTGCCTACTGTGCGAGATAAAGAGAGAGAAAAAGTTATCCACTAGAAGTTTAAAAAAAATGTATTTGAACTTGTCTGGATGAATAAAAAGTACTTTTATTAACGATTGAAAATTTGAACAAGATATAGGGTAGGTGGGGGCAAAGGTTTGCATTTTTGAGTTTTGGGTTTCTTACGGGCCTCCGTTAGATCCTATCGCCCCAAAAAGTCCCTTTTATTGTAGTTGGGTATCCCCTCTACCTTCTATAAAATAATGAATTTTTTCCCGAAATATTTAGCCACCGAATTTTTAATTTTACCAAAAGACCTGTTTGCGAACCTTTGCCCCAATCGGTGGGGCAAAGGTTCGCACTGCAAACCTTTACCCCACTCGTTGGTTTCTTACTGGATAGGCATCGAAAATCACAAAAAGAGTTGTCTAAATAATTTTATTTCACATTTTGTAATCGTTTTAAAGGTGTTACATATATAGAAAATCACGAATTGAACAGGTTAATCTCAATAAATTTTTTCTTAAACTAAATAACTTCCAATTAAAATATCAACTATTAACACTATCGCTATATTATATATTAGGCTTTACTCATTCTTTTAAAACCCGTAAAAATTAAGCAAATTAAGGGGATGGGGGACATTACAAAGCAATTTTTGAAATTTTTACCTCAGAGATATGAAATTGGGCATAAATATTCATTAAAGTAAAACTATTTCAAACACCTTATAAAATTTTATAAATATTTAAAATTTTATTTTTTATATTTAAAAATTGAAATTTTTATTATGTTTTTTAAAATGCTCCTTGCGATCCAATTTTTAACCTTATCCTTAATTTTGCATTTAGATTGCTTATACATTTTGATCAGGGTTATGTTTTGATTTGTGCTTTCGTTGAATAATTAATTTTTAGGAAATATTTTTATGCTTGTACTCTGAATTCTCGTGAAATTTTTGTACTTTTCCACGCTTAAGTTAAACTTTGATAATCTGAATGATGTCTAAACCTGAAATGGATACATAACTTTATTTTAATATATAAGAGGAGTCTCTGTAATAAATTTTATAAAATTTCGTCAAAAATTGTGACGCAAGGAGCATTTCAAAGACTTGCAAATCTGGAAATTACTCATTTAGAGTTTTTTTCCCTAACCAGACCTTCGAAGCTTATAATGTCTTGTAACAACATTTAATTCCTTTATCTTGTAAAATAGGTCTTTGTTCAGAGCTATTTTATTTTTGTGTTGTACTAATTTATTTTATTTTTAATTTATGGATTTTCCAGCATTTTACAAAAAATTTTCTGATTAAAAACAGGCAGTTTTTATCAAAAACCATAATTTTTTTTCAAATTACAAAAATGTGAATTCCCATTAATAATAAAAGACGTTGTTAATAAGGATTCCTAATGAAAAGAGGACATGAAACAAATGTTAATAGTTAGAGCGGCAAAGGTTTGCAGATGGGGCAAAGGTTTGCACTGCGAACCTTTACCCCATGACTCCTGCAAACCTTTATCCCATTTCGTGCTGGTTCTGTTTCTGCAGGATGGACGCCACTGTATTTGAGTTAACCCAAAACTTAAGGTTGGATTTGAAAGGTTATTTACCACCCTAACATGCGAAAATAAGCCCAAAACAGTTCGTGAGTTTGAGTGATGCTCAAAATTACTCAAAAGTTGCAAAAAATTACATTAAAAGAGACGAAAATAAACTTACCTCATTTTCTCTGCAAAAGGGGGTCTGAACTCCAACATTTTTTACGAGGCAACTGACTGGAAGTAGAGGAATGCATTGCCTACCCTATTCTTCCTAAACCTCTTCCCGGTCATTTTAAAATGTATGTGCGAACCTTTGCCCCATGCAAACCTTTGCCCCCACCTACCCTATATATAGAGAGAGTGTGAACTAATAGTAGGAATTGAAAAAAATAGCCATTTAACACTTGAAGTTAATGAAACTCCTTATCAGAGCTTACATTTACAAAATAACCTAACGTTAAGCCAGAAATTTTAAACCACAACGTGTTACTTTTCAATGACATCTTTCTTGCCCAGAACACAACCCTGCCCGCTTTAATCTTGTTTCTAGTCTACATACACTAGACGCAATTTGCTTTTTTCTCCTTAATTGTCTTTTTTTAACCAGAAGTTGCTGATGATTGGCGTGTAGTGAATTATTTCCTTCACTCATAGTTACCTCATTTTCGAAATTCGTCGCTTTGTCGCACTTCATGATTTCTATATCTACAATTGCTTCGTCTCAAAGGAAATCTTCGCAGAAGTTTGTAAAATATAGGAATTATATTAACGGTGATAGGAAAGTAACCTTAACAAAAAAACTAGTTTGGATTTCATACTGTTTCGGAACTTAAGACTAAACAGTAATTCATCACACGTTGATGTGAATCAATATGTAAACGATGTAAGTTGTCATCACAAGGCAAGATAAGAATTTCTGCCCACCAGCTAAATAGAAGTTTTCTATTTTAAAACATTTCAAATTTTTGAAATAAATTTTATGGTCATCTATACAAGTGGTTCCCAAGCTTTTTCAGCTGGCGACTCACCTTTCCTTATCGGAATACTTCCACGGTCCATCGGTCCATGGTGGAGTAAAAATCCTTATTTGTATCGTACCCCTTCCTTATGTATATATCATTTACCATCAAATATTGCAAAAATAAATAAATAAATAAATAAATAAATATATATATATATATATATATATATATATATATGTAAATATATATATATATATATATATATATATATATATATATATAAATATAAATATATATATATAAATATAAATATATATATATATATATATATATATATATATATATATATATATATATATATATATATATATATATATATATATATATATATATATATATATATATGCGTTTTTGAAGATACAGATTGATTATTGATAAACATTTTGTGTTCGGATTTGAAAATGGTTGACAAAATATAAGCACTTTGTATCAAAACAGTTATTTGCAACATATGCAACAAGTGGTTTCATACTCACTAACAAGTGTTCCTAGGTGAAGATAAAAACTACAATTATAAAAGTACACAAAGACCATTTTAATAGTTTTAGCATCGAGTCGAGACCCACCTGTAACCCTCAAGCGACCCACTAGTGGGTCGAGACTCACCGGTTGGGTATCGCTGATCTATACTATTGGTAAAAGAAGTCTCGTAAGCTTTAAAAGGACTTGCAATATTTCTTTGAAGTATAACTAAAAGTAAGGAGTAAACAAAACCTAAACGTAATCACACGAATCTCTGAGATATAAAATTATTTCAGTTGTAACCCTGATGCATAAAAGGAAAAACATAAAGTGAGAAAATTATTTCTTTTATTGAATTTAAATATGAATTGATTTTGCTTTGCGACTAGCGTGTCGAGAATAGGGAAAGAGAAAATAAATGTTTCGATAGCTCTTCGAATGCGAAATAATGTTGTATAAAATGATGAATTATTCAATAAGTATTGAAAAATAGTCTATGAATTTCAAACGAGAAAGCATAATGTTACTCAGTCACTAATGAGAAGTGCTTTGCAAGATAGGAAAAGAAATGGATTATCAATTTTAATGCAAGGAAATGATCGATTCTAAATAGAAATATTAGTGTAAAAAATTGTGGCATTAAATACATTTTTCATTATGAATTCATTGCACATTTTGCATTAGGACTTTTATAAGAGCGTAAAATATACTTTCATTCTTATGCAAACGAATAACATCTTTTATGCTCATGTAAAAATATTAATACTTCATAACATTTATATGGAGTTAACATATTAAATTCCGTACAGTAACATTTAAAACTTGAGATATATATGTTACTTCAAATACATTAAATAACATCGCCTTAGGGTAATTTTTGTGAACTTTTTAAAAGTCTATGCACCAGCTTGAGCACTTATAGCACAAATATTCAATTCATCGATACCTTAAAAAATTTTAATTTTGAAATAGATAGACACTCGTCGAAATTATATTGATTTTTATATTACCTGCATGATGTAATAACTTAGGGAGATATTTAAGGTTCTCAAACATATAATGAACTGAGTATTATTATAAACAAATTCTACGTATTAAGAAAAATCAGACTATATTAATTAAATAAAACATGTAAAAATCAAGTTTAAATCTATAAAATATGTTACTTATGGATTATAAGTAGAAGGATTTTTTTGTCTATATATCGTCATTATAGATTTCATTAAAGGGAAATTTTATTAAACTCCATGAAAATTGAACCAAGCGTCACAAACATATTATACCGTAGAATTTTTTATTTTTTAATGAGAAAACTTTTATTTTTGCATATCTGAGGCATTTAAAAAAACATTTTTAATTTGCTACGTATTTTAATTTCGAAGTATTATGATTCATATTATTGATACGAATTATTAGGAAAGAAGAGTTACGGATGATTACCTACGTATTCATCTCATGAATCTGATTTAATTTTTTTTTATCATTATTAAAACCTATGGCTAAATAATAATAAAAAATTATTATCTAATGATCTGAAAAATTACCAATTATCTACTTTTATTTTAAATCTGAGGCTTTTAAAAAAACGTTTTTAATTTGCTATGTATTTTATTTTAATACGTATTTTTGCTTTAAAAAAAATAAATAAATAAATAAATAAATCAAATTCATGAGATGAATACGTAGGTAATCATCAGTAACTCTGCTTTCCTAATAACTTGTATCAATAATGTGAATCATAATACTTCGCAATTAAAATACATAGCAAATTAAAAATATTTTTTTAAAAGACTCAGATTTAAAATAAAAGTAGATAATTGGTAATTTTTCAGATCATTAGATAATAAATACTTTTTCCAATCGCTTCAACTTTTAAGACTTCTGCAGTTACTATATATTGAAATACTGTCTCTGACATTATTAAATGTATAATTATTTACTACAGGAGAATAAGTGTAAACCATATCCTTACGAAATACATATTGATTATTGTTTTGCTACTGAGTCAGTTTAGTCTATCACAAACTTTCTGTGTTTTGAAAAATTTTAGTTTTCAAAAATTCAGCTTCCTTATTATCATCACAATTATTAACATGAAGGGCCTCCAAGGAAATTCACCTTCCACCACATGCACATTAACTCAAAATATCAATTTAATAGAGCTTTTAAGGGTACAGTGATTTCCGCTTATAAGAATCACGTTTGTTATTACTGTTTTTGATTCTTATAAGCGGTTGATTCTTATAACCGAAATTTAGATTTTTGGACAGGCACACACACCTATATATACATATATTAGATAATTTACTATAAAATACTCTTTAATTTACATTAACTATCTTTTATTAAAATTATTTTTTTATAGTTTTAAAAATAAAACTTAATTTTTATATAAGTAGATACGCATGATTATAGTAAGAGAAGAAAAAATACAATATTTGTTACAAGTTACAACATACCTGCTTAACAGTTTTAACATTTCAACTACAGGGAGGGAGCAAGAAAAAGATTTCTACGGTAGTTTGACATAATAAAGTTTTCAGAAGGCTGTTTATACCTCTTTCAATACTTATAGTCTCAGACGAAGATTTACTCGGACGGGTAAAGTTGCCCCCGGGTCAAGCTAATAGGACATTGTTGTGGTAAAGCGTTTAAGGGGAAACTATTATGTTATGTCTAATAAAGAAAGGGGTGAATTTTACTACTATATTCCATCCCATCTTATCAATCTTTCTTTAAAAAAAAGAAAGAACTTCGTGCCTTTTGAGGGTTTAAGTGGCTTTTTTTGAAAAATGAAGGGAAAGCGAAGAGTGTAAACTGATTCTTAAAACCGGTGGATTGATTCTTTAAAGCGAAAATTTTAACATGGAAATAATTCATTTGTTTTTGTTTTCTCGATATTGATTCTTATAAACGGTTGATTCTTATAACCAGTGATCACTATAAGCGGTGGTTACTGTACTTCTAACATTTAATGCTCCTCAGCAATGATGGTCAATTAAAGATGGCTAATATAATAACAGTTAAGGCGACAATGGACCATGAACAACTTTTTTTTATTTTATTTATCAACCAATTGCTATTAAATTTTGTATACTTACACAGTATTGTTTAGAGATGGAAATTCAAAATTTAAAAAAAAATCATAATGTAATTAATTAAGATATTAATTAAAATCAGTTTGTTAATGACTCTATTTAAAAATGCTCCATGCGCATTCATTTTAGTCTCACATATCTAGTTTTCTCTTTTAAGCTAGCTTTATATAGTTATAATAAAAGTTAGTAGCAATATTTGATTTACAGTCATATTTATAAAAACTAGAAAAGAAATCGATAAAAATAGGTCATTTTATGCAAAATTTTATCAAAATTTTTTTTTTAATTTTAAACATTTTAAGTTATTTTAAAATAGTATGATGAATTGATTACTAAGTTTTATTCTAACATATATAAATAATCATGTTATGAAATTTTATGAAAATTCAAGAAAAATTATGACGCATGGAACATTTTGAACTTACCGAAACGACATGAAAACTTGTTTTGAGAAAATGGCATTAAAAGTTTTAATTTGACTAACATTTCCATTGTTTACGTTTGAAAAAAATACTTATAACTCGGTTAATAATGATCGGATCAACATACTTTTTTTTAAATTTAAAGCTGATGAGTTGAAGAATCATTTTCTGAGAGAAAATAAAAATTGTTTTGGGGGACATATTTTTGTCAATCTGAAGGTCCCTTAATACCAGAGGACGATCAGACTTATAAATTGGCTTCCTGGAGCCTGTTTTAAAACATAGGTGTTATTGGTTGATTATAACCATATTTTATATTAACAACTTATTAACATTATCCCCTTATTCACAGCTAAGGTTATATTTACAGTAATCCCAAGAATAACCGACAATATCGATTCAGTAATTTAGTTTGAGTTGACAATCTCCACGACAGGACTGTGTCGTTCAAATGTACAATCTACACTATACGGAGAAGAGCTCTGTGGGATTATGAAATAATTATGTTTCTAGAACGTTAGATTAAATGGATGTACTGAAAATCATTATTTATAAGAAACTAGAAGGTAACCCGTCATTTTGACGTCATATTACTAATAATGACGTCATAATGGAAAAAGTATATGAAAGTTAAAAAATATCCCGAATTATCTAACAATATTGCATTTAATCCACACCTTGTAAAAGCAAACCCTTGCATTATTTTTTATTTATTTAGTTTTTCATGCAATTGGAGTAGTAGACTGCCATCCGACCCGTCATTTTGACGTCATAATGCTAATAATGACGTCATAATGGAAAAAGTATATGAAAGTTAAAAAATATCCCGAATTATCTAACAATATTGCATTTAATCCGCACCTTGTAAAAGCAAACCCTTTCATTATTTTTTTTTATTTATTTAGTTTTTCATGCGATTGGAGTAGTAGACTGCCATCCAGTTTTTTACAGATCACTACGCGATATGAATACTTGAGCTACTTGATTCATTCACATTCAAGTTTGTTTACTTTCAGAATTCATCGCAAAAGTAAACAGATTTTTCAAAAACTGTTAAATATACAGCTAAAAGCATCCAATTTTTTTTTAGTTCTGAATGTTTTATAGAAAATTAGGCCGAGCAAACGTGATTTGATGGAGAAGATATTAGTTTTTAGGTAAGAAAAAATTCTGATCCACATCTGAAATTGAAATTAAGCCTAACCGGCTGTTTGTTTACTGAGGGCTTCAGTTGAAAGATGAGTACAGCCCGGAGGTGTTATACAGAGACAACGGCTAATATATATAGGATGTATAACTAATTTCTAAAATATTTAGGTTTAGCTTTCTTGAAGATTCAAATGTCTGCAGATAAAGTGAGTGAACGACAGGAGAATAATAAAAATATATATAAGGATGTACCATGCAATATTTACAGCATTTTGCATACAGAAAGGAGACAGCAAGTAGGGTTTATACAAAAACCTACTTTTTGAAAAACCGGTTTTCGAATTCCAGATTTCCAAAAAACCGGTTTTAGCCGGCTTTCGAATTTTTGTCAAAAAAATAGAATAGGGAAAAATACTTTATTTAATTTATATAAAACTAGCTGAAAACCCGCGCTTTGCTACGGAGTACATTCAAATTAAATACAACGGTCAATATATGGAATTAATGCCAAAAAGAAATAAATATATATATTTATAATAAATGCGACGATCAATGTATACAATTGATGTAATATATATATATATATATATATATATATATATATATATATATATATATATATATATTCAAATTTTTCACATATCTTTTAATTTTTTGGTTCCTGGCTGTAGTGGTTTATGGCTTATACTGGTTTTTCACTTACAACTTTGTCTAATATATATATATATATATATATATATATATATATATATATATATATATATATATATATCTATATTTATAAAAAAAATCGTAAGGGATATTTACTTTTTTTAGATAATATCCAATCGTCTGCTGCATTAGAAAAAAAATTGTCTATTTAGTTGTTATGCACGTGACGATAAATTTATTTAAAGTACCAGAAAAAGAAATCATGTGATCGGAATTTAATAAATTAAATTCTAAAAATTAATCTTTAAAAATTCACAAAAAATCAGGAAATGGAGGTAAAAATTCGAAAAAAATTTCATTTTGAAGGAATTTTTATGATCTTTCTCGCGATATAAATTTTATAACCCTCAAATTATTATTTTAAATGCAAACTTTAAAAAAGTTACAAAATCAGCTTAAAAATTTAATTTAAAAAATCTAAGAAGAATTTTTCAAAAATCTTTCATAGTGCACCCCTACACCATAAGACGAATCGCCATGCAAAATTTCAGCCCTTTAGGTCCAGCGGTTTGGTCCGTGCGTTGTATGTCAGTGAGTCAGTTACGGAACTGTTTTATATATATAGATAACAAAAAACAAAGTCAATAACAAAGTCAAAATATAAAAAAAATTAAAATTAAGGATTACACGTTACTTACATAAAATAACGAAAACTCAAAGAAAAATTTCAAATTTCAAATAGTATTTTATATTTATTTCACTCATTTTAATTTTTCCTAAGAAAATAGGATTTTAAAAAACATAAAATATCCACTGAACGGTGGCTAAGTCTTGTTCTTATTTTGGACACAATATTGCCTGAAATTGAAAATACTCGTTCACTAGTTACTGAGCTTGGTTTTATAGTTTTCAGGGCATCAAATAACAAATTTAAGTTTTTGGTTCTTTTATTCGTTGCTTCAAATAATGGAAATTCAGCTTTCAGTGTCTTTGGATTTGTAAGTTTATCTTCAGTGTCTTCAAGAAATCAAATGCGTTAAAAATGAATTTTTACATAATAATTTGAATTATTTTAAACCGGTTTTCTTAATTTAAAAACCGGTTTTCAAATGTCACAAATTTATTTTAAAAACCGGTTTTTTAAAACAGGGTTTGAAAAACCGTCAAACCCTAGCTACAGGTAACCTTAAATTAGCAACCGAGAGATTACACTTTGAATCTTAACTGTTTTTGAAAACTTTCATACAAATTGATATGCCGACACCAGACATAACTTATTTTTTAGCAAACCTAACGCATACGTATAGAACTTTTGTTTGTACTGATAAATATCCTTGTTTTAAGATTCTCCATGCGTATAATGGCGAATGGAAAAAATTGTTAGCTAAACAGTTTTTAAAATATTCTTGCTCTAAGTACTATTTAGATTCTAAAATGAAACTATGGTGCATAATTCAAACTTCTCAGATCGTTAATTTACAAACGACATTATTTGGTAAATCAAAAGTTCATCGAAAAATTTACAAGTATATCAAATGAATTCCAGGGTTTTAAAAAATAATTTACTTGAATTTTTAATTATATTGTATTTGATACATTTTTGGTTTTCGTTCAAATATTATCGACAAATGTTTTCAGTATTATATTATCAGTTCAAAATTATGATTTTTTTACAAAATATATGTTCTTCATGAATGTTGTGATATTGAGAACTTTTTGTTTTAAATACAAAAAAATACATTAAGGAAATATTTAACTTGCTAATATAGAAAGTTTTTTTTCTATATTTTGCAATTACCGCAGAGTTCACAACTGTTTCATATTAACCTACGCAAAATATTTGCTGAGGTTTCTGGTTAAATCTTAAAATAACGACTTAGATATCCTTGATGAAAAGCATAAAAGTGGATGTATAAAATTTCAACCTTTCTTCGTACTTTTCAGTTAGTACTTTGACAGAAATTAATTGAATATCATATCGTTAATTAAATAATTTTAAAATCCTCTAATTAACGCTAAAACAAATTTTAAAGATCATGTTTTGTAAAAAACTGACTTTAATTTAACACTTCTGAAAAAAAAAGGTGAAAAATGATATCAACTTTGTATTCCTGTTAATTAAACATTTTATCACAAGAAACCAAGAGACTCCTTTTAAAAAACGATAAGGTAAATTGGGGTAACTGGGCCATAGATTTTCAACTTTTTTATATACTATACTTTTAACACATTAAAATTATACTGATATGTATAATTTTAAAAAATCTTTGTATTACATGCATTTCAGTCAGTCTTAGGGAGTCTGTTTAAGCTATGATATTGATTTTATATATATATATATATATATATATATATATATATATATATATATATAGATAGATAGATAGATAGATAGATAGATAGATAGATAGATTCTATATATATATATATATAAATATTGTATATATTTTTAAACAAAGGTGGCCCAGCTCCCCTGATAAATGGGGTAAATAGACCACCCAGGTCTATTTCTCATATGAAACAACAGAATCTGTTACTGAGTAACTGGGTCCAATACTTGCATATATAGAAAAAGAAAAAATTGTCTACCCCTGTTTAAAAATAATTTTTCAAAGCAATTACTAATATTGTGAGATAGATTGTTGTAAGATAGACCAGTGTTGCCACAACGGAGTGGAATTCTCCCCTAATATGTAAAGGAAAAATCTGGGAGGGGGATGGCCCAGTTACCCCATGGGCCCAGTTACCCCAACTTACCTTACTTTTTAGATGGCAGATCTTTTATACTTTTAAAGTCATCTAGCCAAAATAGCCTTGCAATCTGCTTCGCAAATACGCTACCTAATAAATTTCAATTTATAGTTCTAAACTTTACTTTTTTTGACAAAAATAGAGACAAATTACTTTAATTTATGAAAAGAGAGAGCGGAAGAAAAGCTTCTTCCTTAGTTTCTTTATTCATTTCTTCGCAGATTTAAAATTTTCTTATACTCTAAGAATGAAAATAGAATAATTTTTTCTTTTCATGAGTTATTTCAAAATTTAAATCCCCAGTAATTCATTTTTATTTCGAACTCTAAAAGACGGAGGGTTGTTTCTACGTCTCTTTCACGGTATATTAGCAGTTGATTTCATGCTGATTGAACAAGATCGGGAGAGAAAAAAAAAACGAAAAACGTGACGGTATTAGACTCTAAATTTATGCATCAGATACTTCGACATAATCGCCTGTAATTGAGACAGATGCGTCTCAATGGGTTATTAAAACTCAGGAAAAAAAACCTGCTTTTAACAAACATTGAAAACTATTTATTTCCACTTGAAATGCCTTTTAAAGGTTTATTGCTAGGTTGTATTTATAACTGATTTAAATCTTTAGTTATTCATTTTTTTTTTGCTTTTAATATGATAACTGATGAAAACTTTCGAATGAAAAATTTAAAACGGAATAGAAAACTTATTTTAATTTAAGATTTGTTTTAATGTGTGGTAGGAATATGAGTAAAAGTATATGGATTTTTCAGTTTGCAATTTTGTTTAGTATAAAATTTTTCCGGTAGGAAATGTTGTATAAATTTGCGACGTATTTCTAATGCATTTCTAGTCCGATGTTAATACACATAAGTATTTGCATATAATTTTTTGTTGATAAAATGAAGGTGGAAACATTTTACCGTACCTTGGTTAACTTAGAGTATTATATAATGACGTACTTTGCATATCATATTAAATACGTATTAGAAACTTGTTAGGAGAATTCTTTAAAAAGTCCAATTTTACATGAAACGATGCTAGTTAACTGTCGTTAGTTTAGTTTTGCTGGACTATTACGAGAATTTTGTTTAGACTAACAATAGTCTGTTTTCGTAAGAGTTCTTATCAGAGAAAAATATATTGCTTAAATTGTGAATTATTTTTGGCACGTATTTTGTGAATTATTTTTGGCTTGAACGATTGAGTCATGACTGTTGCGTCATACCCCTAGTTACATAATCTATTTTTTTCCTTATTCATTAAAATAATTGTGATTCCGTATAAAATATGAGTAAGTTTCATATAATCTATATATATAAAACAGTTCCGTAACTGACTCATTCATTCATTCATTCATTCATTCACTGACTGACTGACATACAACGCACAGACCGAACCGCTGGACCTAAAGGGCTGAAATTTTGCATGGCGATTCTTCTTATAGTGTAGGGGTGCACTAAGAGAGATTTTTGAAAAATTCTTCTTAGATTTTTTTAAATTAAATTTTTAAGCTGTTTTTTTTACTTTTTTTAAGTTTGCATTTAAAATAATGATTTGAGGGTTATAAAATTTATATCACGAGAAAGATCATAAAAATTCCTTTAAAATGAAATCTTTTTCGAATCTTTACCTTCATTTCCTGATTTTTGGTGATTTTTTAAAGATTCATTTTTAGAATTTAATTTATTAAATGCCGATCACGTGACTTCTTTTTCTGGTACTTTAAATAAATTTATCGTCACGTGCATAAAAACTAAATAGACAAAAAATAATTTTTTTTTCTTGCTAATGCGGCAGACGATTGGACATTATCCAAAAAAATATTAAAATACAGTAAAAGAAATGTTCTAGAAACTGTACTATATTAACTGTACTATATTCTTTAGTATTCTTTATATTAGATTTAATTTGAATATCTTCTTCTACATTATTTTGTCTATAAAAATATCCCTTACGATTTTTTTATAAATATATATATATATTTTACATCAATTATATACATTGATCGTCGTATTTATTATATATATATTGGCATTAATTGCATACATTCACCGATGTTTTTACTTTGAATGTACTCCGTAGCGAAGTGCGGGTTTTTACCTAGTTATCTATATATATAAAACGCGTAGGTATGCGGCACAAAAATCGGCGATATTTCTACATTCCGAATGGCAACGGCTCCAACTGCCAGATGTAAACATTAGCGGCCAACCACGTGTGTGTAGTGGTTCGACGTTAGCACGTAATTTAATACAATTTAATTGCTGTATTTTACACGTGAATAATTTTAATTTATTCACGAGATAATTTATTCTTTTGTTCCATCGGTTTTTCTAAATGTATGTAAGAGGACAAACTTTTGACAAAATATGTTTAGACCTTTCAAATCCAGTGGTTAGTCATGGACAGTTTATCTAGAGTCCGTTCTTTTGATTCTGTCACTGTAGTATCTTCTATGTCTGAAATACTCAACTGTACATATTAAGAAGTTTGAGGAATATCATAGTAAAATATTAATAACTGCATTATAATATTTTATAAGTAAGTAAGAGTTAATTGTATACAGTTTTTTTTAAAGTACTTGCTGAATTTTTTTCCATTTTCAAAGTGAAGAAATTTTTCCAACAATTTTTTATTTGGTATGATTAAGTGTAGATATCTGAATTGTGAACAATAGTACATACAGAGAGTGATGTAATCCACAATTTCTTTTAGTACTTGCAGAATTTTTACTTTTTTTTTAGTGAAAAAGTTTGTCTCTAACAATTTCTTATTTGATGTAATAATGAAGTGTAGATATCTTAATTTTGAAAAATATTACATACAAAGAGGAATGTCATTTTTAAAATCTTTGTTGTTGGGTTTCTCAATCTTATCTTTAACTCTGTTCTGAAGTAATGGAAATTCATATTTTTTTTTAATCCCGATGTTTTAGAATCCGCCTTATAGAGAATTTTGCAATGATTATAAATTTTTTGGCTGAGATCGCACTACCCCTTAACAACGTATATTTATGATGGCAGGTAATAGTAACATTCCTTACATACGTTTCTTTCAGTTTAGTTGTTTTGCAAAAGAAAATATAAAACTAAAAGCGACCATGCTGGTCGCGCAGCAGCTAGTTAAAATATAATATAAGTATGAATATTCATTAAAATATTTTTTCAGCTTTCAAAGCTCTGAGAGAGTGTCGTTTAAACTTTGAAAGCATCATTTGTCCAAAAGCTAAATGCCGCTATTTATTTCCTTTAGAGATTTCGAAAGTTTGATTCAGCAGAATCCTTCTCTGGGAAATGAAGATTATTTTTCTTTGGTTTTTGGAATACCAGTCTATTGTTAAGAACCATAAAATCTTTGATTCTTTACTGAAAGAATTACTGGCTGTAAAATCCTTTTTGTCAATACACGGACGTTTCCGGTAGCCATGTCCCTATTTGTAATCATGGTTTAGAAATGTAAATGTAAAAAGTTTTATAGTGTCTTAAGTATTTAATGGACAAATTATTCGAATCTTCTCTCATGGAATAGGGGATAATGTGTAATATTAAGGGAACAGTGGACATTAAAATTTACTTTTTTTACTTTTCATCATAGAGATACGAAATTTTGTACATATATACATTTCACTATAAATAATTAGAATACCTTAAAAGAAATTTCCAATCTCATTATAATTTTAATATTTTAAAAAAAATTTGAAATTTATAAACAAAATTTTAAAATGCTCCTTGCTACTTAATTTTTGAGATATTTCCTCGATTTTGCATTTTAATCTCTTTAAACTGTATAAAAAACAAATCTGGGTATCGATTATTTAATCCCTCGAATAATAAATTTTTGAGAGATTTTTATCTGAATTCCATCCCCGATTTTCATCAAAATTTTGCATTTTAAAAAGTTATAAATCAAATTTAATTACCTTAATGAAGTCTAATTGTAAAATGCATAAGCAGTTTTTTTGCAATCGGAATCAGGATTCTTCCTTATCAATTTCATGAATTTTGAACAAAAATTAAGTAGCATGGAGCATTTAAAAAATCTAAAAACCTTGAAAAATCTGTTTTCGGAAAAAACAGGTTTAAAATTTATTACTAAACTTACCCATTATAAATTACTTTGTAGAAGCTTCATAAATGATTTTTTACTTGAAAAAAATTATATTGGTACTAATAATCTACAGAAATATATATATATTTTACAATAACACAATCACTATTACAAGGACGAGATTTGCTCAGATAAAGGTCCACCATTCCCTTAAATTGATTGGACAGTTTTATTTTTTAAGTTTTATAAAGTAAATGCTAACAATTTCATGAGTGATTAACAATCTACTAAAATTATTCATATTGCTTTGTATTGTAGGTTTTGTGTATTTATTATTTTTGTAGTGCCGTTTATTTAGGAAATAGAATAAATTCCAAATCTATATATATAAAACAGTTCCGTAACTGACTCATTCATTCACTGACTGACTGACTGACTGACATACAACGCACAGACCAAACCGCTGGACCTAAAGGGCTGGACCTATAGGGACCTAAAGGGCGATTCTTCTAATAGTGTAGGGGTGCATTAAGAAAGATTTTTCAAAAATTCTTCTTAGTTTTTTTTTAATAAATTTTTAAGCTGTTTTTTTTAACTTTTTTTACGTTTGCATTTTAAATAATACATTGAGGGTTATAAAATTTATATCACGAGAAAGATCATAAAAATTCCTCCAAAATGAAATTTTTTTCGAATTTTTACCTCCATTTCCTGATTTTTGGTGAATTTTTAAAAATTAATTTTCAGAATTTAATTTATTAAATGCCGATCACGTGATTTATATAAACTTTTAATAAATTTATCGTCACGTGCGTAACAACTAAATAGACAAAAAAAATATTTTTTTCTCTTTCTAATGCAGCAGACGATTGGATATTATCCAAAAAAAATGCATATCCCTTACGATTTTTTTATAAATATATATAGATAGATAGATATATATTTTACATCAATTGTATACATTGATCATCGTATTTATTATAAATATATATATTTATTTTTTGGCATAAATTGCATACGTTGACCGTTGTATTTAATTTGAATGTACTCCGTAGCGAAGCGCGGGTTTTCAGCTAGTCTTGTATAAAAATAAAATATCCAAGATGAGAAATGCAGTCTGTTTTCGAATTCGTTTTTCAAAATATAAGATGACTTATGGTGAAAATACGTTGCGATATCCTTTCTGACGATGCCATGTTTAGTATTTTTCCTAAATATTGCATGAATTGGCAGAATACCTAAAGAAAAATGCATTTCTGAGTAACGCCAGAATCGATAAAAGCACTTATAGAATTCCAGCTTTTTTTTATTTTAAGCAAACTACAGGAAGTGGAACTACGTTAGA
>OU015495.1:206753247-206790747 GCA_907164885.2 Dolomedes plantarius
TTACCATGGCAGAGATGAAGTACAGAATGGGCGATTATAGGTAGTTAGTAATATTATCACATATATATATATATATATATATATATATATATATATATATATATATATATATATGTATATATATATATACATATATATATATATATATATATATATATATATATATATATATATATATATATATATATATATATATATATATATATATATATATATATAAATTCTTTATTCTGAACAAGATTAAGACCGAATGGAATAATTTAATCATAATTTGTGCTGCAAGTGTATAAAATTGTTCAAACTCTTAGTTATCAGTATAATGTAAACACAAATTCACAATATCTTCCTTTTCTACGATTGACATTTCGTGAATTAAATAGTATATTTCTGCAGACACATGTACTGAATACACTATTGTGAATGGAATAAAGTGCGTAGTACATTGTACTAAATAAAGTGTTACGATGTGTACATAAAAAAATATATATAGACAATCTGCTTTATCTGTAAATTTTTACCTGATAAAAATAGACACTTATATTTTCGCACTAAAATGTTAATGTCAAATTCTGAAGTTGGGATGACAAGCTAAAGCGTTTAAGATGTGATGGGTCTCCAGAGGTTTTCTAGGGAAGATTATCATGTGAATCAGATTTCAAAAAGAGCGAAAGGAAAAGGAATAAAGACCGGAATTCCAAAAAATAAATGATCGGTGAGTCCATATATATTTTATATCCCAGACATAAAGACAAATATTTATTGTGACATTTTACAGAAAGAAAAGAAGCTCTAAAAGTTTATCCTCTTTCCGCCCTGTTGGGAATGATTATTTTTTGGCTATTGTATAAACTCTCGGGTCAAAATTAATATGATTTTCGTAATCTGATTCGAGTAAAATATTTAATAAAATACATGAATCTAGAAAAGGGACAAATGTCAAGAATTTCACTTTAGCAAAATTCGACCGAATTCACGAATTTTTTTTTGTCCCCAAAAAATCGAGGTGGGTGTAAGCTTTGATCACAAAATGAAATTTTCTCAATCAAATGATTTTTCAGCGTTTTATTTCCATTTTAAGAAAGTGGGCGTGGCATTTAAAGGGCATTGTGATGTATTGTTTCTAAATGTTCCATGCGTGTTAAATTTCTTCTGATTTCTTGAAAATTTCTCAGGACAGTCAATTGAAGTGTTTGTTGCATAATTCTTTGAAACGACAAGCATTTGCTACATTTACAGACCATGAAATGAAGTAAAAGCATGCGAAAACTTAAAAATTAACAGGCATATTTTATTATTATTTTTTTATGGGTTTTTAATTCATACAAATAAATTTCAATGAACAGTTATGTTTATACACTGCTGGCCACTGTAAATGCAACATCCTGAAGCAGACATGCAAATAACATGAAATTTACAACATGCATTAGCGGAGGTCAGATATGCAAATGATTAGAATTTCAGCGCAGACGCACATCACGCGCGCCTGTGGCGCCACTTCAAAGCGCTATTTAAGGCTTGAAAATTTCGACGATTTCAAGTTCGGCAATTGTGATTTTCTTGTGGTTTTTTTCAAAAAAACGATCAATTATGCCTCGTTGAAAACAGCGATCATCTTTTGATCAAGTATCCGAGTTCGACAGAGGAAGGATAGTGGCCAACCGAGACTGTGGATTATCTTTCAGAGAAATCGGTAGTCGTGTTGGACGAAACCAAACAACTATAATGCGGATATGTGATCGTTGGATGCAGGAGGGTACGACGGACCGGCGTGTTCGATCGCATCCACCTCAGCGCACCACTTCACGTGATGACAGGCAAATTGTGCGCATGGCAGTGACGGATCGCTCAGTCACATCACGAACCATAGCACAGCACATGCAGTCTGTAACGCATCCTCCAGTGTCTGCGCGTACCATTCGACGCCGTTTACAGCAGAGTGGTCTGAACGCAAGTCGTCCATTGCGTTGTCTACCCTTGACGCAGAACCACAGACGTCTCCGCCGCCAATGGTGCGATGACAGAAGGATGTGGACGGCAGAATGGAATGAAATTGTCTTTATTGACGAGTCACGCTTCTGTCTGCAACACCACGATGGTCGCATTCGAGTCTGGAGACACCGTGAAGAGAGGATGCTGAACAGCTGCGTTATGCACCGCCACGCTGGCCCTGCACCCGGTATTATGGTATGGGGCGGTATTGGATATCACTCTCGCACACCTCTAGTACGCATTGCCGGTATTTTAAACAGCCAGCGCTACATCTCCGAGGTGTTGGAGCCAGTTGTCCTTCCTTACCTTCAGGGCTTGCCCACAGCCATATTTCAACAGGGTAATGCGCGACCACACGTGGCACTCATTGTCCAACGGTTCTTCGTCAATCGCCAGATTGAATTGCTTCCCTGGCCGCCTCGCTCTCCAGATCTTTCGCCGATAGAAAACATGTGGTCCATGGTAGCCAGAGTAGCCGCCATTGTTGGAGATCACAACTGCCCCACGCCTCGGCATTGATTCAAAGAGAGTTTGGATGAGTTCTTGGTGTGCAGCAGACCAAGCAGCTTCCACACGTTGCCAAAGTTGATCTGCTGTGGCAGCTGGGGATGGAATCTGGGTCAATCGTAGAGCAACCATGGACCACATGTTTTCTATCGGCGAAAGATCCGGAGAGCGAGGCGGCCAGGGAACCAATTCAATCTGGCGATTGACGAAGAACCATTGGACAATGCGTGCCACGTGTGGTCGTGCATTATCCTGTTGAAATATGGCTGTGGGCAAGCCCTGAATGTAAGGAAGGACAACTGGCTCCAACACCTCGGAGATGTAGCGCTGGCTGTTTAAAGTACCGGCAATGCGTACTAGAGGTGTGCGAGAGTGATATCCAATACCGCCCCATACCATAATACCCGGTGCAGGACCAGTGTGGCGGTGCAAAACGCAGCTGTTCAGCATCCTCTCTTCACGGTGTCTCCAGACTCGAATGCGACCATCGTGGTGTTGCAGACAGAAGCGTGACTCGTCAGTAAAGACAATTTCATTCCATTCTGCCGTCCACATCCTTCTGTCATCGCACCATTGGCGGCGGAGATGTCTGTGGTTCTGCATCAAGGGTAGACAAAGCAATGGACGTCTTGCGGACAGACCACTCTGCTGTAAACGAAGTCGAATGGTACGCGCAGACACTGGATGATGCGTTACAGACTGCATGTGCTGTGCTATGGTTCGTGATGTGACTGAGCGATCCGTCACTGCCATGCGCACAATTTGCCTGTAAACACGTGAAGTGGTGCGCTGAGGTGGATGCGATCGAACACGCCGGTCCGTCGTACCCTCCTGCATCCAACGATCACATATCCGCATTACAGTTGTTTGGTTTCGTCCAACACGACTACCGATTTCCCTGAAAGATAATCCACAATCTCGGTAGGCCACTATCCTTCCTCTGTCGAACTCGGATACTTGATCAAAAGATGATAGCTGTTTTCGACGAGACATAATTGATCGTTTTTTTAAAAAAAAACCACAAAAAAACACAATTGCCGAACTTGAAATCGTCGAAATCTCCAAGCCTTAAATAGCGCTTTGAAGTGGCGCCACAGGCGCGCGTGATGTGCGTCTGCGCTGAAATTCTAATCATTTGCATATCTCACCTTCGCTAATGCATGTTGTAAATTTCATGTTATTTGCATGTTTCCTTCAGGGTGTTGCATTTACAGTGGCCAGCAGTGTATATATATATTATATATATATATATATACGTATATGTATGTATATATATTTATATGTATGTATATATATATATATATGTATATATATATATATATATAAATATATATATATATATATATATATATATATATATATATATATATATATATATATATATATATATATATTATATATATATATATATATATATATTCATGAAACGATGAAACGATGATTAAGAAAAAAAATTGATTTTACATCCCGCTTTGAATTCTGTAGTGATTCGAGCACTAGGCTGCTTAATAATATACAGTATACACAAAATATAAACGGTTTAATACATACTGTTATAAAAAGTGCTAAAAATGATAGGACATTTACTGTTTAATGAAATAAATAACTTACTTCCAAGAATTTTTCTAATGCTTTAAAGGATTTTCCTTGTTTTTAAAGGAGATTTGTACATTAGTTCTTAACATTTACTTATGTAACTCTACCGTGGATTCAACTAGACTTTTGGTTATTTCTGGCTCGATTTAACTCCTACTTAATTTTTCGCTAACTTAATTTTTTTTTTAAGTGTCTTCTCTTTAGATTTCAGTTTACAGTTCTTGACAACTATGCTCTCTGGACTTTATATCGGAATATGAAGGGGTATTTTTATAACTTCAGGGCAATTTTTGAGTAAAAGTTGCAAATTCAAAATAATATGCTTTGAATGCCTAGTTAAAATTCTAAATGTTTTGTTTGTTTACTTACATTTTCCAGTTCCATTTTAAAAGTCTTAGTTAGTCTATGTAAACCACATTATCAATGTAAATTGTAGATTACTGACTCCAGTTTACTACATAAACTTCTATTATACAATTCATCTTCTTTAAGGCTTTTCAGTGGACTACAAGAGGAAGTTTTAAAATTTATTGGTTTTTCATGCCTTTCATTACCCTAATCAGCGATATTAAATTTTCTTGCGTCATTAAGTATAGTTATATTTTAGCTTTCAAAATTATCATTTTTCCAAGATTTTTTCAATGCATCAGGAATTCTAAGAATATTTGGACTAACTAAGAGCACTATTCTAAGAGCACTTGGACTAACGCTATGATATTTTTTCTTTGTTCCTCTTCAATTACTTCCCATATTGAGCACCATATAGGTTAGTCAGCATTGCTCCCTATGACGAGGACGATATGGAAGCAAAATAAAAATGTCACTGAGCATGCGCTGAAAGCAAATTTTTAACTGTAAATTATCGCTAATTAAACAGCGCGAAATAAACAATTTCCATCAGGTTTATTCTTGTATTTCACAAACATAATTATCATAAAAATAAAAATGGCAGAAAGAGATCTAGAGAGACTCCTCGGCACTGAAACATGTCACTAAGCATGCGCAGAAACAGCGAGTTTCTAAAGCCAGATTGAAACATGCCACTGAGCATGCGCAGAAATCAAATTTTAATTGCAAATTATAGCTCATTAATAAAAATTGCCCATGACTTACTTAGGATTTAAATCCAAGCCCACTGAGTGGCAGATCAGAAAGCTAGCCACTATACTCTGTGAGCGACCCGATAAATCATTTTACAGTCTAATCTTCGTCACTAAAAAATTTGTTAATAAATAACTATTTTTTGTTTCGGGAAAATATTAGTAGGCTTCCTACATTAATTAAAATAATTTATCACGTTTTTAGTATTCTTTCAAGTAATTCTCAAAAGTATATTGCACACAATTCTTAGGTAGAAACATTCCGCAACAGTTAAAAAGAAGTTGTTTGAAGAGCTTGGAAATTGGTTGAATTTTATGTACCTCGTTATAAATTAAGAGAAATACGAAAACAACATTTGTATCTCCCCTGTATTGCCTTTTTAAGCTTTGTGAGGGAAAAAATTTTGGTTAAATTTTCAGCTTATTTATCCAAAAGTTTCTCGTAAATGAGAAAAATCAAGAATGTACGATTGACCGAATGAACAAACGAAACAGCTAGAGTATGAATTTTATGCCTGAATATTTATTCTTTTATTGGAATATTTGCCGAGTAGATATTGCATCTCAATACATGCCCAGTTCGTGACAGGTAACTTTGAAATACAATTCCGACTAAACAACGAAAACAGATGCCCCAAAATTATCTCACTGGCAAGAACGAAACGTCTTGATTCAGGAAAACTTTCGTTCGCATACTCGAGACCTTTAAACACCAGCGATATCTATAAGATCTAAGGCATACAGTGTGGCAGATGGATGTAACTAATCGAATGATGTTATTGATGTCATCGTAGGTCTTCATACTGGGTATAACTTCTCACAGAACATATATTTCGAAATGTTGTTTTGTTATGGATTAACTAGCTGAAAACCCGCACTTCGCTACGGGGTACATTCAAATTAAATACAACGGTCAATGTATGCAATTAATGCCAAAAAAATAAATATATATATATATATATATATAAATATATATATATATATATATATATATATATATATATATATATATATATATATATATATGTGACATTTCACCCCCTGATTCCATAACACATTCAATAAGCACAAAAACGAGGCAAAGTTCTATAAAATTGCAGTCCTTTTATTCAGAGTTGGGAACGGATATCAGAGCGTCCTTCTAGCATGACGCTGAACATACAAGTGCTTACAAAGACAGACAATCGCAGACTGCCTCTTAGTCAGGGGCTGTACCAAAGTCAGCGACTGTTTACATCAACACAGATGTTTTTCGTGGGTGGTATACTACTAAGAAGAACATTGGGTGCGTTTTATCTTTATGATATTGTTTGACACTTTTGATCCTTTATCTCTGGCACCTGCAGCCATTATCTCTGAGATATTGTGAACTGCGGATTTTAGATGACTAGAGACGGGGTTTGGGTTACTCCTTCTGGGCGGCATGGCTAATAATCCTATCAACTGAAAAGAATTTATTGTGTTATTTTCCCCACTGGAATTTGCAGATGTTCACTTGCTTTTGGGTGGGCTATTCCTGAGAGAAAGGGTCCTCTCTTCACAGATGTGGGACCCGAATTATAGAAATAGACGAGATTCAATTTATAATGTCAAGACTCAACTTATAATGTCACATCCCCCCTCCCAAGAGGCTATCATCCTATGCCTGCATAGGGTGAGAGACACCTGAGTGTGAGTATGTTGGGACCTCACCTAATTCACTCTGCAAGATCAACATTATAAGTTTTACTACTTCAATTTTTAAGTTAAGTCATAATCGATATAAAACTCTTGATCTGCAGTATCAAGCTCTTTATATCGACATACGTTAGCTGGAATTATAAATCTTTCCGTATCTCTGGAGAAGTTCTCCACCTATCTAAATTCCTCCATCTCCAGTCATCGTGTTCAATACCATAACAATACAATTACTTGTCCTCAAATTAATAGGTGCACAATTACAACAATAGTCTAATAGTAATTAAAAAGTACATAATTATAACAATATTAGTGGGAGAATAAAATAATAAGGTAATATACTAGTCTAGCCATGAAAATAATAACATAGAAATGGTAATGGATATGGCTTAATTGAATCTCCATGCAGATACATTATACCGAAAATCAGTTCTAATTCAATAGTAATCTACATGAAATCATACACAAAAACAATTCAATTCTGATACTTGTAAATCAATGCTAAATCAATACACAGAAATGATACATTAAATACTTCAATTCAGGTAAACGTAACTCAACATTAATTAAATAGGAAAACATATTGACAATCACGCACTAAATTAGTTCAATTCAGAAAAATATAACTCAATACTATTTACACTTCTAGAGCACTGGTTTACTCGGATAATAATTACTATTTATACAATCACAATAATGCCAGTATGATCATAAAATATATAATATGATAATAGTGCGTAATAATGAAAAAGAAATAACAGGTGATGTAATATAATAAAATCCTTACTAAGACACAAATATATCATATGAACACAATGCTTTTTACAATTATTAGATTATTCATCTCTTTCATTCCACTTAAATTCTCTCATGTTTTTTAATTCACTATATTCTTTAATACAGGGGAATAACTTCTATTTTTCTTAATCTCAAGATCTCTTTCCTATACTCTTTTAGATCTCTACATTGAGCGAAAATTAATCCTTTTACCCTTCCAGTATTCATCTCTCTCGAGTTCAATTTTTCAATTACCTTATCCTTCTAACCTAGCTGTAGTGTTCTGACTTATGATGACATCTGCTAATCAGAGTACTAATTTCTCATGATAGCTTGTCTTTGAATAAGCCTGTCCTATTTAAATGAATTTAAGATTCTACTGAAAGGTACAAATTTCCTCCTTCCATTTTTTTCTCTTAACTTCATAATTAAAAAAAATAATAAAATAATTCTGACAACTTCAGCTAGTTTGGTTAAGGTATAATTATTATTCGTCTCTTTTTACACACTCAAAGGAATCGGGGACTCGCTCTTTCCTCCCGCTCTAAAACACTACTCGTCGTTTGACCTACTTCTGTTGGGGGTCAGGGTTCACACTGTTACTCCTAGCACGCTCGGGTTGTTTATCCGCTATCAGCTGTTTGGCGACTGGGGTTTCTTTTCGCCTCTCTAGGTTGTTTATCTGCTATCAGCTGTTGGACGACTGGGGTTTCGTTCCTTCACACAATTCAAAATTCTGTGCTGAATTAAAATATCGTAGCCTAGATGCATGAATTACGTCGACGTCTGTTTTCGTCAGTGGGTTTCGCTTATTAATTTCATATGTCACATCGGATAATTGTTTTGTGATTGTAAAAGGCCCCTCGTACGCTTGGGTTAGTTTGCGAGTGTTGGGGTAATGAAATGTCTCTATCATGACGGTATCACCTACTTTAAACGGGGAGTTTTTGAATTTTTTATCATACTGCACCTTGTTTTTCTGATGGTCAATGATAGTTTTTTCGTATGCAATCTCTCTCGCCCTATCTAAATCTGGGTAAATCTTAGTTTCAGCTAATGGAGAAATGTATGGGGAACATCCATATAATAGATATATTGGCGGGAATGAGGTAACTTGATGAGGGGTATTATTGTAATCTACGGTAACCTGTTCTAGAACTTTCGGCCAGGGTGTTTTCTGTGTATCCTCATTAATTTTACAGCGCATTCTTTGCATAATGGTGGCTCCTACTCTCTCCTGTTTCCCATTGCTTTCAGGCCTATGAGAGGCGGTCAAAATTTGTGATATATTATGGTTTTTTAAGAAGTGTTTAAACTTGGTTGATGTGAATGCGGCGTTTCTGTCACTTAATAATTTCTTTGGTTTGTTAATCTGAAAAATTTGTTTTAAGCAATTAATGTATGTGTCTGTAGTTGAGGTGGTACTTGCGAATGTCCAGATGTATCTTGTGCTATGGTCCATTACACAATGTAGATATTTTTTCCTTGAATTATAATATCCTAGACCTCCGATAGTGTCAATAGACATTAATTCGAACGGTAGCTTTGCGGGAGGTAAAGCCTGTAATAATCCAAATCTCTTTTGATGTGATTTTTTGTTTAGCTGACATATTTCACAATATTTTACATAATTCGCTATGTCAATAATAATAGTATCCCAATAATAAATAGGTGACAATATTTGTATCATTTTTTGGATCCCAGGATGGCCAAATTGAAGATGTGCTGCTGTCAATAATTTCAACCGTAATGAAGTAGGAATAAATATTTTTGTCAAACCCTTTTTCTGGATAGTCACTACATTATCTCTTTTCTGAAATCTCGGATTATGGGTATTGTCTGCCTGTTGGTGTTCTTCTATTTCGTCTAATGTTATCAAATTGATTTGTTGTTGGACAAAGTGGGAAATCGGCTGTCTACTCAAAAAATCTGCTTCGTGATTGGTCGAACCCTTCTTATATTTTATGTCGTAGTCGTACATTGATAACTTTAGGGACCAGCGGAATAATCTTCCTGTTAAGTGTTTAATGGATTTCAGCCATACTAAGGCGGCATGGTCCGTGAAAATGGTGAATCTAGTTCCGTGCAGATAGCAGTGAAATTTCTCAACAGAGTCAACAATCGCGAGACATTCAAGTTCCGAAGCACTGTAGTTCTTTTCGTATGGTCTTAAACCTCGTGAATGATATGCTACAGGGTGTAGTGTTCCATCAGGGTACTCCTGTTTTAGGACACATCCTATCCCCTCTCCTGAAGCATCCACAAATAATTTACAAGGGTAATTTGGATTATGTATGGTTAGAATCGGTTTGGAAATTAGTGACATTTTAAGTGTTTCGTACGCTTGTTGACGTTCGTCGTTCCAGTCCCATTTAACGTTCTTTTTAATAACTCATTTAGGGGTTTTCTCAATTTAGCGTAATTTTTGATAAATTTGTTGTATACATTGACACTCCCTAAAAATCCTTGGAGTTGTTTTACGTTTTTTGGTGGAATTAATTTCTTGATAGTTTCTATGTTTGAATTATTTGGCGACATCTTACCCTCTCCAATCTCATATCCTAAAAAGGATATTTTCTTTTGCGCTAATTGGCACTTTGATAATTTTAATTTAAGATTTTCTTGGACACAGATCTGGAATATTGCTCGGAGATGCTCTAAATGTTCTTCCATAGTATTTGAGAAAATGATTAAATCATCAAAGTAGTTCAGTGCGAAGTTAACTCTATGTTTGTTTAATATGTGTCGCATGGTTCTTTGAAAAATCGCGGGAGAATTTTTAAACCCATAAGGCAATACCTGAAATTGATATAACCCATAGTTGCAGGTGAAGGCTAATTTTTCTTGACTTCCCTCCTCTAAAGGAATGTGCCAGTAGGCTGAAGCAATATCTAGTGAGGAAAATATCCTAGCTGTACTCAATTGGTCCAAAAGGTGATCAATTCGGGGTATTGGCTCTCTGTCCGTTTTACATATCTCATTTAGTTTTCGGAAATCTATACATAGTCGGGTTTTTCCTTCTCCTCTCTTGTGGGCCAGGGTGACGGGGCTACTGTAAGGTCCATGTGAGGGTTTGATTATTTTATGTTTTAACAATTCGTCGATTTGGGTCTTAATCTCTAAATTGTCTTTTTGCGACGCTCTATAGGGCCTCAAAGCTATAGGTAATTCTGATGTGGTAATAATTCTAGCAGGCTCCATATTTACTCTCCCAATATCATATTTACTTTTAGCAAAAATACCAATAAACGATGACAATAGAGGAATGAGCTCCGACGATAGATTCATGTTAGCAAATTCAGGTAATTTATCCTGAATGGCATTCTGAGTCTTAGAGTCTTCAGTCAAATCAAGTGTCTTCCTGATTTGCATAGACGTTTTTGGATGCTCATGTTCTCCATTGCCATTCGTTAGCATTATATCATCACAATTATTTTCAATACGACCATAATATAATTTAGCACAGTTATTATCATCAGGATATTCATTTATCAATTTACTCGACTTACATATATCATCACAATTATTTTCAATACGACCATAATAAAATTTAGCACAGTTATTTTCATCAGGATATTCATTTATCAATTTACTCGACTTACATATATCATCACACTCACTTATAACAGAACTATAATACTTTTTAGCACAAATCATATCATTAGAATTTTTAGTTACTCCCTTACTTGGGTTATATTGGTTATCTACAATTTTATTAGAATTATAAAAATATTTCGTCTCTATGAATATGGTACTCTCGACATCCTCCTGACTCTCATTGTTATTATTATTCTTATTTTTTATATTAGAATTGAGATGATATGAAACATTATGATAACAACTCGATAATTTGTTAAGAGTAATATCTAGATTATCCTGATATACACTACAATCACTTAATTTAATATTCAAGTTAAATAATTTCATATGTGGCAAAGATAATAAGATGTAATTCAAATGGGTATCTATAACATACACTTCAATAGTTTTGGTTAGATCACCTATCGTAGCTTCTACACTGATAATTTTAACAATAACAATCTTACCTTGCGTTTGTTGCACTGTTTGCGGTTCCATGGGTCTTTCTTTATAGGTAAGTCCAGGTAGCCAAGATTTTGGCATGATTGTCACATTTGAACCGGTATCCAATAAACACGGAAAGTTCTTACTGTTTGATACTCGCAACATAGTCTTTAAGAATTGTCCGTTATCATCACTATGGTGGTTGACTGTCCGTTGCCTGGGAGGTGTCATTAGATGTCAGGCGGATCTGCACATCCTCGCCAAATGTCCGGCCTTTCCGCATCTGTAACATAACCTTTGTGTATTATCTCGAGTTGATAATCTATTTAATTGTGGCGGTCGTGGGGATGAGTAGTTATTAGGTGTGTAGTTGTTAGGTGTAGTCTGACTCCAAGGTCTCGTTCCATTTTCTTCAGCTCTCGGGGAATAACGAGGTGGCTTCTTCCAGTTTTGCGCCAAAACATTCTTTGGTTTAAAAACCTCAGCAGTTGGGTTCAGGAACGTCGGAGGTTTTAGATTTTCTCGAATTCTTAGTTCCTCATCTATAAAATCCAGCATTTCTTCGGTTTTTCGATTTTTCTGCCCTTTGCTTCTCTCGTATAATAGGAGAATTTCCTCCGGGAAAATAGTCCTGATCTTTGCATTTATTACTTCATTGTCCTGGTTCACTTCTAAGTTCTTTAAGCTGCGTAGGTGTGTATATAATTCCGTGATGCTTGTTCTCAGGGCGGGAAGGTCGTTGGAATCTTTTATCGGGCGGATGGCTAATATTTTTTGAATGTGGTAATCAATAGTTCTATCGGTATTCTCGTATCTCTTCTTTAATATTTGTATTATATCCGGGTAGTTTTCAGCTGTCACTGCGAATCCGGCTATTGTTTTGGCTGCCTCTCCATCCAAAAGAGAGATTAAATAATTCAATTTTTCCACTCGGGATAATTCTTTCCGGTTGTTGATGGTGGATTCAAATGTTTGCCAAAACGACATCCAAGTGGTTATGTCTCCGTGAAATTTTTTTTAGTTCTATTTTTGGCAATTTTGCGGTGATGGGTTTCGTATCTTTAGTAGAGAGATTGTCAGTTGATTTGTCTTCCAGGACTTCCTTCTCTTGTGTTATTTCAATAATCCTATGTATGGTTTCAAGTATTTTAGTTTGATAGGTCTCTGAGCTTTCCATATCCGTATCTAGTTCTCCTTCTTCCGTTATCATGTCTGCAACGTTTTTATCCAAATCATATAATTCTTTCCGCTTCATTTCCAGTTGATCCTTTAGTGCATGTACTTTACTTTTATATCCTGGCTGTTGTTGAATTTCTTCGAATTGTTTAATTAGTCGAGAAACAGAGCCCCTCTGAGCTTTTCTTGTTCTCTTCAGAACTTCCATCTTTTAAAAACGAAACTATCTTTCAACTATATTATCAGTGAGCTATCACCGCATTCTCTAACGTGGGTGACACATGATACCCTGCTCGGTTCGGTGTGGGGAATTGGGAAGCAAGGCTCGTCCGCCATGTTTGTCCTTCTTGTCTTCTATTGCTTTAAAAATGCATATAAGTCCATTTAATCAATTTGATTTCTTCTTATTAAAATCCATTAGGTTTCCTTCGCAAAGTAGCAATCCTGTCGGCTTGTGACATTTCACCCCCTGATTCCATAACACATTCAATAAGCACAAAAACGAGGCAAAGTTCTATAAAATTGCAGTCCTTTTATTCAGAGTTGGGAACGGATATCAGAGCGTCCTTCTAGCATGACGCTGAACATACAAGTGCTTACAAAGACAGACAATCGCAGACTGCCTCTTAGTCAGGGGCTGTACCAAAGTCAGCGACTGTTTACATCAACACAGATGTTTTTCGTGGGTGGTATACTACTAAGAAGAACATTGGGTGCGTTTTATCTTTATGATATTGTTTGACACTTTTGATCCTTTATCTCTGGCACCTGCAGCCATTATCTCTGAGATATTGTGAACTGCGGATTTTAGATGACTAGAGACGGGGTTTGGGTTACTCCTTCTGGGCGGCATGGCTAATAATCCTATCAACTGAAAAGAATTTATTGTGTTATTTTCCCCACTGGAATTTGCAGATGTTCACTTGCTTTTGGGTGGGCTATTCCTGAGAGAAAGGGTCCTCTCTTCACAGATGTGGGACCCGAATTATAGAAATAGACGAGATTCAATTTATAATGTCAAGACTCAACTTATAATGTCACATATATATATATATATATATATATATAATAAATACGACGATCAATATATACAATTGATGTAGAAAAAAAAATATATATTTATAAAAAAAATCGTAAGGGATATTTTTATAGACAAAATAATGTCCAATCGTCTGCCTTATTAGCAAGAGAAAAAAATATTTTTTTTGTCTATTTAGTTGTTATGCACGTGACGATAAATTTATTTAAAGTACCAGAAAAATAAATCACGTGATCGGCATTTAATAAATTAAATTCTAAAAATTAATCTTTAAAAATATTTTATTATTTTAAATGCAAACTTAAAAAAAGTTACTAAAACAGCTTAAAAATTTAATTTTAAAAAAATCTAAGAAGAATATTTCAAAAATCTCTCTTAGTGCACCCTTACACTATAAGAAGAATCGCCATGCAAAATTTCAGCCCTTTAGGTCCAGCGGTTTGGTCTGTGCGTTGTATGTCAGTCAGTGAGTCAGTTACGGAACTGTTTTATATATATAGATTATAGCCGTTGGGGATTTGTTTTAGTTGTAGACTTAACCCATATTTTCAAATTCAGAGCTCTGCATAGTGCCTGAGTACAGAGTATACATAGTACTGCATAGTACAGAGTTGACAGAGGCATTTAAATAATATGACTATATTTATTTCGATATTTGTTTCTTGCTTTTGGCAAAAAAGCACCTTCAACAGAAATTTCAGCAACATAATTTAATAGGAAAAATTAAACAGATCACTGTTTAATTTATCCTATTTATTTTTGTTATTTCCCGGATGCAAGTATCTCTCTATATGTTGTTTTTTTTTTAAATATTTTTGACTGATTGTGTTTTCAGTATCATAAACCAAAATAAATTAATAAAGCTCTCATGAACTAACAAAATATTTTCTTTAAGATATTCCTTTTTCTTTAAAGAATACTTACACGTGAAAGATTACATAATAAAGCGGTAGGGAATTAAGAATTTAATTTTTTCTCTTGAGGATATTCAGTTGCTATTTAAAATATCAACCAAACTTCTTTTTACTGTAAGATTCTAACGGAAAACCAAAAGTCAATGGATATAATTTCAAGAAAGGAAAACATTAATATGAAAAGCTATAAAAAACTGTGTATTTCACTTATGTATAGCTTTTATTAATCATAACCGAAAGCATACACTTATTCACCCTAAATCTGGTTACAAAGGTTTAGTGGGGATATAAATAAGTAACACGTATCTCCAATAGCTTAAACATTCTTACCTCAGCAAAAGGAATCAATGTTGAAATTAAACGCTGTGTTTCAAATCATGGCATGGTATAAATAACTGCAATTTCAAAATTTTATTTTCAGTAACTGTTTTATTAAATTATTGAAATTTATATTAATTTTTGTTTAAGAATATAATACACGTTTTACAATCAGCAAATTGACATATTTTATAGAACAGTTCAGCAAGATTACCCCAATCTATATATTTAAGTTGCTAAGCCGACTTTTTGGGCAGTCCGTGAGAGAAAACTACTGCATCAATTTACTTCATTTTGGTCTGAAACGACAGATTGTAATCTGTAGATTTGTCAAATTTTGTTTTTGTAACTGCAATTTTTATTAATGAGCTATAATTTGCAATTAAAATTTGATTTCTGCGCATGCTCAGTGGCATGTTTCAATCTGGCTTTAGAAACTCACTGTTTCTGCGCATGCTTAGTGACATGTTTCAGTGCCGAGGAGTCTCTCTAGATCGCTCTCTGCCATTTTTATTTTTATGCTAATTATGTTTGTGAAATATAAGATTAAACCTGATGGAAATTGTTTATTCCGCGCTGTTTAATGAGCGATAATTTACAATTAAAAATTTGCTTTCAGCGCATGCTCAGTGACATTTTTAAATCTGGCTTTAGATACTCACTAAGCACGAAGCCGCTTAAACATTAATTTGTTTCTGCGCATTATTATGATTTTCAACATTTGGCAATGATGTGTTGAGTATAATTTGTGTATTAGTACATTTATTTACTATCTAGCCGGGCTTCGCCTAGCTACGCTAAAGCCATCCGTGTAACATATTTATGTACTTCGGGCCCCACAAAAGAAAAAAAAGCCTACAAATGTATTAAATTCAAGTGAATAAATTCCTTTCAATTTTCATTCCCGTCGCTGCCGACAGATGGCAGCACCACTGCACCAAATGATTTGGTTTCTCAGCAGTGAGTGATTTTAGAATGAAAATATCTCTAAAACTATTGAATTAACAGAATAAGTGTACGCAGAAAAAATGATCAGTTTTCGAAGCTCTTTCCAAATATGTAACATTTACGTGCTTTCATGAGAAAAAAAATTACACCGTTTCCTGTATATTTGTCGGCCATTTTTTTTTCGAGGAGTGGCCCACCCGGATGAGTTACGGTCACGTGATCTCTCGACATCCACTTGTCTCTTTATTAGTATAGATCTAGGCGTCATGTTTTGACGGGTACCACCTAGTATTTTATTAAAATTCATATTTTAAAATAAACAATACTTGCCTCTAAAGCATTATTTCAGGCTGTACAACAACGTTTTTAAATGAAGAACATAGCTGTAAGAAATGTGTTTAGCCAGCATATTATCGCTTCATTGAAAGGAAGAAATAGTGTTCTTAAACATATCAGAACCTAAAAGAGAAGATGCTGTGATCCACAAAACAAAATTATGCATTAAACATACAGATAAATAAATAATAAATCACCACCCTATGAATGTTATATTTACCTTTTCCGACTTCATCAAATGGTAAAGTCCAAACTTAACGCTGTTCTTGAAAGCATTAAGCAGTTATTCTCTAAATGATTTAAAGAAACTTTCAGGAATCTATTAATAATTCATTGCATATTATTTAGTCGTAATTCTAAAGTTTTAATATAAAGAATCTGAAATTTTCCAAACTTTGCTATACATTTTCTATAATTGTTCAAGCAAACATAATAACCATTTTCTCAAATAAAATGTTTTTACCTTCCTTGGGAAAATGGCTTTGAACGGCTAAAGCAAATTTAAATTTACTTAGGGTAAAAACTTATTTTTAAATCTATAAACGTTTTTCCTTTTAAAGAAATAATATTTTTCTTTCATAAAATAGTAAGTGGTAAACGTAATTTATTTTCCTGAAATCTTTTAGGTTTTACTGGATGTATGATTTTTTTCAATTTGTCAAGCATGCATATAGTGTCCAGTTTAAATTTTATTGTTTAACTAGCTGAAAACCTGCACTTCGCTACGGAGTACATTCAAATTAAATACAACGGTCAATGTATACAATTAATGCCAATATATATATATATATATATATATATATATATTTATAATAAATACGACGATCAATATATACAATTTACGTAGAAAAAAATATATATATTTATAAAAAAATCGTAAGGGATATTTTTATAGGCTAAATAATGTCCAATCGTCTGCCGCATTAGCAAGAAAAAAAATATCTTTTTATCTATTTAGTTGTTATGCACCTAACGATAAATTTATTTGAAGTACCAAAAAAAGAAGTCACGTGATCGGCATTTAATAAATTAAATTCTAAAAATTAATCTTTAAAAATTCACCAAAAATCAGAAAATCAAGGTAAAGGTTCGAAAAAAATTTCATTTTGAAGGAATTTTTATGATCTTTCTCGTGATATAAATTTTATAACCCTCCATGTATTATTTTAAGTGCAAACTTAAAAAAAGTTAAATAAAACAGCTTAAAAATTTAATTTAAACAAATCTAAGAAGAATTTTTGAAAAATCTTTCTTAGTGCACCCCTACACTATTAGAAGAATCGCCATGCAAAATTTCAGCCCTTTAGGTCCAGCGGTTTGGTCTGTGCGTTGTATGTCAGTCAGTCAGTCAGTCAGTGAATGAATGAGTCAGTTACGGAACTGTTTTATATATATAGATTGAAATCCCTACAAGACGATGGATTTTTTAATATTTTTCACTCTTCCTTTAAGATCGAAGAGTTTGTGCATACTCTTCTTCATATAACTGTGTTTACAAATCAAATCAAATAAAACTACTCGTAAATGGAAACTCTCGAAATTCGAGAACAGTAAAGCAACAGTTTTATTATTTCATGGAATAACCACCTAACGTTTTTAGTCTTGATATATACTTTTTATTTCCTTATCGTTGAAAAATATTCACCACTCACCGTTTTTGCTTTCGAGCGTTGGCGCAATTTCGCCAGGAATTTGTGAAATTTAGGCCTTTAAATCCTTTTAAAGTGTCCTTAAAAATTCAAGAGAAAAACGCTCATATAGCGTAACTTAATTTCCAGGTACTTTGCTCAGAAAGTCAATCTTTCAACCAAAAAAGATACTGCTCTGTTTCCACCTACTGGCATTTTCCAGCATTTTTAAATTAATGATAAAACTCTCCTTTTATTTTTTCAGCATTCCAAAAACAATTTTTGTTGCAATTCTGAAACAATTTTTCTTCTTTTCCGACATTCTTCACAGTTGGTTGAATTCAAAAATATTTTTTTTTTGCATCTTCTTTTTAAAAAAATGTAAAATGTGTATGACAATTAGATAGATGTTTTAATTTAAAGAGGAAATTCCTTTATTTTCTTCACAGGATTGAAAGTTTAATATATCAATTCAAAAATATGCTTCATAACTTTGATTTTAATGGGAAATGTTCTCGGAGAACACAGAATTATTTGAAAAATTAAATTAGTTTTTGCTCCAAATGTCAAAGTTTTACATTAAATGCGTAAAAAAAACAAACTACAAACTTGATTTTAAATAACCAGTACTTCTCATTCTGTTATTTTATGTATGTAAAATATAGTGTAAAGTTCAACAAAACAGCCCTAAATTTTGATTTTTGTGTTAATGTGTCAGTAATAATCATAAATATGCGTTTAAAGTCTAATTTCAGACATTATCTGCAGACAAAACAAATGGGTTAAGAATACGAAATTTGTATCCTTAAGAAAGTAAAAAAATGCGTATTAAGTTGTAATTTATTTATGTCTTATATATCCTACTGCCACAATTATTCTATGTCTATATCCTAACAAGCATTATTTTATTCCTTATTGATTTTTTAGAGCGTCTATAATCTGTTTAAATTTAATCAGTTTGGACGTGCACTAAAACTTTTTTAAGTCTTCTTTAAAAATGGCAGCTTCAAAATTTAGCCTATTAAATAGTCATAATTTATCGAAGAAAAGAGAATTAAAATTTATTTTAAATTTCGAATACTGTATATTCCATAATTTAGCTGTCAGTGAACTAGTTACACTGATTAATCGATTGGTAAGCAAATGCCAAAGTATAAAATACTAAAGCCTCAATCTGAGCATTTATTTTAAAGTATATGCATCCTGTAAATAAAAACATGTATTACGTAAGATCTTCTCATTTCATTTCTAAAACCTTGTTTCGATCGGAAATTACTGTCTTCTTCTTGAAAAATTACTCAATAAAGTATAATCCATAGTAAGTTACTGTGGATTTTTCTCTCGAATCTACCCAGACTAGGTCTGTCTGGGTAGACTCGAGATGTGCATCTTGCATATGTGATCCTTCACACGAAGGCGTGTTTGAAGTATTTTGTCTTCTATTTATTGTGTTTGACAAATCTTGTCAAAAATATTGCACATATTGACCGTCAAAGTTTCACAAAAAGAGCATTTAGAGGTAAAATTACTTTTTCTCCTTTAATGTTAAACTTCTTTTGTTATTTAGTGATATACCGTTTCTATAAAACTACAATACACTTTCTAATATCTTAAATACTATACAACAGTTTTTTATAATTTTAATGAAAACTTTATACTCATAATATTCGCCCAATAAGAGTAATACTCGCATAATCTTTGAAATACGCGCTAAATAACAAAAATAAAGGTGATCACTAGTATCCAGACGAAAGGAATAAGTTTGTCGAAACTTAGGTAGTTCAACGCAAAGATACTTGTAGTTGTTTTAAACCTGAAATGGTGAGCAAAACGCCAGTTTGAACTATCTGAGCTCCTTCGAAAACTGGAGACAGATTCTCTGCAATAAAACTTTGACAGAGGGCATAAAGGAATATTTAAAAAATGCGAATTCAAAACAGAAATAAGATTTGGAGGTTTCACAACCATTATTTTATCTTCATACTAGCTGAAAACCCGCACTTCGCTACGGAGTACATTCAAATTAAATACAATGGTCAATGAATCAATTAATGACAATATATATATATATATATATATATATATATTTATAATAAATACGACGATCTATATATACAATTGATGTAGAAAAAATATATATATTTATAAAAAAATCATAAGGAATATTTTTATAGACAAAATAATGTCCAATCGTCTGCCGCATTAGCAAGAAAAAAAATATTTTTTTTTATCTATTTAGTCGTTATTCACGTGACGATAAATTTATTTAAAGTTCCAAAAAGAGAAATCACGTGATCGGCATTTAATAAATTAAATTCTAAAAATGAATCTTTAAAAATTCACCAAAAATCAGAAAATAGAGGTAAAGATTCGAAAAGGATTTCATTTTAAAGGAATTTTCATGATCTTTCTCGTGATATTAATTTTATAACCCTCAAATTATTATTTTAAATGCAAACTTAAAAAAAGTTACTAAAACAGCTTAAAAATTTAATTTTAAAAAATCTAAGGAGAATTTTTCAAAAATCTTTCTTAGTGCACCCCTACACTATAATAAGAATCCCTATGCAAAATTTCAGCCCTTTAGGTCTAGCGGTTTGGTCTGTGCGTTGTATGTCAGTCAGTGAGTCAGTTACGGAATTGTTTTATATATATAGATAACCATGAATAAGTAAATTGTCAGTTCTTGTATATTTAAATTTGTAAACCCTGTCTGCCCAAACCGATATTCTGTGTCGAAATCTCAGTATTGTATAAACTGGAATATCCTTGTAATGATTGGTACTTTCCTTGTATGATTGGTTACGAATACCATTCCTCGGATTTTAGTAAACGAACAGTTTTAGTAAACGAACCGAGGTAGTGTTATTTTCCCCCCTTAATCTGTTTTGTTTTACCTACGAAGCTGATATTTTTGTCGTGCATAAGTTATATGTGTACTTTCCGCCATTGGCGTACCATTGAAACGACCGTCCACTGACCTTGAACCCGGTTCTCCAAACCTCTAAGCCAGCAATCTACCGTCTCACCGTCCTGCCGATGTGAAGAATTTTCTTGTTTCGAAAGAAATCACTCATATTTTTTTTTATTAAAAAATTACACATAAAATTTCCCGTGTACCACAAAGTATCACACGGGACTTACAGAGGTAAGTATAAAACACTAAGAAAACAGAAGAAACAGACAAAACAAAACAAAGAAATAGAAACTAAGGAGAATTACAAATATTTACAATAGATTTACAAAATAAACCGAAAGCACACTTCCCATAAACGAGCAGAAAGAAATTGGGAGGCCAGTTAATATTTAAGTCCTTAAACCTTTGAGGGGTGCCGTTTTCACAGTGCAAACACCTAAATCTAGTCTCTTTTTTCATTTGCATTCAATTCATTCCAGTTTAATGAGCAAAAAAAATGGTTAGTACTGCCATCTGTTATCAGTTTAAAGAAGTAAAAACTTTTTGCAACCTTTAATTGGAAAAAATTTCAAGATTCTTTAGGTTAAAAAAAATCGGGAAAAAATCTGCACCGTGTAAAAGGTGGAGGTTTTTGCCCTTGAAAGGGTTAAGAGCCAAATTAAAAATATTTCTCTCCGTGCGATATTTCGAACACAAAAACAGAACATGTTCAGCATTTTCCTCTCCAAATCACTCGTATTCGCTCTCTTCTTTTGGTATCCAAAGAGACGGGTTGACTTTACATATTTTTTTACGACGATGTTCATTCTGTGGCCTCTACGGTTGGTTCTGAGACGTGTTATAATGGTCTTTTAGCATTCTTTCCAACTGTAGGGCAACAATGCAATCCCCACTAGCCGAAAATGGTACCAGTACCCACAGTTCGAGTACCACTGTTGGAAAACTCTGGACAATCTCCGTCTACAAAGGAACTGTACAGCGCGATACGGTTGTGGATTTCTACTCGAATATCCGAATTTCATTCTTGTTACTTTCTTCTTGTGGTACTGTTCGGTTTTCTCCCAACTAATCAATCGCATCGATAAAATAAACTATCATTTCTTTTTTTTTAAACTAGAGGCTTTGCCCCTAGGCTCGCTACGGTCTCTCCTCTGTTATGGCTAATAGCGAGATATACATAGGGGTGATTGTCGGGCAATGTAAAAGCCATTGTCTGTTGTCAGTCACCCTTATGCGAAGGGGAATCACTGCTGAATCACTGTTTCAGCTTTAAAATTCAATTAAAAATCGAAATTTTAAGATAGAGACTTGAAATGAGGTTTATATGAATGAGAAAGCTTTCATCTTCCAGATGATGTAAATATTTTCTTTATAAGATAAAAACTCGAGGAGCATCGAAATTACACATCCACATATGTGACGATATTTCTCGAAAAAGTGGATTTAATATTTTGATGAAAATATTAGTCTGTTTTAAATTATTTTTAAACAAATGAGGTCTGATTTTTAAACAAATGTTTTTTAAAAAAATGAGGAGAAATGTCTGTAGTCTTAGATTGTAAAAAGATCAAAATTCTACGATTAATTTTTGGCGACTTATCGTAATCTGAACATGAAAAAGTCAATATTTTTCCACAAAACATAAAAAAAAACTTGAAGTCCGACGAAGATGAAACATGTCTTACTTTCTTCCCCGCATTTTTCTGCATCTATTGGTATCGGTCTCGACCCCATACCCCCAGCGGTTTCGGAGGAGATAGCGTGACAAGCTTTTGACAACGGCGGCGGCGCCGCCAGATACTTTTTTTTAGAATAGAGAGAAAATCAATCTACTCATGCTCTTTCTTTTCAGGATTGGTGTTGCATTTTTTTTTGTTATATGATGGCTAAATCAATAACATGGTTGCTATACGCTAACATCTTTTTTTTTAATTATTCCAAGCTCTGTTATAAAGGATATTTGAAGCCACTTTGTTTGAATAATTTCACCTATTTTCTTATACATTTTCCCTTCCAACGGCCGACTGCGCAGAAATAAAAATATAGATAAAAGAATTTATAGAAACTGGAAAATTAGTTTAATAATTTGCTTATGCAAAGAAAAATGTTAAACTTTTCTTGTTTACAACAAGGTTAACGTCTTGCTACATTACTGATGAGCAAAACGTGCTAAGGTAAGGCTCAATGAATACCACTAAAGAAATTCAAAATTTATGATACGATACTATGCATGGATGAAACGCGAAATTAATTTCGCTATGTAATGAGAAATAATTACAAGATAAAAATACTTTTTATATACCATGTTTTTTTTAAATTTTCTATTTAAAAAAAAAGAAATGTAATTTACATGCAGCTTCTTCATGAGCTGCAAACGAATTCGCATCTTCCATAGTTAATTATGGATTTCAAAATTATAAATTATAATCTATAATTTGAAGGAAAAAAAATCAAAGAATTTCGCATAGAAAAATCGCAAATAGCATGTAGGCATAAATAAAAATTATCCCTTTGTAATGAAAATGTAATATGCTTGGTTCACTATTACGTTAATAGATGGCGCCTGTAGCGCAGTTACTTTTGGCTGCAGACGCTACTCGTATTTTTACGTAATGTATTTTAAAATACGGAATAAAGATGGCTAAAAGTACTAAAATTGTCATCGTGTTCTGAGCTATTATAAAAGTTTCAAATGTCTAGCACACCCACAAAAACACACACAAACACAAAAACAAGAAAGCAAGTTAATAAAAACATGGTTAAAATGACGCCACGGTAGAACCTGCCAAAGGGGAGGAAAAGAAAGCAATTTTTTTTTTGTATCCTGGGTTGTGGGGGCCTCAGAATTAATCAAGATTAAAAATACATGTCTAAGGGGGGAAAATGACATCAACACAGTGATTAACAATGAACAATTAGGTCATAAGTCAATTTTACCTTTTCTGAACTAAACAAATGTATGCCATTTTAACAGTAGTTCTGAAAGTTGGGATGCTAACATTAATATTAATATATAATCTTTTAAAAAATATCTGCCAACACTTTTTTTTCATTTAAACCAATTGGTAATTACATGGGAAAACTTAATTCTTTTGAGGAATCAGAAATTTAATTTACCGTCAAGTGTTCTTTTCAAATTATTCTCTGTTATATTGTATTTGGAAAATATTGAAATTTACAAGCATCCTTTCCATACAGTTGAAGTTTTTAGTTTTAATGCACAAAAGTAATTCCTTAATTAAGGTCCCTAATGCAACATTAATAAAAGAAATATATTATTACGAAATACCTTTCAAAAATTTGGAAAATTCATTACAGTTTGAATAATATTTATTCCATTAGAAGATGGTAAAATGAATCGATCAATTTTCAAAAATTTCCAAATGTTAAGACTTGGATGTTGAACATATTAAACTTAACTTTCTTTTTGTAGTTGTTAACCCAGCGCTATTCGGTTTAATTATGCGTTTTTTATCATGCCGTAAAATTATTTGGATATTCCAATTATGAAATCAACTAATTAACAGGAAAATTGCACAATGAATATTGTTTTGAAATTTCCTACGCATGCGAAAATATTACATATTTATTTTCTGAAACAATTCATCTGTCAACTTTGACATTAAAACCATTCCAATTTGTTCTCTAACCTATGTTCAAGAATAAAGCTTACATAAGCTTCTCCAATACTTGTATGTATTCCTTGGAATTTTTTTTTTAATTTACATGTATCCATTGAGTCAATGGAGTTAACTTTTAGTGTTCTGAAGAAAAAATCAAATCCCTCAGTCGCTCTGCAAAATATTCGGAGAGACTGGGCTAGTGCAGTTACTTATATATTGTAACTTCGAAATTGATAGCAAAGGAGAGATTGTAAGTTTGATTTAATGTAAATAAAATAAACGAAATATTTTTTTTAACAATGCGGAGGCACTTGTCAAACGTTTGTCTATACTGCGCCGCAGTTTTACTGTCAATTTTATTATGGGTTCACCATATATAGGCTAACCAGCATTGCCCCCTATGAAGGGACGACAGAAATGGAGGCATTTTTGGTGGCGCGACGCCGGGATTCGATCCGAGTACCCTCAGCACCGAAAACCAGCGCGCTGTACCACAGGGCCGCTACAGGCCCCAAACCAAAATATAATTTGTTTCCAACTTGCTGATACATGGTGCGGCAGAATAGACTCTCACATTTCAAAGGGTAATAAAAATAGAACGAAAAAATTTATAGAAAAAAACCTTTTATTTGAAAGTACTAAGAACCTAGTTATTTTCCCCTAGGTTTTCAAATTAACATCCCTCAGGAGGCGACCGTTATTTGCGGTACACTGCCGAAGCCGTTCTCTAAAGTTTTCCATCACTCTCTGTTGGCTAACTCTTGGGCAATGTTGGCAACTTCCTGCAATAAATCCATAGCAGACAAATTGCACATTTTCAGGGGTTCGAATAGGCTTGAGGTAGCCTAGTAGGAACGTGTCGGCTTTCGGTGTTGAGGGTACTCGGATCGAATACCGACAAGTGCCATGAAATGCCTCCGTGTCTAGGCCAGATATTGGCACGTTAAATCCGTAGACCGGAGAGTCCCTCTAGAGAGGATTGGAAAGGGTACAACCCTCCTCCCAGATGTCACGTCTGGGGTTGCTTGGACAAAATTGAGGTGGCACCTGGCTAAATCGAACTCTGACCCTAGTGGTGCCATTATAAACCGTAGCCGCGTCCCTCAACCCGCTAGCTTATATGGACCTGGTCTGACGATTCCGGCCTGTTGGCATTAGAAACAACAACAACAACAACAACAACAGATGTTGTAATGTTCCGACAACCCCCACATGGTTTCCTTGGTAATTCAGTCTCATTTGTTCTCACTTTTGAAACCCATCACAGGATTGTTTTCTATCAGGAACGGCATCACTTGCTTAGAGTCCGACGCGTGCCCAAAATGTCCTCAGCGTCGCGGTTACAGAATCGTTGTTTAAGGGGGTCCAGGACACAAAACTGTTCGAATCTTCGAAAAAAAATTTATTGCATTAAAAATTTTTGTGTTCTTTTACGCTTAAAATGGCGTTTAAATAATGTTTCCATCTTAATTAGAACAGGAGAAATTATTATTTTTTTTACAACATTCTAATAGTAGCCAATCGTTGTTTAAACCAGTAAGTGCGTTTTACTGCATGATCGGTTTTTTCCCCATTTCTTATCTTTAAATCGTTATAAGTCAAGAATCGTTAAAGATAAATTTTTGAAACTTGTAACATGTCTTTTTCAACTATTTTACTTTAATTTTAAATCAACAAATTTTTTAAAAATATTTACTTTTGAAAATCTGATTTTTAAAAAGTAAGTTACATAATTTTTTGTAATTTTTCATCTAAATATTTTAAATTTTTTTAAAAATTAATATTTAAAAAAATGGTGAATCAAAATTAGAACTGATATATTTCTGTTCAAATAAATGAAAAAATTTTGAAATTCGACAAATAATATTTCGAGTTATAACGATTTTAAAAATCGTTATAACTCGAAAATTTTTAAAAATTTTTAATTTAAAAATTTTTTTTAAAAACTTTTTGAGAAGTTTTATGATGTGATTTTGTTTACAAATTATATGGCTAACCATCACAAAAAAAATTCAAAATTTTAACTCAATAAATAAAAAAAAATTAAATGTGTCCCGGACCCCCTTAAATAAATAAATAAAAAAATAAATAAAAAATTTTTTAAAAAAAGAGCGCTCCTTAACGAAATGGTGTGGTTCAGAAGACCAACTCATGTTGTCTACTGACAACTAGAAAATGTGCCCAAACATGCCACCTCCCGTGCTGTCCTATCGCCAACCACTCCTTTACCAGTGACCTTCATAAATGTAGGAGCTTATTCTGCCGTACCCTTTATAACAGTCTTTTCATAATTATATAGTTTTTATAAAAGATAAAATAAAAGATAGACATCTCAATGATGATACAACATTCATAATACATAAGGTATATTTTCATATAATAATTTCAATATTAATGGTCCAATATACGGATTCAAAATCTGGATATTTTAACTGAAATCAAATATGAATTTACCTTACTTTAAAAAAATGTTTAATCCCTTCGTACTCGATGATTTGTGAAAGTAATCAAAATTGTACGGTGTGATGTTTCTGCATTGTAGTTGTTGCAGATAAAATTTTAGCTAATTTAATTTAAGGTGATTGACTACGTTCGGAGTCAATTTAAAAAAAAATAAAGAAATTTTTGTTCTTTTATGGTAAAATAGCACTTAAAAATTAAAAAAAGGAACAAAAACTTACCTGTAAATAGCATACTTTTTTATAAATTGATCAATTTGAAGTAATTTTTAATGAAATTTAGCTTAAACGCCTATCACTCTGCACAAAATCCTAATGCCACTATTTTAATTTCCTTCTCACATATGATACATATGACAGTTATCTTCAAAATGACCTACAATCTAAGAGAAATTTTAAAATGCAAAAATAATACACGCAATTTTATGTTCCAACATGAAAATGTTCCCCGATTCGTCATTCCTTTCCTTATAAAAACAGCCCCAAATAAAAGAACTATTTATTATACACCAATTATTGTGCGTCATTTCATTAACAATAACGTCTAAAACAAAATTTTATCAAATTATATACATTAGTATGTGAGACATCATGAAAGACGTAGTGATTTGTGGTAAAAAAAAATTCTGAGAAAAACACATTTAAAGTTGTTTGTCACTTCAATTTTGTAGCAGGAGATGTTTTTTTTTAAAATAGCTATAACTCTGCTTCTAATTGATGTAGAATGAAAATCAAAACAGTTTTGCGAAGAGAAAAGATTGAATTACACTGTTTTTGCAAAAAATGAAATTGACCAATAAATGACATTTTTAACGTAGGTACCTTAATTTCAAAACTCAAAAAAAAAAATCAAATGATACTTCACCTCTGAAAATATTCTATTTTTAATACCCGGTGTATTTTTAAACACGCATATGATTTGCCTTAAGTCTCTTTGCTGAGATCAAAACTAAAAATAAATTTTTATGCATATCTCTTGCCCCAATCTTTTAGATATAATGTACAACCCTAAGTGAAATTTGCTTTACTAGCAAACATGAAGATAGCAACCGAAATGATCTTTATCTTTCTGTTTTCAGCATTTTGCTGAATCAGGGATATATGCTAAAATGTTATAAAAGACTAATGGCAATCGAGCTTCTTTTAAAGAAGTTTACCCCTCCAGGATGTATCAAGTGTACTTCGTTTAACGGCATAAAATGACCCAGAAATTATTTTCTTCTGTAAGCTAATCATTTATCGGATCGTGATTTAAGTAGTCTACGTAGTTTTGGATGCGTGTATGACATAACGATAAACTTAATATTTTAACGTAGGAAATTATACAAATTGGATCGTGAAATTATTTTATTTCTTTTATTTAAAATAGTTTAAACAGGAACATTACTTCTTCAAGATTAAGCTTACTTAAAGTATTTTTTTTATTATACCTAAGAATATTTTGACTCAGTCGGAATGAGAAAAAAAAAATCTTTACAACTTTATTCTTAAGTTTTCTGTTACGTAAAGGACTTTTTTTTTAAAGTTGGCAACATAGACAGTTATATCAAATTAAATACACTTAATAAAGAAGTTCTCGGTTATCGTTGAATAGTATATAAAACCGTGATATATAAATATATATATATATATATATATAGTGTATATATTATATATATATATATATAAATACTAGCTGAAGACCCGCACTTCGCTACGGAGTACATTCAAATTAAATACAACGGTCAATGTATGCAATTAATGCTAAAATATATGTATATATATCTATACTTATATATAAAGAGAGAGAGCGATTTTGTACGTGGAGGGTAATCTCCGGAACCACTGCACCTATTTGAAAAATTCTTTCACTGTTTGAAAGGTACATTATTCCAGATGGACATAGGCTATATATTATGTATATCTGATCAGTAGAAATAAAGTTAGGGGGGATACTCTAGATTTGTGTGCACGGCCGCCATCTTGGATTTTTCCGCCAGGGTTTGGCGCATTTCGCATGGCGATAATTATTGCGCTCTGGTAAAAATAACCCAATGTCAAATTCTCTAATTTTAAGATCAAACAGTTATTTCTGATGTGATCTTTTAATTACAGTATAATAATTTTAGGTCAGATCTTGGCCTTGACCTGGAAATCTGAGACAAATTGACTATACTCAAAAGAGTAAATTATTTTTAAAACGAAGAGTCTTTTTGTTGAAAATTTTTGAATCCATTATCAGTTTTTCGTTAACTTATTAAATTTAAGTTGCTTTTAATTTTGTTTATCGATTGTCAATTAGTATACTATAATGATACACCATTTCATTTATTTGAAGTAAAAATTATCTGCCATCATTTTTTCGTAAAATGTAAAATACAGTATACATTTTAAATACAATATATTTTAAAATATTTTATAATTCCAAGTTGTAGTGGATTACAAATAAATTTAAATAACTGAAGTTCAACTTCTCTTTCCCCAGGAACCTAAGTTAAAAAGTTAGTTAAGGTTAAGTTACTGGTTTAGGAAAAGGGTTTTTTTTTAATTTCCAACACAGCAGGATAAATGGTCAAATAATCCTTGTCCCGATTTTATTGTATGCACCAAATATTTGGTTAAGGTCAAATCTGAAGTAAAATTTCATTACCACAATGCCCTAAAAAAACAAAAAGAAGAAGAAGAAGAAGAAGAAGAAGAGGATCTGGTTACTCACCATAAATTTATGGGTTCATAATTATTTTACATTTTTCAAAGCTGAATTTTAGATAATTTTTAAATTGCAAGTTATTTAGGTGGTACGAAAATGCTGTATTTTTTTCTAATTAACAATATATTGGCATAATATTTTGGTGATTCATTGCTATTAGTCAAAGAGTTAGGGCAAACTGAATAGATAGCATTGAAATTTTATCTGTAAGTAAAATTCATTTGACCAAATTTTTCATATGGATCATAAATTGAAAAGGTAGTTTCTAATTAAAAATGACAAAAAAAAATCTCAGTCCAACGATTAAATGATTTTTCAAAAATATTTCTAAGTTCCACAATTTAAAAAGGTCGTTTTTATTGAAAAAGCTAAAAGAAAAACCCAAAATTTCCAGTATTTGAGAATGATTTTTTCAAAAAAGGAGTTTTTATCAAAAACCCAAAAATAGTAATAAATAATTTAAACAGGTGGTTTTTATTAAAAAAGCTAAAATTTATTAAAAAAGTCCAGCGTTTTGAAAACACCGCTTAAAACACATTGGCGAGAAATTTTCCACTCCTCAATACACGGTAAAATCGCCAAGTTGGCGCAAAAAAAAATCCAAGATGGCGGCCGTGCACACAATTATTAAGTAACGTAATATTAATTTGAATATTATTGTAGGTGCTTAAAATAATTAAAAAAACATTCTTTACTTAAAATCCTTTTCTTATTTTTGTATTTTTATTTCATCTCTTACTCTAATTTTGAGATACCAATGTGTATCTATACTTCTATAATCTATACTTATATATAAAGAGAGAGCGATTTTGTACGTGGAGGGTAATCTCCAGAACTACTGCACCTATTTGAAAAATTCTTTCACTGTTTGAAAGGTACATTATTCCAGATGGACATAGGCTATATATTACGTATATCTGATCAGTAGAAATAAAGTTAGGGGCTTAATCCTAACAATTTCCATTGTTACCGCTACTGTCCTCTACTGCTTTTTGTGCCGAAGTTTTCAACGATCCTTAGCGTGGTGCTATCGCGGTGGGCTTCTGTTCTGACGTTAGCGGTTCGAAACTAGCCGTTCTCCATCACGCCTTTTTCTTTTAAAAAATTAACTTTGATTATTAACTAACGTAATATTAATTTGAATATTATTTTAAGAATATTATTTTTTTAAAAATTGAATATTTAAAAAATACATTCTATACTTCAAATACTTTTTTTATTTTTTTATTTTTATCTTAACTCTTAACCTCTTTCTATTATCTATCTATACTTATATATACAGAGAGCGATTTTGTAAGTGGAGGGTAATCTCCAGAACCACTGCACCTATTTAAAAAATTCTTTCACTGTTTGAAAGGTACATTATTCCAGATGGACATAGGCTATATATTATGTATATCTGATCAGTAGATATAAAGTTAGGGGCTTAATCCTAACAATCTCCATTGTTACCGCTATTGTCCTCTACCACTTTTTGTGCCGAAGTTTTCAACGATCCTTAGCGTGGTGTTATTGCGGTCGGCTTCTGTTCTGACGATAGTGGTTCGAACCTAGCCGTTCTCCGGCACGCCTTTTTCTTTTAAAAAAATAACTTTAATTATTTTCTAACGTAATATTAGTTTGAATATTATTTTAGGAATATTATTTGAAAAAAATTTTAATATTATTTAAAAAAAACATTCTTTACTTAAAATCTTTTTTTTTATTTTTGTATTTTTATTTCATCTCTTAACCTCTCTCTTTAAAAAAATTAACTTTAGTTAATAACTAACGTAATATTAAATTGAATACTATTTTAGGTGCTTAAAATAATTAAAAAAACATTCTTTACTTAAAATCCTTTTTTTGATTTTTGAATAAAACTACGATCTCAAGCATACCTCTTTCTTTTAAAAAATAACTTTAATTAATAACTAACGTAATATTAATTTGAATATTATTTTAGGTGCTTAAAATAATTTTAAAAAATTCTTTACTTAAAATCCTTTTTATTTTTGTATTTTTATTTCATCTCTTATTCTAATTTTGGGATACCAATGTGTATCTATACTTCTATAATAATATATAAAAAGAGAGAGCATATTTTTAATGTGGTGGGTAATGTACAACTTTTGTACATTAAAATGTACCTTACATCTTTTCCTTTGTCAACCACAGTCAAGTAATCATAGCAACACCATTTAGCTTACGGGGTCCGTTTTTCGAAATCGCTCTTTACAACGGGAAAATGTTATCTACTTCCTATCCCCATTTTACGTGGGGGACAATCAGCGTGGGGGGTCAGGGAGTAGACCCAGTGGGGGACCAAAGAGTGGTTAATTGTTTTCTTATTGCTTTCTTACTATTGAAGAAGAATTTCAATAGTAGTTCATCGGCACTCTGTAACTCTTTCATCTCTGAAAAGGTAGAAAATGGATGAACCGCGGGTGAACCGCCCTTCTGATGTCTCTCGCCTGAAAAGAAATAGCATCTAGCTAGAACGACAAAAGATTATTATTCAGTCTTTTTCAGCAAGTTTCACCCTCCGTTCCCAGAATGTCACCCAATTGTTCTTTGGGGGCAAAGCCGTTAGGAAAGTCACAACGAAGTGGAATTCGAGACTATATCTATGCCGACATCACACCGTATTTTTCGAGAGTATGTGCTTCGGATATATGCTATCCCACCCCGTAAGGAAAAGGTTTAATATTTTTAAGATTCAAGTAGAGGAGGTATTGATAAATACAAAAAGGATTTTTGAAACTGGCAACGTTAAAGGGTTTATGGAAGAAAACTACATTTGGAACTACGCTTTTTATTGGACATTTAAGGTAAAAAAAGATTTACAATTTATTGGCTATCAACTGGAAATTTATAGGTATAATATTTTGTTCAACCCAGACAAAGTCGGGACGGGCCGCTAGTATTTATAATAAATACGACGGTCAATCTATACAATTGGTGTAGTAAAAAATATATATATTTATAAAAAAATCGTGAGGGATATTTTTATAGACAAAATAATGTTCAATCGTCTGCCACATTAGCAAGAAAAAAATATTTTTTTGTCTATTTAGTTGTTATGCACGTGACGATAAATTTATTTTAAGTACCAGAAAAAGAAATCACGTGATCGGCATTTAATAAATTAAATTCTAAAAATTAATCTTTAAAAATTCTCCAAAAATCAGAAAATGGAGGTAAAAATTCGAAAAAGATTTCATTTTAAAGGAAATTTTAAGATCTTTCTCGTGATATAAATTGTATAACCCTCAAATTATTATTTTAAATGCAAACTTAAAAAGAGTTACTAAAACAGCTTAAAAATTTAATTTTAAAAAAATCTAAGAAGAAATTTTCAAAAATCTCTCTTAGTGCACCCCTACACTATAAGAAGAATCGCCATGCAAAATTTCAGCCCTTTAGGTCCAGCGGTTTGGTCTGTGCGTTGTATGTCAGTCAGTGAGTCAGATACGGAACTGTTTTATATATATAGATACTAGCTGAAAACCCGCGCTTCGCTACGGAGTACATTCAAATTAAATACAACGGGCAACGTATGCAATTTATACCAAAAATAAATATATATATTTATAATAAATGCGATGGTCAATGTATACAATTGATGTAAAATATATATATATCTATATATATATATTTATAAAAAAATCGTAAGGGATATGCATTTTTTTTTTGATTATATCCAATCGTCTGCTGCATTAGAAAGAGAAAAAAAATATTTTTTTGTTTATTTAGTTGTTACGCACGTGACGATAAATTTATTGAAAGTACCAGAAAAAGAAATCACGTGATCGGCATTTAATAAATTAAATTCTAAAAATTAATCTTTAAAAATTCACCAAAAATCAGGAAATGGAGGTAAAAATTCGAAAAAAATTTCATTTCGAAGGAATTTTTATGATCTTTCTCGTGATATAAATTTTATAACCCTCAATGTATTATTTTAAATGCAAACGTAAAAAAAGTTTAAAAAACAGCTTAAAAATTTAATTTAAAAAAATGTAAGAAGAATTTTTGAAAAATCTTTCTTAGTGCACCCCTACACTATTAGAAGAATCGCCATGCAAAATTTCAGCCCTTTAGGTCCAGCGGTTTGGTCTGTGCGTTGTATGTCAGTCAGTCAGTGAATGAATGAATGAATGAATGAGTCAGTTACGGAACTGTTTTATATATATAGATTACATATTAAATTTGCTTGACTGGTTATATATATATATATATATATATATATATAGTATATACAGCCAACTTAATTGAACTCAATCAAATATCCAATACAGCATGCCTAATTTTTAGAACCGGATGGAAAATTTTGATTGAAAGACTGATATTAGTGAATATTAAAGGTCTGTAACATTTCGGGATCTGCATTACTTTTGTAAGTAATATTAATAATTGTAATATTGTAGTAGTTTATGCTAGGAAAACCTCTAAATCCAATCCATAAAAACTTATCTCGATAAACCTTAAAACCCTATAAATGATGTGTCAGGTATAGTTAGAAGTGTAGTACTGCAATCATGAAATTCTCATTTTGGCAGTATTTCAATTCAGACAAAAGGAATTTGAACTATAAAAATTTGTTATATGAGGAAAAGCAGACTGAAACGAATTTAGCTAAAAATGTACTAATGGCTGCATAGTTAATTAAATTTAAAGAATATGAATAATCGAATATGATTCTAGATTTACGTATTACAAGAACGAAATAAAATGTTAAATTAAATCATTAACACTAAAAAGACGGGAATATTTTTTGTTACTAAAAAGGCTGAAGGCCGTCATTTTGACGAAAAAAATAAAATCAAGAATTTAAAATATTTAATGTTTCATTTTAAAAAAAGTTAAATACTTTGAATTATTTCATACCAATGTATAACAAATTAGTATATACAGACGGACCTCTATTTAACGAACCTCTGTTTTGCGAATTTCTCTATTTTGCGAACTTTTCCTTGGAACCAAGATTTTTAAGGACGCATGTGGTAATGTATGCTTAAAATTACTTCTTATAATAAATGCGATAATGTCATTAAAATTCATTAAATTTTAATATAATTTTTAAATTGAAAGTTCAGTGTATTCCCAAAAAATGTTTTGCTTTATTCTTGTTTTCCTTGCAGATTTCTGTTTGATGGGTAAGATATATAAAACAAATAGACATTAATTTACAAAATAAAGGTGTGATCAATTACTTTTGTTAATAATATTTAGTGTTTGTGAATTTAAAATCTGTTTTGTTAGTTTAAAGTATTTTATAAGGTGAATCTCTATTTAACGAATTTTCCATATAACGAACTTTTTTTCGGGATTTAGCGACTTCGTTAAATAGAGGTCCGACTGTATTTAGATATATTTTTATGCAGGTATGTCCAGGGCCCGACTTAGCCTAATTGGGGCCCGGGGGAAAAACTTCTTTGGGGGCCCCCCTCTGCTTCACTACTTCAGTAATGAAGAACTTAATACTTATTACTAAACTTTCTATTCGATTTGGGGGCCCCCTCTGATGTGGGGGCCCGGGGCAACTGCCCCGTATGCCCCTGCCTTAGTCAGGCTCTGGGTATGTCGAGCTAACAATCTGGTATGGTTTATCCGTAAAAATATATGCAGGGTTTGTGCAGTCCTTATTTTCCAACACCACTAATTCCGAAGAGCCAATATTACTGTTATTTACAACAGGGGGAAGATACGAAAAGTAACTAACATTTTTCCGGCATTACTTTAAAGATTTATGCCTGTTTTCTATATTGCCGTCAGATCGACGACTTTCAGCGTAAGTAGGCATACAACACATTTTCTCCCCCTCTTTACTGTCGAATATAATGTTGTAAATGTGTGTGTGCATATTTCGCGTAAAATTAGACAAAGTCATAAAATTTCAGAAGCCTGAGGACATAAATACAGACATAGGATATATATATATATATATATATATATATATATATATATATATATATATATATGTGTGTGTGTGTGTGTGTGTGTGTGACATGGGGAGAACGGCCGCCGGTCATTGCAAAGAAAAATGCCGCAAACCCACATCACAGTCAACTCTGTAGACGCTGGATTACTGGAATGGTAGTCTGGTCGAAAAGAAATGTCGTTGACACAAGATTTCTCGAACTACATGTTTATTAAAATCGCCGGCTCCTCCGCCGGGTGTTTCGTAGCAGACAAAATATTACAGAGTGCGCCCTAATTTTGGGCGCCAGAACTTATATAAACTTCAATCCATCACGTGTTAAAAGGGCGTGTCTTAATAGTTGATTGGTTTAAAGTTGTTGTTGATGTGCAGAACTGATTTAAATTTGTAGTGACGCCGCGCAGCGTCTCTTTTCGTTAAAAGGTCAGCCATCTTGAATGATTTTGCCGAAGGCTGTAATAATGGAATTTGACACGAATGCCCAAAGGGAATTAAATAACTTAAGGGATTAAAAAAGGGGTATGTAATTTTGAATAGCAAAGTGATGAATTAATAGTTTTTAAATGTTAAGAGTGTTGAATTAAAAAATTACTAGTTTTTTAATATTCTATATATATATATATATATATGACGCGTTCGCTACTTACACCTATTAAAGTTATAGCAGTCAATGAGTTAAAAGGCCGGTGGCAAAAAACTACAATAATACATCTAACCTAGTTTATTTTCCCAATAATTTCCTACCTGATTCAATCTGTTAATTTTATCCAGAATTCATCAAGCTCCCGCGCGACGCGTGACTGTCTTAATCAAGAATTTCCCGCCGTCTGACTAAAATGCTATTGTCTTCCATCTAAAGCCATCGCACATGCCCGCAAGAGCTCCGTGACGCATACACCGGAGATGAACCATGGGCGGTCCTACAAACTGTCAATCAAATCCAACGAAAAACCTGGGGATTCCCCTTTATTATACGCGTCATATATATATATATATATATATATATATATATATATATATATATATATATATATATATATATATATATATATATATATATATATATATATATATATATATATATATATATATATATATATATATATATATATATATATATATATATATATGAATGAAACCAGTGCGCTCCAATTGCTACTACAGATGTAAGACAGTTATTAAAATAGCAAGTAAAAATTTGGACCAGTTTGCTTTATCTATAGCTGTGAATATCCAGATTTATTTCAATTTTTCTCTTATCCGGCCCATTACTGGTGCGTTTACCTTAAAAACTAGAGAACGAGCTCATTGCATTAAAATATCGATTTTCATATGAAAACAGAACGCAAAAAGTCATTCCTCGTATGTGTAGAGGACCAATGAATCGTGAGGTCAAATGATGCATCGTCCTAAACTGTTCCTACCCAGATCGGCACACGCCGAGATTTGTTTACTATATTTACGATCCCATTGAAAATGACATCATTGAAACATGAGATTCATCTTTTATACACGTCTATATTACTATAGATTTTTAAGTCCGTGTCGGGTAACTTTTCACAGCATCAAACTTGGTTAGTTAATATCTTTAAGTCTTTAAAAGATCATTAATCTTGAAATGATAACAACAAAATAATAATTTTAAAAATGATAATAATAATGGTAGCAAACCCTTTATAATATACATATTAAAATTTCTGGTTCTGAACACATGGACTACTTATATATTTTTATATACTCTCCGTGAAATTGAAAAATCGATATCAGATTTCTTTTTCTCGTCTTTAATGGTTTTTATTTTTTTTTATGCATTTGCAATGTAGGTATTGATTTTCTAACGTCACGCAAATTTTCTATGCCA
>OU015495.1:206793247-206803247 GCA_907164885.2 Dolomedes plantarius
TCCCCGTAAAGTAACAAATGTTCGACATTACCACCAGCACAAGGTAATAGGCAAGTGAGGCGCATCACTACACCCATTACAGCCGAGTGTAGCATGTCACCATCGACGGCAGCGACTGGTTGTCGAATGTTATTTTTCAGTTCCACCAAAGTGGTTGGGGAACCCCGGTACACACGAGACTTTAAGTATCCCCACAACTAATGTAGCCCGTGTAGCAAAATTTTGTCTTGCATCTGTATCTGCCGGTAATAACTGGTGAAGTGCCAGGATTTTGTACGAATACAGATTCAGCATTCCGTGCAGAATACGTCGAATCGACGGTTCCGGAATCCCCGTCTTTCTCCCAGCTTCACGAGCACTGCTATTCCCCGTTGATGTCTCGACTGCCAAATCTTCCATGACACTTTGTACAACATGGACGCGGTCCGCGCTTAACCCTTTGAACACAGTGCAAACACCTAAGTCTAGTCTATTTTTCGTTTGCATTCAATGTATTCCAGTTAAATGCAGCAGAAAAAGGGCTAGTACTGCCATCTGTCGTCAGTTTAAAAAAGGAAAACCATTTTGCAATATTAAATTGGAAATTTTTCAAGATTCTTTAGGTTAAAAACCTCGGGGAAAAAATCTGCACGGTGCAAACATGGGAGGTTCTTGCCCCTGAAAGGGTTAAGGATTGTCTGCCACTTCGTGGACGATACTCCAAACTCTTTGTTTCCTTAAAATGTCGTACTAAATTCAGTATCCCACTAAATGAAATAGGGCTGTTTGCGCTTTCAGTCATTTCTCCGTGCGAAACTTTCGTAATGCAACATTTGTGGATTCGCCATTCTTGTAGAAAAGTTTAACCATCAACGCTCGATCTGGTAAAGAATGCATGCTGCCGGGTTCGAATGACGGATCAATTTCTAACCAGGTGTTTTATTGATAGCCTGATTTGCATAAAATGTCTCAGTATGACATGTGAGCGCCCTCTTTCGGTTACTTTTGGAAACTTTTCTTTTACGTGAAAAAAAAAATCCAATGTCTCTCTGATCCTACTGGCGTAAATAGAAAAATTTTCCTACCATTATTTCTTTTATTTCAAATTTTTGAACTTTGCACGAATTTATGACGCACCCGGTATATATCATATATATGTATATATATATATATATATATATATATATATATATACATATATATATATATATGTATATATATATATATATATATATATATATATATATATATATATATATATATATATATATATATTATATATACAGTGGAATCTCGATCTATCGTTTTCGAAGGGACTGACTGAACTAAACGATGCGGAAAACGGTAGATGCGGGAACATACAAAAAGGTATTAACATACCTTAAAGTTTGATATCTCTTTAATATATTTACTCACATTAAATTACAACTAATTTACTCACATAAAATTACAAAGTTTGACTTAAATCCAAAATCATATTAATAAAAAGGAAATACACGTAGATACATAGGAATTTTGATTGAAATAAAAGTACTTAATCTTCGTTTGTTTAATTTGGACGTTTTCTCTCCACAAGTAAACAATATTTTTTCTGTGTTGCAAATTGCATTCTTTTCGGTATTGGTTATTGTGTGAGAGTATAAAGAAGCGGCAGACGTGAAACTTTTGTAACTATTTATTGTACTGGCTGGGGTCCGACATAAGACCACCAGGAAGTTCTGCTTCATGGTGAAACCCTCATCGGCCAGTGTAGACTGCAACAATCAGAAACTTCTCACACCCTAGGCCAAACACCAGGGCGCCTCTCTCCCAAGACCAACAAAAATGCCAAACGGAAGCAGCAACCACTCAGGTCGGCTGACTGTGAGCCATTGCTGATAAGAACAGAAATGTTGGAACAGAATAGTCGGAGTATTTGGAATGAGTTGCCGAAAATAGGATACTCCAGGGGCTAAAGAATTAAGGAACACCAACGACGAACAAATAATGGGAGTGGTACAATAACCAGGCTAAACAGGAGAGAACAAAAATAAGAGACCGTGCATCTCAAATGTTCTGCTCATTGTTTAAGTAGAGCGTCAGGTAAATACAGACATTTATATTTCAGGTTCACTTGTTATGAAAAAACGATCGATCCGATAAATTAATATAAAGCTGCGATATTCTGAACGAATATTGCGGGAAAACGATGGATCGAGGAACAATCCATGCGGTCTGTTTTTGCTTGTTTTCTATGGAATTTAATCGGGACTGGGGGAAATAAACGATACATAAGGGAAAACGATCGTTCGGGGAACGATCGATCGAGATTCCACTGTATATATCATATCATATAATGTCTCCCTATATTCAGATACATAATAAAATCCATTTCACAGGTAGATAACTTTTCCCGCCTTTCAGTTACTCTACAAATTCATTGCGTCGTGATAACGGCGTTGCTACTGATAAAAGTAGAATGTGATTTCGGTGCCGACCATGGCTGGTCATTAAAAGTGTCCGGTAATCTATCTTCTATAACGGAAGTATTCGATTTTATTAAGGGGACAGGGACTTTCAATCTTATTCTTCTTTAATTTTCAATATTTTACTCTATATACCCCATGAGTATAATTTATATTCTTTTCTACTACACTAAAGATACTTAGAATTCGCAAATAAGTATTTTGTGGGGGAATAAGACCTATTTATCAAAAAATTCTTCAAAAATGCTAGAATTTTCAAAAGGCTCCATGCATATTCATTTTCTTATGATATCTACCAAATTTCTCAAAATTGTTAATTGAAGTGTTTATCACAAAACTGTGCATAATTCTTTAAATCACATTTTTTTTTACAAATTTATAGACCATAAAATATAGTAAAAATATTAAAAAAAATAACAAGCAGAATAGAAAAAATTTATTTAAGACTAGATTCACACACAAAAAAAAATAATGCAAATTTATATTTATATACATATGGTAAAGTTATAATACAAAATTTAAGAATTTTAATTAATATAGAATGCGCATGGAGCCTTTTGAAAAACATTAGCAGTTTTGAAATATTTTTTGCAAAACAGGCATTATTCAGCTAAAAATTCCTTATTTTGAATTCTAAGGGTTTTTAATGTAGTAAAATAGAAAATTAATTATTCTCATTTTGTATTTAGAGTTAAAAACTGAAAATAAAAAAAAAAAATTCGAATTTGAAGGTTCCCTGTCCCCTTAATAATGTCGATTTTCTAAATCTTGTAAATATCTGACTTTGATAAATTATCGTTTTATCATCGAAATAATCTGTATATATAAAACAGTTCCGTAACTGATTCATTCATTCACTGACTGACTGACTGACTGACTGACATACAACGCACAGACCAAACCGCTGGACCTAAAGGGCTGAAATTTTAAGGGCTAAGAAAGTGAATTTGAAAGGGCTAAGAAAGATTTTTCAAAAATTCTTCTTAGATTTTTTTAAATTGAATTTTTAAGCTGTTGTTTAAACTTTTTTTACGTTTGCATTTAAAATTATACATTGAGGGTTATAAAATTTATATCAGGAGAAAGATCATAAAAATTCCTTCAAAATGAAATTTTTTTCGAATTTTTACCTCCATTTCCTGATTTTTGGTGAATTTTTAAAGATTAATTTTTAGAATTTAATTTATTAAATGCCGATCACGTGATTTCTTTTTCTGGTACTTTCAATAAATTTATCGTCACGTACGTAACAACTAAATAGACAAAAAAATATTTTTTTCTCTTTCTAATGCATCAGACGATTGGATATTATCCAAAGAAAATGCATATCCCTTACTATTTTTTTATAAATATATATATATAGATATATATATTTTTTACATGAATTGTATACATTGATCATCGCATTTATTATAAATATATATATTTATTTTTTGGCATAAATTGCATACGTTGACCGTTGTATTTAATTTGAATGTACTCCGTAGTGAAGCGCGGGTTTTCAGCTAGTAAAATATAAGTGACATTCCTCAAACGGTATGATTAACTTTGCCTTTCTTTATTTATTTTCACCACAGGCAAAAAAATGTGTTGAGAATTGAATGTTTCTCTGCTGCAAATTTTGAGCATAGCATACCCATTGGACTCAAGCAGTTCCAAATGTATAGAGGAAACCACAGAAATGAAATAAATTGATGTTCGCAACTAAATTTCACATTCTAGGCGACTGAATTTAGTGAGATAAATCCGGGAGAAGGAATCCCAAAGCGTGTCGTTCGTCTTTTGAGAAACATCGAGCCATGAAATAAATTTCCTTTTCTGTGGTCTACCCGTCATTTAATGTAATCATATATTTACTGCATTTTTATTGATTCTTTTTTCCCTCTCTCTCTCTCATGAAACATCCCAAAAGAAATATGACTCGAAATATTCATCATAACAGTCTGGCAGCTTGTCATCTGTGCTCTACTTTTTCCGAAAATTTTATTATCCCGAATATGCATTAAACTGTTACATTTCCCATTGGAACGTGGTTATATTTTTGCATTCTCCATTATACTTTAAGTCTATTATTTCCGCATTTTTCATCCGTATTTTTTGCTGTGGGAAAAATGAAAAGGTTGAACGATAAGAATTTAAAAGGAAGATATGGATTTGTAGTCTCACAACACGAATTTTAGAATAGTACATGTCTATAATAAAGATTAATTTTTCTATGTTTTCACCTAATAGGGCTTCGCCCCTAGGTTCGCTACGCTCGCTTTCGTACGGGGCCTTAGGCCCCCTAATAAGACTTACTCGTAAAAAGGATTTATAAGGTTTAAAAGGGAACTGTTAGGGCTAATAGTGAGATACATAAGGGTGATTCTCGGGCAATGTAACAGCTTCCATTCATTTACTGTTGTCACCCTTATGCGAAGGGCTTTTCATCACTGTTGAATTATCAGATTTAAAATTGAATTAAAAATCGAAATTTTAAGATAGAGACTTGAAAGGGGTTTATATTAATAAGAAAGCTTTCAGCTTCCAGATGATGTAAATATTTTCTTTGTAAGATTAAAACTCGAGGAGCATCGATATTACATCCACACATGGGACGATATTTCTTGAAAAATTGTGTTTCCTTTTTTGATGAAAATATTAGTCAGTTTTAAAATATTTTTAAACAAATGAGGTTTAGTTTGAAAGAGAAATGTCTGTAGTCTTAGATTGTAAAGAGATAAAAATTCTACGATCATTTTTTGGCGTGTTATCGTAATCTGAAGATGAAAAAGTCAATGTTTCTTGAAAAAGTGTGTTTCAGTTTTTGATGAAAATATTAGTCTGTTTTAAACTATTTTTAATCAAATGAGGTCTAGTTTGAAAGAGAAATATCTGTAGTTTTAGATTGTAAAAATATCGAAATTGTACGATCATTTTTTGGCGAGTTATCGTAATCTGAAGATGGAAAAGCCGATATTTTCCCACAAAACATAAAATGAAAAAAAACACTTAAAGTCCGACGAAGATGAGACATGTCTTACTTTGTTCCCCACATTTTTCTGCATCTATTGGTATCGGTCTCGACCCCATAACCCCAGTGGTTTCGGAGGAGATAGCGTGACAAGCTTTTGACAGCGGCGGCGGCGGCAGTTACTTTTTTTTTAGAATAGAGAGATAGAGAGATTATTCGTGTACCTACAGGGTGACAATTAATGAGCTATATCAAATAAAAAAATTAAATTTTAAAAAATTACAGAGTTCAAAAGTTTTATTCAAATTTGAAAAGTAACTACAGATAATCGGATTTAGTTTATGACATGTTCGATATGCTTGCCATCAATGGCTATGATGTGGTGCAGACGAAGAGCAAAATTCTGCAAAACTCGCTGAAATGTCAAGACAGCGATACTTTCGATGACCTCTTGATTGACTGTTTTGAGCTTAGTGATGGTTTCGGGGTTATTTGCGTTAACTTTTACTTTAATATTGCCCCACAAAAATGAGTCACTGGGGTTGAGATCAGGAGAATGTGGTGGCCAAGCGATTCCCATTCCAGTGGCCTCTGAATACCCCATAGCCAGAATCCTCTTTCCAAAGTGCTCTTCCAAGACTTCAAGCACTCTGTTGGTTCGATTGGGAGTCATGCTCCGCCCTGCATGAACCTGGTCTTTTCGAAATCTGGGACACTTTGGATAATAGGGATGAGATCCTTTTCTAAAATTTTGACATATCATTCAGCAGTCACCCTGCCTTCAATGAATATCGCACCTAGGGATGCGACATCGATGCCAATGTTTTCAAAATAGCGATGTTTCGATAAAAACATCGATGTTCTAAACATCGATTTATTGAGGCTAATTTTTTTTAACATCGATGTTTTGTGCTTGATGTTTTGCGTTGTTCGATGTTTTTTGTTTTAATGAAATAGCACCATAGTAAAAAATTTACCACCTAGCATAATTTTCACACTCAGCAAATGTAAACCCAATGTTCTGTTAAATGATTTTGCCTTATACTTTATTGATATGAAATCAATTAATTTGTCTTGTGTTCCAGTCATGAACTTTTTACAAAGATGAACGTTTTGCAGATTTTTTTTTTCAACATTATGTAAGCCTCCTGGAAGTAAATTAGTCTCTAACTTGTAAATAAATATGACTTGCTATTTACAAAAAGTTTTCACATTCTACCAATTTAAATTAGAAAATATCGCGGATTTTTCTTTAAGGCTTTGGTACTATCAATTGTTTTTATAGCAATAATTTCTTCCTCTATTTTATGGTAAAAGTAATAATCTGTATCAGGGAAATTCTGTGATATACGCTGACTCTAGCAACCAAGTTTTGGCCATTTGTGCCAATCCAATCAGAGTAAAATTAATCCCCCACCACCCACGACTAACCGAAGTAACATTAATGTTAGAGGTTACTAAACCAGTTTTTAAAAAAAATGGATGTTCAAAAACATCGATGTATATAAACATCGATGGATTTTGGGTGATGTTTTATTAGCATCGAAGTTTTAATCTTCTATACTAATAAAGGGACAAGTGGATGTCGAGAGATCACGTGACCGTAACTCATCTGGGTGGGCCACTCCCGGGTGGGCCACAAGAAAAAAATGGCCGACAAATATACAGGAAACGGTGTAATTTTTTTTCTCATGAAAGTGCATAAATGTTACATATTTGGAAAGAGCTTCGAAAACTGATAATTTTTTCTGCGTACACTTATTCTGTTAATCCAATAGTTTTCGAGATATTTTCATTCTAAAATCACTCACTGCTGAGAAACCAAATCATTTGGTGCAGTGGTGCTGCCATCTGTCGGCAGCGACGGGAATGAAAATTGAAAGGAATTTATTCACTTGAATTTAATACATTTGTAGGCTTTTTTTTTCTTTTGTGGGGCCCGAAGTACATAAATATGTTACACGGATGGCTTGAGCGTAGCTAGGCGAAGCCCGAGCCATTCGTGTAACCATATTCAATACTAGCCGGGCTTCACCCGGCTAGTATTGAATATCGATGTTTCAAAACATTGATGGATTTTGGACGATGTTTTATTAGCATCGATGTTTTAATATTGAATATCGATGTATCAAAACATCGATGTTTTGTTGTCGATGTCGCATTCCTAATCGCACCGATGATTTACTTTGAGCCGCAATCAGGTTTTTATAGCTCGAACAGTAGGCCTTTACGATGGATGTACTCTCAGAAACGCTGTATTTCGACATTTTTAACGAAAAATGAACACCAACAAGAATACGAGTGCACATGCTCAAAAAAAAAAAAATCCAACATGCCCTGCATTCAACTGTCAAGTTTTCACTGAATCTCACCAATGGTTCAAAAGTTATAAAGTATTTTTTTTCATATAGCTCAATAATTATCACACTGTATGTTTTAGAGATAGATCTGTAACATTTCGGTTTTAAAATTATCATCATCTTGCTGATTTGGACATCCAAAGTATTCCAGTTTACACAATTTAAAAAATATTTGACTTTAGTCTCTTTGCTGTTGGGTTTTTCTTTATGCAAAATACCTGAAAATATTTCTGCTTTCGTATCTTATGGCATTGGAAAATTTGCATAAACGTAGTGTCTTGCAGGTGAATGCGAAATTTCAACACAAAATTCATTTATGTTTCAAATTACCATTTTCAGATTTGCCAATAACTTTTTATCCAAAATAATACCAAAATCTCATTGTTCTTTTTATTTTTACTGAAGAATAATCTATTTTCTTAAAAGTGTCCAATAATCGATTTTCGAAATTCGATGTTTCAATTTTCTTAATATTTGATTTTATTTGTAAGTGTTTTAATATAAATTCAATTTTCTTAGATTAGGTTCGTGAGGGAAATTTTTAAAGTATTTTAAAGGAAATCTGGGACTGTAAATTTTATTACATTAATGTCTACGCATTTTTAATGACATTTTTTCATTTAATCTTCTTACACAAAAATCAGTAAGCTGATAAAAAAAAATTTAAATACCATTTTTAGATAATCAAAATTCAAAATTGAAATCATGTTTAATTTTTTATATACATGTCATAACAATAAGTCTATTTGAATAATTTTTCTTCCCATCTGATCGTTGAAAAGGACTCAAAATAATTTGTTCCCAGGTTTAAAAAAAATGTTTATTCCAGGAAAAAAATCTTTTCAGAAAATCTTTTCCTCTAAATGGAAAGTCTCGAATATAGTTTAATTCAAAGGAAATCTGTGCAACAGAACAAAGGAAATCGGTACAAAATTTCAGAGAAATAACTTTCTTTTAAATTTCACTAATTTTAGAAAAATTACCTTACGAGATATACAGACTTAAAGTTCAAATGTGCATAGGGGGGGAGTACACCTTAAAACTTTCAAAAAACTCAATTTTTTATTATGATTTAATTTTGAAAAATGGAATATAAGGTATCTATTGGGGAAAAAATGAAGTCGATATTATAATTAGAACCCCTTTTTATGGCCAAATGTATAAAGCTGATAGTAAAGAAATTCATTGAAAATTTAACTTTAAATGGCTTTTTCTGAAAACTGTTATTTTCAAATTTGTGCGCACTATTTCTTCAAAACTAATCGTTACAAATTTCAAAAATTTTGTATACATCTATATCTTGTATCTTTATACAATTTCTACCGATATTTAAGTACGTACATATTACAAATTCTTTTACAGATATGTTTTTTTTTTAATTATATTTTTTGTACATTGCAATATATTTGCCTAAAAAAAATATTTTTATGTGAAATATGGTAATTATTTGAGGTGTAGATTAAAGTATAGCCTAAGGATAGAATATATACAAATAATTTAATATATATCTCTTATAGTTTTTTTAAAAATCTGCGCACCATGCATTAACCTAAGATTCATTTTTCATAAAACATTAATTATTTTTTTTACATAAAATAATTTCTAATAATCTCCCCAAAATTTTGCTTTTGTTTTCTAATAGATAAAGCTCTGTACAATTCACCCTAAAAAAATGGTTTAAATTACTGGCAAATTAACTATTTGACAACACGTTAACGGGACAGTGGACCTTCAAACCTAACTTTTTTTCTTTTGAATGGATTTGCTTGAAATTTGAATATGTGATTAGTACCATAGATATGTAAAAGTGGTTAAAATTTAATGATGAAATATTAATAATTTATGAATTATTAATTATTAATTATATCAAAAGTTTTCCTCATTGAAAATGTTCCATGCGCATTTCTGTTGCATATAATATGGTAATTTTTATTTACAGGATACTTTATAGAACTAACAATGAAACTTATTGCTTATTTTAAGCATTCATTAAAAAGTATAAAGAGAATAAAATAATAATAAAGAAAACACCCTTTTTACTACGCAAAATACCTATAAATCATCTTTTCGAGTACAAAATTTAGAAATTCTAAGCTACGAAGCATAATTATTTTTATTAAGATTTATTTGATTTTCAGTTAAGTATATAAAACTTAAATTCCAAAGCAATACGATCATTAGAAATGCACCTGGAGCATTTTGGATATTCGTATGACGTGAAATTTTTTTTTTTTTAGAAAAAC
>OU015495.1:206808247-206823247 GCA_907164885.2 Dolomedes plantarius
AATCTTCTTTGCTCCATAAACGTCTTGATTTACACCAATTCAATCTTATATGCTTTTGTTTTTCAGTCATGAGAGGCTTTGTTTTCGGTACACGATATTCAAACTTAAATTTATGGACACGTCTTAATGTTGTCGATTTAGAAACTTCAACTCTTTCTTCTTTCCATTTTCGGTGCAAGAATCGCACACTTTTAAAATAGTTTTTCTCAACTATACGCTTCAGTTTCCTGTCATCTCTAGCAGATGTTTTTGGATTTCGGCCGCCATTTCGGCGATTATTTTGAAATTTTCCATTTTTTGTAAATTGTGTTAGAATTTTACTAACGCTTGATTGCGAACAATGTAAATAATTCGCTATATAACATTGATTTTTACCGTGCCGATACAAATCAACCATACGAAGTTTGATAGATTCAGGAATATCACTCACACGACCCATTTTAAGACGAAAAAGCAAACAAACTGCAAAAAGAATACTGATTTTAAATAAAATCGTCTGAATTTAATCAATGATGCCACAATTTATGAATTGGTGATAATTAAAGGAGAATTAATGTGAAATATTCTAATATTTTGAACCAGATGAATAAATATTCTAATATTTTGACTTTTCAAAATAATTTTTTCAATTCATCTTTTCAAAAATGATATTTATTTTAAGATAATAAATAAGTTTAATCGACAATAAGTTCTTAATAAAAATATCGTTTGCATATTTGCATTAAAATACATTAAATTACCAAACAATATTTTCAATTTGTAAAAAAATGTAATTATTCTAATATTTTGAATATGAGTTGTAGTTTTGACAATCTGGTGCATTATATAGAAAAATAACCAAAAAAAATAAGTCCTTATTTATTTATTATTTGACATAAAAAGTTACAATCTATACTTATATATAAAGAGAGAGCGATTTTTATATATTTTGACTTTTCAAAATAATTTTTTTCAATTCATCTTTTCAAAAATGATATTTATTTTAAGATAATAAATACGTTTAATCGACAATAAGTTCTTAATAAAAATATCGTTTGCATATTTGCATTAAAATACATTAAATTACCAAACAATATTTTCAATTTGTAAAAAAAATGTAATTATTCTAATATTTTGAATATGAGTTGTAGTTTTGACAATCTGGTGCATTATATAGAAAAATAACCAAAAAAATTAAGTCCTTATTTATTTATTATTTGACATAAAAAGTTACAATCTATACTTATATATAAAGAGAGAGCGATTTTTATATGTGGAGGGTAATCTCCAGAACCACTGCACCTATTTGAAAAATTCTTTCACTTTTTGAAAGGTACATTATTCCAGATGGACATATGCTATATATTATGTATATCTGATCAGTAGAAAAAAAGTTAAAGGCTTAATCCTAACAATCTCCATTGTTACCGCTACTGTCCTCTACCGCTTTTTGTGTCGAAGACTCCAACGATCCTTAGCGTGGTGCTATCGCGGTGGGCTTCTGTTCTGACGTTAGCGGTTCGAAACTAGCCGTTATCCGGCCCGCCTTTTTCTTTTAAAAAATTAACTTTAATTATTAACTAACGTAATATTAATTTAAGGTATTATTAAGGTTATTTTTAAGGCCAAAAAAGATTTACAATTTATTGGCTATCAACTGGAAATTTATTGGTATAATATTTTGTTCAACCCGGACAAAGTCGGGACGGGCAGCTAGTATAAAATATATTTGTATTCACATAAGGATAAAAACTTGTTATAACATTAATCATTATTTTTTTTGCAGAAAAAATAATACGTTTTAACGTACATGGAGTCAATCACAACAATAATAGTAAGAAAATAGTTTTTGTGTAGAGATCCTATAAGAGGTCTGGTAGTATTGCTAAGAAATTCTGAGCACTAAATTACATATAAAGTGTAGTTAAAGTATCATACAATCAAGGTAAACGAAGCTCATTTGGATAAATATACAATAGTAGCGACTTTAGACAACAATTTCAAAATGTCGACTTTATTTTGGCCGACACTGTACATACATTCCTGCCGTTCTTTATTTAATTCTATTCATTTGGAAATTGTTGTAATCTATATAATTAAATATTAATTAATTGAAGTGAATTGATCACGGAGGCCGCGCGTTCACCACCTCTGGTATAGACAGCATTTGTTTTGAATAAAAATTCAATTTTTTTTCTACTGAATTTAACGTTTTCGTTTCTGTTTATTACAAATTTAATTTCTGTTCATAAATACATGTGCAATTTTTAAATAAAATATTGAAAAATTACGGGTGCGTATTATAGTCGAATTTTAATTTTTTCCGAAACTTTCGCGCAAAATTAAGCATACGTATTATGCACGTGTGCGTATTATAGTAAAGATTTTACGGTAATAGTCATGAATATTAAAAAAAGGGGAAATTTGTTCAGAGTCATTTTGAAGGATTCAAACATCCCATGATGAATCCGATGTTTCATACGATTAAAATATACGCTTACATCCCTGTTTATTGTGATATTTTTGACTTTAAGTTCACTGAAAAAAAATATGAATGCAAGCTATAAAGAAAATCTCCTGTGGAATACCACCCATAAAAAAATTCGTTCAACTCTCTGAGAGTAGCACACTTGTTATCTATATATATGAAACAGTTCCGTAACTGACTGATTGACTGACTGACTGACATACAACGCACAGACCAAACCGCTGTACCTAAAGGGCTGGAATTTTGCAAGGCGATTCTTGTTATAGTGTAGGGGTGCACTAAGAAAGATTTTTGAAAAATTCTTAGATTTTTTTAAATTAAATTTTTAAGCTGCTTTTGTAACTTTTTTAAGGTTACATTTAAAATAAAAATCTGACGGTTATAAAATTTATATCGCGAGAAAGATCCTAAAAATTCCTTTAAAATGAAATCGTTTTCGAATCTTTACCTCCATTTTCTAATTTTTGGTGAATTTCTGAAGATTCATTTTTAGAATTTAATTTATTAAATGCCGATCACGTGATTTCCTTTTCTGGTACTTTAAATAAATTTATCGTCACGTGCATAACAACTGAATAGACAAAAATAAATATTTTTTTCTTGCTAATGCGGCAGACGATTGGACATTATCCAAAAAAATATTAAAATACAATAAAAGATGTGATCCTCAAACTATACTGTATTACCTGTACTATATTCTTTTGTATGTCCTATTAGATTTAAATTCAATATTTTCTTCTACAATATTTTGTCTATAAAAATATCCCTTACGAATCTTTATAAATATATTTTTTCGTGTTTGTTACATCAATTGTATATATTGATCGTCGTATTTATTATAAATAAATAAATATATATATATTTATTTATTTATTTATTTATTTATTTATTTGGCATTAATTGCATACATTGACCGTTGTATTTAATTTGAATGTACTCCGTAGCAAAGTGCGGGTTTTCAGCTAGTACCAGATATATCTACAGAACGTGAAGTTATTTATGCGTTGTGTATTGCTTTAGCAAATGTGTTGATGTTATAATACTGAATATTAGTGTAAGCAACTTAGAGGGACCAGGCAACTAATGACTAAAACCCTTAAAGCATGTGTTATAACGTAATATTTTTCTGACTAAAATCCATAACGTTAGGGCAGGCTCAGATGAAAAACACCCGCAATCGGCCTTGAACGCAAATTCCAAACGCAAAGTTTTTTTCAGCCGCGTATTATATCCCTGAAACCGGCCCATGAATGTGTTTCCACTATCAGGACTATCGGTCAAATTGATCCCCAAGCCTAAAAAGCTGTTATTTTTGCGTTATTACGATGGAACTGCATGTTGACATTGTGCACAGGGTTGTTTGATTTATATTAGTGATTAGCTGAAAACCCGCGCTTCGCTACGGAGTACATTGAAATTAAATACAACGGTCAATGTATGCAATTAATTAAAATAAAAAATAAATGTATATATATTTATAATAAATACGACGATCAATGTATACAATTGATGTAAAAAAATCATATTTATTAAAAAAATCGTAAGGGATATTTTTATAGACAAAATAAAGTCCAATCGTCTGCCGCATTAGCAAGAAAAAAATATTTTGTTGTCTATTATTTTTTGCACGTGACGATGAATTTATTGAAAGTACCAGAAAAAGAAATCACCTGATCACTATTTAATACATTAAATTCTAAAAATTAATCTTTAAAAATTCCCCAAAAATTAGGAAATGGAGGTAAAAATTCGAAAAAAAATTCATTTTGAAGGAATTTTTATGATCTTTCTCGTGATAGAAATTTTATAACCCTCAAAGTATTATTTTAAATGCAAACGTAAAAAAAGTTTAAAAAACAGCTTAAAAATTTAATTTAAAAAAATCTAAGAAGAATTTTTGAAAAATCTTTCTTAGTGCACCCCTACACTATTAGAAGAATCGCCATGCAAAATTTCAGCCCCTTAGGTCCAGCGGTTTGGTCTGTGCGTTGTATGTCAGTCAGTCAGTTACGGAACTGTTTTATATATATAGATGAATAGTGAGGGGGAAAAATCATCTACACTTATTTATTCAATTTATTTAATTTATTTTGATCTGGTATCTACACCATCAAATCGTAGGGCTCTTAAAAGAACTGCACAATGTTTCTCAGACATAATTGCTCGAAAAATTAGCGTGCCAGTGATTGAGGTAGAGAAGAGTGATGTCAAGGCTTCACAGGATACTTTAAAAATCGCACAGGACACTGAAATACCTATCAGGACCATCCCTATCAGGATCGGTAGGCCTGTTATTGCTCAGTGGCAATAATAGGTCTACCGGTCATTTTGACCGCCATACTTTTACAAAATTGCAACTTACTGGCAAATGGCGAGCATTTGTGAAACCCTGATGTCCAGGAACTGAGTGAGGTTGTCAAAGCCAGCCAAGCGTTCACGCCTCTCCCCACTCCTGCCCCACTCCTTAGTTCCACCGCTGCCGGTCATAATGACCGGGAGGGCCGGTTTGAGGGAAATACTTCCCAAGAACCGATTCATCAAAAGCAGTTTCGAATTTTTTCGCATTCGTTAAATTGCATAATAATAAGCATTATTTAGAAAACGTTAAACTATAGGAATCAATGACAGAATAGAAATGAAATAACCGCTATTTTCAAAATCAAGTACTTTTACCAAACCACGAAGTTTGGGGGGTGGGGGTGGGGGGTGGGGGGTCGCTGCCAAAGGCATGTTTTTATGAGAACTGAAGCTATTGCTAATTTGGATGCTTTGAATTGCTTTGAAGTATTTTCGGTAATCATATAATCAAAGGCTATTTCAAGGAAGTTCTGATCTTAAAACTAAAGCAAATTAAACTGAAAATAATCCCTCGGTCTCTTTCAGAACAATAATGGATTTACGTTACATAAAATTTGCTTTTAAAAATAATAATGATGTCATATATTATTCCCATCACTGGTTTCACTTCTATTGTCATAAAGAATATCCTATTTTTTCCCCTTGACGTAGTATTACTAACTGTCCCTATTTTCTTATTTAAACTTATCCCTCCATCAATATAAAGTCCTATAAATCATTACTGATCAACCAAAAAGTTTAATATTCAGATCTTGCTTGGATCTTCCCTCTACAAAACTAGAAAATCATGACTAATGACCTTTAAATATATATATTAAAAGAGGGAAACTAATATATTTCAAGAGACAAAAATCAACGATTGTTATCGGTATCTGTGTCACCTTGACGCGCAAAGCCTTGAATATTTCCTACATAAATAATCTAATGACGATCAGAGTTTAAGGTTAATCAGAGTTAAGTGCTTCAAGGAAGAAGGTACGGTTACGTAAGGTATTATGTGCAGGGTGAATATCACTAATAGCAAGGTTAACAGCGAACACCGAGTTATGCTGTGTGTTTCGATGAGATTTCTATTCTTAGACTGCAACAAAACAACATCAATGCCGTCGTGCTTTATAATGTCTACTTTAAGTCACTGAACCCCAGTAGCTCGCGCAAAGTTTGCGATATTAAATTTGAAGAAACGTAAGATGATTCCCGAGTAAGAAAAAAAAGTTCATCGAAAAACCATGTTCTTTCATTTGGCTAGAAACAGATAATCAGTGAATCGCTGTCTACAGATCTTCCTGTGAACTGTCAGATGGTGAACTCTTTTAAAATGGATGGAGGCTATGAAAACAGACCATTTTACTGTTTGAGCAGCAATTTCATTAAACATGATGCAACCTCTACACCAGTGGTTCACAACCCGTAGAAGTCTGCGGAACACTAAACCACAAATTGATCCATGTGCGGACTTTCTGGGGATATGAAAATTATTTTGCATCATATCTATATGTATATAAAACAGTTCCGTAACTGACTGACTGACATACAACGCACAGACCAAACCGCTGGACCTAAAGGGCTGAAATTTTGCATGGCAATTCTTTTTATAGTGTAGGGGTGCACCAAGAGAGATTTTTGAAAAATTCTTCTTTGATTTTTTAAAATTAAATTTTTAAGCTGTTTTAGTAACTTTTTTAAAGTTTGCATTTAAAATAATAATTCGACGGTTATAAAATTTATATCAAGAGAAAGATCATAAAAATTCCTTTAATATGAGATCTTTTTCGAATCTTTACCTTCATTTTCTGATTTTTGGTGAATTTTTAAAGATTAATTTTTTGAATTTAATTTATTAAATTCCGCTCACGGGATTTCTTTTTCTGGTACTTTAAATAAATTTATCGTCACGTGCATAACAACTAAATAGACAAAAAAAAAAAATTTTTTTCTTGCTAATGCGGCAGACGATTGGACATTATTTTGTCTATAAAAATATCCCTCACGACTTTTTTATAAATATACAGTAACCACCGCTTATAGTGATCACTGGTTATAAGAATCAATATCGCGAAAACAAAAACAAATGAATTATTTCCATGTTAAAATTTTCGCTTTAAAGAATCAATCCACCGGTTTTAAGAATCAGTTTACACTCTTCGCTTTACTTCCATTTTTCCAAAAAACCTACATAAACCCTCAAAAGGCACGAAGTTCGTTCTTTTTTTTAAAGAAAGATTGATAAGATGGGATGGAATATAGTCGTAAAATTCACCCCTTTCTTCATTAGACATAACATAATCTTTTCCCCTTAAACGCTTTACCACAACACTGTCCTATTAGCTTGACCCGGGGGCAACTTTACCCGTCCGAGTAAATCTTCGTCTGAGACTATAAGTATTGAAAGAGGTATAAACAGCCTTCTGAAAACTTCATTACGTGAAACTACAGTAGAAAACTTTTTCTTGCTCCCTTCCTGTAGTTGAAATGTTAAAACTGTTAAGCAGGTATGTTGTAACTTGTAACAAATATTGTATTTTTTTCTTCTCTTACTATAATCATGTGTATCTACTTATAGGTCTAAAAATTAAGTTTTATTTTTAAAACTATAAAAAAAAATTTAATAAAAGATAGTTAATGTAAATTAAAGAGTATTTTATGGTAAATTATCTAATATATGTATATATAGGTGTGTGTGTTCCAGTCCAAAAACCTAAATTTCGGTTATAAGAATCAACCGCTTATAAGAATCAAAAACACTAATAACAAACGTGATTCTTATAAGCGGAAATCACTGTATATATATATTTTTACTACATCAATTGTATAGATTGATCGTCGTATTTATCATATAATATATATATATATATTTGGCATGAATTGCATACATTGACCGTTGTATTAAATTTGAATGTACTCCCTAGCGAAGTTCAGGTTTTCAGCTGGTTCTAATAATAAAATAATTATGTTAAGCTTTTCAGAAATTTTAATTTAACACCCGATAGTCAACGGGATATATTCGGCCCATTTACTTCAATGAACATTGCTTTCAAAATCCCCATTTATTTGGCAACTTTTTAAAATCTGGTGCCGGACCACTGCCAAGGCTCTCAGGGAAAACCGGTTGGGAACCACTGCTCTAAACGATATTCATGTTCACTCTTCGTAGCACAGAGGGGTAAACAGTATATCCTTTGGCTAGTAAAACTTGGCGACAGTTGCGGTAATGCTAGACGTAATTAATTAGAAAGTAAAGTTCAAATATACTATATATTCGGAATGTTTTGCTATCTTCATCACCTGCAGACTATCAGTACTATGATGAAGTGTAGGAAAGGATAATGCAGTGTGGGATAAAGTAAATGACTGTAAGACATTAATGCAGATAATCCCTATTAGAATCTTTAAATCAAATGGCACTCTTTATTTGCCATTTGACTCTGTGCTCCTCGTGATGTACTTACGTAACGTATACTGATGCAACTAGTCACCAAAAAAGAATATTTCTTGACTGAATGATTATACATTACAGTGGTACCTCGACTTACGAGTTTTTCGAGATACGATCATTCGGTAGATATTTTGCTTCGAGTTACGAGCTAAAATTCGGGTTACGAGCAAGCTTCAGATATCCCACCGCTAGTCTGAGCAGCGAATGCCATGTTACGTGCTCATCAAATGAGAACACAAGAAGCATATAATATTTACAACCTTTATGTACAATTATTATACAATTGTATAATATTATTCTGAGACTACTATCCAGTCTTAAACCGAGAGATTGGATTCTGAGAAAACGTTCTTCGGATTCTCAGAAAGAAGAATCTGGACATTACAGCTACAGTGAACGATGCAACAATCGCCCAGCTCCCGTGTCTTACTCGTTCACTTTAAGAGAGTAGCTGGTAATAAAAGCGAAAGTCAGAAAAGCGGGGCGAAAAGATCAAAAATCAACGAAAACGAATTAATTTTTCAGTTCAACCTTTCTCCTCCTCTTCCATCAGTATCTTCAAGTCTGATCTCCGAGGTAAATAAATGTTGTACATTGCACTTAATAAAACAAATTTATTGCAGTACATTCTATTGTATTGCATTTTTATACAATGTTCGTCATTTATAAGTACGTTTTTCTTATTTAAAAACGTGTAACAAAAGAATTGCGGTGTTTGGGGGGAGCCCGGAACGAATTAATGTCATTTCCATCCATTTCAATGGGAAAAATTAATTCGAGATACGAGTATTTCGAGTTACGAGCTAAGTCATGGAACGAATTAAACTCGTAAGTCGAGGTACCATTGTATAACCTATATGCATACATTTATTTATTTTTTATTTCTTGAATAAAATAACAAAAGATTTCAAAATCTCGGAGAAACTTGAATCATTTTGCTTCGGCTCTTCAAAAATTCCTTAGAAAATTGTCTTCTAATTTATTTATTTCTCGATGATTAACTTACCTTTAAAGATTTTTAATTTTCTTGCTATTCTTTGTAATCAAATTACTTAAATGTTCGCAAGAATCCTGACTTTATTATTTTAAGAAACTATACTAATTTGATCTTTTAATTGGACCTTCTTTTTTCTATGCAGCCTTTCAATATTCAAAGATTTTTTTGTTCATTCCGTTATTGGGCAACAAAACTCATTAAACGAAAAATGCCAAAAAATTACCAAAGCCTTGCAGTCTGAGATAAGCTCAAAATGGGTTTATACCAACTGAATTTTCAGTAAATAAATAGTAATTATGACAATTTTGTTGTTGTTGTTGTTGTTGTTCCTAATACCCCCTGGACGGAAATGGCAGACCAGGTCCATATAGGCTTCAGGCTGAATAGCCCGGCTCCGGTCTATAATAGTACCCCCTTGGGGTACTATTTTGATGACTAGTAGGATTACTATAATAGTACCCCAAGAGTCAGAGTCCGTCTTCGCTAGGTGCCCCCACAATTTTGACACCGAGCAACCCCAGGGGCGAATTCTGGGAGATCGTACCTTCCCCCATCCACTGACCTCATAGAAGGACTTTCCTGTCTACGGATTTAACGTGCCCATTTCAAGCGTAGACAAGAACATATTTAACAGTGCTTGTCGGGATTCGATCCGAGCGCCCTCAGTACTGAAAGCCGACGCGCTACCTATAGGCTATCTCTGGCCTATTATGACAGTTCTGTCATATATTTCTCTCGTCTTTTCTGAGAAAACTATTTTTATTCTCAATAAATGATATTGTTTGTATTTGTTTGTATTTTTCTTTGAATTCTTATTACGAAAGTATATACAGGGTGTCTATAATTAAAGTTCCACTTTCAAAAGACTGCAAAAAAAAGAGTTCCAAAGAGAAAAAGTTCCAAAATGTATCAATAAATGGCACTGTAAGCGGTTGGAATTTTTTTTTATTATGCCAAATCGTTTCCCCCCTTCTTCCAGTATATGCAGTTCAAATTTTGAAGTCATTCTGACCAGTGGTTCTTTTTTGCACCCATTTGAAAGTGGGACTTTAATTATGGACACCCTGTATATACATACAAATTTAAAGAAATTCTGTATTTTCCTTGCGTTATCTGTTCTGAGACACTAAAAAACTTGATGCATAATCATGTAAAGCAAATAAATAATGTGGCATTATTAAAAAATTATTGTTAATAATTTGACGATTTGTTGCGAATACAAGGATTCCATGGCAAGACGAGGGATTGCATGGTTGATATTGTGGTGAAGATTACTCCTTTGTCAGCACTATTTTAAATGAAGTTACTTTTTAATGAAGAAAACTTACAAATGCAATTTAATAAAAATTAGGAATTACAATATTTTCTACCTTTGAAAAGAACTTGCTTTCTGGTGTAAAAAAGAAATTTGTTGAAGTTTGCACACTATAATTTGACTGCCTAAATTATATTATAATAATTTTAGAAAAGATAGAAGGAAAATACTATAGTATACATTGTTGAAGAAGAGACTTCACTTTTAGAACCATATACTGTCCTTATTTAATTAAGATTTACCGCAAATGCAGAAAAAAAAATTCCAAACTTATGTTGCTATTTTTTATCTAAACTTTGTTGTATATAAAGATTGTCTTTATGGCTCGTTTTTGCGATTAATTGTTTTTTTTACTTTTTCCGGGAATGAAGAATCTAATGGTTATATTAAAGGAATTTTTACCAGGATGTACATATTACATAATTAAAAGCCTTGTAAAAGGCCTACATAATTTTGACCCAAATTTAAATTCTTTCGAAATCGAGCTTTTGTATTTTGTAGGTGTCAGTAGTGACGAAAAAAAAATTGTTAACTATATTGAAAGCGTCCTCTATGCTAATACTTTCTGGGTAAATTTTGAAGAAATATGTATTTTCTAATCAAAAATCTCTACTTTCTAATTATATACAAATTTAATACTTCTAAAGAGGATTCTCTGTATGTGTGCGAAATTTAAGTGTTAAACTACTATAATTCCTTTTCCTTATTAATTACTCTCTTTAAGTAATATAATTTCTCTTTCACTTCGTGTGCTAACAGTTTCTTATATTCCATCACGAGAGGTCATTTTTGGCACAAAATTTCATTCACAGTATCATTCTTAGTATGCTATGTACAGCTATATTTTTAATGAGATATCAAAACTCTGGTGGCGTGATTTTGGGTTTTAAATTGCAAGAATTTTATCTTATAAAGTAATGTAAAATTTCCTAAATTGTATCACGGAATGGGTCAGTTATTTCATGGCCTATCTGGTATTGTACCAGATGGTATTGTCTGATGGGAATTTCGAAATGTGTTTCCTCTAAGTTGAACAAGCGAGAAAATGTTACTTGGATAATTTGTCTGTGTTTCTAATCTAACATGAATATATAAACTTGTGTGCAACTAGAAATAACTTAACATTTCGTAGAAGAAATAAAATTCTACTAAATGTCAGACTAAATTACATTTTGAGCTCAACAAGTATTATAACATCAAGAACTACCTTTCGTGGGAAATGTTAATCGGGCAGACAATAACATGAAAAACGAATTCTATTTTGGAAAACTCCGATTATTTTAGAAATTTAGACGCCATCTTAAAACCCATAGCAATTCCCAGTCGAGTGATATTCCTTGGAACAAAGTATTCCTTGGAACAAAGCGCTTTGAATTAATGTGTTGTTGTGAGGAAGATGGGAGAATTTGCCCTTAATTATTTAAATGCATTTACTAATCATTAAAAACAATTACCTTAAATGAGTTGGTTTCTTTGTCTCTCTTCTTTTAAAAGTCTTCTTAACGTTCTTTGAAACATGTAATACGTGCAAACGTTGTTTGAAATAAGATAAAAACGTATCGTAAATTTCCGTTAATCATTAAAAAAACATTTTCAGTCATTGTCATTGCATATTAAAAATCATTATAATTGTTTTCATTACTCTCTAAAATTATCATTATCTATCTTTTTTAAGGTATTGAAAACAGTCATTATTAATCCTTTTAATTACACATTGAAAATAAAATGTCAGTGTTTTTCATTCAGATCTTTTTTATGGAGAAGAGTAGTGTATTATTCCTATATGTAAAAGCATTTATCATGCACTAGCTGAAAACCCGCGCTCCGCTACATAATACATGCAAATTAAATACAACGGTCAATGTATGCAATTAATGCTAAAAAAAAAAATATATATATATTTATAATAAATGCGATGATCAAGGTATACAATTGATGTAATATATATATATATATATATATATATATATATATATATATATATATATATATATATATATATATATATATATAATTATTTATTTATTTATTTATTTATTTATTTATTTATAAAAAAAATCGTAAGGGATATTTATTTTTTTTTCATAATATCCGATCGTCTGCTGAATTAGAAAGAAAAAAAAATATGTTTTGTCCATTTAGTTGTTATGCACGTGACGATAAATTTATTTAAAGTACCAGAAAAAGAAATCACGTGATCGGCATTTAATAAATTAAATTCTAAAAATGAATCTTTAAAAATTCTCCCAAAATCAGAATATCGAGTTAAAGGTTCGAAAAAGATTTCATTTTAAAGGAATTCTTACGACCTTTCTCGTGATGTAAATTTTATAACCCTCAAATTATTATTTTAAATGCAAACGTAAAAAGAGTTACAAAAACAGCATAAAAATTTAATTTAAAAAAATCTAAGAATAATTTTTCAAAAATTTTTCTTAGTGCACCCCTACACCATAAGAAGAATCGCCATACAAAATGTCAGCCCTTTAGGTCCAGCCGTTTGGTCTGTGCGTTGTATGTCAGTGAGTCAGTCAGTGAGTCATTTACGGAACTGTTTTATATATATAGATTGAAAAAAACCCGTCATGATCATCTTGGTTTCTCTACCTCATCTTTGTCTGGGGTCTCACATTCTTTTCTTAAAACCCTTTGAGGGACGCCATTTTCACAGTGCAAACGCCTAAAACTAGCCTTTTTTTTCACTTTCATTCAATTTATTCCAGTTAAATGAGTAGAAAAATGGTGAGTAATGCCCTCTGTAATCAGTTTAAAGAAGTAAAAACATTTTGCGACCTATAATTTGAAATTTTTTCAGGATTCAATAGGTTAAAAAATTCGGGGAAAAAATCTGTATCGTGCAATCGGGGGAAGTTGTTGCCCCTGAAAAGATTTTAAAATGCTTCATTCAATGCTTCATTATATATATATATATATATATATTTATATATATATATATATATATATATATATATATATATATATATATATATATATATATATATATATATATATATATATATTTATATATATATATATATATATTTATATATATATATATATATATTATATATATATATATATATATATATATATATATATGTATATATATATATATATATTATATATATATATATATATATATATATATATATATATGTATATATATATATATATATATATATATATATATATATATATATATATATATATATATATATATATGTATATATATATATATATATATATATATATATATATATATATATATGTATATATGTATATATATATATATATATATATATATATGTATTAAATTTGTGGCACCTGAATCAATTTCTGTTGAGAAACTACAGGGTATGATGGCAAATTTTATTGCGCCACCTCCATACAGCGAGTGTTGGACATTTTGAAAAGATTGTGATGTAGTGATTGCAAAGACTACAAGTTTATATAAGCATGCTGATACGAGTTGTACAGCGCCATCTGTTAGCAGCTTTTGTAACTATTTCTAAAATTAGTGTATGAAATTCTTACAGCTTTCACGATAAAAAATGCATTTTCACGATGCATTCAACTTAATATTGTTCTTTAAAGCAAAGTTACATTCTCTCAAACAAAGCTTCTTCAACGGTCTGGATATCTACTCGAGCTTGTTAAATACATGATGCGAGCTTTGCAACTTCGAAATCTATGACACGAAAATAGCGTTACAAAGGTAATTTCCTAAAACAAAAACAAGTATTATATTTCGTATGAAGCAGTCAATCAATCCTATGTGACCATGTCTAAACTCGTTTTGTTTGAAATAAAACCATTCATACGTTAACTAGAACCATAGTAAGAACATTTATAGACTTGAAATATTTTAATACAGGGGCTTAGATTTTTGTATGCCCTTAATTATTGAAAGCGCATATACCTATGACAGATAATTGACTAAGCTTTTCGTATGCACGTTTAAAGAAAAGTAAATCAGAACATTATGCACAGATTTAAAAATTATGATTTTTTTTAACGTACCATTTGACAAAAAGAAAGGTCGTTAACAAATAAACATGCATAGACATCAAACAAATAAAAGTACATAAACATAAATTATAAACAATATAAACATAATCTAACGTAACATAAACATAATATAATATAACATAAACATAATCTAGAAATTTGAAATTTTCTCTGCTGCCTTTTGCGTACTTTCTTAAAAAATTTCCCATATTGGTGACTGCCTTAAAGCCTTTTTCCTTCATCTTCTAAAAGTACCGAATCTTAAAATTATGCAACGCCCCCATTAGTTATGAATGACCTACACATTCATTAATTCGAAATTTTACATTCCTTAGAATGTGTGTTTTTGATGAGCTTTGTAGCTGGCATAATAATGAATCAATTTGTTCTCCAAATTTAAAAAATTGAACTTAGCAATA
>OU015495.1:206825747-206858247 GCA_907164885.2 Dolomedes plantarius
AAATAAACATTTACTTCGGGAAATGATCTTAACAGAAAATATTTCAGTTACCTGCTTCACGTGAGATTTGAAATGGTTCAGTTTCGTGTATAGCACCAAGTTTGGCTCTGACATATTTTAAATCTTGATATGATTAAACTTATCAAGTGTATAAGCGAAATGAGTCAGAATCCTTCGTAGAAACTGCACTTAAACACTGCATTTTAAAATGCATTATAATACGGAACCGCATTGAAATCAGCCTAGGTATATCTATGAAATTTACGTCCTTGTCTATAGAAATTCAAATAAATAGTGCAATAATATTCATACCGGGTGTCCCAAAAATAACCGACTATTTGAAAAATCAATTAAAGAAAAACGGAAGGCTATAGAAATGTACTGTTTTCTTCATTCTGCTTAGGTAAACAGGGAATTTATCCTCACCAATTTGCAAAATTGCTCACAAAGTTCGTCGACAGATGGTACTGCTGACTAGGAAAACCTATAAAACAATGTTTTCAAAATAACCACCGTTTGAAGCAACAACGTGGGTCAGTCTAAGGTCAAAATTCGCAGACGCCCGTGCAAACATTTCGATTTGAAGGTTCTGACAAGCAGCAGATGTATTGTCCCAGTTCATCTACAGTTTGTGGATTGTGACGATACACCTGGTGTTTCAAGTACCCCCAAAGGAAAAATCGCATGGCTTCAAATCTGGCGAATAGGGAGGCCAAGCCATGCCACTTTGCGTATGCTTCTTTCTCTGAAAACATTGTTTTATAGTTTTTCCCAGTCAGCAGCGCCATCTGTTGACGAACTTTGTAACTAATTTTGAAAATTGGTGAGAATAAATTCCCTGGTTACCTAAGCAGAATGCAGCAAACCGTACATTTCTATCACCATCCGTTTTTCTTTAATTGAATTTTCAAATCGTCGGTCATTTTTGGGACACCCGGTAAGTACACAGATTAATCAAATATCAACTGCTCGTGGCTTCTAATCAAAAGATTAGAATTTTGAGACATTAACCTTGTAATGACCGTCTTCCGTATACGGGAATTCAATCCTCCCGTTTAAGGTCTTCGAAGGCAGTATTCTTGTCAATAGACTATTCCGAAAATGAGACAGTTTCGTAAAAAATATTCCTTACTTATATTTTCAGATACTTCTTTTGTGGCTAACGAGCTATATATCGGCTCTTAGCAACAAGACGCAGGATATTGGCTGTTCATAATTATTTTTATTATTTATGCTGTAATAAATTAATTAATTAGTAATATATAAATTAATAAATAATTTAAATTACATAAATATAAGTGTTATAAATAAAATATACATTTCGAACGTTTCTTAAAGTCAGGTAACTTTCAAGAACAACAAAACAATGTTTGAGAGTTTAACCTTTGTTGCCACTCTCTGCTTCTCTTTAGAGTCAAAAAAATTTCAAGAATTCAGTATAAAAATAACGCTTGCGCATGAAGAATTTATTTTGATAAAGATACAATTCCCTTTGGAAAATAAAAATAATAAACTGAACAAATGAACTTCTAAAATGAAAATGGCAACAGAGATAGCTTGTTTACAAACGTGAATTTGAGTATTGGTATGATAAATTTACTAATTATTGACCGATTTTAATTATTTTAGGCTTTTTGAGACCGCCTGAGAATGGGTAAAGAGAATTTTGAATTTCATTTTAGTTTCTTTTAAATTATTTTTCTATTTTTCCTCTGTTAGGGCTAATAGCGAGATACATAGGGTGATTCTCGGGCAATGTAACAGCTTCCATCCATTTACTGTTGTCACCCTTATGCGAAGGGCTTTTCATCACTGTTGAATTATCAGCTTTAAAATTCAATTAAAAATCGAAATAGAAAATCGAAATTAAAAACCGAAGATAGAGACTTGAAATGAGGTTTATATAAATAAGAAAACTCTCTGCTTCCAGATGATGTAAATATTTTCTTTGTAACATAAAAACTCGAGGAGCATCGATACTATTTCCACATACAGGACGATATTTCTTGAAAAACTGTGTTTCATTTTTTGATGAAAATATTAGTCTGTTTTAAAATATTTTTAAACAAATGAGGTTTAGTTTGAAAGAGAAATGTCTTTAGTCTTAGATTGTAAAAAGATCAAAATTCTACGATCATTTTTTGGCGTGTTATCGTAATCTGAAGATGAAAAAGTCAATATTTCTTGAAAAAGTGTGTTTCAGTTTTTGATGAAATTATTAGTCAGTTTTAAAATATTTTTAAACAAATGAGGTTTAGTTTGAAAGAGAAATGTCTGTAGTCTTAGATTGTAAAAAGATCAAAATTCTACAATCATTTTATGTGAGTTATCGTAATCTGAAGATGAAAAAGTCAATATTTTCCCACAAAACATTAAATAAAAAAAACTGAAAGTCCGACGAAGATGAGACATGTCTTACTTTGTTGCCCCTCATTTTTCTGCAGCCATTGGTATCGCTCTCGACCCCATATCCCCAGCGGTTTGGGAGGTGACAAGCTTTTGACAGCGGCGGCGGCGAGAGTTACTTTTTTTTTAGAATATATATATATATATACATATATATATATATATATATATATATATATATATATATATATATATATATATATATATATATATATATATATATATTTATATATATATATATACCGGGTGCGTTATAAATTCGTGCAAAGTTCAAAAATTCATAATAAAAGAAGTAATGCTCGGAAAAGTTTTCTGTTTGCACCAATAAGATCAGAGGGACATTAGATTTTTTTCCATGTAAAAAAAAAGTTTCCAAAAGTAACCGAAAGGGGGTTCTCACACGTCATACTGATACGTTTTATGCAAATCAGGCAAACTCAAACAGAAAATCATACAAATCACAATAACATGAGACTGTGCATTTATTTTAAATAACAGATGTTCAATATTACTACTAGCACAAGGTAATAGGCAAGTGAGGCGCGTCACAAAGCCCATTAAAGTGGATTGTAGCATCGATGGCAGCGACTGTCTGTCGAATGACATTTTTTCAGTTCCACCAAAGTGGTTGGGGAGCCCCGGTACCCATGAGATTTTAAGTGTCCCCCCCAACTAAAAATTTGCCGGTATCAAGTCTGGTGATCGTGAGGGCCACTGAACCTTACAACCGCGAATTATAGAACTCGGTCTCCAGTGAAAGATTCCAACAAGAACGTCTTGACATCACGTGAAATGCGGGGCGGGGCACCATCCTGCATGAAGGTGACAACAGGTAACCCATGTCTTTTCTGCAATGCAGGCTTAACGTGGTCACGCAAAAGCGCCCTCGTTCGGTTACTTTTGGAAACTTTTTTTTTTTTTTGGCATGGAAAAAAATCCAATGTCCCTCTGATCCTATTCCCGCAAACAGAAAAATTTTCCCAGCATTATTTCTTTTATTACTAATTTTTGACCTTTGCACGAATTTATGACGCACCCGGTATATATGTATATTAAATTTTTCCCTACAAGGCAAATTCTTTTCCTCCTTGAATGTTTTGCTATAGATTTCTCAAGGGACCACAATGGTTCTTTTCATGGCCAAGTCCATATTAACGACTATCTTCTTAGGAGTGAGTTTTGAAGGTCTCGATTGAAAGCCAACGACCTGATCAGTGGACCACAGCAACAATGTGAGGAAATCTCATGTTAATTCTCTCCCTCACAATTTTCTTAAAGTGTATCATAAATATTCATGGAAAGATAACTATGTGACTGAACTACTGAGATGCATAAGTGGAAGCATCAATTTCAAACAAAGGGTACTGTCCGCATCTATGGCAATAATATCTAGTTAATGAAAGACAAATTAATACTGACATGGTATCACCAAATGAAGCAGGTCGTTCATGTCTAACTACATCCTTCGCTGTAAAACTAGGCCTAAACGCTACTGTCAATTTTGGACCTCTTTTGACATGATAATATCCTGCTTAGATTTATTTTAATCTATAAAACAAGGTGCTAATATAGAAAGATGAAACAAAGAAAACTTTTGGAAGGGGCATGCCTGTATTGCACATGCAAATTTTAACTTCAAAATATTGAAAATGGTATTTTTCACGGAACGTCATCTGTACCATGGGTAAAATGCATATGTCATCTTTCAATAAATACGATCCTCAGCAGTTTTTAAAAATCTACCATTTTCAGAGGTGATATCGTTTACTTTTGCAGTGTTCCGCGCTTATTCTTACTTCTAATCTCTTATATTTCTTATCTGAATCCCCAACTATAGTTTGTAGAAGCTGCCACAGTACTTTTTGTTACACATTTGGCCGCTGGAGATCTTTTTATACCTTTGACAAGCGGAAATTTTTGGTTGGTTCTGCATTTCGATTCTAAGCAGAAAGACTGGAAAATTCTATGAAAAGGGAAGAAAATTTTGGCTATTTACAGTCACCAGAATTTCCTCTTCTTTATGGCTCCAGAAAATTTAACTCTCATAAACGTGTTGGTTAATGAAAACACAGGCAGCATTTAATAATAACATACTTAAGAATCTAAATACCGTAAAGAATAAAATAAAAATAAAATAGTTTTTCCTACATTTTGAAAATCTTAAAAAAAAACGACAAATGGTGTAGTTGCCCACCTTCTTGGGTAAATGCAACAGTAATAAGTAGTGCTGTGTCAACATATTTATTTAACAAGATTTAACCCATTCAGTCAGTGTTTTAACGCAGTGTTATTAAATACCAATCATTACTATCAGTACTAATTATATTACTATCACTAGGAAAACTTTGTTGGTTATATCTGAATGAATTTGATTGGAATGCAAACTGAAATTTTAATAAGTACAGTAAGATCTCATACGGTAAAATATGGCAAGAAATATTATTCTAAAAGTAATATAAAAATGAGGTAAAAACACGGTTGTAAAAAGAATTGTTGTTATAGAGACTGTCCTGTTAATGTGTAACGTTTTTTAAGAATTTTGAAGTTAATTTGCTCGTTATTACAATGTATTTAGTACTAGTTCAATTTAGTACTGATAGAGTGCTATTTTTTAGACTTTCCTCAAATACTTATACATAAATAAATCCTTAGTATACATAATGATAATTACAATGAAGCATGGGCTCGAAGTAACCTTGTGGTAGCGCTCTGGCTTTTACAAGGTCGGATCGAATCCCGACGGGCGCCATTTAATACTTCCATATCTAGGCCGGATATGGGCACGTTAATTTCGTAGACCGGAAAAACCCACTATGAGGTCTGAGAGGGTAGGAGAGAGTACGATCCTTCAAGATGTCGCCCCTGGGGGTGCTCGGACAGAATTGAGGTGGCAGATAGCTAAGACGGACTCCGAACTTTATGGTGCTGTATAAACTGGAGTCACACACATCAGCTCAAAGCCTATATGGCCTTGGATAAGAACTTCGGCCAGGGGGCATTAGGAACAACAACATAATAAAGCATTTATATATTTTTATATTTAATGACAGGGCTTGTGGCGTCCCAGTGGTACAGCCCGTTGGTTTTCGGTGCTGAGGTTTTTCGGAACGAATCCCAGCGTCGCGCCACGAAAAATGCTTCCGTTCGTGTCGTCCGTTCATAGGGGGTAATTCTGTCCGTCTATAAGGTGCCCCCATAATAAAATCGACAGTAAACTGCGGCGTAGTATAGGCGAATGTTTGACGACAAGTGCCTCCGCTTAAAAAAGAAAAAAAATGACATTTTACTTAAAAATAAAGAGATGTTCTCCAAGAACTTCATAAAAAATTTGTAGAAGGCATTATACTTGTATTGGATATCGTTACTGAGAGCTTTAATGTAGCCCTCTAGAATCGAGAGTTTCAATTAAGCAATTTATTTCTTTATGAAAAGTCGAAACTACACATTACTTCTAAGTTTGGGGGAAAAATGCTTTCAATATTTTGTCTGGAATGTACAAGTTACATTTTAGTACGGCTTATCTCCCAAAATATCATTAATATATTCGTTATTATTAGCCGTATAATTTCGATTTTAATTACAAAGCTTTCCTGGTGCACTACGTATTTTCTCAATAGTTTCAAATAATTTGTCGAAATAAACAGTTGCTATTTGGAATACTAGTTCGTGCCTTAGAATGCATTCAGTATTTAATCATTTCGATTCCTAACATTCTTATATTTACTAGAAATTTTAGAAAAGTTTAAAAATAACATTCTCTTGAAATTCTGTCCCTAATAAAGCATTCATATTGGAAGGTTTGCTGTCAGTTATAAATATATATTATCCAGTTTTCATTCCTTCATAGTAGTACGGAATTTCAGCTTTATAATTATTAGTCTGCCCTATTTTTCTCCTACTTATATATTGTTCATTCACTCACAATACACGATGCATAGCACAGAATTGATCACCGAAACTTTTTTTTATTTTACTAGGGGCTTCGCCCCTAGGCTCGCTCCTCTGGTGAATCAAGTGAATGAATGACTCAATAGTTGTTTACAGCGATTGAGTCATTCATTTGTTTACAGTTGAATCTCCCCCCCCCCTACCGGCGAAATGGATGAAGCCCGCCTATGGGTGAAAAATTGGATCTTCTTTCATGTCCTTCTGCAAAGAAAGCGAATGAGAAGATTTTTTTTTGAAGTATTTCTTTAAAATTCAACTAAAAATCGAAATTTTAAGATAGACACTTGAAAGGAAGTTTATATGAATGAGAAAGCTTTCATCTTCCAGTTGATATAAATATTTTCTTTGTAACATAATAAGTCTGAGAGCATCGAATTTATATATCTCGAAACGCATAAATTTTTCAAAAAAGTGGGTTTTCAATTTTAATAAAAATATCAGTCTGTTTTAAATTATTTTTAAACAAATGAGGTCTTGTTTGAAGGAAAAATGTCTGTAGTCTTAGATTGTAAAAAAAAAATCTACGATCCTTTTTTGGCGAGTTATCGTAATCTGAACATGAAAAAGTCAATATTTCCCCACAAAACATAAAATTAAAAAAAAAACTTAAAGTCCGACGAAGATGAGACATGTCTTACTTTCTTCCCCACATCGTTCTGCATCGATTGGTATCGGTCTCGACCCCATACCCCCAGCGGTTTCGGAGGAGATAGCGTGACAAGCTTTTGACAGTGGCGTTGCCGGCAGTTACTTTTTTTTAGAATAGAGAGATTTTTGGACACGTATTGAGGGTTCAAGAGTTAAAGTGAAACAAGTCCATGAAAATCAGTTCTGAGGAAATTTATCTCAAGTTGAACAATTAAAATTATTTAACTATTGATTTGTGCTGGGCTTTTTTCTGCTTCAGTAACATACTTCCATATTTTATTTAAACTTTTTTATTGATATTGTCTAACAAAATACAGCTGTATTGAGGCACCACACAGAATATGAGTGAAAGCTGGACGCTATGTTCACTATCCCTCTGAAACTTTACGCTTTGTGAAATTGTTTTCGTTTAAAACACTTGTGCAAGCAGACACTTTTCGGACGGACTATTTTTATACTTCCTGTTTTCCCAGTGCAAGAGTCTGACTTTAAAATTATGAGTTCCTGAGTTCATTAATTTTCTCTTAAATGCTCGAGAACACAAGAATAAATATCCTCAAAACCCTTGCCTCCGACGGTCTGGTCCCATACATCTAGCTAGTGGAATCACTGAAGCAGTAAGCCAAAATTGTATAACTAGACATTTCGTTTGTAACATGGAATAGAGGTTTAAAGTTTTGGAAAAGGCAATGTCTTTTGAAATGAAAATCAAGTGTGCAAACATAAGTCTCACTTGATGCTGAGTTATTGTCATCTTTAAGGGGACAGTGGACCTTCAAACCTAACTTTTTTTTTGTTTTGAATGGATTTGCTTCAAATTTGAATATGTGATTAGTACCATATATATGCAAAAGTGGTTAAAATTTAATGATGAAATATTAATAATTTATGAATTATGAATTATATGAAAACTTGGCCTCATTAAAAATGTTCCAGGCGCATTTCTTTTGCATATAATATGGTAATTTTTTTTCAGGATACCTTATAGAACTAACAATGAAACTTATTGCTTATTTTAAACATGCATTAAAAATTCAAAGAGAAAAAAATATTAATATTGAAAACACCCTTTTTATTACGCAAAATACCTATAAATTATCTTCTCGAGTACAAAATTTAGAAATTCTGAGCCACGAAGAATGATTATTTTTATTAAGATTTATTTAATATACAGTTAAGTATATAAAACTTAAATTTCAAAGCAATACGATGATTAGAAATGCTCCCGGAGCAGTTTGAATATTCGTATGACGTGAAAGTTTTTATTTTGAGAAAAATACATTTAAAGTTATTGCTATTAGTAACCACAGAATATCTAAATTAAATACAAATGCCAATAACTAGGAAAGTAATCACAGAAATTAAAAATTCTTTTTGCAACACATTCCTACTCGTCCGTAGTTTCACAATTCAATAAAATTTTAAAAAATTGAATTTTTGGACAAATTTTGAAAGTCCACTGTCCCCTTAAAGAATTGTCTTGCTCTCTTTGCACGAACTCAATACAGTTCCTTTTCCACTTCAAGTGTGTGTGTGTTTTTCAGGGTCACGATTACTTTGTATTTCATGCGTAAGCTCATTACACAACCTGCAAGTACCTTTTGAGGGAAACTTAAAGTTTAAATTGATTTTTTTTCGAAAACGGTTGAAAATGGTAGTCCTCTTTCTATGATTGCTTGTTTTCATCAGCACACTTCGAAACCTATAGGTCAGCGGTACCCAACCGGTGGGTCGCGACCCACTAGTGGGTGGCGGAAGGGTTGCAGGTGGTTCGCGACTCGATCCTAAAACTATCAGAAACCATCGAATAAACCATCAGAAAAGATAAGAAAAATCGAAACTTACTTAAAAACAGCAGTTTTACATATTGATAGATTGTGATAACAATTTTCTTAACTGTAATTATATCAAAGCTGTATGATTTTTTCCCTGAAAAATTAAAATGCTCTTTGTGTACTTTTATAATTGTAGCTTTTATCTTCACCTAGGCACACTTGTTAGTGAGTATGAAACCACTTGTTGCATATATTCCAAACATATATCTATTGTTAAATAAATAGCTGTTTTCCTACAAAGTGCTTATATTTTGTCAACCATTTTCAAATCAGAACACAAATTGTTTATCAATAATCAATCTGTATCTTCAAAAAGGCATATATATATATATATATATATATATATATATATATATATAACAGTTCCGTAACTGACTCACTGACATACAACACACAGACCAAACCGCTGGACCTAAAGGGCTGAAATTTTGCATGGAGATTCTTCTTATAGTGTAGAGGTGCACTAAGAAAGATTTTTGAAAAGTTCTTCTTAGATTTTTTAAATTACATTTTTAAGCTTTTTTTTTTGTAACTTTTTTAAAGTTTGCATTTAAAATAATAATTTGAGGGTTATAAAATTTATATCACGAGAAAGATCATAAAAATTACTTTAAAATCAAATCTTTTTCAAACCTTTACCTCGATTTTCTGATTTTTGGTAAATTTTTAAAGATTTATTTTTAGAATTTAATTTATTAAATGCTGATCACGCTATTTCTTTTTCTGGTACTTTCAATAAATTTATCGTCACGTGCATAACAACTAAATAGACAAAAAATATTTCTTTTCTTTCTAATGCAGCAGACGGTTGGATATTGTCCAAAAAAAATAAATATACCTTACGATTTTTTGATAAATATATATATTTTTTTACATCAATTGTATACATTGATCGTCGTATTTATTATAAATACATATATTTATTTTTTTCGCATTAATTGCACACATTGACCGTTGAATTTAATTTGAATGTACTCCGTAGCGAAGTGCGGGTTTTCAGCTAGTATATATATATATATATATATATATATATATATATATATATATATATATATATTCAATATTTGATGGTAAATTTTATATACATAAGGAAGGGATACGATACAAATAAGGTTTTTTACCCCACCATGGACCGATGTACCGCGGAGGTATTCTGATAAGGAAAGTTGGGTCGCCAGCTGAAAAAGTTTGGGAACAACTAATATAGATCATACGTATTTTTTTCAATATTAAGGTTAGGATGCGGATACATTTTGTTGACATAGCTGTTTCGTCAGTAGTAACTCTTGTAGTGAGGGAAAGATTTGATGTGGGTCCCAGCATCATAATCTTCAATTATGTTCGAATTTTCCTTAACCCTGCTGTCAATCAGTCCAAAAATCTCTTTTTTACAGAGGCGCCTATACAGTCTTTCCTAATTTATTCCCAATATTCTATGGAAAATGTATTGCAAGGTCTCACATTTTCCTCTTTTAAAAATAGTGAAATACTCCGGTTTGAGTTGAACCACTGTCATCCTTTGGACATTGAGCCCTGTACTAACTCACACAAGAAAACGTTCTGTTTAGAATAGTCTGACATTTTCCTAACGGATATAAATATTTTCTCCCAAATCGACTGGGAGTTAAGTTCAGGGCAATGGAATAATTCAAATCATAGAATACACCTACTAAAGCGCGTTCTTGTTCACAACTCAGAAAATGGACTGGGTCCACTGTTGTTCTGAAAAGAAATCGGTTTTATTCAGTGGTACATAGAACTGTTGCCATTTTAAGGTTAAAATTCGTAGGACTAACTTGGTTCACTATTGCATTAAAAATATATAATGTGTGTGATTCAGCTCACTTAACGTTAAACATAACTCTTACTAGTAGAAACTAACTGGACCACACAGCAAATATGGGATGAAAGATTTTATGACAGCTCATATGGTCGCTGGGTTTTTCCCATGACTGTATTCTGGACACTAAGAATTCAATGTTCAACAGGTTGAAAACTTTCAAATGATGACAAGCAGGTTGAAGAACTGACTTTATTGAAAGGTGAAACTTAGCTTTCACCAATATTTGGATACTCACGCGGAAGAATGTCGGAATTTCTATACTTGAAACTTGAAGATGTATTCCAAAAGAAATTGGCATGAAATGTGTTCTCACAGTACATCAATACAAAACATAGAACGGCGAGCAAAAAGACACGACACTCCTCCCTACAAGACTACATGCTACTGATTGCATCGCGGGGAGGAAGATTAGCGATGGCAAAACTGCATCAGTCTCGCCATCTAGTGACAATTAAAAGAGTTATTTAAACTTCTACAAAATAAATGCAAATTAGAAAATCAAAACCCAACATAATGTTTTTACTGTATAATGGCAGTGATAGTACGAAGTATTCAAAAAGGTGGACTTGGTTCACTTTAATAATGATAACACTGCTCTCCATATGATGATCATTACATCAATAAGCTCTGTCATGATCTTGACAAATAAATGTAACATCCTCCTACTCCATATAATCTTTCTTATGCATGGCATTCAATCGACCTGATTCTTATAGGGTTGAGACTGGAGGCAACGCTGTTTAGCAAATCCTCCTAATGTCTTTGAACGAAATGGCCAGTTGATGACAAATAATAAACTGCTATTTACATTTTGACAAAAAATTAACTCTGAACGATATCACTTTATATATTAAATTGCTTTTATGATACAGCACGACATCAAATAATACATATCTACGTTTTCATAGGCACGAGCATAAATTTCTTCGGGAAACATTTTCTTTACTCCTTTCGGAGTTTATTTACTACTTTCTAATTAAATGCACTTTATAAAATCAAATTTCTTTCGAACATTACTAGAGGAAATTTTTCTATAATTAAGTTAAATCAAAAGTTGCCTCTTAAGTTTGAACAAATCCATATTCTCATTTTTTTACTCCCTATGATGCTTTTCAGTAATTCCTACATATTAAAATAAATTGACTCGATAACATCTTTATTTCTTGAACTCATATACATTAAGAATACTATCATTGTTTCATATATTTTACCTGCTACCTTTTTTAAAAATAATAACAGTCATCATAAATTAAAGTTTTAAATGCAATAAATATTTAAAATGTAATTTAATGTCTTTTTTCGAATATTATTTAAATAACACACGAAAAAGAAAGTCTTTTATGTCTATGTACACATAAGTATAAATTTCGTACGTGATAAGCGCCTATCATATAAGTGTTTGTTTTAGTTTAGCCGTAAATTGCATTTAAAACTTATAGTTTAATTGCTGATATTCTCTTACTTTCCTAATTATGATTTCAAATCTACATTACTTCCTTCAATTCTGAAAACTTGAAAATAAAGTACGTCATTGCTTAAAGTTCATTGCTTAGTTTCGATGTTTGTAGTTCAATGGATGGAAAGTTCTTGTTTGATAAGTAGCTCACAAGAATACACTCTGGGAATAGAATTAGCTCTCTTCACTGTGATTATATGGTACCAATTTAATAACGGATGAAATTTAAAGTAATATGCATAGCTGGTTGAAAGTTTGACTAATCAAACTTTCATATTGAAACAATGTAACAAATATTAAAGAGCATGATCGGGACTTCAGTGCACTAGTACTCCATTTCCTCTCTCCGTGATAATATTTACTTGTTTTAATTAGCCAAAACATGGTAGAGTATTCGAACGATTCTAAGCATTCTATGCATACTTTATTAGAGTCCTAGCGTAAGAGACTTTCTGCAATTACGCGCGTTTGAACTTGCTTTTCAAATGAATAAAAATGATTACGATTAACAAGAGATTAATTCTCTGGATGTTTAAAAGGCCTTATTTATTGGGGGTTTGAGATTTCCGACCTTTCATTCGAATTCTGAATACATGGGTGCACAGCAAAATCGATACTTAGGCTTTTGACACGAGAGGAGGTTTAAAAGTTAAGATTAGCTTTTCTTTAGTCAAGTGGGCGTGAACTTGTAAAAAGGAAGTGGGCGGGAACTTTCTGCAATTACGCGCGTTTGAACTTGCTTTTCAAATGAATAAAAATGATTACGATTAACAAGAGATTAATCCTCTAGATGTTTAAAAGGCCTTATTTATTGGGGGTTTGAGATTTCCGACCTTTCATTCGAATTCTGAATACATGGGTGCACAGCAAAATCGATACTTAGGCTTTTGACACAAGAGGAGGTTTAAAAGTTAAGATTAGCTTTTCTTTAGTCAAGTGGGCGTGAACTTGTAAACTTCTAAATGTATCACCTTCACTAAGATAAACGAAAATCCTTTATTGACATTGAATAGATATTTTTCGTTATTTGCTGAAACAAATTTTACTTTTTTAAATTTTCTTCAATATTTACTATTTTTCTCAAGATTGATCTAGAATCAGTTTTACACGTGGTTTTAAATATCAGTTAGAAATTTGTTTATTTTCTCAAAGACTGTTTTCCATGGAATTTTTAAGAATTTATTTAGATCCTCTACTAATGAGATTTTTAAAAATCCAAGCGAAGAATTTCTTTTTAACGAATTAATATATTATTCTCCCTATATATTGACATACAAAACAATTGAAAAGTACTCAAGTAGTTAGTATACCAAATCTCTTGGATTTCAGACAACTTTGTGAATTTCTCTATATTCGAATATCTAGAAATTTGATTTATTTCTCCTTTTGGTATTTAGAAAAATAAGGTGTTGAACTTGAAAGAATAGCAGAAAAACATCAGTTATTTACATGATATTTGAGGTACACCGAAAAATAATTGATGACAGTTTCTGTAGAAAAATATATTGTATTAAAACCTAGATACAGTGGAGTCACGATAATCCAAAACGATTAAGACCAGACCCTTTTCGGATTAAGCGAAATCATTCTTAAAATAAACTTAAATTACATAATAGCATGTGATTACACAAACATTACATATTACGTGTGATTACACAGTTTATTTTATATTGTCTGTCTAACCATAACCAAATCCCGGAATGAAATGGGTGATAAAAGGGCGGAAAGCTGCTTAGTACAGTACAGTAGTGTAAGTTTCTATACGACCAGCAAATTGTTGAAATGGTTTTGAAAGAACCTATCAAAGTCCCTGTAACGGTTTTAACCGCCTTGCGTGGGGTTCTTTTATGCGAGGAATAGAGACGACACAAAAAAGACTTCCAGAATTTTGTCCGAAGCTTTTATTACATCGATTTTAAGGGACACAGCACATGCAACACAGATAAAGTAATCAAAAAAGGATTGATTTGGCATACAGAGCCATATTTGTCAGATAAACCATGTTGGCCTATGTATTCTCGTCTGCAGTTCAACTCCAACTCCCGAACAGCATCACACTCCCCTCGGAAGTAGGGTTGCCCCACGCCAACCTTGACACGGGTTACCATAGGTGGCGCGCCTTACAGTCTCAGACGAGAGTGACGGTGAAGGAGACGGTGACAGGGAGCAGAGGGAATACCACTCAGACGAGGCGGCTGTATTTCATGTAGCGCTACGCTACGTAGAGCAACACTCCGCCGCGACCCCAGCGGACACCATTTTTCTGACGAGTGGCGTAATTTGGCTTCAAGGGAGAGATATTCTTCTCTTCGACAAAAAAAAGTAACAGATTTTTTTCAAACCAATGTAGTTCAGTAATAATTAGTTCAGTTCATTGTATAACATTGATTTTCTTGTAATTTTCAGATAAATATTTTATATTACTTAGTATCACTGTGGTTTTATTGTAACCTTAGTACTTTTTGACTTTTGATTTCGGATTAAGCGGACTTTCGGATTACCGAAGTTCGGATTATTGGGACTTTACTGTATAACGATATTGCCAATTACGGTAAATTTGCCTATTACGATAGTCGCCAACATCCCACTCCATTTTCCGTAGTACTCGTATTTATTTTTTCTGACCTACTTTAAAGTGAATAATAGTTTTTGTGAGAAGTTGCATAAAACAAAAATTGTACATTGACCGTTGTATTTAATTTGAATGTACTCCGTAGCGAAGTGCGGGTTTTCAGCTAGTTTGAATATAAAAATATTAAACTGGACATATTCTTTGCTTTGAATAGAAAATGCTACCGGTATGTTGAACAAAGCACAAAAGAAATTATAAGTATTTGCTAGAAAATTCTAAGTTGTATGCTTTCAAAACATTTAGTTAAAATTTCTTTATCTTTATAAGTACATTAATTGTACGATATCACCGTCATTTTTCTAGACAAAAGTACCTTGTAATTCTAGAAGAATCAGTTCGACATTACAATTAATATTATACCGCCCTTTTCTATCAAGTTTATAGTTTACTTTGCTACACACAGTTTTACTTTATATCTACCAACAATTATATTGTTTAAAGCACGCGTATTCCATTTCCGCATTCATCAACAGCATTAAAACTCCTTTTATGAAAAGATTTATTACACAGAAATGGTTTGAAGGACATAATTTGATTACAACTTTGAACATGAAAGTTTTGCATACGTCTTTTCCCTTCGGAAGAGTCGTTAATTAAATTACAGCGTATAACGGAGTATAATTGAATACATTATTCTGAAAATAATATTATAATTCATATTTATTTCTCTCAAGAGTCAGGATGACTGTGCCGGAAAAAAAAGGAACATATTCTGTTAATTAGAACTAAAATGTGAAAATTTCATCTAAACATATAAGTCGATTCACTAAATATCTAATTAATATTATTATATTATAAGCATACAGTGATACCACACATCAAATAAATATTTCTATGATTTACACCTCCATCTCAAGCGTCGTATCTTTACAGTTCAATATTTGTTTCATTTCGTATATCATTACTAGCTGAATACCCGTACTTTGCTGAGGAATACATTCAAATTAAATACAACGGTCAATGTACACAATTAATACCAAAAAATATGGAAATATATTTATAATAAATACAATGATCAATGCATGCAATTGACGTAAAAAAAAATTCCAACGGACATTTTTATAGACAAAATAATGTAGAAGAAAATATTCAAATTAAATCTAATAGAACATACTAAAGAATATAATACAGTTAATATAGTACAGTTTGAGGAACATATTTTTACTGTATTTTAATATATTTTGGTTAATGTCCCATCGTCTGCCACATTAGCAAGTAAAAAAATATTTTTTTGTCGGTTTCGTTGATATGCACGTGACGCAAAATTAGTTTAAAGTATCACAAAAAGAAAAGAGACCACGTGATCAGCATTAAATAAATTAAATTCTAAAAATTAATCTTTAAAATTTACCAAAAATCCGAAAATGGAGTTAAAAATTCGAAAAAGATTTAATTTTAAAGGAAATTTTATGATTTTTCTTGTGATATAAATTTTATAAACCTCAGATTATTATTTTAAATGCAAACTTGAAAAAGGGTACAAAAACAGCTTAAAAATTTAATTTAAAAAACTCTAAGAAGACTCTTTTCAAAAATCTTTCTTAGTGCACCCTTACACTATAAGAAGAATCGCCTTTCGAAATTTCAGCCCTTTAGGTCCAGTGGTTTGGTCTGTGTGTTATATGTCAGTCAGTCAATAAGTCACTCAGTTACGGAACTGTTTTATACATATCGATAATTGATATTTCATATCATTATTTTAGGTTACAAACATTTCTCTTCAGTCTATGTTTTTCTATACTTGACGAATATACCTTACATGTCCTATAAAGTGAAGTTTTGGATACCAAATACGGATCTAATATGACATGTACACAGGAGGTGAAAAATCAGAGATAATAAATGGCTCTGAAGTCATGGGCATTTGTTTACAATATTTTTTAGAGGATGGGGGACAGGTGTAATTTCTTACCAGATCAAAAATATAGATAGAAATATCTTGGTATAAATACAGCCAATCTATCCTTACATGCTCATAACACTGAAAATGATATTCACTGAGAAATTGTGTTCCGAATTAAAAGCGCGTTTATGTATTACATGATATAAAGTTGTGGCCAAAACTGCGGACACTTTTTGAAATTTGAATGTTTTTCAAATTTGAATGCTTATGAAATATGTTACACTTCACGCAGTGTAATCTAATCTATATATATAAAACAGTTCCGTAACTGACTGACTAACTGACATACAACGCACAGACCAAACCGCTGGACCTAAGGGCTAAAATTTTGCATGGCGATTCCTCTTATAGTGTAGGGGTGCACTAAGAAATATTTTTGAAAAATTCGTCTTAGATTTTTTTAAATTAAATTTTTAAGCTGTTTTAGTGATTTTTTTAAGTTTGCATTTGAAATAATAATTTGTTGGTTATACAATTTATATCACGAGAAAGATCAGAAAAATTCCTTTAAAATGAAATCTTTTTCGAATCTTTATATCCATTTTCTGATTTTTGGTGAATTTTTAAGGATTCAATTTTAGAATTTAATTTATTAAATGCCGATAAAGTGATTTCTTTTTCTGGTACTTTAAATAAATTTATCGGCACGTGCAGAACAACGAAATAGACAAAAAAATATTTTTTTCTTACTAATGCGGCAGACGATTGAACATTATCCAAAAAAATATTAAAATACAGTAAAAGATATGTTCCTCACACTGCACTATATTAACTGTACTATATTCTTTAGTATGTCTTATTAGATTTAATTTGAATATTTTCTTCTACATTATTTTGTCTATAAAAATATCCGTTACGATTTATTTTTAAATATATTTTTTCGTTTTTTTTTTTTTTTTTTTACATTAATTGCATACATTGGCCGTTGTATTTAATTTGAATGTACTCCGTAGCGAAGCGCGGGTTTTCAGCTAGTTATTCCTATATCAAATAGAAGAAAATTTAATGTCAATTTCAACACAAGAAGCAGAGGTCAAAATTTTTCATTACAAGGGAAGTTGTATTACTTTCAGTCAGAAAAGAGGCACAGATGAGTGAGATTCAAGAAGCGAAGGAGTAGTAACAGCAGATCGAAATTGTCATTCTGGGGACAAATGATCAGTTGTCTCGCTTATGAACAGGTGCAAGGTCGTGTTCGAATGAGGAAAAGGACATTTTGGCCGATTCATTTTGCAGAATAAAGTTGTTTGCTGAAGTGCAATTACGGTTGGATGTGTATATTGTTTAGTGCTAAAGACGGTGTAAAGAATAAATAAGAGAATGTCTTCCAGGAAAACTGGTGACTGATCACCCAGTAAGATATCCAGGATTGTTGTGTTATGTGAAAATGGTCTTTTGTATGCAGCAATTTCGAGATAAGATGGGCGGGAATGTGACAACATCAGGAGTACGCAAGTTTTGTTTAAGCTGTCAGAAAACACAGTCTATAAAAAACAAAGAAGGAAAGGCCGGAAAAGTGCACTTCAGCTGTTGATGATAGGAGAATGAAACGAATTTGCCTCGGGGACAGATTAGTGATGCCACATCGATAACAAAACATCGATGTTTTGAAACATCGATATTCAATATTAAAACATCGATGCTAATAAAACATCGCCCAAAAATCATCGATGTTTTTAAACATCGATGTTTTAGAACATCCATGTTTTAAAACTGGTTTAGTAATCTCTAACATTAATGTTACTTCCGTTAGTCGTGGGGGGAGGGAGTGATTTAATTTTACTCTCTGATTGGGCAGACACAGATAATAAAAACTTGGTTGCTTTGGGTTACATTGATGACTCAAAATTTTCGTTGTAAATACCGCCATGTTTTGCCTTCAAATGTCCAGATAAATTCGTGGTATTGCCAGAAGTTTTGAGGGACTTAAGGCAAATATTGCATTTTGCCAATTTGTCAAAGGTTTTGTAAAAGTATTTCCAAACGGTACGTTTGGGAGGCATCTTACTAATAATATCAACGTCAACTTATATAAAACCAGAACAAAACAAAGACTTAAATGGATGCACTCGTGTATATACTATTTGTAAAATAAAACCCCATGGAAGGTTCTGGAGTGTCAGGAACATTCCAAGCGCTCTGATTGGTTCATTGGTTGTTAATTGCCATTGGTTGTTAATTGTCTGTTTGCTAAGGAATCATTCTCCCTTTTGTATTCGTCCTTTTCAGAATTCAGACTTACATTTACTGAGTGTGAAAATTATGCTACGTGGTAATTTTTTTTATTACGGTACTTTTTCATTAAAAAAAACATCGAGACAACGTAAAACATCGAGCACAAAACATCGATGTTAAAAAAACATCGGCTTCAATAAATCGATGTTTAGAAAACATCGACATCGATGTCGCATCCCTAGGACAGATGGATGTTGTCTGCGGCCGTTAGCAGTGAACTGAGTGCAACTGGTGTTTTCGTCAGTTGCAAGAACGGTATGAAGAAGACGAACGGAGGTTGGCGTAAAAGGCAGGATTCTTCAAAAAAAGCCATTGCTAAATAAGAAGAAGCTGCAGAAACGAATACAGTGGGCAAAAGAACACATTGCAGGGACAGCATGTTAGTGGAAACAAGTGATATGGAATGACGAAACTAAGATATCGATATTTGGTGTTGATGGGAGAAAATATGTGAGACGTCGAATCGGGGAAGAGGTACATCCAGGTTGCATTCAAGGGACAACAAAGAATTCTACAAGCGTTCTGATCTGGGCATGTATGTCAGCAGATGCTGTAGGCTGCTTTCTAGTCATAGATTGCACACATTGCAGAAAGTACATTGACACCATCCTACAACCAAAACTTCCACTTTCTATCAGAAATCTTTTTCCAGATAATGCCCCATTTTTTACGAGCAGGATTCAGTTCCCTGTCACACTGCACGGATATGCCAACAGAGGTTCACGGAGAATGCTATATAGGTGCTAGGATGGCCAAGAAACAGCCCAAACCAAAATGCCATAGAACATTTGTGGTTCCTTTTGAAAATAAAATAGTACATCTCATTCATCCATCCAATAAACGAGAATCAATTAAGGCTATAATTGTCTCATAGCATCACATAATAAACAGTGAAAAGCTCCAAATATTGCTTATATCAATGCCACATTGCTGTACTGCTGTCTTGAAAAATAAAGGATACCCAATGAAGTAATGATAGGACAGTGACATCGTAAGAACACAGGTATTTTCACTCAAAGTGTTGTATTTGATCGCTGCTTATTGGGTTGAATTTAGCATTAAATTTCCTTTCATCTGATATATGAACCATTGCACTGCATGAAGTGTGACAGTTTTTATAAGCTTTCAAATTGGAAAAACATTCAAATTTCAAAAGGTGTCCACAATTTTGGTCACCAGTGTATACTGTGCATATATGGTGTTTCTCTATTGAATACATGGTTAAAAAATATGGTATTCCCATAATAAAGTAGCTAACAACATTTTGCGATGTGGATGGTGCATGTCGTCAACCTTGTAGAGAAAAAAATAGTTCCATAGATTCATTAGTGCCTATGATTTAGTTCACATGCAGACATTCTAGTTAAACTCAACAGTATATCTGAATGCTAAAATTGTGAGTGAAAGGTGATATTAGAACTAGTTTATCTTGACATTCCCGTTTCACACATCTCACTTTTGGATTACTGGGCAAACGTAGTCCTGTAATACAGAATATCGCGGACGGCAGAAACATTTTACAGAAAACGAAATGAAATGACTGGTGGAATGACGCAGGAAAGTGTTGTCCTAAACAAACTAAAGTTCAGAAATGCTGTCAATGTTATATTGTGGAAAGTGTATGAGAGACTAACTCGAAAGTTCCTTTCGTCTAAAAGGAACACTCTCGAGCTATTTTAAGCTAAGCACAGATTATCTAGGCTCGTATTAATTCAATAATTTCTTTGGATCGGTCTCTTCAGATTATGTATCTACACTTGCGCAGTAAATTTTGTATCTGAAGGGAGGCAGGTACCAGATTACTCACGATCAAAATATTCTATACTCTATCGATACTTTTTCAGGGGAGGTGGGGGGGGGGGAGGTGCTTCAGCAAGACCGTTCTTCTTGGAGAATGTGTTTCTGACACTGCTTTCTTTAAGTTCAATGCGTCTTAAAATTGATTTCAAGAAAATTAATTTTAATTTTTTTAAACAGAATAATTTTTTAGAACAGAGTTGTATGCCATCCAGTCTCATTCATTCTCACAGTGTGTTATAAAGAACCTTAAGGGGACAGTGGACCTTCAAACCTAACTTCTTTTGTTTTGAATGGATTTGCTTGAAATTTGAATATGTAATTAGTACCATAGATATGTAAAAGTGGTTAAAATTTAAAGATGAAATATTAATAATTTATTAATTAAGAATTATTAATTATATCAAAAATTGGCCTCATTAAAAATGCCCCATGCGCATTTCTTTTGCATATAATATGGTAATTTTTAGTTCCAGGATACCTTATAGAACTAACAATGAAACTTATTGCTTATTTTAAGCATTCATTAAAAATATAAAGAGAAAAAAATAATAATAGTGAAAACACCCTTTTTATGACGCAAAATACCTATAAATCATCTTTTCAAGTACAAAATTTAGAAATTCTGAGCTACGAAGCATAATTTTTTTCAATAAGATTTATTTGATATAGTGTTAAGTACATAAAACTTAAATTTCAAAGTAATACGATAATTAGAAATGCGCCTGGAGCAGTTTGAAACTTCGTATGACATGGCAATTTTTATTTTCAGAAAAACACATTTAAAGTTATTGCTATTAGTAACCACATAATATCTAAATTAAATACAGTTGCCTATAGCTAGGAAAGTAATCGCAGAAATTAAAAATTCTTTTTGCAACACATTCCTACTCGTCCGTAGTTTCACAATTCAATAAAATAAAAAAAATCGAATTTTTGGACAAATTTCACAATTTTGAACGTCCACTGTCCCCTTAAACGAATTTTTGAAGGATGTTAATACACTGATCTCTATTGCATGAAAAGGATAGAGCGTAGCATAACTATGAGGACTTCTGTTCAGATTTTTTGAAAAGTTTATAGAAATCCCAAATTGTAATCACCTGTACAAAAACTATGTAAATATGAAACAATACCTGATGTACATTATTTTACAATTAGTTACAGTGAGCTAATATTATAAGAGATAAAATATTAGACTTCAAATTTTAAACCTTCATTTAAAAGTTAAATAATACACATGAATAGAAGAAGTGTTTCACTCCTTCTGAAATATTAACTAAAGGTATATAAACATATTCGTGAATCATTATCCATATTTCAAGTGTATCATCATCAACATGGGCTCTAAACTTTACGTAGGTCCCAAACATAAGACCACAAGTAATAATATATAATTTAATATGTGCTTTTTGAGAGACAAATGAATAGGCAAATGTGATCCAGTAGTGATATATTTGAAAACTAAAAAAAAAACATGAAAATTCATTAAGAGTGTGAAGTTCATTCCAGAATTTTTTTTTCTAAAATCTTAGCAAACTAATATCTATAGAATCTTTCTCAATTAATTATTGTAAATAAAATTTTGAAAATCGCAATTCAGCTAGTAGAAAAACAAAGGAATTCATGCACTATGTGTTGCAGAGATTTTTTACTCGCTTCATCTATTAAGTTTCTTACCCTTTTTAGTAAAATCCCCAAATGAATGTTCAATATTAGCTTACTGTCCTTAATCGCTATATAATACTCAATTTATTGCCTAAACTGGAGAGTATTTCAGTTAATGCCTATGCTCATAAAATGTCTTTATTAAATTTCTCTATTGTCTAAGTTCAAATTCTGGTCAAAGTTTTCTAAGATGTGCAATATTTATGTCCTCTTCAAATGCATTTCTTCATTAAGTGTATTTATTCAATATTAATAATTGGATTTTTTCCATTCCTAGCACTGGACATTTATTAATTATCTAAATAAAAATTTCATGTATTATAAAAAAACATTACAGCCTTTTCTATGCAATTTTACGTTCATTTACTTTTAAATAAATGGTGTTTTAATTATGAATTCTAGTGGAAGTCTTAATCCTCCTTTTCATTACATAAGAGTTTGGATTTACAAATAATAACAGTTGGAAGTTACGAAAGTCATAAATCACTGCTAGAGGATTATCAGGTATTTCGGAAGTATGGGCACACAATAATAAACTACGATTTAAGTGCCATATGAGCTAAATCTGAAAATAACGTTGCAAGTTGTAAAACACTACAACAGAAAAAAAAAATTTATTTATCACAGATTCCTTTGTGTTTACGACTTTGTTATCTCTGTGAAATTATTTATTGGATGAGGTCTTAATAGTTAATCTTAAAGGATAAATAACGATATGAAGAATTTAAGACTGCATAATAAAGAATAAATTTAATGACGCAAAATATTTTAGCAAGTGGCTTTCTTAAAATATCAAAAAAGTTAATGAAAAATACGTCAAAATATGATCTTACAAATTTCCGGAATAATAAAAGATAAAAAATGTAAATGTAACCAACCTTGAGTACAAGTTTTGCTAATTAAGGAAATTAAATTTTATTTAATCAATGGACTTTTAATATTTCTTTACTTTTTAACTAACTTTTAATTTCAATAACTGATTATTAAAATATATCTCTGAAATCTAGGAAACTTTTATAGTCAGTGCTATGCACGATACGCATATTCTTGTGAAATAAAGATTATTGCGGTTAAGCTTTCAAATAAAACTTAAGGGGACAGTGGACCTTCAAACCTAACTTTTTTGTCTAATTAAAAACGTTCCATGCGCATTTTTTTGCATATAATATGGTAATTTTCATTTACAGGATACCTTATAGAGCTAACAATGAAACTTATTGCTTATTTTAAGCATTCATTGAAAATATAAAGAGAAAAAATAATAATAGTGAAAACACCCTTTTTATGACGCAAAATACCTATAAATCATCTTTTCAAGTACAAAATTTAGAAATTCTGAGCTACGAAGCATAACTTTTTCCAATAAGATTTATTTGATATACAGTTAAGTATATAAAACTTCAATTTCAAAGCAATACGATAATTAGAAATGCACCTGGAGCAGTTTGAATATTCGTATGACGTGAAAATTTTTATTTTGAGAAAAACACATTTAAAGTTATTGCTATTAGTAACCACATAATATCTAAATTAAAACCATATGCCTATAACTAGGAAAGTAATCACAGAAATTCAAAATTCTTCTTGCAACACATTCCTACTCGTCCGTAGTTTCACAATTCAATAAAATAAAAAAATCGAATTTTTGGACAAATTTCTCAATTTTGAAAGTCCACTGTCCCCTTAAATGGAATCATAAAACTTAAACGATAAGCCTTAAGTGAACTCTCTTCAGAAAATCCGAGTTAGTCCTTAAAGATTTCAAGAAATTTTGAAAATTAAAAGTGCACATCTAGTTTTTTTTACATTTGAACAGAACATTTGAACAGAACATTTGAACAGAACTATATAGATATATACATACATATATATATATATATATATATATATATATATATATATATATATATATATATATATATATATATATATATATATATATATATATATATATATATATATATATATAAATATATATAAATATCCGATCTTGTGATGTAGAAAAAAACTCTTTGAATTTTTTATAAAAACGATATAATTAAATAGTTTGTTGTTACTTATTTGATCAGCAGTCTTCGAAAAAGTTACAGGCTTTTCCAGTGTGGTAAATTTTTGAACAGCTTTGGTAAAAGTTTTGGAACAGCTTTGGTAAAACTGGATAAAATACTGTACTTAATATACGTGAATAGATAATTTCTGTGATATAGGGCAATTATTTCAACCAATACAGCGGATAAAATTAATATCTGGCTGCGAACGAAAAGGGTTTTGCTCAAATTTCAAAATGTCAAAAGTAAAAAAAAAACGAACGCATAGTCAGAAACATCTTTTTTAATTGGTCATTTTTAAAGTGAGCATTGTCAAGACAGTGATGTAGTGTCAAAGTTTAAATAAGTTTTCATCATTCACAGTAAAGTCATTTAAGGGGACTCACTACCCTTAAATCTTTCAAACATTCGATTTTTTTAAAAACAGATATATGTTAAAGCCTGATCCTTTCTAAACAAAATAAAGCAAACCGCATGAAAATATTCCGCTTAGTTCCGGAGATATTGATATTCTAAATATTTAATTACTGATCAAGTTTATGGTAAGAAAAATTTTAAACTCATTTTTCTAAAAATGTAATTTTGCATCATTCCGCAACTCATATCTCAAAAACTATGAAACATAATTCCTTGAAATTTTTATCACAGCATAATCATGTTATTTTATTGCGTTTGAACTAGAATTATTGCAATCACTGAACATTTTGTTATTTTTCAGGGGTAATTTAATGCAAAAATTTAAGGAAATTTTAAGTATATTTTGAGCAGTTTTAAAATAGTTGAAAAAAAAATTTAATGTTGAATGTTTTAAGTTCGATTGCTTTTTGAATTATTTATTTTAAATATAAAACAGGAATTATACATTTAAGTGTAAAATTAATTTCCTAGTTCTGCGCGCAAGCCATTATACAATAAAAATGTTTAAAAAACAAGGTATATCTAAAGCATTTTTAAAAAAAAATTATTTAAAACTATTTGGAGAGTTGAAAATGTGTTTATTAAAATAAATATATCAATTTATCATACACATAAACTTTGGAAAAATTGGGAGTAAATTGAAATAGTTACAAGGAGTCAAAAAGTATGAAAATATGCCTCATTTCCTCGACTTAAAGAATGATTCCCCTTAAAACATACTCAGCGGGCCACGTGGCCCTCTGAATATATTTTTCAGGCAATTTCCCGTCATTCCGTGGCCTAAACTAGATTATGTCATTTTAAATTGAAATGGGGTCAAAACTGAGAAAAACATTATAAACTGGATAAAAACAACTAAGCTATTACTGATATTATCCTTTGAAATGCGAGAGTCCATTCTGTCGCGCCACGTATTTACATTAATTAAACAGACCGTTTGCTGAAGAGTTCAGTAACTTATAACGTGACGGGTTTTTAAAAAGAGGAAATAAGCAAAAAATATCTCTCAAAAATATGCAAGGTATTTTAAACCGTGCCACACATCAGAACAGGTAACTGCCGTATCTGCCAATTGAAATAATCTTTTACAAAATCAGCAAAATAGACAGTTTTCACTTACCATTGTATGAGAATGCATCAATGTCACTTATGAAAAATAGAATACATAAGCACTGTCATCACCCACAAATAATTGGGAAAGGAAAATCTCGTATTACTGTTCATAAAGGTATGGTAAAAATAAGATTTCTTAGTCAAGCGAAATATTCTCTTGACTGAGAAGACATTACAGATTCTCTCTACAATCTGTAATGTCTCTATATATGTTAAACCATTATTACTAATGGATATATATCCTTCAGCATAAACTTGCTTTCGTTTCTGATAAATGATATAGTGCACAATATGACGGTAAGTTATAGCTGGAGTAAGAAAAATTTTAAAAATTGAATGTAAACTATACTCGTCCAACTGTGCTCTGCGAAATGAGAAGTATGTTGGATTCTATTATGAAGTTGTATTTTAAAGGGTGTATTTTTTTAAATTTTAGCGTCTCGAAAATTTAATACTGGAAAATCGTACGAAATAATGTTATTGTTCTGTCACAATACGGACTTTCGTTCGTATAGGCCAAGCTGGAATATATTAGTAAAATGAATATTGATCATCTGGTACTGCTTGTACTGATGCCAAAATATATTAATCTTCTTTGAAAGATAATAGCGCTCTGACTTTAATCCAAGATACAACGTAAAGTGCGAGACTGCTTTGTTTCAGTTGTGGTCAATCCCCTTCGTATACGTAGTTAGAATCTAGACCAAGCCCAGCAGATTATGTTGAATAAAATACGCAGTGACAAACACTTGTTTATGCAGGAGTTGGCTTACACAGACACCGATATATCCGATATGTGATACAGACTGACTAATTTGAAATGGTTTTGGGATACCTCAATGAATGCTAATACCCGAAACAACGAACTGAAACGTAAGGGTTAGTTTAAAGTGATATAGTTATATTTTTCAACACGAGATCAATGGCTTAAATCTGTTTCCGAATGGCTCCAAATCACAACCCCTAACCCAGATTTCGAACCCGTAGACTTTTGATCAGACTTAGTGAAGTAAAGCGCTTTTAAATAAAAAGCTAGCTTTATTACATGTTGGTGATAAAAGGCCGGAATCAAACTTAACGCCGACAGTAATTATTGAATAGTGTTATTTAGGACGTAGCCCATGCGTGACGGCTTTATGAGATTTGAAGATGGGAAGATCTGAGATTGGAGACATACAGATTAGTTGACGGAGCCAAAAAGTGACATCATGTTACAAAGGTCTTTTATGTGGAATTTATGGTATACAGAGATTCCCATCGCCACGTGCAATTCTTGGGTGGTCTGAAATGGGCAGGCAGTGAGGGCGTGAGGTTTAAGTTCAGAAGCCAATGAGAAAGTGTGAAGGGAGTACAGCGAATGAAAAGTTTACGGTTTCCGGATTGAATGATTTAAGTTTATGAGAAGGTGGAGTCATGGGTGTGAAAAGGGATTAAAATATAGAAGGAGTTTGGAAGAGAGCCATTCGGCCATCATTCCTCCGGAGGATAAAAGAACTTATTACCAGATGACTGCAAGAACAATGAAGATTAATAGTCAAAACTAAACGCTAAAGTTCTGGTATACTGTTGTGGGTGGGCAAGCAATTATGCGTATTCTAAATACTTTCCTACACAACAAGCTGTTCATAAACAGAAATTTAAATTTATCTTTCAGTCTTCCTTTTTGGATTAAATATATTTTGCTAAGAGTTTGAGAAATATGCAGAATGTTTTCTTGGCAAAATCTTCAAACTTTTAATGTAGCTCGTTATTTTAAAATATTCTTATTCTTGCCCCCAAAAAAATTTTTCTCTGCATCGGATATATAATTTCTCCCCTATTTTTTTTTGCATCTGTATTTTTTAGTCATAAATCATCTTTAAGCCATAATGAGATATATTACTGGAGAAGCATATTTCCACGGGTATTTTTCTCTTCCAGACTTTATCCATCAGTACATGTCGTAAGGATATCGTTAAGCAGTCAAGTAGGATAATAAAGATGATGAAAATGTTCCTGGGAACATATGCATCAACCCATAAATGTTCTAATCGAATGACATTCTCTTTACCCCAAGAAGTTATTTATTTTTATATGATACATCATTGGATATGCAGGAAAATATATCCGCACATAAATTTTGCTTTCCTGGAAATTTCTGAGATGTTGCATAATCATAAAGTCGTTCGTCAAAATTTGAAAACTTATCTACGTTATACCTGAATATATATATCTGTCGCTCATTGGAGAAGATTTAGTAATGTTTCTTGAATAGGAAATTTTTGATTATAACGTTTTGACCTTGCTATAAGGTTTTATAAACTTTCACTTGAGACAGAAATTTACAAAATGAATTTCATACTTGTTATAAATGATTTGAAAGTTAATTATATATATATATATATATATATATATATCAGTTGGCTCTCTGTATAACGACTTTCAAGGGACCGTGAAAATTCGTCCTTAAGTAGAGATCGCCCTTAAACAGAATTTGTGAAAACATAACTGTAGTGTAATGTTTGACTAGCAGCGCTGGTTAAAACGAAAATGTTGTGCCCCGTGATTCCCCCACCCCTCTACCAATCAGAGGATTGGCTACGGGGGCGTTGAACCCAAGGGGGGTGCTGCGAATCTCGGGGAGTCTGTAAGAAAGGGACAGACGGAGAGCGTCCCTATTAGGAGTCGGGGTCTGGTAAGATGCAATAGGCTTGTCCACCTCGTGCTCAGAGTTTTGGTTGTAATCTTTTGTTAAATGGTCAATAAATGTTTGTGTCGTTTAGATGACTAGTTTTATCTACCTCATTGTCCCTATGCCAGAGAAAGAACCTCGGTGTAGTGTGAATACACCACAATAACATTTCCCATAACGTCGGAAGGGCCGGAACTGGGAAATATCGTCTTTAAATAGAGATCGTCGTTAAGTAGAGCGTCGTTAAACAGAGAGCCAACTGTATTTGTATAAAGTAGCATCTCCGTAACAAAAGGAGACATCACATCGGGCTGTCTTGTACCCGTCGGGCTTGAGCGGTCAGCAATTTCAGTGAATATAGTTCAAGTGAGAAGAATAATAAGTTCATTTAATCACATTATGAACAATACGCTGATAATTTAATTGGTTTACATGTTTGTAAGAAATTTAAAGATTGAAAGTTAGTTGCATATTTACAAAGAGCAGAGGAGAAAATAGTAGCGTCTGGTTCGACCCAATACCCAATACGCTAAAAGGCACGCTGTTGGATTCTCTTACCAGGACATAGGTAATGTAGTTTCACTTGTACAAGGGACCAATGTATGAGGTTTTCTTCTAAAGCAACAGCCAGACGCTACAAAATCAGAAACAGAAGTAGCTGTAGGAAGGAAAAGACAACATTTAAGGTATAGAATGGATGGATGGTGGTACATTATTATTATGCACACACACACATTTATATATATATATATGTGTGTGTGTGTCAGAATTTAAGTGGGAAAAGAATGATTACCTTAAATTTAAAGGGGGCTTGGGAATTAAATTATATTCGTGGCGTAATTCGCCTCTAATTGTTCGTATTTCAAGACGCGAATTGGGAAAAAGAAATTCCCCTTTTCATTATATAATCTTGGCGCGTCTGTGGTTTTTGCGTTCAAAGAGGAAATCTTATATAATTCTCCTTGAAAGATGTCTGGTTTGGGCTCTGCGCATGTGCAGGGAGAGTTGACGCGCGGAGATGCCCACAAATTTTGTCAGAGCGCGGAATAAAAGTCGATGCTGTCAGATGTGTATTTCGCCGCGTCTCTAAACAAGAAATGGCTAATAATGAAAAGCGTAGATCTGGAGAGGTGGTCTACATGTAATTGAACTAAATAAATTCTACTTGTTGGATACGATGCTGAATCATTTTTGAGTGTATGCCTTCCCTCGATGCCATGGACTGTAAAACAAGAAAACTGCAAACGATATAATAGCAGGCAAAGCCAACGCCTGTCATATATATATATCCCGATTTCATTTATTAACCATATGAAGTTCTCACACGTTATGTTCTCGTTATCCTCTGAGCATAACCCTCTTGACACACAGATAATGCACAACTTAATGCACACAGATTCGTGGATGAATTTCAAAATATCAAGATTAGTGGAATAGTTAGTGAAAGGTTAGTTTTTCAGCCGGTTACTTCGGCATAGAATTTTCAATTTTCAATTCAAGTTTTCGATATAAGTTTTAACGAGATGATTCGTTATTTGCTTCCATAGAATATTTTTTGAGAATATTTTGACTGCTTTTATACGGTTGAACAATGTACATAGGCTATACAGAATGACAACTTATATCGGGAAAGTAGCTAAGTTTGAGTAGAAAAAGTTGTCACAAATTTTTTATAAAGATGATATCATTGAACGCATACTGATACCTTTCAAAACAATTCTTCTTTTTTTTGCTTATTTCAAAGGTAATCGAAAGTTTTATTTCAACAGAGAGATTTTGAAACTAATACTTTACAACAAAGTGCGTCTAAATGAAAAATAAAGGCAATAAAATATTAGCATGTACCGATGCATGATTTTTATGTCAATTTATATGTAAATTTATTAAACTGGCATTTAAGATGCCATGAATGGAACATAAATTTTAGTTAAGCCCATCGCAAAAGTCTATTGAACACAATAAGTTATCTCAGAATTTCTCGTTTGTTTCACTGCTCATAGTCTTCCCCGGGCGAAACTGAGTAGTTAAATTTACTGTTTTAATGAATTCGAACCATTTTTAAAATTCACTAATAGGATTGTCAACCCTTCACCAAATCATTTCTTTCAAATAAACCCTACTAACATTGACTATTTCTATCGTATACCATGAAATATAAGTTAACATATTAGTTTGTGGCATTTACACTTTTTATGAGGAACTAATATGACTGGGAACTTCTATCACCAAAAGCGATTTTCAAAACATTGTATTATTTGTGAAATACAGGCACTTACAGTACAGTGAAACATATAATATTTATTTATAACTTACTTTATTTAAAATATTCAATTACTAATTTTGATAACTGTATACATTTTGATGGGAATCATGGATTACCATTTTGATAATATTTTATCATTTTAGCAAGTATTGTAAGTATAGATTAATTATAATGTAGTATTATTATGACCGTGAGTTTATAAATATGCATTAAATCATCCTTAACTACTTAAGGCTACACAGTACCCTAAAATTGACAAAAATATCAAATTTTTTTAAATTGCATTTTCCAATGGTCCATAATATTGTGAATCTTGACTCCAAATTGTAGATCTGAAATCCAAATAGTTTTAAAGATATTTGAACTTTTCTGAGTGTTATCAGTCTCAAAATGTGACAGCTGAGGGGGCGTGGTTAGTTTTGTTTTGATTGTTTTGATTTTGTTCATTTTGATTTTGAAGCAAATATTCTTATAATTTATTCTTATAATTAATTAAATAAAAATAATTTGGAATGAATGAACTCCTTGGCTGAATCGGTAATTAATTGCAACTTTTACTACTCAAATCGTTTCTGTTTGTTTACGTTTTGATTCTATTTGAGCGATCATTACTGTATATCTAATATACATAAAAAGGACTATTTCAAGACCAGTATTAGATTTTACACAAAGTTTTATCAACTTAGAAGCTTTGTATTGAAATATTTTGTTGTTTTTATACATTTTTTCATTGAGAAAATACCATGACCAAAACGTTCTCGCGTTGCTAAGAAACATGTGTTGAAGAGATGGCAGACAAATGTAAACAGTAATTCTAAAACTCATCCTTCTGCAGATACAAGTGTGAGAATTCAGAATATAAATGTTTTGAAAACAGGTATTGTGGATAACATTCAACATATATCTGCTGCATCAAAATATATTTTTGTTGATAGTGAAAACTTGAATAATTTATTTACAAATTTGCTGTGCAGCTCTTGTTATAGTGCATCTTTGAAACTTTGTAGAAAGCTGGTTATTTTTAATTTGTATTATATATTATCATTATTTTGTATATGTGTATTGTCTTTACAACTTTTATTAAAATATTAGCTAAATATTAGCTAATCTGTCATTGCCGTTATCATTGTTATTGATATTGTGCAGAAACATATTTTGAATAAGAAAATATATATGCTATTATATTGAGTTAAAATTATGTTTTAGTACATTTTATAAGTGGGGAATAACATATAAAAAAATTAGAGCTCTACAAACATTTTTAGTTTTTGTTTTATGCCTTTACAAACTTTAAATGCATTTTTCTCAGACTTTTATTTTTGCTGATGTTAGTGTTTGCTATTCCCTAAGGCTTTTTTTCTGTTGCAGATAGAGACTTGACATTTTTTGTAGACACTTATATATATGTGTACTACAATAATTAGTAAGGATTTAGGTCTTAGGGTTATAGTTATTTTTAAAAACATGTCAAATTTAATATTTCCAAATTTTTCGTGTTTTTTTTAGGTTTCGCTACACAAATTATTTTAAAAATTTAAATAAAAGTTACATCTTTAATTCCATACTAACTTCTATTTCCAATAATTCAATGAATAAAAATCACTTAAAATAACTAAA
>OU015495.1:206868247-206948247 GCA_907164885.2 Dolomedes plantarius
GTTAATAAAATACTTTTTATTCATCCACTCAAGTTCAAATACATTTTTTTAAACTTGTAGTGGATGACACTTGATGTTAATACAGTTTTTTCAAATATTAATTCATTAATTAAATTTAATTAATTATTTTTAGTTTTATATGGGAGCCCTTTCAAGAGGAAGAGACCTAGAGCGTCTCTTGCTCTTGAATGGTAATTTCCCTCTTATTATTGTGTAAACGGTAGCACTGCGGTAGCGCGTGCTCCTCCCGTCCTGTAGGATGCGGGATCGAATCCCCAACCTGACAAACTTTTTCTCTCTCTTTCCCCCACTCCTAATCTCGCACGGTAAGCAAGGTTCTGGCAGGCAATCCTTTTTTTCAATTCCTACTATTAGTTCACACTCTCCCTATATTCAATTCCTACTATTAGTTCACACTCAAATTTTTCTTTGTTGACCTAAGTAGGAATTGACTTAAAAAATTTTTTTTATATATTACATGTTATTTAAAATGTTAATTTTAAATTTTTCATAACACCATTCTATTTAAGTGCGATCTTTATGTTCATTATTAATGTTTTTCATTTAAACAAAACAAATGATAACAGCATATTTTTTTATTAGCAGCCAACACGAATTTAAAATGTGAAACAACATTGCAACAGTAAGAACTCAAACAGGCAGTAGAGAAATTTTTTTTTTTAATTGAAAAAAAAATGTATGGTACTTCATTATTTTTACTTTATTATGGGACGGTTATTTGGGTGAGGCAGCCCTATGAGGGGACAACACGGTAATGGCCAAGCATTATTTGGGATTTGAACCCAAGCCCACTGAGTGGAAGCTCAAGACCATAACCACTATATCATGTGAGCAGCGAAGAGAAGCATTGCCGAAAATAAGCAAAAATTGTATAGGGCAGTGTCTCGCAGCATGTCACATCTCAACTCTTGCAGATTTTACTTCTTGTTTGGCGAGGAGTGGCAAAACATTGCATAATTTAACACGGCGTTCAATGAGCATTCATACAGCTAGCTGAATAAAATGCTCTCACATTACGCAAAGTATTTAGATACGGTATCTAAACAAAGGTATATCACTAAATTAAACATTCAGGTACAGCCCGGAAAGGTTTATTCAGTATGTGACCCGTATTTATTGACAGAGGAAGACTGGAGTTACGATACAAGACGCTGGCCTGAAGTAACTTATCCTGATATCTATACATATCTCAACATAATAAAAATCATTCTCGACGAAAGAATGATTATATTCTCTGGAACCTTGCGAAATATTGAAAAAAAAGTGTTAAAATACCTGTTACATACAACTAATATGAGGAATTTTATAAATAAACTTAAATTATTAAACTCAAAATGAAGGTATCGTCCAAAAACACATGCAAACGCATAGGAACGGCTTCTGTTTTCTATCACCCGATAATCACGTGATCTATAGTAGACGAAAACTGACGTAGCCAGTGACGTTGCGACGTTTCGCCTTATTCGTGTCCTTTACTAATAAGCAAAAATCTGATTTTTAGATTTTCGCCATAACTGTAATCGTTTTCTAAAAATCATGATTCTGCATATTCATGTCATTGCCTTAGGTACGACGATATTGTGATCCCTGGTTGAGGAAAATTTTCCTCTTAGGTTATAATGTCGCTCACGTCTCTGAGTTTTTCTACTATCTCCTGAAAACACTTTAACCCTCGCTTCCTAATAAATCCATTGTGTTGAAACGATTTCTTAGCAACATTCAGAGCATTTTCAATACCTTAAGCCGCAATCCCTCGGGCAGGCGAATTCTCCATGATACACAGACTGTTAGGAAAAGAAAACGCGTAAAAAGAATTCTACCTTGGGATATAAAACATCGTCTAAAATAAATAGATCAAAATATATCAGACATATTATGTCATTGGCTGTAGAGAAGAAAGAATGATGTATATAAAGAATATTTAGTGGAACTAACACCTGACTTTTTGTGAGGTATGGCGTCTACGTGATATGGAGACGCGAATCATAGCCTCTCCTGTAACAATAAACACATTTTAGGCAATAAATGTATTAATTCCTAAGCCATCGTCTCTCAGTGATTGGCAAGACGATATTAGTATTTTTGCATATCATGTACTGAAAAGCTAACCATGCTCATACCATGAATCGTCAGTATCATTAGTAAAAGTAGTAATACCTAATACGGAATTTCAGGGGGGAATGCATTCATACCACTATATTTTGTGATATCCTATAACGTATATATAATTTATGCAGACTGTCGAGTATTAGTCAGCTAATTTAAGTTATAATTATAAGCCTCCAGCACATGACTGGCATTGTGGCAGACAGCCGGGAGGAGCTATGGCTTTTTGGGGGAAATCGTGTTCAGCAGACTGCTTTGTTAAGACTCCTAAGTGGTCACCTGATTACCATGGCCTCAAAAATCAGTTCAAATCTCGAATCACTGACCGTAACACTAAAATTAATATATATAAAACTCTATTACGATCCATCATACTATATGGCTGCGAGTGCTGGGCAATGACTAAATCTAATGAAAATAAACTATTGATCTTCGAGCGCAAAATATTAAGAAAAATATTTGGTGCAATTTGCGAAAACGGTGTTTGGAGATCAATGTTTAATCATGAAATCTACCGAAAATTCAGACAACCTGACATTGTCAAGGTCATATAAAGCCACAGGATTCGACGGTTGGGTCATTTATACAGGACTGAAGACACAAATCCAATAAAAAAGCTCACATTTACCAAACCTATGGGAGTTAGAAAGCGAGGAAGGTCACCAAGTAGGTGGCTTGATGCCGTTGAGAATGATATAAAAACTATATATCGGGGAGACTGGAGGAGTATTGCCTTAGATAGGGCCAGATGGCGTAAACTTATTGGGACGGCCTTGGCCAGCAGTAGGCTGTAGTGCCACAGAAGAAGAAGAAGAAGAAGAAGTGGTCCCCTGAAGTGCCTTAAATTTGATCAAGGCAATAAGATCTGCCCCATTTGTGGAAAATGTAACATCAATCATTCCACCCATGACCATCTTCTTTCTTGCTTGGGGCCTTGAAAAGGAGGATTTGACGCACAGTCCCCTCCTTGTGTTGGATTTTTTAAAATGTTTTCGGTCTTATGGATTTGGTCTAGCCTATCGGCTAAATCAGATAGGATTAGTAACAACAACAACAACAAGTTATATTTTTTTGCAGAAGCGTTGTGAAGCCAATTTTAAGGGGACAGTCGACCTTCCAACCTAACTTTTTTTGTTTCGAATGGATTTGCTTGAAATTTGAATATGTGATTAGTACCATACATATGTAAAAGTGGTTAAAATTTAAAGATGAAATATTAATAATTTATGAATTAAGAATTATTAATTATATCAAAAATTGGCCTAATTAGAAATGTTCCATGCGCATTTCTTTTGCATATGATATGGTAATTTTTATTTACAGGATACCTTATAGAACTAACAATGAAACTTATTGCTTATTTTAAGCATTCATTAAAAATATAAAGAGAAAAAATTAATAGCGAAAACACCCTTTTTATTCCGCAAAATACCTATAAATTATCTTTTCAAGTACAAAATTTAGAAATTCTGAGCTACGAAGCATAATTTTTTTCAATAAGATTTATTTGATATACAGTTAAGTATATAAAACTTAAATTTCAAAGCAATACGATAATTAGAAATGCGCCTGGACCAGTTTGAATATTCGTATGACACGAAAATTTTTATTTTGAGAAAAACACATTAAAAGTTATTGCTATTAGTAACCACATAATATCTAAATTAAATACAAATGCCTATAACTAGGAGAGTAATCACAGAAATTAAAAATTCTTTTTGCAACACATTCCTACTAGTCCATAGTTTCACAATTCAATAATATAAAAAAATCGAATTTTTGGACAAATTTCATAATTTTGAAAGTCTACTGTCCCCTTAAAGAATGGTGTAGACCTGTGAAGAAGGACATATAATAATATTGATACATATAATAATATTGATATTTATAAAACCCTTTAAACCCCTTAAAAGCTTTTGTCATAACTTATAAATCCCGAGCAATCTCAATTCAAGCTGAAAATCAAATCTATATACTATCCACTCCAAAAAAAGTTACTCCTCAACTCCCTGTACATCTAGAGACACAAGCCAAAACCATGTTGTTTACCCACATAAGGAGCCCTATTACTTGCACAGTTAACATAAGCTACGAGTTTACATAACTTCAACAAATCTGACCGCTAATTAAGAAGTTTAATAAATGAAAATGTCATACATAACTTACATTTTCCCTTCAGGGAGTCAAGGGAAGCAAAAAGCTCTAGTAAATATCAATCAATGTTGTTAAAGTCATTAAATAATTTCATTATAATGGCAGGTTTCATTTTTAGAAATAGAGTTAATTATTTTAAACAGTAGTACCTACAAAAGTTTACATATATTTTATCATAGGTTTTCATGACGTCAAAAGAATTTCAAGTCAGTGCTTTTTGCGAATCTTATCATTATAACATAGATCAGAGGTGGGGAACCTTTTTACCATTAGAGGCCACATGTAAATTAGGTAGCAATAAAGGAGGCCGCATAAGTTGATCAACCTATAAAGGCTACTTTTATGAAATTATTATAGTTAGATATAGTTTTAACAATTTGGTGCATTATATAGAAAAATAACAACAACAAAAATTAAGTCCTTATTTATTTATTATTTTACTTAAAAAGTTACAATATAAAATATTTTTGTATTCACATAAGGGTAAAAACTTGCTATAACATTAATCATTAATTATTATTTTTTTATAAAATTATTAGATTCATAGATACCACTGTAATTTTTTATATTTCACTGTTGGTATTTTTATTTATGTAAGCACACACACACACACACACACACATATGTTTATATATAGTATATATATATATATATATATATATATATATATTAATCCAGATTTTATAATTTTAATAAACAAGTACATATTTAAATACCACTTCAAATAAAAATAATAAAGTAGAAGTATTTTTAAATAATTTTAACATTATGAAGAAATACAATAGAAAAATAATAGTATTAAATTATAAATAACTGACATAGCAACAATTCCTAAAATAATTTTAAAATCCGATGGAAAATTTAAGCTAGTGGAATATTTGCATTTGTTTCTTGCTTGAAAGTAATTGAATATTTGGATCAAGCTTCGTAACGCGAAGCCTACGTACATACATTCATGCCGTTCTATATTGTTGTAATCTATAAAATTAAGTATTAATTAATACAAGTGTTAGCTTTTATGAAGGCCGCACAAGAAGATCACAGAAGCCGCGCGTTCCCCACCTTCGCCATAGATCATTCAACTGTAAGATTATTAGTATCAATAAGATACTTTCACGTGTGAATTATTTTTAATTTTATGGACATTGAAGTTTCTCAAAAATGTATGAAGTTTTCAGGTGTGTGTATGGTTTTGAAGTTCTGCGAGTAAGGGCCTGTTCACATAGGAGTCCGTTGCGTTGTATTAAGGAAAAGATGACGTTGAGACGAAAATGAACCAATCATATGCCTCCAAACGATTAGCAATGGAATTTTTAACGCCTATGATTGGTTTATTTTCGTCTCAACGTCATCTTTTCCTTAACGCAACGCAACAGACTCCTATGTGAACAGGGCCTTACAGTGACAATGGCGCGCTACCGGCCGACTTTGTGCCAAAAATGCATTAACTGCAATTTACAATTTACAATTTACCTTCATTTGTCGAATGTTATTATTTTGAATTATTTTTTATTACTCTTTATATTGAAACTTACAGAGAATAGCTCACTTCTACCCAGACTTGGGTGTATATAATTTGAAGTGGCACTCTATTTGAATTTGATACAAACACAGTTTATACATGAAACAATGTTTATTGAATTCGTTGCACATATAGAATTTGCTTTTACAGCAATAAGCATACGTACTACTTGTACGGAATATATATTAGCATTCAATAAAAATACACTTTGCAATACTCACAAACTAGAGAGTCAAACCAGCAGTTCTGCCGCGTAAACTTTGGGCCCCCTAAGCACATGCGCCGGTTAACACCTGGAGCTGCTTACCTCGTAGCTCCCTTAACACGCTTATCTATCAACCTTAACAACCTTTTAACATAATCAAGCTGCTTGGTATTTATACCAAGCGCGTATGCCGTAATTAGCATATCTCAAGCAGCTTCTTTAATTCATTCACTCAAAAGTTCGATTCTTGTGAATCGAATCTTATGTATACCTTACAAACTTAAACACATACTAGTTGGTACCCGTCAAAACATGACGGCTAGATAGTAAATATTGTAAATGTACTAATACACAAATTATACTCAACACATCATTGCCAAATGTTGAAAATCATAATAATGCGCAGAAACGAATTAATGTGTTTAAGCGGCCTCGTGCTGAGTGAGTATCTAACGCCAGATTTAAAAATGTCACTGAGCATGCGCAGAAAGCAATTTTTTTAATTGTAAATTATCGCTAATAAAAAGCGAGAAATAAACAATTTCTATAAGGTTTAATCTTATATTTCATAAACATAATAATCATAAAAATAAAATTGGCAGAGAGAGATATCTAAAGAGACTACTCGGAGTAAATGTGTTTATCATTAAAACATGTCACTGAGCATGAGCAGAAACAGTGAGTTTCTAAAGGCAGATTTAATCATGCCACTGGGCATGCGCAGAAATACATTTTTTTCATTGTAAATTATTACTAATTAATAGAATTTGCGGTTACAAAAACCAAATTTGACAAATCTACAGATTACAATCTTTCGTTTAAGACCAAAATGAAGTAAATTGATGCAGTAGTTTTCTCTCACGGACTGCCCAAAAAGTCGGCTTAGCAACTTTAATATATAGATTTTCTGATTGTGGTAACGTACTACAGAGCATCTTCAAACATCTCATTCTGACATGATGGGGCTCAAAATGTACGGGTCTTAATAATTTTTAAATCTTAAAATCTTAATAATTTTTAAACAATAACAAAATCATTGCTGAGGTTTAACAAACATTGAACGTACTGATATATCGCCCAACATCCTTTAAATCATTGATACCTTAAATATCCATACCCCCCTTTCTTGATCGAGTGACCAAATGCGGATTGCGCTAAGCAGCCTCCGAAATTCATCCCTCTTATTTCCGATTGCGAAATGCCATGATTCAACTAATGAGTTGATATCAACTGATCGATTCTTGACCACGGACTTCAATCGAATAAATGCACAAAACCTGGTATTGAAACTATAACAGTTATCATTATATTAAAATTTTTGTCATTAAAACTACTAATGAATGCTTTTTTTTCAACTCTTAAACGCATTAAAACTTCTAACGAAATTCCGTAACTGACAGACGTTTGATTAAACTGTCTGTAATGCTTAAAGCAAATATTGTTGTAAAAGACAGTTTATCAAGACATTGTTGATAAATCCAAGAAACCTAAATAATCAAAGGAATCTATTTGGAATTATATATACACACACACACACACACACATATATATATATATATATATATATATATATATATATATATATATATATATATATATATATATATATATATATATGAATGAGAATTCCACTCTTGCGGCAACATGGATGTTTTAGAGTTTCAGGACACGCACCGCGCCACGAGTTACGGATGACGCGCCGCTTGAGCAAACGATTTGCAACTCAACCGCTTTCAATTGAACGCCCGCCATTTTTATTTTCTCTGGATGAAAATGGCATGCTGTGTTTTTACTTTTACTGAATGCAGATTGCAGGTTGTATTATCCGGCTCTCGCTAGATGAGTGTTAATGTCGTGTCAGACGGGCACTGACATTCTGTTTTTTCTTATTGTAATAATCTATTGTGACCATAAGTTGTAAATGGCTTGTGTTTGATTAAACGTTAGTCAAGAATACGTGTTATTGCATTTTGATATTTCAACCGTGGGAATAAATTTCCCATATATATAAATATATATATATATATACATATGTGTGTGTGTGTGTGTGTGTGTGTGCGTGTGTATGTGTAAGAAATTAATTGGGAAAAGAATAATTAAGTTAAATTTAAAAGGGGCTTACGGATTAATCATTTTCGTGGCGCGAAAAAGCCACTAGAGTTCATATTTCCAGACGCGTGCGGGTAGAAAAAGTAGGTAATTTACCCCGTTTTAAGATTGACCTTCGATTCGCGGTGAAATGAAGCTCCATGCAGATAGAATTTATTTTTAGATGATGTACAGGATTGGTCGCGAAAAGAAACTTCGTGAAATTTCTAAATTGGGCTCTGCGCATGTGCCGGGAGACTGGCCGGGAGACCGGTTTTGACCTCGAAATCGGGAGAGCGCGGGATAGAATCGAATGCCGACGGACGTGTGTTCGTCGCGTCTCTAAGTTAAAGAAATGGCGATAGATGGACGCGCTGCGTTGGAGCTTTGGTTCGCATGAAAGGAAAATAAACGAAATTGATTCAAACTATGGACTGATGTTATTATAATATTCTTCCACTCGCCACTTGTATTCATGGATGATGACTGGAATTTAAGATGTAAGAGCAGGCAAAAACCCCGCCTGATATATATATATATATATATATATATATATATATATATATATATATATAAATCTAGGTAGTAACTGTTACTCCTTGATAAACAGTAATTAAAATTTATCATTCCACTTTAAATATTTTCAAATAGTTTTTCAGGATTTAAATCCGAAAGCATTTTAAAAGTTTATATATAATAATTAACTAAGTCAATTGGTTAAGTAAAGATAGTTTATTGATATGTACGTGACGAGCGCTGACGGTATAATTATCACCAAGAAAAATTCCTAATGAACATTTTTCCACGAAATCCACAGTTTCTGACGTGTACTTAAGAAAAACTATAAAATTTGATCCCAAAGAGGGTAAAAAGGTATTTAAAATTTATTTCCGCTTAAAGCCTTTTTTTTGGGGGGGAGGGGCATAAAACATCACTGCGCGTAACATAAGATGACCGAAGCGCTCGAAAAACCAACTCCTCTGTCTCAAGGGGTTTTAAAAGTTTTCAATCCACAGTAAACCAGCTGAGATTAAGGGGACAGTGAACCTTCAAACCTAACTTTTTTGTTTTGAATGGATTTGCTTGAAATTTGAATATGTGATTAGTACCATAGATATGTAAAAGTGGTTAAAGATGAAATATTAATAATTTATGGATTATGAATTATTATTTATATCAAAAATTGGCCTAATTAAAAATGTTCCATGCGCATTTCTTTTGCATATAATACGGTAATTTTTATTTACAGGATACCTTATATAATTAACAATGAAACTTATTGCTTATTTTAAGCATTCATTAAAAATATAAAGAGAAAAAATAATAATAGTTTAAACACCCTTTTTATTACGCAATTTAATACCTATTTTAATACCTATAAATCATCTTTTCAAGTACAAAATTTAAAAATTCTGAGCTACGAAGCATAATTTTTTTCAATAAGATTTATTTGATATAGTGTTAAATATATAAAACTTAAATTTCAAAGCAATACGATAATTATAAATACGCCTGGAGCAGTTTGAATATTCGTATGACATGAAAATTTTTATTTTGAGAAAAACACATTTTAAAGTTATTGCTATTAGTAACCACATAATATCCAAATTAAATACAAATGCCTATAACTAGGAAAGTAATCACAGAAATTAAAAATTCTTTTTGCAACACATTCCTACCCGTCCGTAGTTTCACAATTCAATAACATTTTAAAAAATCTAATTTTTGGACAAATTTCACAATTTTGAAAGTCCACTGTCCCCTTAAACCAATGTTTTCCAAACTTGGGAAAATATTAAAAGCCAGAAGAAAATCAGACGATTCAAGTAACTGTAAATTTACGCTCAGTAAAGACATATTTTAAAATGATACTGGCAAGCAACATGCATGATATTTCGACATGCATATTATTTTAACAGCATATATTCCTAAATCATTTGAACCGTGACTAGAGTTCTCGACTGACCGCTGTTCACGATCCGATGCTGATTCGTTTCTATATTAGCAGGAAAGTAATTACTGTCAGATATATTCGGAAGTTTCAAGGGTGGTCCCGTGGCTTTGAAAATATGCATATCATTACCGTCTCAAACTTCTCAAATGCGACTTTTCCGAATTAGCTTCATGAATGCAGTGTACGTGATAGGAAAATAAGTTTTGAAATAATCATATTTCAGAATTGAAAAGCTGTACGACATTTGTCTAAATAATTTTTAAGCTCGAATTTCAGTCATTTTCCAGAGGATGTTGGTTCCATTTTAGTTTAAAACTTAAAGAATTATTATTGTTGATAGCATCAGATTTTTGCTTTTAATTTAAAAGGCAGTTGATAGTTTTCAAAGATAATATTGAAAACTGAGGATGTATTTCAGTCTGAGAAATAATTTCGCAAATTTTCAGCGATAATTTTTCCTTAGTCTAACACAGACTAAATTCTCAGTTTTAAAATATTTTCTTAAAAAATGCTACCGAGTATCCCAAAAATGACCGACGACTTGAAAATTCAATTAAAGATAAACGGATGGTGATAAAAATGTACGGTTTGCTGCATTCTGCTTAGGTAACCAGGGAATTTATTCTCACCAATTTTCAAAATTGGTTAGAAAAGAAAAGAGCGAATATTTTATCCGAAAACAAATGCTTCTAAAAGTGCTCTCTAAGTTCGTCAACAGATGGCGCTGCTGACTGGGAAAAACTATAAAACAATGTTTTCAAAGCAAGAAGCTTACGCAAAGTGGCATGGATTGGCCTCCCTATTCGCCAGATTTGACGCCATGCGATTTTTTTCTTCGGGGTTACTTCAAAGACCAGGTGTACAGTCACAATCGAAAGACTGTAGATGAACTGGAACAATACATCTCTGCTGTTTGTCAGAACATTCAAACTGAAATAATTGCACTGGAGTCTGCGAATTTTGACCTCAGACTGCACCACGTTGTTGCTGCAAACGGTGATTATTTTGAAAACATTGTTTTATAGATTTTTCCCAGTCAGCAGCGCCATCTGTTGACGAACTTTGCAACTAATTTTGAAAATTGGTGAGAATAAATTCCCTGATTACCTAAGCAGAATGCAGCAAACCGTACATTTCTATCGCCCTCCGTTTTTCTTTAATTGATTTCTCAAATCTTTGGTTTTTTTTGGGGACACCCAGTTTATTCGTGTACACACATTGCTTAATTCAGAAAGCTAAACTGTGGGCATTTCAAGAGTACATAATTCAATACTTCTCGCCTGTTTAAGATGTTATAAATCCCTTTTGAGAAGAAGTTCTATGAGATTCTGTTTTTCTCAAGCTGTGATTCGTGGTAAACGCGCACGACTCTCAAGGGATACGCAAGCATCTCTTCAAGGAAAACGACGAGAAAATCAAATATAGAGGAAAAATTTTCTTCTTTGATGAAAAACTTATCAAAGTAGCGTTATATTGTAGCATCGAATAATGAGTATGAGCAGGGTTTTTTTTATTTTATTAGGAATTCTTTTGCTTAGTTAAAATTATTTCGATACGAGTAGCACTGACATTGCGCAAAGCTCACGAACTCAGTGCACAAAAAGGCCTTAACCTTTTCCTTACGGGGTGAGATATATATACATATATATATATATATATATGTATATATATATATATATCCTGAAATAAGTATCGTGGCCGAAAATAAAATGATTCGAATACAAGAACATATAACTTTATTCCAGCAATAACATGACCTTACAGCACAACGTCAAGCTTTCATCTGGCGAGCGTAGAAGTAGCTATCAACGGGTTGACAGAAATTGGCGAGGTAGGTTAGTATTGGCAAAGGACGGAATGGTTACTATAGAGTGAAAGAACTCTGATTATAGGCGATTAGAGGTGGTTAAAATTTATTACATATATTTATATATATACATATAATGCACATATATATATATATATATATACATATAATGCACACACACACACACACACACATATATATATATATATATATATATATATATATATATATATATATATATATATATATATATATATATATATATATATATATATATATAATTTCCCGTTCTTAAGAGGGAAACGGAAAAATTAGCCCCGTAAGCTAAAGGCTAAATGCGTTGAGAAAAAAGTTGCGAGTTTATGTTGAAAAATTGCATCCTTTTTTATCGTCATTACCCACCTTCTCTGGTATCGTCAAGTAGGAAATCAAATTCATAATCGGAATGTGTGTCAATCATATCATCCAAAGGATCAAAGAGCTGAATAAGTATCTACCGGGTAAACACACTACATTCTGCAATGTTCCATGACAAAATAAAGTCTTTCAAAAAGAAAATTTAGCTAGTAATGAAAAAGTTATGAATAGAGAACCGTCATTTCCTCCACACTTAGGAATTTAACTTCAGTATCATGGTCTCGTCATCAACGACATAAACTGTCTGAGTCTGACTGAAATTTTCAAATATTTTTTTTACAACTTCAGTAGACGATACGTTCTGGGTGAAGGGAACATTTTCTGCATTGCATGACTGAAGTCTACCAGACAACTTTTTCAGGGAAAAAAGAGGAAGATGTTATTGAAATGTCATGTTAAGAAACCTTGCAAACCAGTTTTGAGAAAGTTTCTTTGACCAACTTTTAGAAGCATTTGGTTTCGGATAAAATATTCGCACTTTTCTTTTTGATAGATTTCTTTGGAACATCATGATAATTCATAAAAAAAAGAAAGAATTTTAAGTTAAAAAGTAATATTGTTAAAGATATTAGTCACTTTTGAAATGTTTTTTAACACCTCAAAAATGTTTCAGTTATTTGCCAGGCAGTCGTAAAAGTTTTTTTAATCTTGAAATTTTTGGAGTTTTGTTGCTGGAATACATTAAACTTGTAGTCATTACCAAGGAATATGACCTAAAAATAGTTTGAGAACCCCTGATATAATTTATTTACAATTACGAAGGAAGAAAGTATAAGTAAAAGAGTTAATTTTTAGCTTTTCATAAATATTTCCTTGGTGCCATAACTGTATTGGAAGTTTTCAAAGGAACTAAGAGGGTTCAAAAATTCATATCCCAGGCCAAGAGTCGAATTATTGCCTCCGAAATTCGAAGATAAGACATTGTCGGCGATATGTAGAAATTTTACATTCTAAACACTCTTCCCCCTCATACCTCCCCCCTTCCCCCCTTTTATTACACACTTGGGTCTTTGATTGTTCACTTCAATGGCATGTCGGTTTAAAATATATTTACCACTATATTTTTTTACGATGTTGTTTGTTTCTGATTTGTTCCTCCATAAAAAATCGTTCCAATTCTCTAATATTGGCTTCCTATGACACCACCAATGTCCCCACCCGTGACCAAGTGCGACTGTAATAATCGTCTGCGAAGAACGCTGTTTGAACCGAGCCTCTCTGGCTTTACAAATTAGAGTCCTGACAAACAGATTGCCCTATCGTGTGATGATACCTCATACAGAGAATTTCTTACAGAATTGCTCTTTCATTACTCTAAACCTAAACTAAGGTTCTTTACCCCAAAACCTTAAACAATCTCAAAGACAGTTCGTTTACAAACGAATTTCTATGACTTCTTTGTTGAGAAAAGTTTTCCTTTGTACGCAGTTTCCTATTATATTTATTTTTGAAGCCCTGCGGTGCTCCCAGATGCAAAGAGATGTGAAAACTTTTGTCGCATGTCAAAACTGGGTAACATAGCAAGTAATCGATGAAAATGTATGCAAAAAAAAGCTGTTATTGATTTTATGTAATTAAATGAATAAGCTTTCCTGAGCAAACCTTTAAAATTTTCAGTTTTTCAAATAAAGGTAATATGGGAATTTTTAACTTTTATCTATTCTGCTTTAAGCTGAAGTTTAGTTTTTGACACGATAAAAGACAATATTTTGCAGTTTGGTTAGAGACAAGAATTTGTTTTCTCTTTTAGCTGTAATTATATTTGAAGAAATTAAGAACTTATGAGGATTACAAACAGGATTTCTCAATTCTTTACCAAGAATCAGTATCTAAACAGATTTATTTTATTATTTCCATGAGATATTTGATTATATGATTTGTGAGGATAAATCTAAAATCAATATTCTGGAACTCCTCAACTCGACCACGGAATGTCACCGTTGCACAAGTATACTTTCTTTAGGAGTGTAAATATTGCACTAGAGGAATGAAGGAAATGGGATAATAAAATTTTACAGTCATCAGAGCCGGACGATGGCGGAATGGCTAGGGCACTGGCTTTCGAGTCCCACTCTTGGCATGTTTGTAGCCGTTCGGAATCGGCTTTAAACTGTAGGTCCCGGTCTAATTAGCCCCAGTATCACAAAAATTGACCGTAGCGCTCCAAACCAAACTACAGTTATTAGAACAGTTGAGAGAGGTAGAAGACAGAAATTACTGCAAAGGGAGTGTACACTCGCTAGCGGTTGTTTGAGCCTGTTCTAGCGCTATGTCGAGGTAGCTCAAACATTCAGTCACCTTCAGTAAAGCACTATATTCAGTTTTACGAAATAGATGATTCATTCCCTGTAATACATTCATATGCTCCTACTGTAAAATTAAGGTATATACTGCCGTAGAACAGCTATAGATAGCTCGAAAGCTCCATATTTGTAAATAGACTTAAATTAGGTTATAAAAAATGTAGAGAAAACTCCAGAAATACTTTATGGTGATTTAGGGGATATCTACACTGGACATGGGAGTTGACTTCATGCTTATCTGCCTAAGAAATGTTGAAGCAATTTTTTTTATTATTTAATTGTCATTGTTGATATATCAAATGAAAAGTATGTATAATATAGTAAAAAAGAGTTTTGAGTTCCTATCATGAATTGAGTTCCTATCATTTTGAGTTCCTATCATCGGTTTAAATAAGAGTGTTTTGTCGTACAAGAGCGACTCTAGGGGATAATATTTCCTGTGTTTAATCAGATAAGCAATAGAATTTAATATTTAAATCAGTTGACTGAAATATAACTAAAAAAGTAGCTACCCTGTTTTGACCATTTTGAATGTGGACTAACCCTACCAGGCTTTATGAAAATATTTATTGGTAGTAAAAAGTACAGCTGCTAACCTAATAAAAATAGTTTGAACAGTAAAATATTCACAATAAGTGACTACAAAGCATTAAAACCTTATGCACAATGTTCAGCGTGTTTGCCATTAATGTATTTATCGGTTTAATTAAGTAATTACTCCTTTTTTATTCCAATGCGGCAGATACTTGAAGACAAAGTTACTCATAGTAATGAACATTGTCTTTAGTATCTTCCAAGGATTTATAAAATATTGGGAAGCAGGGAATCAAAATAGAGAATGAAATCTCAAGGATGTGTAAAAATATATTTTATTCATTATAAATAACTCATAGGTTATTTATAGGTAATATTTTAAATTTTATATACTTAAAACATTCTTTGGTGACTGCTAAGTCTTTGATTTCGAAAATTTGACTGCAGAGGCTATGAGAGTCCCTTTGTCACTGCAAATTCCTTGTCACCATGTTCTAACCCACTTGCGATATATTTACATAAATTACTTCTTATATTAAATATCGTTGTTAGAAATGATATACGTACTCAAATACGACTTTCCACTTACTTTTTTTCAACAGAATATTCACTTTTTAAATAGAAGTGTTCAAAAAGCTGCTATTTTAGATTATTTTTTTCCAATTCCCAAGTAATTTATATTTTACCTGTCTGCCGTCAAATGTTTACTGAAAGCAATGCAGACTTTTTGTGAAGATTAAATTGCCATGTACAGCCCGAAGAAAAATCTGCATTTTTACTTTGCGTTTTTGAACGTCTTTATCAGAATATGCTTAGAGGGATTTTTTCGTGTAAATTCAGTGAAAATGTATGTTCATATGTAATTCTGTGTGTGAAGTAAACTTTAAAATTTTTCAGGAAATTTCTGAATTTTCTTCAGATATCTTGATTAGTTCTTTATGAACTATTCTATCCAAAGTTTGAAATATTTTCCCGATATTTTGTTTAAAGTGAAATAAATACATTTGGCAGCTATTTCGGGTCTTGAACTACTTAACACTATATAAAAAAAATGTTTGTTTACAATTAGAAGTTGCCGTAACATTTTCGGGTACTGATTGATCCGATATCTCAACAACAAATAAATATTCGTTTTGCCGACAAATAAATCCTACATTTTTGTCCAGATGAAAGGGCTGAGCATTCCTCTCGATTTCCCCGTATAATAAAGCAGAAAATGAGTTTATCTTTTTTTTCTATCAATGAATCATATCACCATTTACCAACCTTTAAAAGTAGAATTTTGCAATTTGTAAAATTTTTGATAAACTAGCAGCTGCGCGACCAGCTTGGTCGCTTTTAGTTTTATATTTTCTTTTTCACAACAACTCAACTGAAAGTAAAATATGTAAGGAATGTTACTCTTACCTGTCATCATATATATGTATACTAGCTGAAAACCCGCACTTCGCTACGGAGTACATTCAAATTAAATACAATGGTCAACGTATGCAATTAATGCCAATATATATATATAAATATATATATATATATATATTTATAATACATACGACGATCTATATATACAATTGATGTAGAAAAAATATATATATTTATAAAAAAATCATAAGGGATATTTTTATAGACAAAATAATGTCCAATCGTCTGCCGCATTAGCAAGAAAAAAAATATTTTTTTGTCTATTTAGTTGTTATGCACGTGACGATAAATTTATTTAAAGTACCAGAAAAAGAAATCACGTGATCGGCATTTAATAAATTAAATTTTAAAAATGAATCTTTAAAAATTCACCAAAAATCAGAAAATAGAGGTAAAGATTCGAAAAAGATTTCATTTTAAAGGAATTTTTAGGATCTTTCTCGTGATATAAATTTTATAACCCTCAAATTATTATTTTAAATGCAAACTTAAAAAAGTTACTAAAACAGCTTAAAAATTTAATTTTAAAAAATCTAAGAAGAATTTTTCAAAAATCTCTCTTAGTGCACCCCTACACTATAAGAAGAATCGCTATGCAAAATTTCAGCCCTTTAGGTCCAGCGGTTATGTCTGTGCGTTGTATGTCAGTCAGTGAGTCAATTAAGGAACTGTTTTATATATATAGATAAGTTGTTAAGGGATATTCTCTATAAGGCTGATTCTAATACATCATGATTAAAAAATGTGAATTTTCATTACTTCAGAACAGAATAAAAGATAAGACTGAGAAACCCAACACCAATGATTTTAAAAATAACATCCCTCTCTATGTACTGTTTTTCAAAATTAAGATATCTACACTTTATCATTACATCAAATAATAAATTGTTGAGGAAAAATTTTTAAAAAAATGGAGTAAAAATTCAGCAAGTACTAAAATATCGTGTGGATTACATCACTCTCTGTATGTACTATTGTTCACAATTCAGATATCTACACTTAATCATATCAAATAATAAATTGTTGGGAAAATTTCTTCACTTATAAAATGGAGTAAAAATTCAGCAAATACTGAAAAAAGTGCACAAAATTAACTATTACTGGCTCTCGGTTGCTGTACCGGCGACGGTTAAGACTAACCTCGCGATTACTAATGTTCATTTTTCACGCCTCTCCTTTAATGAATTATTTCTTCTTCGCTTTCTTACTTGAGACTGTTCCCAATTTTCACTTGATCGTGCAGCTCGCTTTCGAGCATTCCTGATTTCAGTGCGTAAATCCATGTTGACACGCGGTTGAAAACGGCCGCTAATGTTTACATCTGGTAGTTGCAGCCGTTGCCATTCGGAGTGTAGAAATATCGCCGATTTTTGTGCCGCATACCTACGCGTTTTATATATATATAGATAGATTGCGTTGATCAGACACACATTCCGCCCAATAAAAATCCCTCCAACCTTTCGTAGCAAACCTTGATAAACCTTGAGTTAACAAGTTGACGTTTGAAAGAAATTTGTTTCATTCTCAAGATTTTCACTGTCACGTAAGTGTTTTTATAAACATCCAGTTCTAGTGGTTAGGTTTGGTTTTAACTTTTCTCAGTTTCTCAAATCCAGTTTTATACTCTACTAGCTGAAAACCCGCACTTCGCTACGGAGTACATTCAAATTAAATACAACGCTCAATGTACGCAATTAATGCCAAAATAATTAAATATATATATAATTTATGATAAATACGACGATCAATGTATACAATTGATGTAATATATATATATATATATATATATATATATATATATATATATATATATATATAAATCGTAAGGGATATTTATTTTTTTTTTTATAATATACAATCGTCTGCTGCATTAGAAAGATAAAGAATATATTTTTTGTCTATTTAGTTGTTATGCACGTGATGATAAATTTATTTAAAGTACCAGAAAAAGAAATCACGTGATCGGCATTTAATAAATTAAATTCTAAAAATTAATCTTTAAAAATTCACCAAAAATCAGAAAATTGAGATAAAGATTCGAAAAAGACTTCATTTTAAAGAAATTTTTATGATCTTTCTCTTGATATAAATTTTATAACCCTCAAATTATTATTTTAAATACAAACTTTAAAAAAGTTACAAAAACAGCTTAAAAATTTAATTTAATAAAATCTAAGAAGAATTTTTCGAAAATCTTTCTGAGTGCACCCCTACACCATAAGAAGAATCGCCATGCAAAATGTCAGCCCTTTAGGTCCAGCGGTTTGGTCTGTGCGTTGTATGTCAGTGAGTCAGTTACGGAACTGTTTTATATATATATAGATTAAACGGTTTTTGGTTCAAAAAGTAATTCCAACTTAGAAATACAAAGAAAGTGTTCAAACAAGAGTAAATAAATATTCAAGACAGGAAATAAATCCTCACAAGCTCTAAAAATCCCTAGTCAGGGAAATTTAAACGACTTTAAAAAAACTTAATCTCACAAAATAGTATTCCACTGTATAAAGACTATCTGTTTCAAGAAAAATAACAATTTATCTCTTAACATACAGTTCAAATTGCAAAATAAAGATGTAGTACTTCTCTACACGTTAATTTTTTACCTACAAATTTTAGAATATTCTTCATCCTTTTTAATACAGAAGGTTTCCTGTTTTCAGGCATTCGAGAAGTCGTGACATTTTAGGTTTCCTTAGCGTAAATCATACTTTACAATTATTTTATTCTTTGAATAATTACTTAAAATTTATTATGAAACTAATAATTATATCCCGCCAGATTCTCGGGTTATCTGTTATGTTCTAAAAATATTTTATCGCAGAAGAAAATTTCATTAATATCACGATTGACAACTTTTGATAAATAGGAAGAATACAAAGCATTATTTATCTAAAAAAGTTAATTAGACTACCAGATATCTGATAAAAATCATCCTTTAGCTTAAAGCAAAATTTTGCTGCTTCTTACTAAGTAACAATGAAAAGTTCCGCGTTATCCATACAAATCGAAAATTGATAGCACTGAGGACAAAAGAACATAACCTGAGGCTGCAATCAAGTTGAGATAGCTTTTGAAAATTTCTTTTTATAGGCTATTTTAAAAACTACTCGTAACAGTTGGTTGATTTGTTCTCTGTACTTTAATGGATCTAAACATGGTATCTCATTAAAAAGCTTCTCATCCCCTGATAACAAGATGTGTTATCGTTCTGAATGCCACAATAGAAGCTATTCTGTGGCGAGGAGGGACTCAAGTTTAAAATTGTTTTGTTATGCTGCTAAAAACTATGGAGACATCGGAATTATCATAGCCTCCTATCCCTAGAATAGTTCAGCTGATATGAAATCTGAATGTTTTGAGCCAATGAATCTCGGTCCTATAGAGTAATCATCGCGGTGGTGACTATAGATCTAAAAGTACCATAATGTACTGATTAGAAATGGATCACAAACATTTAAGACAGAAAAAAAACAGCTATTCGGATGATTAAAGAAAAGAAAGTAAATAAGTACAGGCCAACAACATGTGTCGTAAACATCATTACAGCATTTGTCTATTTATGGCTACTGACAGCAATTGTAATAAAAAAAGCTTTAAAATAACACTGCGAAGCACCATCCTAAAAGCTCATCGTGTTGAATAGGCCTGAATAACATACGGTTGCGGTCGGCAGAGCCTTTTGTGAAGACGCATTAACACTATAAATCTAAAGTTTGCAGAACAAGAAAGGCATGTATGAGCAATGAATATAAATATTTATTTACTTTTTAAATAACCAGCAATTTAATTTATGTGAGATGAAGCATTTATCGCTTTTTCATCTATCCATTTCTTCTTGCGGACCGCAGAGAGCTTTCTATGAAGTAATAAGGCCCTCGTCATATTTCGAGTTGGGAAGCCCTTGCATAGTATAGAGTTGCGGAGATTAGGAGACCCGTGTTTGAAGCCACGTCTTGATTGTCATCCTTAAGATATGTTTATTAGTTAGGTGTGTTTTATTTTAACACAAGCAATTATGTTCAATTTCCAAATTAATGATGTAACATCTATACTAATATATAAAGAGAGAGGGGGGATTTTGTATGTGGAGGGTAATCTCCGGAACCGCTGCACCTATTTGAAAAATTCTTTCACTATTTGAAAGGTACATTATTCCAGATGGACATAGGCTATATATTATGTACATCTGATCAGTAGTAAGAAAGTTAGGGACCTAAATGTTGAGCTGATGCTTCACTTTTACAATTTTTCCTTTTTCAACCATAGTCAAGTAATCATAGCAACACATCAAACTACATTTTCATTTATTATCAGTAAAACATTTAATATTTTAAAGATTCAAGTGGAGGAGGTATTGATAAATACAAAAAGGATTTTTGAACATTTAAGGTTTTATTGAAGAAAATCACATTTGGAACTACGCTTTTTATGGGACATTTAAGGTAAAAAAAGATTTACAATTTATTGGCTCTCAACTGGAAATTTATTGGTATAATGTTACAGAACATTATTTAACTTATAAACTTTATGTTTTTGAATTTATGTACAATTTTATGCACAATTTGTGTAAATCGAACTTGAATTATTGAACTTTATTCAAAAATCACCGTGTTTCATTGAAACTGGGAAATTTATTGATTATTTCGAATAGGCCTATGTTTGTTCCTTTATAATTGAAAAAGTGTTGCTTCAATTGAGCTGAAATTTTGTATAGATATAGATGATATTTCAGATTAAAAAATAGGCATATTATTTTTTGAAAATCGGACAACGCCGGGTACTTCAGCTAGTAATTTATAAAGTGAATGCTGAATTTAAAAAATGCCACGATAGAAGCCAGACTTGAAGCTTTATCGTCACATAATATATATAGCTTACATCAAAATTTTGCTTTCTCTCCTGTAAAACGTGTTGTGAAATGAATGGAAAATAAAGTTATTTTACCGGTGTTTCGTTGACAGGAGAAAATTATCGGTTACAGATGCAGTCCACTTAGATTAAATTTTTTATACTTGGAAAATTCGATATTTCTCTGCGCCTATCACGTCAAATATTACCATGAAAAATTTAAGAGTTTTATTGACCAGAAAGATACATTCCTTGTAAATTTATTACCCTATTGATTTCCTTTGAATTCCGTATATCCTTTTACCAGAAAAAACCACTCATATCCCGTTGAGACTAACTGTAATGTTGAAAAAGCCATTAAATATTGAATGGCAAAGTTGTTTTTTCCATTATAACTGCTTGTACAAGGTTATCCATTATTCATAGAAGTGAAGGGTTTGGAAAGTGTAAGTCAAGTATACAGCGTATTAAATTTCAAAGATATTATAGCAGAGATCAATTTCAGAAGAATATCGGTTTTGCTCACATAAAGGTAATAAATTGAGGGCGTTGTAATTTAGTGCGATCTGTTTTAAATTATGCACTTTCGAAGTGTTTTAGGATACGTTAATCAAATGCTATTGTATATAGCATAGACAAAAAAAAAATGCTATCTACAACAGCACTGTGAGGGCTCGTGTTGTTTTGTAAGAATTTTTCGTTCAAAATAAGTAGTTACTCTAAGTATGAAAAGTATCGGACGCATAAATGATTTCAAAGGATTTAAAAATTTCTACGATTTATTTCAAGGATTCGAACAAATTGGATAAAAGGAAAAAAGGAAATTAGTGGGAAATTTCGAGAAAATTGCACCCGACAATGACATTTATCACCTTGTAATAGAGAACTGGAACACATTAAAAATGAGAAAGAAACTCTCTGTATATTAGTTATAATCTAATAATTATATTAATTTTTATAATACATTTACCAGTTTTAACAGTTAAAAAAAGAATTATATATATATATATATATATATATATATATATATATATATATATGACAGGCAGCGTGTTTGCTCCTGTGTGGATTCGATACTATGCAGTTAATTCGTACTTTAAGTAATTGGGCGAGTGGTGAGGCAATGACTCAATCAACAGTCCATGATCTCTCAAATCTTCTTTATTGCGTTCCTTAATAGAACAAAGCTCCAGGTCAATCCTTTTCGCGCAGCCATTTTGTCAATTCCTAAGCACGCCTGCCGCGAGCATCCGCTCTCAACGAGATTTTCCTCCAATCTGGCGCGAAAAACCCAATTCCATCCTGCTGTACGCGCATGTGCAGACCTCAATCTTTTGGTCATCTGAACTTTAATATTGCTGAACTTGTAATTTTGACTTCGCACCCAACCTTTACATTTCTAAAAATAAATCTTCTAGCCTTGAATTATTCGCTTTGCGCTCAAGTCGCCTCTAAAAGATGATTTTCCCCACAGCAAAATACGCGCTTTGTAAATGAAATATTAGATTCTTATTATTTTAAGCCCCCTTTCCCCGTTCTTCTCAACTATATTTTGACAGTTCAGTTATGTTTTCACACACATATATATATATATATATATATATATATATATATATATATATATATATATATATATATATATATATATGTATATAAATATATATATATATATATATGTATATATATATATATATATATATATATATATATATATATATATATATATATATATATGTATATAAATATATATATATATGTATATAAATATGTATATATATATATATATATATATATATATATATATATATATATATATATATATATATATATATATATATATATATGTATATATATATGTATATAAATATATATATATATGTATATAAATATATATATATATATATATATATATATATATATATATATATATATATATATATATATATATATATATATATAAATATATATATATATATATATATGTATATATATATATATATATATATATATATATATATATATATATATATATATGTATATATATATATATATATATATATATATATGTATATATATATATGTATATAAATATATATATATGTATATATATATATATATATATATATATATATATATATATATATATATATATATATATATATATATGTATATATATATATGTATATAAATATATATATATGTATATATATATATATATATATATATATATATATATATATATATATATATATATGTATATAAATATACATATATATATATATATATATATGTATATAAATATACATATATATATATATATATATGTATATATATATATATATATATATATATATATATATATATATATATATATATATATATATATATATATATATATATATATATATATATATATATATATAACAACAAGGATTTTATATTATGCTATCTGTGTACTATCTTTGTTCTGACAGAAGAAATTCGAATTTGTAGTTTCTAATGCCGCTCCTCCTTATTACTTAAGGTTTGTAAATGTAATATCTAACACTAATCTCATCCTCTCTGTAGGTCATATTACCACCTCCTTTAAGAGCCTAGTCTCCCCAAAGCCTTACATGACATCACCATATTATCGTTGGTCTTCACCTTTTTTATTGTTATATCAATGGAAGCATTGGCTTTCGCCAGAAGTATTTCTTTCCGGGTTAAAGAAAAATTTTAAATTTGTTCTTTCTAGATAAATGGATGAAATACCCCTAATTGCCCCTGTTTGCTAACATAAGCATCAATAAAGTAAACTCTCTCCTTTTCGTATTTCTATGACTGATTCAAAATTGTTCTACGCGTCCCCCCCCCCAAGTGCGTATTATAAAGAAAATTAGGGATTTACTTTGGCTATTGTAAAAATTACTTTGGCCTCCCATTCTGAAGCAACGTCATTTGCGAAGGGTCGAGTGCTTTTGCATTTTTCGTAATATATCTTTAATGAGTACATCCGCTGCTTTTCATTTCGTTCCTTCAATGGAAGAACATAAGTAAAACAATTTCGTAAAGCTGCTCCATATGGTTCATGTTATCTCTATTATAAGTCATATTTCTAATTCCATTAAAATCTACAGTCTTGACTTCCAGATGCAAAAGACGTCGTAGAGCTCCATTGTCAAATCAATTAATCAAGGGATTTACGTCATGTACTACCAATTTTTTTCCCTCTCCTTAAAAAAAACTGAATACTGAAGAAGTTCAATTGTCTCTGTAAACTATTATCGCGATAACTAAAATCATAATGACGAAAGGCAAAATAATCTTCTTCCCCATTCCTTCAGAGAACTTTTTCATCGCCATGACAGTTGAAAGCTAATTGCCGTTTCAAAGATTTTAAATCGTAGCTTTGTAATACGCAAGACATAAATTTGCAGTAAATTTTCCTTAACGTTTAACCGGTTTAAAACAGATCGTTTGTAAGCTGTCAAACGCTTCTTCTCAAGATAAGAAAGAATTAAATTTTTAAGAACAGAAATACGCGTGAGTGTGAATTTACACCAAAAACCATTCAACGTTAAAAATCATATGCCATGTCTAGTTATATACCTAAAGTAACATATGCAGGCTTTATATTTATATATATATATATATATATATATATATATATATATATATATATATATATATGTATGTATGTATGTATGTATGTATAAATTTTCTCTGTATTATCATTTATACTGTTTATTGATATTTGAATATGCATATAATACCCAGATCTATTATGTAACGTTTAAAACATAAAACTATGGTGAGATGAAAGGATAGTTAAGTGTTCTTAATAAATGTATAGAGAATCAGTACTTTTTGTTATCTTTAAAAAGTCTAAATTGTAAAAAAAAGCTATGCAAGAATTTAATTTTTAAGAAAAGAAATACGCGTGAGTGTGAATTTACACCAAAAACCATTCAACGTTAAAAATCATATGTCATGTCTAGCTATATACCTAAAGTAACATATGCAGGCTTTATATATATATATATATATATATATATATATATATATATATATATATATATATATATATATATATATATATATATATATGTATGTATATATATATGTATATATATATATATATATATATATATATATATATATATATATATATATATATATATATATATATGTGTGTGTATGTATGTATGTATGTATGTATAAATTTTCTCTGTATTATCATTTATACTGTTTATTTATATTTGAATATGCATATAAAACCTAGATCTAGGATGTAGCGTTTAAAACATAAAACTATGGTGAGATGGTATGATATTTAAGTGTTCTTAATAAATGTATAGAGAATCAGTGCTTTTTGTTATCTTTAAAAAGTCTAAATTGTAAAAAAAAGCTATGCAAAGCATTCTTGAGTGGCATAATAATGTTAATTGTTATAGAAAAGATAGAGGAAGTAAATCTAGACAATTACTGGGAATTTTATATCAATAATTTTGGTTGTTTTATAGTGTGCAAAATAAACTGAAAATACTCCTTTAATCCTCAATTATCAATCCTAATAAGGAATTTATCGATTTTGTTGAATTTTCGAGTGAATTAAGCAGTTTTAAAGAAAAGAGCCTAGGCGAACGTTCAGACACGAATGACAATATTAGCCAAGACAATTCATAGAAAATTAACAGGAAATCTGTGAAACAATAATGTATTAAGAAATGGGGACATTTTAAGTTTCTGGTTTTGTGTCTCTTTAATTAAATTTGTAAATACTTTCCCAAAGTTGTTATCTATTATTTTAAGTTATATATCATGGGAGATATTAAATTAGATGCATATGTGCTCTAGTTCTTCATAAATTTTTTTCTATGTAATAATTAAAAGGCGAGCAAAATAAGAAGTTGTGCAAATACTTTTTCGTCTTCTGTGTGCTATATAAACATGGTACTGCATTCCTGTGAAAATGATTGTAAATAATAATGGTACATGAAAATTGTTAAAAAGAAAAGTTCCATGAATTCATACTATATCTGTTGTTCTGTAGTCTAGGGATTCTACTTCCTACCACTCACGCGATAAAACAACTTTTTATGAGTGATGAATATTCCCTCTAGATGAGTAATTTAATTACGTTCCTCCTTTCTCGTGTATAAACGACACAAATGTTAACTGTACCCCTTGTTTAAATATTTAGTATAATGTTGAAAACAAGTTCCCTTACTAATTCCACGTATACTAGGACCACAGAAATGCCCTGTTGTCAATTTTAGTCCAGATTTTAAGCACTTTGAATTATATTTATTAATTAAATGGTGTACATTTAATTTTTGAGCCTTGAAACGTGAAGTATGTGAAGTGTGTGTTATTTTAAAATAACAGCTAATCCAACATATTGTAGATTTAATTCTATAAGTAAAGCTGCTGTCGTGTCAGATCGAGACTTAAGCAAATTTGACACCGGACTATGTGCCTTTTAAGGCACGCGGTGCAAATGATTGTGAACTTCATTACATTTTCTAAACATCGTTTATTCGAAAGTGTCGAATAGATTTCAAATTTGTTCATTTTTTTACTTTTTGTAATATTATGAACTTTTTAAAATTCTTTAATTCTTTTTTCAAATAGAAAGGTACTGTCAAGAAATGCCTATAAAAGTATTTGTGGGGAGAACATTAATACTACCTTAAAGCAAAAAAGGTAAAAATAAAACTATAGAGATTCTAAAGGTTCTATTAGAAACTTGCAACTTTATCGAAAAATATTTAATTTTGGGATAACATTTGTTATTGCCACATTTTTTATATCTTTTTCTGCATTAGTTCTAAAGTAAAAAGTCAGAGACTAATAACTTATGATATCTGTAATCCTTAAAAATCTTGATAATGATTTTCAAGGACCAAACAATGGACAAATGGCTAAATAAATGTCCAGTTCAATGATTGGTCGTCGTGTAGCAAACAATAACTGTAATATTTGAAAAAAAAACAATATTTCCAATGAGATAAGTAATGAGAAAGAACTATCATAAATGTGTAACATAGTTATAGTGGGAACAAATGAACAATTGATACTCAAATAGAAATTTTTTATCGGGTAAAGTTCAAAATTTTCCTTTTGCACTTTCTTAAAAAAACAATTTAGCAGCCAGGCAAAACATTGACTTTATAGCAGTGAACATACATGACTAATCATGCCAGGGACAATTGTTTTTCGGGCAAAACTAGGTACGCTATTCGAAATTATTGACGAAAAAATTGGAATTTAGATGTTGCTTTAAAATTTTGAATTTAATTTACATTTTTTTTATACGTATATCTGTTAATTTTCTGTAGGCATATATTTCGTCGCGTTTCAGTTTCACCTATCGTAATTATTGAAAAATAGCATTTGACTGCAATTGTGTCCAAAACATAGCATTTAATTTTATTACGATGGAACATTTAGCATATTCTTCATTATATATCCAAATAGCTGAAAACCCGCGCTTAGCTACGGAGTACATTCAAATTAAATACAACGGTCAATGTATGCAATTAATGCCAATATATATATATATATATATATATATATATTTATAATAAATGCGACGATCAATGTATACAACTGATGTAATATATAAATATATATATATTTTTTTAAAAATTCGTAAGGGATATTTTTTTTTTGATAATGTCCAATCGTCTGCCGCATTAGCAAGAAAAAAATATTTTTTTGTCAATTTAGTTGTTATGCATGTGACGATAAATTTATTTTCATTAATTAAGTACCAGAAAAAGAAATCACGTGATCAGCATTTAATAAACTAAATTCTAAAAATGAATTTTTAAAAATTCACCAAAAATCAGAAAATCGAAGTAAAGGTTCGAAAATGATTTCATTTTAAAGGAATTTGTATGATCTTTCTTGTGATATAAATTTTATAACCCTCAAATTATTATTTTAAATGCAAACTTAAAAAAAGTTACAAAAACAGCTTAAAAATTTAATTTAAAAAGTCTAAGAAAATTTTTTCTTAGTGTACCCCTACACTATAAGAAAATTTCAGCCCTTTAGGTCCAGCGGTTTGTTCTGTGCGTTGTATGTCAGTGGGTCAGTGAGTCAGTCAGTTACGGAACTGTTTTATATATATAGATTAAAAAAATTAATGTTATTATTCTTGTGACTAATTTGAATATTTTGAAACTGACCAGTAACCTAATGAAGGTGCACGTTACCGTTTAGAAGCAATCTGCATTAACGTTTACATATTAAGTTAGTGGAACTTTTTATATTGTGTCCAATGATAAATGACTGCTTCCTATTGTGTTCCCCTCATTCATAAGTTGCTGGCAGAGATTTCTTACAGCTTCTAATCTTGCGGGATATTTCCCCCAGGAAAACTTGATGAAATTGCTCCTTTTTAAATGTTCCACTACATTATAGAAATGATCTTCTGCCGCCGTCTAATCGCATTCCTTGGCGAAGATTTTGCCCGATTTCTTTCGTCTTCTCTTTACTTGCTATCAGTTTATTATTATTTTAAACTAGAAGGTAACCCGTCATTTTGACGTCATAATACTAATAATGACGTCATAATGGAAAAAGTATATGAAAGTTAAAAAATATCCCGAATTATCTAACAATATTGCATTTAATCCACACCTTGTAAAAGCAAACCCTTTCATTATTTTTTATTTATTTAGTTTTTCATGCGATTGGAGTAGTAGACTGCCATCCAACCCGTCATTCTGACGTCATAATACTAATAATGACGTCATAATGGAAAAAGTATATGAAAGTTAAAAAATATCCCGAATTATCCAACAATATTGCATTTAATCCACACCTTGTAAAAGCAAACCCATTCATTATTTTTTATTTATTTAGTTTTCCATGCGATTAGAGTAGTAGACTGCCATCCAGTTTTTTACAGCTCCCTACGCGACATGAATACTTGAGCTACTTGATTCATTCGCATTCAAGTTTGTTTACTTTCAAAATTCATCTCAAAAGTAAACAGATTTTTAAAAACTGTTAAATATACAGCTAAAAGCATCCAATTTTTTTTAGTTCTGAATGTTTTATAGAAAAATAAGCTGAACAAACGTGATTTGATGGAGAAGATATTAGTTTTTAGGTAAGAAAAAATTCTGATCCACATCTGAAATTGAAATTAAGCCAAACCGGCTGTTTGTTTACTGAGTGAATCAATTGAAAGATGAGTACTGCCTGGAAGTGTTATACAGAGACAACGGCTATTATATATATAATGTAATATACACTGTTGAAAATTGATTTATGAAAACATGATTTTGTAGCATAATTTCATTAAAAATGAATGAAATTTTGTACATTATACATGCTATGTATAACAAATGATTTACAAAAATAGAATTTCATACATAATAATATACAAAAACATGAGGTAAAAAATTAGATTTTCGTAACATATAAACATGGAAATTGATTTATGAAATATCACATTTCATTGGCTATTCTGAAGTAATGTGACAAAAATTTGCATAAAACAAAGCAACGCGACATGCGCAGTAGACATAAAACGGGTTTTGTATTAGAAGCAATACGTTTCAGTCATACTTTTCGCGATGGGTAAACGAAAGGTCTTGCTTGGGGACGAAAGAGCCAAAAATGATGCATATCTAGAATGTGGAATATTTGTTCCCGAAATTAGTAAATTAATTTAAAGATCAGTTGCTGTGATGTATAACTATCAAAAAGATTCAGCAAATTATGGCAAAAATTTTAACAAAAAAGGTTATCCACGTTTAACTTAGATGGAGAAAAGGGGGATTCTTCAACTTCTATCAAAAACCGGCCACAGTTCAAAGCAGATTTGTGCAGATCTATCCCTTCCTGTTACTTCTACAGAGGCTGTTCACACATTTTTTAGACGATGTATATTGTATTCACAAAACTAAATTACATAAAATTCTTGTGTTTTAAATGTTCTATTTGACATCTCTTATTCTGAAATATCTTTTGACACCGCAATTTACAGGATAATAATGCCTTTTGAAGTGTCAGAAGAGGTATTCTATCCCATTCCTCCTGAACAACTTTCCAGAGTCCTGTAAGGGTTTTGGGACGCCGTTTGGATAGTGCAGATTCTAAAAGTCCGAAAGCACAAAAATCCATAGGTGATACATCGGGAGATTTAGTAGGGATATCAGTGAAGGGTATGGCCTTGATACCAGTTTTTTGTTCCATTTCTTTTAGGAAATTTACAGTGGATTTTGATGTGTGACTGCTAGCTTTGTCCTGATAGAGTCTCACAGATTGATGGCACTGTGGGTAAAGCGATGGTATTTCATACAGAAAAATTGGCGATAAAATATGTTCCTGATAGTATTTGGAGTTAATCTTGACATTTTTTCCCACTCTCTTTATTTTTAACTTCCCATTATAAGAAAAACCAGCAACTATCATGAATCCCTTAGAAAAACTTTCTTTCGATTCTTTGAACCATGTACTTAAATTTTTTTCTCCCCTTTTATGATAATAAATGGCTCTTTTTTTTGTTGCAATCATTTAAATACACCCATGATTCATCTATTGTGACAATTGTTTTCCATTTTTCTTTGGATAAGTGTTTCTCATATAGAATTCTGCAGTTTGTCCTGCGTTCAACGATATGATTTGGAAGAAGACGTTGCACATTGCGTTTTTTCGCTTTCTTAAGATTTAAATCAACGTTTATCATTTTGTTTACAGTGGACACCGAGCATTTTGATGATTTTGCAACTGTCCTTTGACTAGGGGGATTTTCTTTTAACATTAAACAACGTACCTTTGCAATAGTCGAAGATGTCCGTTTTTTCCTTCGATACTTGTTTGGAATTTTTGTCCCACTTGAGGCTCCGATTTGACGTTTTTTTCTTTTCTTGTTGACACAAACCCATGACTCTCACATCGTTTTTAGATAACGGAGTATGCATATTTCTCTTCGGAAAGAGCATAAATGTAGCCTTCGAACCACTGCTTTGTTAAAAACGCCATTTTGAATAAAAACAAAACTTTCAAGCCGTAGACGATAATTATGACTTTTAAAAACATAGTACAATTGCAATTATTTCTTTTGCAGCAAACGATTTTTTATTATCGCTTACCAAAATCGTCTAAAAAATGTGCGAACAGCCTCTGTATATAACTATCGAAAAGATTCAGCAAATTATGGCAAAAATTTTAACAAAAAAGGTTACCCACGTTTAACATAGATGAAGAAAAGGGGGATTCTTCAACTTTTATCAAAAACCGGCCACAGTTCAAAGCAGATTTGTGCAGATCTATCCCTTCCTGTTACTTCTAGAAGAGTTAGGCAAATTTTACAGTCTTCATGGAGCTTGAGGTTGTCGAAGTTGAAGTCTGGAAAGATACTTTTGCGTCACAAGCAGATGCGTTTTCAGTATTGCGAGAAGTACATGGCAATGGGCGACAATTGGAAGAAGGTCATTTTCTCCGATAAAGAGAAATTCAATTTGGATGACCCCGATGGTTTGAAGTATAACTGGGGGGACCTCCGAAAAGATCCAAAATCTACACTCAGCAGAAATTTTGGTGGTGGAAGTTTGATGATTTGCGCAGTGATTGCTTATGATGGCAGAAGTGAAATTGTATTTATAAATGGTCGCCAGAATTCATTTGATTACAGCTCAGTTTAAAAAAAATTATTTTCTTCCATTTGCATGGTAATATAGTTTAGATTGCATCTCCATGCAAGACAGTGCAAGTATTCACACTTCAAATGCAATGAAATATTGGTCTGATGAACAGAATATTGATCTTTTAGATCATCCACCTAATAGTCCTGATCTGAACACCATTGAAAACATTTGGGGACGGCTTGTTCGAAAGGTTTAGGCAGATTGGATGCAGTACACACCACTTGTAGAATTGACAGCTTCAATCTGTCAAAACTGCAAACTAATTCAACAAAAGTGCATTCAAAATCTTGTTTTATCAATGCCATCTCGAATAAAAGAAACTTTGATGAAGAAAGACGGCTTTACTATCTATTAATATGAATGAAATGTGATATTTCATAAATCAATTTCCATGTCTGTATGTCACGAAAATCTAATTTTTAACCTTATGCTTTTGTTTATTGTTATGTATTAAATTTTATTTTTGTAATTCATTTGTTATACATGCCATGTAAAATGTATGAAAATTCATTCATTTTTAATGAATATTAAAGAAGTTCTTGTTAAGAAACCATGATTTCATAAATCAATTTCCAACACCGTATCTCTGGTTATATACGCCCTGTGATAAGATGCCTGTTAATAATTGTATGCAACACTCTTCCCTTAATAGTTAAAGCGTAATAAAGAACCAGGAACGAAACTGTAAAAAAAAAATAACAAAAGCTAAAAGTAAGAATTTAAGAAAACGAGAATAAAATGCCTTGTGGAAATAAAATCAGACCAACTTTTTTAGGAAGTATTTTTTAATTAAAAACATGTCTAAAATTTTCCATTTTTGCTTATATTTACGACAGCACGCAGTCGTAAAACAACAATCTAGAATTTCTTATTATTCCGTACAGATGACGGAGGAAAATTTAATATAAGGAAAATAATGTGGGCTTATCATATAAAAAAACTAGCTGAAAATCCGCACTTCGCTACGGTGTACATTCAAATTAAATACAAGGGTCAATGTATGCAATTAATGCCAAAAAAATAAATATATATATATGTATGAAATGTCCGGATGGACATCTCATGAAATAGTTGCGTACATCGTGGCCGAAAAATAATAAAATCAGCTTCAGGAACAAACTAATTTATTAAAAAGTAAAGCAACACGTCTTACTCGCTTCGAGCCAGTCCAGCGTCTCCCGCAAAGAGCGCCAAAATAGAATTAGGTCAGACAGGTTGCCAGATTTGGCGGAGGAAGTTAGTATGTGGGAAGGCGAAGCGTTTACGCCAAGACAAGAAGGACGGGTTACCAGGACAGAGATGAAGTACAAAATGGGCAATTATAGGTAGTTAGTAATATTATCACATGTATATATATATATATATATATATATATATATATATATATATATATATATATATAATAAATACGACGATAAATGCATAATTGATGTAAAAAAAGCAAAAAAAATATATTTATAAAAATATATATAATATAAATATAATATATATATAAATTATATAATATATTTATATAATAATATATATATATATATAATATATATACATATATAAATATATATAAATATAAAAATATATATTTATAAAAATATTTTATAGACAAAATAATGTAATAGGACATATAATAATGTAATAGGACATACTAAAGAATATAGTACAGTTAATATAGTACAGTTTGAGGAACATATCTTTTATTGTATTTTAATATTTTTTTGGATAATGTCCAATCGTCTGCCACATTAGCAAGAAATAAAATATTTTTTTGACAATTTAGTTGTTATGCATGCCACGATAAATTTATTTTCATTAATTAAGAACCAGAAAAAGAAATCACGTGATCAGCATTTAATAAACTAAATTCTAAAAATGAATTTTTAAAAATTCACCAAAAATCAGAAAATGGAGGTAAAGATTCGACAAAATCTCATTTTAAAGGAATTTTTATGATCTTTCTCGTGATATAAATTTTATAACCCTCAAATTATTATTTTAAATGCAAACTTAAAAAAAGTTCCAAAAACAGCTTAAAAATTTAATTTAAAAAAATCTAAGAAGAATTTTTCAAAAATCTTTCTTAGTGCACCCCTACACCATAAGAAGAATCGCCATGCAAAATTTCAGCCCTTTAGGTCCAGCGGTTTGGTCTGTGCCTTGTATGTCAGTCAGTTAGTCAGTTACGGAACTGTTTTATATATATATAGATTTAAAATCAGCAAAAGATTTTATGTAATAACCTTTAACTGTGTTTTATTCATACGATTGCATAACTGGAAAAATTTAATGAATACTTCGTTGAAAAAAAATAATAGTTACATTTTGTGTTGATGTTAATAATGTCTTTAAATTATGTGAATATGTAGAGAAGTTATTCATACAAATTAATAAAAGATATCCACAAAAAACTTTTTCTTATAAACCTGTCAAAATTATTGTTATTCAATCAGTTTTACATGAATTATATTATCACTTACAAATCAAATATTAAGATATCAAATATGTTCTCAAGAAATTTCGGTTCACACATGGAAAAAAAATTTTGTTAGAGATTTGGCCGATTTTGGCACGCACTCTCAAAAAGTTGCTAACCTCTGATTTAGGATATTGTTGTAAACTCCCTTACTAATTCTACGTATACTAGGAACATAAAGAATAAAAAATGCTATGCTTACTTTCTGTACATGATTTTGGCAAATCTCACGTGACTAAAACTTCATATTTAAACAGTTAATATGTATTTGCATTTCACTTGAGTAAATTTTCTTTAAATTATCCATGATCCATCCAAATTTTTTCACGATCCCGCTAACGGTCCAGTAAATTTAGGAATTTTGGAAATGGAACAGAAATTTAGGAATGTAAATTTAGGAACAAAACAGAAAAAGTTTAAACAGTTCTCATAGTTTGGTTTGCGGGAGTCAAATATTCTTTTACGTATACGATCCGCTGATAAGTATTTATTCTGCTGATAAGTATTCCGCTGATAAGTATTTATTATTATATTTTGTACAGTAAATTTTTTTTAATAATCTCTTTATTGCAATTTTCTTTACTTATCTCTAAGTGTGCCACACACAACTCAAACGCACCATTGACGAATCAAAAACTAGGAGAGAATAAACAGTATTAATAGCAATCTAATAATTCAGAAAGAAAATGGCGACAAAGAAAGCTTCACTACAGAGTGAGATTGGTAGATTCTGCTGGTGTTCATTATCTATTCTCCCCTTCCATTTACAGCGCTATTTCGTGTACTTAGAATGACGTCCGTTAAATCCTTAACTAGATTAATCAGAAGCCAGGAGAAAATAAACATAACAGCTGCTAACAGACTAAATAGACCAGTGACGTCAGGAGGAGGCAAAAAAAAAATAAATAAAAGCGACTAAGCCTAATAAGAAGCAAAAAATACAGTGGTACCTCGACTTATAAGTTTAATTCTTTCCATGACTTAGCTCGTAACTCGAAATACTCGTATCTCGAATCAATTTTAGCCACTGAAATGAATGGAAATGTCATTAATTCGTTCCGGGCTCCCCCAAAACACCGCAATTTTTTTGTTACATGTTTTTAAATAAGAAAAACGTGCTTATAAACGACGAACATTGTATAAAAATGCAATACAATAGAATGTACTGCAATAAATTTGTTTTATTAAGTGTAATGTACAACATTTATTTACCTTGGAGATCAGACTTGAAGATGCTGATGGAAGAGGAGGAGAAAGGTTGAACTGAAGAATTAAATCTTATTCGTTGATTTTTGATCTTTTCGCCCCGCTTTCCTGACTTTCGCTTTTATTACCAGCTACTCTCTTAAAGTGAACGAGTGAGACACGGAAGCTGGGCGATTGTTGCATCGTTCACTGTGGCTGTAATGTCCAGATTCTTCTTTCTGAGAATCCGAAGAACGTTTTCTCAGAATCCAATCGCTCGGTTTAAGACTGGATAGTAGTCTCAGAATAATATTATACAATTGTATAATAATTGTACATCATAAACGTTGTAAATATTATATGCTTCTTGTGTTCTCATTTGATGAGCACGTAACATGGCATTCACTGCTCAGACTAGCGGTGGGATATCTGAAGCTTGCTCGTAACTCGAATTTTAGATCGTAACTCGAAGCAAAAAATCTACCGAGAGAATGCTCGAATCTCGAAAAACTCATAAGTCGAGGTACCACTGTACTTGCATCCGTACAGGACAATGGGTAGTGTCATTGAAGTTGACAGTCATGTCTCTTTCTTCCTTTTCTAGATATCGTATGTTGAAACTGTATCATGGGAAAAACGTTAAATTTGTACTTACTTGCTTGGTGATAGTGATTAGAATCATGAGCTTCAAATCCCTGTTCGAATCCTGGATAACGCGTGGACGTTCCTTCACTGTTCCCATATAGAGAACAATGTTTATTTGCAGATTCCTTGCGCCCATCTTTCAAAGCTTTTACTATCTTTAAAGTTTTACTAAATGACTAGCTGAATATCCGTGCTTCGATACGGAGTACATTCAAATTAAATTCAATTGTCAATGTTTGCAATTAATGCCCCAAAAAACAAAAAACAAAATATATTTATAAAAAAATCATAACGGATATTTTTATAGACAAAATAATGTAGAAGAAAATATTCAAATTAAATACAAAGGTCAATGTATTCAATTAATTTGTATGTTTAATATCCATAAAACATACTAATTTGAATTAAATTCTTAAAAAACGTCCATCTAAATTAGTCTAGCGTTTAAATTTAATCTTTTACTGTATTTTATTTTTTTTGTCAATTTCTTTCGGCTTTATGCACGTGACACAAAATTAATTTAAATTTTGTGTCGCGAGCACAAGATTTCTTTTCTTTTGTGAAACAAAAAAAGAAAAGAAATCTCGTGATCAGCATTTAATAAATTAAATTATAAAAATTAATCTTTAAAAATTAACCAAAAATCAGAAAATGGAGGTAAAGATTCGAAAATTTTTCATTTTAAACGAGATTTTATGATCTTTTTCGTGATATAAATTTCATGACCCTCAAATTATTATTTTAAATGCAAACTTTAAAAAAGTTACTAAAACGGCTTAAAAATTTAATTTTAAATATCTACGAAGAATTTTTTTTTAATCTTTCTTAGTGCACCCCTACACTATAAGAAGAATCGCCATGCAAAATTTCAGCCCTTTAGGTCCAGAGGTTTGGTATGTGCGTTATCAGTCAGTCAGTCAGTCAGTCAATCAGTCAGTTATGGAACTGTTTTATAGATACAGATTATAACTTTGAGATGCAAATCTCCCTGAAAGAAGGTTTTGAAAGAAATCCTTAAAAAGAAGATTAACAGCTCTACTGATTCTTGAGAAAAAGCTTTTGAACCATCTGAATCTATAAAAAATGGAAGTTAAGATTTACCCATCACAGCTAACTTTCTTTTGCTCGATTATTCACCAAAAAAAAAAAAAGTGTTACTGAGCGACAACTAATATGCTAAGTTCTGTTATGATTAATGGGAGTAAAACTAAATTTGCATCACAAAAAGACTTTGCAGAGCTACTGTATCAAACAACAATAACAATACTAAGTATATATCAACATCATATGGTGACGATACCTATTTTGATTTCAAACAAGAATGAAATATTAGATGAGGTCAGGAGCAAAAAAAAAACTTTACATAATTTCAATTGCTATTCAAATCTTGCTCAAAACTTCAGCAACTATCAAATTTTACTCAAGTTTTATTAATCCTCAATCTATATAGTATGAAACATATCGTTCTATTTATAGTCTAATTTTAAGATTTTCCTACTTTTTTTTTCTTTTACATAATTTTTAGCATTGATTAATAGTTTAATCTATATATATAAAACAGTTCCGTAACTGACTCACTGACTGACATACAACTTACAGACCAAACCGCTGGACCTAAAGGGCTGAAATGTTGCATGGCGATTCTTCTTATGTTGTAGGGGTGCACTAAGAAAGATTTTTGAAAAATTCTTCTTAGATCTTTTTAAATTAAATTTTTAAACTGTTTAAGTAACTTTTTTAAAGTTTGCATTTAAAATAATAAATTGAGCGTTATAAAATTTATACCACGAGAAAGATCATAAAAATTTCCTTAAAATGAGATCTTTTTCGAATCTTTACCTCCATTTTCTGATTTTGGTGAATTTTTAAAGATTAATTTTTAAATTTAATTTATTAAATCCCGATCACGTGATTTCTTTTTCTGGTACTTTAAATAAATTTAACGTCACGTGCATAACAACTAAGTAGACAAAAAAATATCTTTTTTATTCCTAATGCGGCAGACGATTGGACATTATTTTGTCTATAAAAATATCCCTTACGATTTTTTTATAAATATATATATTTTTTTGTACATCAATTGTATATATTGATCGTCGTATTTATTATAAATATATATATATATATATATATATATTTTGGCATTAATTGCATACATTGCCCGTTATATTTAATCTGAATGTACTCCGTAGCGAAGTGCGGGTTTTCAGCTAGTCTCTATATATATATATATATATATAAATGTATGTATGTATCCATGTTCCACCATCACTCTGGAACGCCCAGAGCAATTTCAACCAAACTTGGTACACACATCACTTACAATCTGGAAAGAAACAATGGGGGGGAGGTAAGACACACCTAGTAACCCTAGGGGGGGGGAGGTGATGTAAAAATAATCGAAAAGAACTGATATTAGTGTCGAATCCATAGTTTTCGAGGTCGCTGAGATTAATAGTGGCACACCCGAGGCCATTTAAGTGCAGGTTCAGCCCCCCCCCCCCCCATCATGATTGGGAGAGGCGAGGGGGGAGAAGGGGGGACTATAAAATGTCCAAAATATCGAGAGTAGTGTGGAATCCATAGTTTTCAGGGTCACTGAGACGAATAGTGACACCTCCGATGCCGTTTAAGTGCAAGTTCTGTCCCCTCCCTCCCATCAGCATTGGGAGAAGGGGCGGGGGGATAAAATGTCCAAAATGACCGAGTGTAGTGTCGAATCCATAGTTTTCGGGGTCGCTGGGATGAACAGTGACACCCCCGATGCTATTGAAGTGCAACTTTAGCCTCCCATCAGTATTGTGGGGGTGAGTAGGGGTGAATATAAAATGTCCTAAATGACCGAGAGAAGTGTCGAATCCATAGTTTTAGGTCGCTGTGATGAATTGGGGAAAATAAAAACTTGTTTTTAATCAAGTTTTGAGTTAAATTAATACTATAGTGAATTTTTTATTTTACTTTATAATTTATATACTGTACATATACTTTTAAATACATGTAAATAAAATTACTTATATTTTACGCTATAGATAGAATACATTCCTTTTCCTGTGTAATAAAAAATTGGGATAAATAAATACCCAGGCAACGCCGAGTAAACAGCTAGTTAGTCCTCGATAAAATTTTCACTATTTTATAAATGTTTCACGTGGTAAAGACTTTTATCCCGCAAAAAGCTTTTTACCAAAAACAATCTTACTCAAGTCTTGTATGTATATCATACTAATATCACCAACAATTGCAATACTCAAAATATACTGAATAAATGTCACGCATTCCGATCTCATTTCAGAGGACATTTTAAAATAAATATGTAGATATCTAGCTGAAAACCCGCGCTTCGCTACGGAGTACATTCAAATTGAATACAACGGTCAATGTATGCAATTAATGCAAAAAAAATTTAATATATATATATTTATAATAAATGCGACGATCAATGTATACAATTGATGTAAAAATTATATATATATACATATTTATAAAAAAATCGTAAGCGATATTTATTTTTTTTGGATAATATCCAATCGTCTGCTGCATTAGAAAGAAAAAGAATATTTTTGTCTATTTACTTGTTATGCACATGACGATAAATTTATTTAAAGTACCAGAAAAAGAAATCACGTGATCGGCATTTAGTAAATTAAATTCTAAAAATGAATCTTTAAAAATTCACCAAAAATCAGAAAATAGAGGTAAAGGTTCGAAAAAGAATTCATTTTAAAGGAATTTTTAGGATCTTTCTCGTGATATAAATTTTATAACCCTCAATGTATTATTTTAAATGCAAACTTAAAAAAATTTACAAAAACAGCTTAAAAATTTAATTTTAAAAAATCTAAGAAGAATTTTTCAAAAATATTTCTTAGTGCACCCCTACACCATAAGAAGAATCGCCATGCAACATTTCAGCCCTTTAGGTCCAGTGGTTTGGCCTGTGCGTTGTATGTCAGTGAGTCAGTTACGGAACTGTTTTATATATATAGATGATCGTTTTACGAAAGATTATACCGCTTATTACATTAAGGGTTAAATTCACTAAATATTAGATACATTTCCGTAAATGATTCTGTAAACATTTTCGATTGCTACATCCCGTTTACTTCATTCGTAAACAAGTTAAGTAATTTCTTTCTCTTTTTTTTCTTTAACTAAGACATGCAATCAGTGGCTCAGTGAAATGTATTAAAACGCTTTAATGACTTTAAGCATTTCGATTAAATATTAACTGTCACTATAGCAACCATATACGCTGCTCTGTATGCATATATCAGCGAGGTACGCCTAATGAACAGTAGGAGAATATTACATTCACAATTCATAAAACAGTTGAGATCAGTATTTCTTCAGGAACGCCACAGGCATAAAGAATTTCAAAAGAATGGGATGAAACTGTCTTGGGATGATAATGTTGGAAAGATAGTTTATTCAAAAGGGGGGTTTAAACATTCTAAACTGATTAGCAGTTAAGACTGAGTATTAGTTAGCTCAGTGTACCATAAATTCTTAATACCTTTGTTATGTGAGTATTGGATAATTATTAAACTTACGTCACGGTTAGTCAAAACTTTTCCCAAGTGTAATTTCTAAATTGTCTACCTTGGAAACTTTAATCTTCTACTTTCTGTGGCATGTATTCACTCACAAACATCCATATACAATGCTAGCATTTATTTGATGAGAATTTGTAAAAAATTACATTAGAACTGCGCATTTATTTTAGATTTATTAACCGGTACTCTAAACTAGCAAAGGCTTTCGGTACCAGAGTCTGTGGGTTCGAGTTACACTGTTGGCATGGATGTTTGTAGATGTTCAGAATCGGCTTCATGCAGTAGGTCCCGGTCTACTTGGCCCTTGTGTAGCAAAAAATCCCCTTAGAGCTCTCAACCAAACAAAACCAAATAAACTAGCAAAAACAATGATAATATTCTTGGTAAAATATTACATTTGCACTTTATGGGATCTTAGAGAGGATTTCTAATTGATATAAGCATTCTTAAATAGACGAAAATTTTACTATTAATTTTAACGTAGGATTACGTCCCTCAATAATGGTCATTCAGAGAGAAAAAAATTGTAAAGCGTCGCGAGTTATAATTTGGCAGCGCGCCAAACCTAGTAGCAGTAGACAGTTACGGCCTGTTCACATAGGAGTCTGGTAGCGGAAGCGTTAAAGTATTGAAATATATTTTACCAATGACGAACCTCCAAACGATCAGCAACGAAATATTTAACGTCTATGATTGGTTTATTTCCGTCTGAGCGTCATCTTTCCTTTTACGCTTCCGCTACCGGACTCCTATGTGAACAGGCCCAAACAGAAAAGTACCAAAATTTGTTTTCTCTCTTTAAAGAGGTAAGCAAAAGATAGGTAATCCTACGTTAATTACCCGCGGTAGTTTCGTTAGAAGAGACTACCTGAAATTTTTTTTCTCTTTAAAGAGGTAAGCAAAAGATAAGTAATCCTACGTTAATTACCTGTGGTAGTTTCGTTAGAAGAGACTACCTGAAATATTTTTTTTCTCTTTAAAGAGGTAAGCAAGAGATAAGTAATCCTACGTTAATTACCCGCAGTAGTTTCGTTAGAAGTGACTACCTGAAATTTTTTTTCTCTTTAAAGAGGTAAGCAAAAGATAAGTAATCCTACGTTAATTACCTGTGGTAGTTTCGTTAGAAGAGACTACCTGAAATATTTTTTTTCTCTTTAAAGAGGTAAGCAAGAGATAAGTAATCCTACGTTAATTACCCGCAGTAGTTTCGTTAGAAGTGACTACCTGAAATTTTTTTTCTCTTTAAAGAGGTAAGCAAAAGATAAGTAATCCTACGTTAATTACCTGTGGTAGTTTCGTTAGAAGAGACTACCTGAAATATTTTTTTTCTCTTTAAAGAGGTAAGGAAGAGATAAGTAATCCTAGGTTAATTACCCGCAGTAGTTTCGTTAGAAGTGACTACCTGAAATTTTTTTTTCTCTTTAAAGAGGTAAGTAAAAGATGAGTAATCCTATGTTAATTTCCTGCGGTAGTTTCGTTAGAAGAGACTACCTGAAATATTTTATTTCTCTTTAAAGACATAAGCAAAAGATAAGTAATCCTACGTTAATTACCCGCAGTAGTTTCGTTAGAAGAGACTACCTGAAATTTTTTTTTCTCTTTAAAGAGGTAAGCAAAAGATAAGTAATCCTACGTTAATTACCCGTGGTAGTTTCGTTAGAAGAGACTACCTGAAATATTTTTTTCTCTTTAAAGAAGTAAGCAAAAGATGAGTAATCCTACGTTAATTACCCGCGGTAGTTTCGTTAGAAGAGACTACCTGAAATATTTTTTTTCTCTTTAAAGAGGTAAGGAAGAGATAAGTAATCCTAGGTTAATTACCCGCGGTAGTTTCGTTAGAAGAGACTACCTGAATTTTTTTTTCTCTTTAAAGAGGTAAGCAAAAGATAAGTAATCCTACGTTAATTACCTGTGGTAGTTTCGTTAGAAGAGACTACCTGAAATATTTTTTTTCTCTTTAAAGAGGTAAGCAAGAGATAAGTAATCCTACGTTAATTACCCGCAGTAGTTTCGTTAGAAGTGACTACCTGAAATTTTTTTTCTCTTTAAAGAGGTAAGCAAAAGATAAGTAATCCTACGTTAATTACCTGTGGTAGTTTCGTTAGAAGAGACTACCTGAAATATTTTTTTTCTCTTTAAAGAGGTAAGCAAGAGATAAGTAATCCTACGTTAATTACCCGCAGTAGTTTCGTTAGAAGTGACTACCTGAAATTTTTTTTCTCTTTAAAGAGGTAAGCAAAAGATAAGTAATCCTACGTTAATTACCTGTGGTAGTTTCGTTAGAAGAGACTACCCGAAATATTTTTTTTCTCTTTAAAGAGGTAAGCAAAAGATGAGTAATCCTACGTTAATTTCCTGCGGTAGTTTCGTTAGAAGAGACTACCTGAAATATTTTATTTCTCTTTAAAGAGGTGAGCAAAAGATGAGTAATCCTACGTTAATTACCCGTGGTAGTTTCGTTAGAAGAGACTACCTGAAATATTTTATTTCTCTTTAAAGAGGTAAGCAAAAGATAAGTAATCCTACGTTAATTACCTGTGGTAGTTTCGTTAGAAGAGACTACCTGAAATATTTTTTTTCTCTTTAAAGAGGTAAGCAAGAGATAAGTAATCCTACGTTAATTACCCGCAGTAGTTTCGTTAGAAGTGACTACCTGAAATTTTTTTTCTCTTTAAAGAGGTAAGCAAAAGATAAGTAATCCTACGTTAATTACCTGTGGTAGTTTCGTTAGAAGAGACTACCTGAAATATTTTTTTTCTTTTTAAAGAGGTAAGCAAGAGATAAGTAATCCTACGTTAATTACCCGCAGTAGTTTCGTTAGAAGTGACTACCTGAAATTTTTTTTCTCTTTAAAGAGGTAAGCAAAAGATAAGTAATCCTACGTTAATTACCTGTGGTAGTTTCGTTAGAAGAGACTACCTGAAATATTTTTTTTCTCTTTAAAGAGGTAAGGAAGAGATAAGTAATCCTAGGTTAATTACCCGCAGTAGTTTCGTTAGAAGTGACTACCTGAAATTTTTTTTTCTCTTTAAAGAGGTAAGTAAAAGATGAGTAATCCTATGTTAATTTCCTGCGGTAGTTTCGTTAGAAGAGACTACCTGAAATATTTTATTTCTCTTTAAAGAGATAAGCAAAAGATAAGTAATCCTACGTTAATTACCCGCAGTAGTTTCGTTAGAAGAGACTACCTGAAATTTTTTTTTCTCTTTAAAGAGGTAAGCAAAAGATAAGTAATCCTACGTTAATTACCCGTGGTAGTTTCGTTAGAAGAGACTACCTGAAATATTTTTTTCTCTTTAAAGAAGTAAGCAAAAGATGAGTAATCCTACGTTAATTACCCGCGGTAGTTTCGTTAGAAGAGACTACCTGAAATATTTTTTTTCTCTTTAAAGAGATAAGCAAAAGATGAGTAATCCTACGTTAATTACCCGCAGTAGTTTCGTTAGAAGAGACTACCTGAAATTTTTTTTTCTCTTTAAAGAGGTAAGCAAAAGATGAGTAATCCTATGTTAATTTCCTGCGGTAGTTTCGTTAGAAGAGACTACCTGAAATATTTTATTTCTCTTTAAAGAGGTGAGCAAAAGATGAGTAATCCTACGTTAATTACCCGTGGTAGTTTCGTTAGAAGAGACTACCTGAAATATTTTATTTCTCTTTAAAGAGGTAAGCAAAAGATAAGTAATCCTACGTTAATTACCTGTGGTAGTTTCGTTAGAAGAGACTACCCGAAATATTTTTTTTCTCTTTAAAGAGGTAAGCAAAAGATGAGTAATCCTACGTTAATTTCCTGCGGTAGTTTCGTTAGAAGAGATTACCTGAAATATTTTATTTCTCTTTAAAGAGGTGAGCAAAAGATGAGTAATCCTACGTTAATTACCCGTGGTAGTTTCGTTAGAAGAGACTACCTGAAATATTTTATTTCTCTTTAAAGAGGTAAGCAAAAGATAAGTAATCCTACGTTAATTACCTGTGGTAGTTTCGTTAGAAGAGACTACCCGAAATATTTTTTTTCTCTTTAAAGAGGTAAGCAAAAGATGAGTAATCCTACGTTAATTTCCTGCGGTAGTTTCGTTAGAAGAGACTACCTAAAATATTTTATTTCTCTTTAAAGAGGTGAGCAAAAGATGAGTAATCCTACGTTAATTACCCGTGGTAGTTTCGTTAGAAGAGACTACCTGAAATATTTTATTTCTCTTTAAAGAGGTAAGCAAAAGATAAGTAATCCTACGTTAATTACCTGTGGTAGTTTCGTTAGAAGAGACTACCTGAAATATTTTTTTTTCTCTTTAAAGAGGTAAGCAAGAGATAAGTAATCCTACGTTAATTACCCGCAGTAGTTTCGTTAGAAGTGACTACCTGAAATTTTTTTTCTCTTTAAAGAGGTAAGCAAAAGATAAGTAATCCTACGTTAATTACCTGTGGTAGTTTCGTTAGAAGAGACTACCTGAAATATTTTTTTTCTCTTTAAAGAGGTAACGAAGAGATAAGTAATCCTAGGTTAATTACCCGCAGTAGTTTCGTTAGAAGTGACTACCTGAAATTTTTTTTTCTCTTTAAAGAGGTAAGTAAAAGATGAGTAATCCTATGTTAATTTCCTGCGGTAGTTTCGTTAGAAGAGACTACCTGAAATATTTTATTTCTCTTTAAAGAGATAAGCAAAGATAAGTAATCCTACGTTAATTACCCGCAGTAGTTTCGTTAGAAGAGACTACCTGAAATTTTTTTTTCTCTTTAAGAGGTAAGCAAAAGATAAGTAATCCTACGTTAATTACCCGTGGTAGTTTCGTTAGAAGAGACTACCTGAAATATTTTTTTCTCTTTAAAGAAGTAAGCAAAAGATGAGTAATCCTACGTTAATTACCCGCGGTAGTTTCGTTAGAAGAGACTACCTGAAATATTTTTTTTCTCTTTAAAGAGATAAGCAAAAGATGAGTAATCCTACGTTAATTACCCGCAGTAGTTTCGTTAGAAGAGACTACCTGAAATTTTTTTTTCTCTTTAAAGAGGTAAGCAAAAGATGAGTAATCCTATGTTAATTTCCTGCGGTAGTTTCGTTAGAAGAGACTACCTGAAATATTTTATTTCTCTTTAAAGAGGTGAGCAAAAGATGAGTAATCCTACGTTAATTACCCGTGGTAGTTTCGTTAGAAGAGACTACCTGAAATATTTTATTTCTCTTTAAAGAGGTAAGCAAAAGATAAGTAATCCTACGTTAATTACCTGTGGTAGTTTCGTTAGAAGAGACTACCCGAAATATTTTTTTTCTCTTTAAAGAGGTAAGCAAAAGATGAGTAATCCTACGTTAATTTCCTGCGGTAGTTTCGTTAGAAGAGATTACCTGAAATATTTTATTTCTCTTTAAAGAGGTGAGCAAAAGATGAGTAATCCTACGTTAATTACCCGTGGTAGTTTCGTTAGAAGAGACTACCTGAAATATTTTATTTCTCTTTAAAGAGGTAAGCAAAAGATAAGTAATCCTACGTTAATTACCTGTGGTAGTTTCGTTAGAAGAGACTACCCGAAATATTTTTTTTCTCTTTAAAGAGGTAAGCAAAAGATGAGTAATCCTACGTTAATTTCCTGCGGTAGTTTCGTTAGAAGAGACTACCTGAAATATTTTATTTCTCTTTAAAGAGGTGAGCAAAAGATGAGTAATCCTACGTTAATTACCCGTGGTAGTTTCGTTAGAAGAGACTACCTGAAATATTTTATTTCTCTTTAAAGAGGTAAGCAAAAGATAAGTAATCCTACGTTAATTACCTGTGGTAGTTTCGTTAGAAGAGACTACCTGAAATATTTTTTTTCTCTTTAAAGAGGTAAGCAAGAGATAAGTAATCCTACGTTAATTACCCGCAGTAGTTTCGTTAGAAGTGACTACCTGAAATTTTTTTTCTCTTTAAAGAGGTAAGCAAAAGATAAGTAATCCTACGTTAATTACCTGTGGTAGTTTCGTTAGAAGAGACTACCTGAAATATTTTATTTCTCTTTAAAGAGATAAGCAAAAGATAAGTAATCCTACGTTAATTACCCGCAGTAGTTTCGTTAGAAGAGACTACCTGAAATTTTTTTTTTCTCTTTAAAGAGGTAAGCAAAAGATAAGTAATCCTACGTTAATTACCTGTGGTAGTTTCGTTAGAAGAGACTACCTGAAATATTTTTTTTCTCTTTAAAGAGGTAAGGATGAGATAAGTAATCCTAGGTTAATTACCCGCAGTAGTTTCGTTAGAAGTGACTACCTGAAATTTTTTTTTCTCTTTAAAGAGGTAAGTAAAAGATGAGTAATCCTATGTTAATTTCCTGCGGTAGTTTCGTTAGAAGAGACTACCTGAAATATTTTATTTCTCTTTAAAGACATAAGCAAAAGATAAGTAATCCTACGTTAATTACCCGCAGTAGTTTCGTTAGAAGAGACTACCTGAAATTTTTTTTTCTCTTTAAAGAGGTAAGCAAAAGATAAGTAATCCTACGTTAATTACCCGTGGTAGTTTCGTTAGAAGAGACTACCTGAAATATTTTTTTCTCTTTAAAGAAGTAAGCAAAAGATGAGTAATCCTACGTTAATTACCCGCGGTAGTTTCGTTAGAAGAGACTACCTGAAATATTTTTTTTCTCTTTAAAGAGATAAGCAAAAGATGAGTAATCCTACGTTAATTACCCGCAGTAGTTTCGTTAGAAGAGACTACCTGAAATTTTTTTTCTCTTTAAAGAGGTAAGCAAAAGATGAGTAATCCTATGTTAATTTCCTGCGGTAGTTTCGTTAGAAGAGACTACCTGAAATATTTTATTTCTCTTTAAAGAGGTGAGCAAAAGATGAGTAATCCTACGTTAATTACCCGTGGTAGTTTCGTTAGAAGAGACTACCTGAAATATTTTATTTCTCTTTAAAGAGGTAAGCAAAAGATAAGTAATCCTACGTTAATTACCTGTGGTAGTTTCGTTAGAAGAGACTACCCGAAATATTTTTTTTCTCTTTAAAGAGGTAAGCAAAAGATGAGTAATCCTACGTTAATTTCCTGCGGTAGTTTCGTTAGAAGAGACTACCTGAAATATTTTATTTCTCTTTAAAGAGGTGAGCAAAAGATGAGTAATCCTACGTTAATTACCCGTGGTAGTTTCGTTAGAAGAGACTACCTGAAATATTTTATTTCTCTTTAAAGAGGTAAGCAAAAGATAAGTAATCCTACGTTAATTACCTGTGGTAGTTTCGTTAGAAGAGACTACCCGAAATATTTTTTTTCTCTTTAAAGAGGTAAGCAAAAGATGAGTAATCCTACGTTAATTACCCGCAGTAGTTTCGTTAGCAGAGACTACCTGAAATATATTTTTTTTCTGTATTGTTGCGTTTTCCGTTCTATGATATTTCTGAATGACAATTCGAGATAACAGCGACACAAGTTTATAATTTTCTATATAGTCTAGAAACAGGCAACGAATATCGCAAACAGTCACTTACTACTACAGTGAAGTTAAACTAAAGACTTCAGATTAGACGCAATACACACATACACAGGCATAATAAGAGGCCTTGCAGTTCACGCAGAGCAGACAAGTTGCAACAGAGCGATAAAGGAATCTAATCTATAGGAGCGTAGTTGTGCATCCTTATATACCCTAAGCGGCATTCTCGATTGTTTTAGAGGTGCAAACTTCCAGATCTCAATAACCACGCCACCTAGGTAAAATCTGATTGATTCTTCAAAACTTTGAAAGTCACGAAAGTTGTCGCCAAGTGCGCCAAAAGTTTCAAAAATATCGCCGAAGGGTCACATATTGCAATACAACCATTAATCAGAGTATATAAATGGTACACAGCTGTATTAAATGAAAAATAAGTATAAATTAAAGAGAAACAAGGAATACTTACAAACATATAGAACATCAGCATTGGGAAGAGGCGAGGGGGGGGGGGGGGGGGGGAGAAGGTTTGAATATAAAATGCCCAAAATGACAGAGACAAGTGTCGAATCCATAGTTTTCGGGCTCGCTGAGATGAACAGTGACACTCCCGTTGTTGTTGAAGTGTAACTTCAGCGTCTCATCAGCATCGGAAGCTATTTATAAGAATATTATTAAATTTACATAACTACTGACAATAATATTGTGCTTTTTATGGTGATGAGAATGGTACAACTTTCGAAAGACTTAAAATTTTTGCTATAGTCAGCTTAAATGTTAATAAAGAGATCTTTAAATAACCCTAAAATCCCATCTTTTAAAAGGAAAAAGATAATTTATCTTTTTTAGACAATTTTAGTTTAATATTACAAAAATTTATATTAAAATGAGCATGTATTCATTATTATTCCTGTACAATGAAAAGAACATTTTTATTGTAAACTACCATGGCTTCGCCCGTCTAGCCGGTTGGTTTAGGGACCCGCTCCCTTCAGCAATCATTGTCAGAGAATGAAAACACTAAAAAACAACGAATAAAGGTATTTAAATTTTATGGTACAAGAATAAATAGCGCTATGTATGTGTCACACTCGATACAGCTCATACTGTATCACTCTCGTGGCGCCATCTAGCGGACCTTAGCGCAAATAGAACCAAATATTGCATAAAAATTGAATCACATTTTTTCTAGTATAAAATTTAAAATTCGGGCTTCGAGATGCTCATACAAATGAACGATAACATAATAAATGCAACAATTTGCTTTAAGAAATAATAACAAATGCGATTAATTCTTCGGCAATTCTTCGAAATGTCTGTGATTCACGCTTTATTTACGGATATATATCGGATAGCGGTGGAGTCTGATTTTAGAATTAAAATATCTATAAAACTATTAAAGTAACAGAATAACTGTAAGCAGGAAAAATTATCAGTTTTCAAAGCTCTTTCCAAATATGTAAGATTTATGTACTTTCATGAGAAAGAAATGCACCGATTTTCGACCAAAATCGCCGCCAAAATCGCGCCATATCAAGACGGGTGATTTTCGGAAATGTAACAGCTTCCATTTACTGTTGTCACCCTTCAAAATTGTTGGTTTCTTATTAATTAAAAATTAACGGTAATAAAATTTAAAATTCGGGCTTCGAGGTGCATATGTTCAGAATCTTCACTACCCGTGAGCCAAATTTAATAGTTGTAGGTTTTATAGATTCGTCTAGACGCAGCACACATATAACATGGACACCCGGAGGTGTGACCGACAGATAGAATACAACCTTGCTTTATTAAGGGGACAGTGGACTTTCAAAATTGTGAAATTTGTCCAAAAAATCTATTTTTTTTATTTTATTGAATTGTGAAACTACGAGTAGGAATGTGTTGCAAAAAGAATTTTTAATTTCTGCGATTACTTTCCTAGTTATAGGAATTTGTATTTAATTTAGATATTATGTGGTTACTAATAGCAATAACTTTAAATGTGTTTTTCTGAAAATAAAAATTGTCATGTCATACGAATATTCAAACTGCTCCGGGCGCATTTCTAATTATCGTATTGCTCTGAAATTTAAGTTTTATATACTTAACTGTATATCAAATAAATCTTATTGAAAAAAATGATGCTTCGTAGCTCAGAATTTCTAAATTTTGTACTTAAAAAGACGATTTATAGGTATTTTGCGTCATAAAAAGGGTGTTTTCACTATTATTATTTTTTTCTCTTTATATTTTTAATGAATGCTTAAAATAAGCAATAAGTTTCATTGTTAGTCCTATAAGGTATCCTGTAAATAAAAGTTACCATATTATATACGAAAGAAATGCGCCTGGAACATTTTTGATTAGGCCAATTATTGATATAATTAATAATTCATAATTCATAAATTATTACTATTTCATCTTTAAATTTTAACCACTTTTACATATCTATGGTACTAATCACATATTCAAATTTTAAGGAAATCCATTCAAAAGAAAAAAAGTTAGATAGAAACAATAAAAACTTAAATTATTAGTTCATTGATATGAATTTTTGCTTGAGGAATTTTTGCTTATTACTTTTATAATTAATGAGTATAAACCAGTTTTAATTAAAATATTTCGCTTCATATGATTTACCATCAGTAATATTTACGATTGATATTCATTACATTTTACATATTTCATTTTAAAATAGAGAGATTACTGCTTCCTCTTTCAGAGGAAGACACAGAGAAGAACGTCTCTTTGCTCTTGGATGGAGAAGAATACGAGATCAGTTTTATAGACCCACCAACAATGCCCGATACACCCGTAAGTATTGGGTAACTTGTTATAAGAATTGGGTAAGGTAATGTCTGAGCGTCTGTTCATGCAGGTTAAAGCATTTTTCCCGCATTTTTTCCAGACCGACGACCAGCTGGATGCGTGTGATGCTTTCGTGGTGGTGTACTCTATAACCGACAGGGGATCGTTTGGTCGTGCCGTAGATGCGCTCTTCAGACTCAGGGAAAAGGGCTGCACGGCCAATAAAGCCGTCATCCTCGTCGGAAACAAGTCTGACCTCGTAAGGTCAAGGGACATCACCGAGGAAGGTATGTATAATTTTATATTTTAAGGGAACACACGACTCTTAAATCGAGGAAATAAGGCTTACTTTCATACTTTTTCACTCTTTGTATTTATTTCAATATACTCCCAATTTTTCCAAATTTTATGTATATGATAAATTGATATATTTATTTTAATAAACAAATTTTCAACTCTCAAAATAATTTTAAATAATTTTTTTTTTTAAAATGCTTTAGATTTACCTTGTTTTTAAGCATTTTTATTTTATGCGGGCTTGCGCGCAGAACTATGAAATTAATTTTACACGGTGACTGCCTACGTTGGGAGCCAATTTTTTTTAAAAATTGTTTTTTTAAGGATTTTTTGGTCTCATATGGTAAAACAGCATTTAAAAATAAAAAATAAAAAAAAACTTTCCTGTAAACACCATACTTTTTTATAAATTGGTCAATTTGAAGTAATTTTTAATGAAATTTAGCTAAAACGCTTATCACTCTGAACAAAATTTTAATGCTACTATTTTAATTTCCTTCTCACACATGATACATATAACAGTTATCTTCAAAATGACCTACAATCTAAGAGAAATTTTGAAATGCAAAAATAATACAGACAATTTTATGTTCCAATATGAAAATTTTCCCCGATTCGTCATTCCTTTCCTTATAAAAGCAGCCCCAAACAAAAAACTATTTATTATACATCAATTATTATACGTCATTTCATTAACAATAGCATCTAAAACATTTCCTGAAAAATTTATCAAATTATATGCATTATTATCTGAAATATCATGATAACGGTAGAGATTTTTGCTAAAAAACATAATTCTGAGAAAAACGCCTTTAAAGTTGTTTGTCACTTCAATTTTGTATTACACGATGTTTTTTAAAATAGCTATAACTCTGCTTCTAATTGATGTAGAATGAAAATCTAAGCGGTTTTGAAAAGAGAAAAGATTGAATTACAAGATTCTTGCAAAAAATAAAATTGACCAAAATGGTCAAAAAATGGTCGCATTTAAAGTTGTTTGTTACTTAAATTTTGTATTAGACGATGTGTTTTAAAATAGCTATAACTCTGCTTCTAATTGACGAAGAATGAAAATCAAAACTGTTTTGAAAAGAGAAAAGATTGAATTACAAGATTCTTGCAAAACATTAAATTGATCAAAATAGTCAAAAATGGCATTTTCAACGTAGGCAGTCACCTTTATGTGTAATTCCTGTTTCATATTTAAAATAAAGAATTCAAAATACAATTGAACATGAAATATTTAACATTAAGATATTTTTTCAATTTTTTAAAAAACTGCTCAAAACACACTTAAAACTTCCTTCAATTTTTGCATTAATTTACCCCTGACAAAATAACAAAATGTGCAGTGATTGCCATAATTCTAGTTCAGACGCAATAAAATAACATGATTATGCAGTGATAATAATTTCATTGAATTATGTTTCATAGTTTTTGAGATATCAGTTGCTGAATGATGCAAAATTACATATTGAGAAAAATGAGTTTAAAATTTTTCTTACCATACACTTGATCAGTAATTAAATATTTAGAATATCAATATCTCAGGAACTAAGCGGAATATTTTCATGCGGTTTGCTTTATTTTGTTCAGAAATGATCAGGCTTTAACATATATTTTTTTCCAAAAAGTCGAATGTTTTAAAGATTTAAGGGTAGTGAGTCCCCTTAAGGGGTCATACGACTATTAAAAGTCGAAAATGTATAAAAATTGTGGGTACTTTTCCGTTAGACGGGCCCAAGTTATATATCGCCAAATATGGCTCTTAAGTCACATTTTGTTTAATTAACTGTAACTACCGTGATGCGTGTATGTGAAAGAACAAAATAAATAAGAAAGCATTCATTTTGTTCTTTAAGGGAACAAGGGACCTTCAAATTCGAATTTTTGTAATTTTTAGTTTTGTTAACTCTGTACACAAAATGAGAACAATTAATTTTCTATTTTACTACATTGAAAACTCTTAGAATTCAAAATAAGGAATTTTTAGCAGAATAATGCCTGTTTTTCAAAAAAAATATCAAAACTGCTAACGTTTTTCAAAAGGCTCCATGCGCATTCTATATTAATTAAAATTCTTAAATTTTGTATTATAAGTCTACCATATGTATATAAATATAAATGTGCATTTAATTTTTGTGTGTGTGTGAATCTAAAGTCTTAAATATTTTTTTTTCTATTCTGCCTGTTATTTTTTTATATTTTTACTTTATTTTATGGTCTATAAATTTGAAAAATATTTGCGATTTCAAGGAATTATGCACAGTTTTGGAACAAACATTTCAATTAACAATTCTGAGAAATTTGGACGATATTTGAAGAAAATGAATACGCATGGAGCCTTTTGAAAAATTCTAGCATTTTTGAAGAATTTTTTGATAAACAGGTCTTATTCCTCCACAAAATATTTATTTGTGAATTCTAAGTATCTTGAAAGAAGTAGGAAAGAATATAAATTATGCTTATGGGGTATATAGAGTAAAATATTGAAAATTGAAGAAGAACGGGATTGAAAGCCCCTTGTCCCCTTAAGGGGACTCACGACCCTTAAGTCGAGGAAATAAGGCATATTCATACTTTTTGACTCTTTGTAACTATTTCAATTTACTCCCAATTTTTCCAAATTTTATTTATATTATAAATTGATATATTTATTTTAATAAACAAATTTTCAACACTCAATAATTTTAAATAATTTTTTTTAAAATACTTTAGATATACCTTGTTTTTTTAAGCATTTTCATTGTATACTGGCTTGCGCGCGGAACTACGAAATTAATTTTACACTTAAATGTATAATTCCTGTTTTATATTTAAAATATATAACTCAAAATACAATTGAACATAAAATATTCAACATTAAAATATTTTTTCAATTTTTTTAAGACTGCTCAAAATATGCTTAAAATTTCCTTAATTTTTTGCCTTAATTTACCCCTGAAAAAAAAAATAACAAAATGTGCAGTGATTGCAATAATTCTAGTTCAGACGCAATAAAATAACATGATTATGCAGTAATAAAAGTTTCATGGAATTATGTTTCATAGTTTTTGAGATATCAGGTTCGGAATGATGCAAAATTATTTTTTGAGAAAATTGAGTTTAAAATTTTTCTTACCATAAACTTGATCAGTAATTAAATATTTAGAATATCAATATCTCCGGAACTAAGCGGAATATTTTCATGCAGTTTGCTTTATTTTGTTCAGAAATGATCAGGCTTTAACATATATGTTTTTCAAAAAATCGAATGTTTTAAAGATTTAAGGGTAGTGAGTCCCCTTAAGTAAATAATTATTTAGGAGGCCAAAAATATTTAATGTCCTTGAAGATGTCTTGAAAAGGACCGTCTTTTTGTCGTCGCCTAAGAAATTCAGCCAGTAGGATTTCAAATGGTGGCGTGCGGTTCCTCAGTGTTTTTTCATGTCGCCAAACGGTGTTTCATCGCAACGGCTCAATCTTTTGTGCGATAGTTTAAGAAAGCTAATGAAGTTTGTGGTTAATTTGTCGCCAATTTTTATTCATGTGAATTTCGGGGTTAAATAGTTGGGTCTCTGAACTTAATCGTGTTCTCTCGCATGATTCATACCGGTTGATCTATCATTTTCTTCCAACGTTTCGTGTGTGACAATGCTTCTTCAAAATTTAGTCCATCTATTACCTATTAAACTGATTTCCTAGGGTTGTTATGTTGGCGACTTTTCATACTTGCTAATGGCGATACTTAATAGGACGAACGCCAAATGCGCCCGGCTAACGGAAAAGTACCAATTTGTGTCACATTCGACATTCTATATCTTGAAAAGTATAATATTTAAAATCATATTTTTTTGTGTTAATAGAACAATGTTTTATTCATGAATATATACCAGTTTCTTTTTTGATACTTAAAAATAATTTTTGTTAGATAGTCATAAATAATAAGAAGTTTGCAATTGGACAAAAGTGATATCAAAGCTAACGCACATAAATACTCAAAAAAAAAATTGAGTTTGGGACAAAATTTCTGCTTTTAACAAATGCTGCAGAAACTAAAGTTTAATTTGAACCTAAATTTGTATATATTAAAAGTATATTTCTATTTTTACTTTAAAACTGAAAAATGTGCATTTTTTTTTCTTAATAAATTAAATTTTATCTATGCATGAAAAATGCATTCTCTAGAGATCTGTAAGCGAATTTAGATTCAGCTTCAAGCAAATGATAATGTGCACTGTCTGTGAAAATTTCATACAAAAATACGAAATAGTTCTAGAGATAACAAGTGCGTTATATGAAAAAAACACATTTTGAGATAAATCCCTTTGAAGTATTGCCCTTTAAATCTGTTTACATTAAACATCGGACACGTTTTTATTCATAACTTCCATAATTATGGGAATTTTTTCAAGCGGATTGTCTTAAAATACTCAGAAAAAGTTAGTCTTTCATATATATTTTTTTCAAAAAATTTACTTTTTTGACGGTTTAAGGGGACAGTGGACTTTCAAAATTGTAAAATTTGTCCAAAAATTCGAATTTTATGTTATTGAATTGTGAAACTACGGACGAGTAGGAATGCGTTGCAAAAAGAATTTTTAATTTCTGCGATTACTTTCCAAGTTATAGGCATTTGTATTTAATTCAGATATTATGTGGTTACTAATAGCAATAACTTTAAATGCATTTTTCTCAAAATAAAATTTTTCGTGTCATACGAATATTCAAACTGCTCCGGGCGCATTTCTAATGATCGTATTGCTTCAAAATTTAAGTTTTATATACTTAACTGTATATCAAATAAATGTTATTGAAAATAATTATGCTTCGTAGCTCGGAATTTCTAAATTTTGTACTCGAAAACATGATTTATAGTTATTTTGCGTCATAAAAAGGGTGTTTTATCTATTATTATTTTTTCTGTTTATATTTTTAATGAATTCTTAAAATAAGCAATAAGTTTCATTGTTAGTTCTATAAGGTATCCTGTGAATAGAAATTACCATATAATGTGCAAAAGAAATGCGCATGGAACATTTTTAATGATGCCAATTTTTGATATAATTAATAATTCATAATTCATTAATTATTAAAATTTCATGTTTAAATTTTAACCACTTTTACATATGTATAGTACTAATCACATATTCAAATTTCAAGCAAACCCATTCAAAACAAAAAAAAGTTAGGTTTGAAGGTCCACTGTCTCCTTAACAACCGTATGACCCGCTGGCAACCAGTTTAATCTGAGAAAAACTTTGTCCCAAGCCGTCCTCTTTGCAGCGGTAGTTGCCCATTTTAAAAATTTAGACAGGGCACGACTGATTGTCTGCCCATCTTTTTCGTTTTAGTTTAGCAGATTCTGCTTTGTGCGTTTTATGGAGGGACACCCGGGTTGCCCAATTCGGGGGCGGATCTGTATCGTCCGACCGGCGCCCAGGCCCGCAATAAGGACATTTCACCGAACTTGGGAAATTAACCTTCGTCTGCGTATGCAGGAATCGCTACGTAGTGGCCTGTCTTCGGTGAATCATTGACTGATACGCGAAAGCGGGGGGAGCCGAGGAGTGAAACTACGGTGCATTTTAGTAAGTTCCTGGACAAGTTTTAACCGCTAAACATTTGGACAGGAGCGCCGCACTACATAATTTCAGTGACAGATTTCAGAGGTAGTGAAAAGTCAGCGAGAGATTTTTTGTGATTGTCGTGTCTGCGAATAGTGCAGAAGAAACAAAGTCTTCAATAGAACTAAAAGCCTGGATGACAGCAGCCACCAGATCAGGTGCCTGTGGGCTGTAGAGGAGTTCTTGTGGAGACAAAACAAGATTGAAAAGGGCAGCCACAATGGATGAACAGTCAAAGATATTGTTGAGTATATAGCTCACTTCTACCCAGACTTGGGTGTATATAATTTGAAGTGGCACTCTAAATGAATTTGATACAAACACAGTTTATACATGAAACAATGCTTATTGAATATTCTTGCACATGTAGAATTTGCTTTTACAGCAATAAGCATACGTACTACTTGTACGGAATATATATTGACATTCAATAGAAATCCACTTTGCAAATACTCACAAACCAGCAGAGAGTCAAACCAGCAGTTCTGCCACGTAAACTTTGGGCCCCCTAAGCACTAGCGCAGGATAGCACCTGGAGCTGCTTACATCGTAGCTCCCTCTCGCTTATTTGTCAACATTAACAACCTATTTTTCAACCTTTGTATTAATCAAGCTGCTTGGTATTTATACCAAGCGTGTATGCCGAAATTAGCATATCTCAAGCAGCTTCTTTAATTCATTCCCTCAAAAGTTCGATTCTTATGAATCGAATCTTGTGTATACCTTACAATATGTTCTGGAGAAATCTCAATACAATATGTTCTGGAGGAAAACGTACAAAGTACAAAGAATGGGATCCAAAGATTTTACCCTGCCAAAAATTTTTGCTTCAACTCAATTGGGAAAATTGCGTAAAAAAGGAATTATTTTTTTCAGTTTTAGCTACCTGTAGCTAAATCAGAGTTATAAAAAATGTTTAAAAAAATACAGCACTGCACATATTTGTACTTTTTATTTTTACTCTACAGATTTGTACATAACTATGTTTTGCAAACTTGCTTGATTTTACTGCCATTCAGATATTTTAGCATCGTGTGAGTCCTTGCCTTTCTGTTTCTGTGAGTAAGCCCCTTTCAATCATACTGAAGTTTTAAAATTTATGAACATGCTAAAACAGTGGAGTGTACCCTAATCCTTTTTTGTGTGCTGCTCCTCAAACTTCTTCGTTGAGGTAAGGGGGGGGGGGCACTCTCCAAACCTTCTTGAACATGGAGGACCGACTCAATTCGCTTTTAAGAACACGTTTTGCGTCAGTCTCTGAAAATAAAAAAATAAAACTGAAATTTTGTTTCGATAAAAACCGTTTCAAAATGGTTGAAAATATTTCTGTGGCGTTATAGCAGGTGTTGATATGTCAGATGTTTTCATGTTTTCGGCAAATTAAAAAAGTAACATTTATTGTGAAATATCAAATCGTTCAATTAAGTTTTTCAATCCAGATATTCTTTAGTTAATACTCACATTCAACCGCAGGCATATCTTCAATAAAAATTTTCAATTAGGAACAAAAATTTTGGGGAGAGAGAGAAAAAAAGAAAACATATCAAATTTTGCCAAATTACGAATAACTTAGCATTATTTCATAATTCCACATATCAGCTTTTTCTCCATTAAAGAACCAATTTTACATGTTACATATTAAGGTATCCGACCTCGTTCAAAAGGCGATTTTTGGTCAAAGTTTCGAAATTTTTTTTTACTGTTTTATTTTATAGACCAAACATTTAGCTCTCTAAAACAGTTTTAATTTTTTTGATATCTTAATTAGAACCGTAGTTATACGTGTTTTTGTGATTTTCAGTAAACCGGAAGTGATGGTGATTGTAACCGGAAGTGGTTGTTTAAAGGGATTTGTTTACATCTAATTTTCATTTTTTTGCCCTACGTGCTGTTTTATAATAATTTCTGATATTTTGGGGGTATTATTTGACATCTGGCAACAAGACCGAGTCTTAAAACATACTCGGTCTTAAAACATAAAATTGAATTTTTCGGGCATATCAACATCTGCCATAACGCCACAGATTTCTGTCAGCTAGGAACCAATTTTATACACACAATAAAGAAATTCCATCCCGCCCAAAAGTAGTTCAACATGAGATTTATGTAACTGAATAATGAAATTTTGAAAACTCTCGAGCCTTGAATTTTAATATAAAGCAATATTTTCTCAATTAGTTAATTTCTTAGCCTATTCGTGTAACAGAAATATCGGTACTGAAATACCTAAAAAGTATTTTATCGACAATACTTTAGTCGAAAATTTTGAAGCAAAAAAAAATATTTTGCTGACAATTTTTTTTCCTAATTTGAAACAGGTTATTATTTTTCAAGAATATGTTTCACGAAACTGGTTTTAATAATATTGGCAACACTTTATTTTATCCACTCTTACTTGGCAGAATAACATGTGTAAAATAATCTTCTTCAGACATGTTTCATATGATTTAATAAGTATTCGACGGTGTTTTACCAATGTTATTTATCTTGTCTATCATTTTCAATCTCAGCATTAAATTCAACTTGTTTTACAGTCCTTAAAAGCTTCTGACTAATTATTTAAGCTGCGAACAATGTAAGGAAAGAAACTGTCACATTTCATTCTATTATGATATTCGCTAAGGGAACTTTTAGTATGGCTTCGTGTTGTAAGTGTCAGCTTACCTATCCTGTAAGATGGCAGTCCAGGTTTCATTCCTAAACGAGTTTAGTTGCTGTACAAGAACAAAGCAAAAATGACGAAAATGCGTGACAGAGTATGGGCCATTATAAAAATGGCTAAAAATATATGCAAAAAAAATGTAATAACTTTTCGTCTTTTTTTCCACTGATAAAAAAATAGTGGTAGTAAGTTTGCAATTATACTTTCCTCTCTTTTTACAAGGAAAAGAAAGCCTAAAATATTTTATAATCGATATATATAAAACAGTTCCGTAACTGACTGACTCACTGACATACAACGCACAGACTTAAACCGCTGGACCTAAAGGGCTGAAATTTTTGCATGCCGATTCTTCTTATGGTGTAGGGGTGCAGTAAGAAAGATTTTCGAAAAATTCTTCTTATAATTTTTAAAATTAAATTTTAAGCTGTTTTAGTAACTTTTTTTTAAGTTTGCATTTAAAATAATAATTTGAGGGTTATACAATTTATATCACGAGAAAGACCATAAAAACTCCTTTAAATTGAAATTTTTTTCGAATCTTTACCTCCATTTTCTGATTTTTGGTGAATTTTTAAAGATTAATTTTTAGAATTTAATTTATTAAATGCTGATCACGTGATTTCTTTTTCTGGTACTTTAATTTATCGTCACGTGCATAACAACGAAATAGACAAAAAAAATATTTTTTTTCTTCTAATGCGGCAGACGATTGGACATTATCCACAAAAATACTAAAATAAAATGAAATATATTATGTTCCTCAAAATGTACTATATTGACTGTACTATATTCTTTAGTATGTCCTATTAGATTTAATTTGAATATTTTCTTCTGCATTAATTTCTCTATTAAAATATACCTTACGATTTTTTTATAAATATATTTTTTGTTTTTTTTTTACATCTATTGTATACATTGATCGTCGTTTTTATTATAAATATATATATATATATATATTTATTTATTTATTTATTTATTTATTTGGCTTTAATTGCATACACTGACCGTTGTATTTAATTTGAATGTACTCCGTAGCGAAGTGCGGGTTTTCAGCTAGAATATACATATTTTATTCTTCCGAATACACATGCTAATAAATTTTTTGTTTTGCGTAATAAAAAGTTATCCAAATATTTTCCAAGCCTGTGAGAGCTTATAAAAAAAAGCAAGTGCAAATAGATATTCCAAACTATAGATAATTTTTCCCTACCTTACAGATGCGTTTAATCATTCACCTCGTTGCGCACACATGACAGTTGATATGTTTGACTGACAAGGGTTGATCTGGCTGGGGCCTGCAATTTAAAGCTGATTATGAGCGGCTAGAAATCCCCTTACAGATACGGGTAATCCCCATACAGGTCTCAATCCCCGTGTTCTGGACATAATAACAGTTCCCTTCTGAATACAATTGAACTGTTAGAAGTACGCACTGAATAACTTAACTTATCTAACAAGTTTCTAACTCCTTTACTGCTCAGATCTGGGTTACAGAGTATGACGCCATCTTGCTTGACACTGTGATTAGAAACAGTTTACGAAAGAATTGAAATAATTTAGTTATTATTAAATAAAAGAAGAAATTAAACCAAAACTTGAGCCAAAAAAGCATCCCAACATTATGAAATATGAAGCAATAATCTATATATATAAAACAGTTCCGTAACTGACTCACTCACTGACTGACTGACATACAACGCACAGACCAAACCGCTGGACCTAAAGAGCTGCAATTTTGCATGGCGATTCTTCTTATAGTGTAGGGGTGCACTAAGAGAGATTTTTGATAAATTCTTCTTAGATTTTTTTAAAATTAAATTTTTAAGCTGTTTTAGTAACTTTTTTTAAGTTTGCATTTAAAATAACTATTTGAGGGTTATAAAATTTATATCACGAGAAAGATCCTAAAAATTCCTTTAAAATGAAATCTTTTTCGAATCTTTAGCTTTATTTTCTGATTTTTGGGGAATTTTTATAGATTAATTTTTAGAATTTAATTTATTAAATGTCGATCACGTGATTTCTTTTTCTGGTACTTTAAATAAATTTATCGTCACGTGCATAAAAACTAAATAAACAAAAAAATATTTTTTTTCTTGCTAATGCGGCAGACGATTGGACATTATTTTGTCTATACAAATATCCCTTACGATTTTTTTATAAATATGTATATTTTTTTCTACATCAATTGTATATATTGATCGTCTCATTTATTATAAATATATATATATTTTTTTTTGGCATTAATTGTATACATTGACCGTTGTATTTAATTTGAATGTACTCCGTAGCGAAGTGCTTGTTTTCAGCTAGTGGTGTATATAACTGCATTACATTCATATTCTACTCGTCTGAATATTTCTCTCTCTAAATATTTATCTTCTAAAATATATAACTCTAGATGTCTCCTTTTCTAGTTATAAGTTCCTTTAATTTTTGAAACGGAAAGCAAATCATTGGAATCAAATCACGCTGCTGGCCTCAGGAAGTAGTTTAAGAAATTTTTATGGGAATAGGGATAACGGCCTCTCTTCCAGATAATTATGCATATTTTTATACACTTTATGAATACAAATGATATCATGAAGTATAAATTCCTATAGGATTAAATAAATGGTCTCTTTCCATTCCTCTATAGTTTTAGCTTTATTACTACTATTCTGCCTCATTTCTTTAAAATTATCTCGCTTAAAAATTTTCTAGTGAGGGAAACAAATTTGAAAAGTCGCTCTTGTTAGAAAGAGGAGCAGTACCATACGCCATCAAACCATATTTAATTTTATTTTGACACCCCCTGAAGTTTTTTTTTACTGGTGCAGAAATCTTGCATTTCCTTTACTACGTTATTAAATATTTTGTGACACATCACCGGGCCACAGGTAGCGTTGTGGTAGCTCGCTGGCTTTCTGTGCCGAGGATGCTCAGCTCGAATCCCGACGCGCACCATTAAACACCTCCGTGTCTAGGACGGATATGTGCATGTTAAATCCGTAGACCGGAAAGTCTATCTATGAGGTCAGAGAGAGTGTGGTATAATAATGTAAACAACTCGACACAAACTAAAACCTATACAGTGGGTATAGACTACCAAACAAATTAACTGAAAACCTATCGTAGCGTTGAAATCTTTTAACTTTCCAGTAAAAGATTGCGCAGTTGCAACAAATCCTCATATTGAAAACGGAGAATTATAACTGAAATCAAATATTTCAACAGAGCTAGATAATTATAGGAAGAACTAGCTGAAAACCTACACTTCGCTACGGAGTACATTCAAATAAAATACAACGGTCAATGTATGCAATTAATGCCAATATATATATATATATATATATATATATATATATATATATATATATAATAAATATGACGGTCAATGTATACAATTGCAGTAAAAAAAAACATATTTATAAAAAAATCGTAAGGGATATTTTTATAGACGAAATAATGTCCAATCGTCTGCCACATTTGCAAGAAAAAAAATATATTTTTTTGTCTATTTAGTTGTTATGCACGTGACGATAAATTTATTTAAAGTACCAGAAAAAGAAATCACGTGATCGGCATTTAATAAATTAAATTCTAAAAATTAATCTTTAAAAATTCACAAAAATCAAAAAATGGAAGTAAAGATTCGAAAAAGATCTCATTTTAAAGGAATTTTTAGGATCTTTCTCGTGGTATAAATTTTATAACGCTCAATTTATTATTTTAAACGCAAACTTAAAGAAAGTTACTAAAACAGCTTAAAAATTTAAATTAAAGCAAATCTAAGAAGAATTTTTTGAAAAATCTTTCTTAGTGCACCCCTACACTATAAGAAGAATCGCCATGTAAAATTTCAGCCCTTTAGGTCCAGCGGTTTGGTCTGTGCGTTGTATGTCAGTCAGTGAGACAGTTACGGAACTGTTTTATATATATAGATGTAGACACAACAAATAAACAGAACTCAAGCACTCAGTGCTCCACGCACCATAAGGCAAGATTCTGTAGTAGTGACAGAAAAAAAAACCAAACATCGAGGTAACCGACTGGTCTCGTCATCAGGGAGCCTAACCAAATCAGTTTCCTCAGGGGGGAACTTTTTGAACAGGATGCAGGTTTAACCAAAAGACATCTCAAGACCCCGAAGATCCCCTTTGAAACAGATAGTCAAAACAAATGAAAAACACACGGACAACCCACTTGCACTTAGGGCTCAACGCACCATAAATTCAAATACACATACAATCCTAAAGAATGCGAATGAAAAGACAGAAATACAGAAAGACAGAAATGCAAAGATGCTCACTTACCCTAATTCAGTGAGTAACGGTTAAAGTCAAACAGCAGCAAATTTATACCCTAGGAGTTACGTCACTGTAGCAAAACCACAGCGCCACACCCTCAAAAGTTTAAATAAAGTACGAAAACAGAAAACCCTATCCAAAACGTCCTTAAAATATACCCGAGTCTAAATGCCATTTTTTAAAAAACTTTTAAATTACCGAAATTATTAGGAAAATTGTTCCTACGTAGGTTTTCCTCGAAAATGCCACATGCCTCAAAAAATCTATTTTACAATCCTTAAACTTCCTTCTAGAACTTATTATTTGTCTGTGAGTAAATCCTTTTGGATTTGCTCGATTTCCTAGTTTTAGAACTCACGGATTCTGAACCTCATCTCTCTATCGAAACTCTTTTCTTCCTCCTCTCTCTACCTGCCAACTGAAAACCAGCTTTCAGACAGCTATTGACTCCGCCTCCACCAGAGAAGCATCACGAAGATCCTGGAGGCGTCCATTAAGAACTCTTCATTTCACCCTCGAAAGCTCTGATCAAAAAACTCTCTGCTTCACTTTTGTGTTGCAATTTATGCTTCCGAAGATATTTAAAAACGAACATTTCTTTTCTCATTTCGGTGGAACTTTCGCTCTCTGTAGTCAATCTCATGAAAAATCTGTGTTAGAAGGCGATGGCCTAGGTAGCACAGTTAATCACATGTTCCTATGGTCCTATGGTCCTATGGCCACATGCCTCCAAAATATAGAGAGGGTGGTAGAGGGTACGATTCCCCCCAGATGTCGACCCTCGGGGGTGCTCGGACGGACTCCGACCCTTGTGGTGTTATATAAACCGAAGCGGCACTCTTCAGCCCTTAGCCTAAATGAATTTAGTCTGGAAATTCCAGCCAGGGGGCATTAGAAACAACAGCAATATCACACGTCTCCTTTCCAATATTATACAAATTCGGAAACTTGAGAGACACCTCCTGCTTTTCTTATTAAAGTTTTGTAAAACTGCACCACCTAGTTCGATTTTAGATAATGAACCTTGCCCTTGTCTTAATGTAAAAGCAATGTACATGTAAAATTTCAGTCTAAAATTTGAGACCAAAGTTAGAATAAATTACAGAAAAACCTTTAAAACCTTTTTTTGCCCACATCATTTATTGAATACATCAAATTCATCTTTTCCCTTTTGAACATTTCTCTCTCCAAGTACTTATATATGCGAGAAATCATTGATTCGAAACTATAATAAATAACACAGTACCATGCCACCCTTTCACATGCAACAACCCTCTCTAAACATGATAATCATTTTTAAGAGACAATGTAATCATCCATCATTTTTCGGAGGTCATTTCATTAACTGTCAGTGTCATGCTGGCACGCTTTTATCTTAATCAGTCAGCTTTTCTGAGAATAATCCTATCCTCCCAACGGCTAACAAAGTGATTTTTTCCACGCATTGCTCCCATAAGTGTTAATAAATGACTCGTGACTCAAAAGCCATTTTCATGTCGCAGCAGTGTGATCAGAATAAAATATTCCCCACATGCTCAGATACCCCTACCACCATTTTGTTTCGGGAGATAAAATATGAAAGTAATGAAATTGCCTCCTAAAATTCAGCAATTACGCTTCACTAACGCTTCTACTAAAGCTTCAAGTTTTTAGTTTGGTTCATATGTATATAATTTTTAAAACTTTAAAGACTTTTGTTTTATCAGACGGTTTTTATCATTCCCAGAATTAACTTATTTAGCATTAACTTTTGTACTATTTAGGTTGTTTTCTTTTACACGGATGCATTTTCCTGAACTTCTAATTTAAGCATCAGTTTCAAGATAATCGGTTGCCAATAATTTCTATCCATGTGTCTAGCAACCATAGGAACGATGTTTCGTATTTGTCTTTTTGTGTGCTTAAAGTGAATGCAGAATTTTAAATACAATTTTCTCAGCTCTGAAATAATAATTTTCGAGGTAATAATTTAAACATTATAATGTATCTTTACTTCTTGTTATTTTGAAATTCCCAACAATGGCGAAGTTATTAAGTGGTCTGAAACAAAATGGAGAGAACAAGTGCGGGATTAAGGCTAGAATAATCGAGATATGAAAGCATACATTTAGTCTTGTACAGCGTGAAGTCGAGATAAAAAAACAAATCCATTAGCAAAGAAATGGAAGCCTGCCACTTATATCTTGCTCTTCCAAACCCCTGAGGATTAATATCTGCCTCAGCGTTTCGAAGTAGAAGAAAAAAGAAAAGAGCGAGATATGTTTTTTCATGCGTGTGGCCAGGGAGAATGTCCAGTTCGGTCTAATCGAAAAGCTGAGTTTGTGAGCAAACTTTACCTGCCATGAAAATATGCAATTCTGTTAAAAAGTTTTTCTTTCTTGTTATCTGTATAAAAATAAAGGTATGCGTCGAATCAGTGGATAGTCGTACGCACTTAGAAACACAAACAAACACACACACACACACACACACACACACACACATATATATATATATATATTTATAAAATATATATATATATATATATATATATATATATATATATATATATATATATATATATATATATAATATATATATATATATATATATATATATATATATATACAGTGATTTCCGCTTATAAGAATCACGTTTGTTATTACTGTTTTTGATTCTTATAAGCGGTTGATTCTTATAACCGAAACTTCCCTTTGGACAGGCACATACACAAATATATACTTGTACATATATATAAACACACAGGCACATATATACATAATTTACCATTAAATTCTCTTTAATTTACGTTATTTATCATTTATTAAAATTATTTTTTATAATTATAAAAATACTCAATTTCTAAACAAATGCTATAACTCAATTTTTAGACCTATAAGTAACAACACATGATTATAAAATCAACAAGAGGCAGCTTCTCTTTGACTACACTTTGGAAGAGCATCATATCTAATTAACAAGTTCTGTTTTTCAGAAAAACTAAGAGTTTTCCTTGTTTTTATCATATTTGAATTCGACTATCAAAAAGTTCTAACACTAACTGGCAATTTTGTTAGAAAACTAAAGTGAATACTAGCGACGTATGCTTATTACAGTCTCAGACGAATATTCACTTTATAGCTTACATTTCACGGTTTGATTCAGAATCAAACCGTGAAACGTTTGATTCAGCATCTGGTTCATCTGATTCAGCAAAATGGATCCGTTTACGTTTCACGGTTTGAAGTGCTGAATCCACTGTCCCGTTTGCGTAAGTGATGGTGGACACTTCGCGGAAGATTTGTGTGTTTCAGGGTCCAGAAATCCGCAACCAGGAAGTAAGTGTTGGGAAAAAGGAGTGCCTGTCTGGAGAAAAGTGAAATCGGACCCGGGCGGGTTAGATGCCCCTGGGTAAAGCTAATAAGACAGTGTTTAGCAAAAACGTATAAGGAGAAACTCTTATGTTATGTCTAAAGGAATGTATTTTACGACTGTTTTAAACCCCAAAGTTTTATCAATCTTTCTTTTCAAAAACTTAAGAAAGAATTTCGTACCTTTTGAGAGTTCAAGTGGCATTTTTTGGAAAAATGAAAGGAAGGCGAAGATTGCAAAATGATTCTTATAACCGTTGGATTGATTCTTTAAAGCAGAAATTTTAACATGGAAATAATACATTTGTTTTTGTTTTTGCGATATTGATTCTTATAAACGGTTGATTCTTATAACCAATGATCACTATAAGCGGTGGTTACTGTATATATATATATATATTTATAATATATATATATATATATATATATATATATATACTGTATATGTATGTAACATGAGGACCCTGCCCCGGAAGAACAAATTAAAAAGAAGTTTGGATTCCCCATGTCACACGAAGATATAAGAATTGAGGTAGTCTTGACCAAGGAATAAACCGCGACACAGAAGATCATCGAACTACATTTTATTTAATAAGAAGCACGGAAATACAGCTTCTCGGGGCAGTTGAGAATGACGAAAAGCTCTACATCTACATGTGCGAGGTCTTTTATAGACGATCTCGTCATGTGATCGTTGTAGTGGTGTCTGATTCGTTAATGTTCAAAAGTGACGTGATAATGTTCAGTAGTGTTTAATTTAGGTACCCACGCGACGCGGGTTGAAAAAAGGAAGCCATCTTGGGTTTTTCGACCAAGGGAATTTAGAACTTAGAATCGAAAGTGAAATTAGCTTGAACGCCCAAGGAAATTTAGAATAATTTAGAATTTAAAAGTGTTATGGGATATTTAATGTTATATATATATACATTTTATGTGACCCATTTAAATAACCGATAGAAATTGTGTACTGTGGATAGTATTCAGAATTGATGCCTGCCGCATCGGAAAAGCATCTTTGAAGTGTTTTTATACAAACGTAATCTTAACGTTTCAAAGATAAACACTTGCTGTCAATTTTCTATGTATATCTAACTTAATATTTGAACAAATAATAAGGGTATACATTGATTTTCCTTTTTCAATGATTTCGTGTTTGTGGAGCTAGCATGTAAAGCATTTCCCACAAGTCTGCATTCTCCTGAAAATTGTGTACGTTATTGGAATGCAGACTCTTTGAGCTGAGATATTATGATGTTTCCCTCGTTCTTAAATACTGTCTCCAATAATTGACATGGGGATGAATTTATTATCGCACTATACTGAGCAAATGGGTTAACTTCTTTTCATTGCTAGTTAGGTCGGAGTGACGAAAAAATTAAGACGACTGGTTTTTGGCCGTGGCCCAGCAGCCCTGTTTGAATTGTGTAAATGGTGGATTACTAAACTCACTTTTTTAAATCCCTTGATATGTTGAATACCTTGAATTTTTTTTTTAATTTTTTTTTTTTTTTTTTTTTGGGGGGGGGGAATTCCGCACATTATATTTTAATTGAAGTATAAATGAAGAAGGCTGTGTGATGAGTATTATACCATGTTCACATTGCATCCGGAAGGGATTGGTGTGACGTCTCGCTTGGTCATTTCGTTGAGCCCTTTGATTGATTAACATATTTGACGCCGACGCAACACAACTCCCGGATACAACAATGGGAACAATGCCCAACCCTCTCAACACCAATAAGCTGGAGATCTATTCAGTCCCCTTCAGGGTGATAAAGGTGGGAGGCTTTCCAGGGAAAATGATGACTTTATATGACTTTTTAAAGGTGTAATTCAAAAAGTTACGTTGACCCACCTCTAACACTGCGGTCACACACATCTGCACTGCACAGAATTCTGAGGGGAAACCAAAGATTTATGGGGCAGTTTGCTCTGCAGCGATCCCAGACTGTCTTCCAGACATTCCCCCATTTAGAACCCCCCCCCAAGGTCCCTCGTGTCTCTTTGATGATCTGTACAAATCCGCTCGATCCAGCGGTTTCTGTCTAGTGTCCTTCACACATCGCTTGGGGGGAGGAGCGTGACTAATCGACCCCAAAATGTGTCAACAGGTGTCGGAGGGGTGCGTACTGCAGAATTGTCTGCATGTATGTGGAAGCAGCATAAGGCATTGTAGAGTATTGCATTTCAACCTCTCCGTTAACAAAAGAAATTCTTCTATCTCGGCCTGAGACACTTCAAAAGATTTCCGACGGCTTGGGTGGCAATATGCTGACAGCAATTTTCCTTTTGTTCATCCGATAGACTTGTTCCACAGGACCTCAGGGGACGTGGTCATTTTTCTTGATTTAGTCATCGCCACCGGGCGACGCCGCTGGTATTTATTATAAATGACAGGAGACCCCCCAGGTGCTTTCATTCATGAACTATCAATTGTTAAGCAGCATCCTGGAGGCGTCGCGTGCCTAAACAAAAGGACTCGTGCCTTTCGCATTTACCGAAGCGGCCCTTTTGAGACTCTTTGAAGTGGCTTGGAGGACAAACTAAAAAGGCGGCCGCTTTAGACCCGGGGAAAATATTTCATTATCGCCCCAGGAAACCCATTTCCGTTGCTCACTTGTTCTAGATCGTTCGACTTTCTGGAGAGTGATGCAATATCCGGTGGAGGTCTTCTATAAAAAGAGAATGGACCCCTCAGTCGAGGCTTGCGTCTTTTTAGTTCCTGACACGTAGCGGATCCAGTTCTAAGAGCAGCCGGGTTTGCCGCCCTTATCGGTTCAGCGTCCCTTGTGACTGTTTTGCAGCGACGATCTAGTTCCTGCAGGAGTAAACATACTCCACTAATTTGTCGGAGACCAGTCTTCGTGGAAGGAGCCTTTGCTACCTTATTTTCCAGTGAGGAGTCCTTTCTCCTTAATTTAATAATTTCATCGCTACCGGGTGCGTGCAGTGATCACCGCCGTTGATATTATTGGGGAGCCCTTTCCCGTCAGGAGAAGTGCCGTTTCTTCATCATTGAAGCAGAGCCAGTTCTGCTAGCCTAGCGGACTTCTGTGTTCTTACTCCGCCCCACGCCGATTAAATCGAGTGTGATCACTTATGTTACGAAGTTCATCTTACATCTGTGCAGTGTACATATCTCATCATCATCAACTTTATTAATAAATTGCTTTTGTTTTGTTTATGTAATGAGTGATGTATACCTGGTGTGTTTAAATCATTTTCTGGTTGACACTACGAACCTCAGTTCGCTACAGAAGGTATATATTCATTCATAATTTTGGTGGCAGCGTTTCGACGAAAAAAAAGCGACAGTAAGAACATTTTGTTTTTTATAGTGACAGTCGCGTGTGTTCAGAACTGTGACTGTGCGAAAGTGCTATTGCTGGTGTGTATCCTGTGAAGTAGTGTAGAGCGGCTGACGTTCTTGTGAAATCTGCTAAACTGCTGCAGTGTTAATTTCCTTAGTGACATTCGCGCGTGTTTCAGAACTGAGACTGTGTGAAAGTGCTATCGCGGGTGTGTGTATCCTGTGAATTAGAATAGAACGTTTGACGTTCTTGTGCCATCTGATAAACTTGCTGCAGTGCCAACTAGATGCCAGTCTTCACATCAAATTGTGAGTACCATTCTGTTTCTCTTTTGTGCTGGTATCCAACAGTAGTTTAGTAAATAATTTTGGTTGTTTTCTCAGAAGTAGGAGAATTAAATGGTTGAATTTAATAACCGTAATTAATAGCTTGATCTGAACTTAAAAGGTGTTAAAATTTTTTTTAATTTGAGGTAAAATAAGAACTAGTGTTATTGTGTAAAGTAGAATTGTTATTGAAATAGTAGTGTGTTAAATTAGTTCTCAGAAATTAAGGAATGTAACTGTGCTCAAAAAGAAATAGTGTAACTACATTGTGTTTAACTATTTTGCATTGTGTATTGTTGTGATATGTTAAAAGCAAAGTGATTTATCTTTTATGAACCTTAAAATAGTAACATCGCAAGCGGAATGTTAAAAGTAATTTAGTTCATATTTGTTAATACATTGCATGTGTACGTTAATTGATTGTGTTGTGTAGTTGCATTTTGTGTTCAGGTTTTAAAGTAATTACTACCTCAGGGTTTATAATAGTGTGTATTATTCTGTGTAGTATTGTAATAGCTTTGTATTCTGTCAAACATGGGTTCTCTTGTTCGTGCAAAGAAAGAGGACTTAGTTAACCTCGCTATAGAAATGAGTTGTGAGGTAGATTTGGGAATGCTGAAGCTTGAGATAATCAAAAAAATTGAAAGTTCAGCAGATTACAATGTAAAATTGGCTGAAGGGTTGTTAGCTGAAATTATGGAGACCCGTATAGAAAACGAGCAACGAGCCCGGAAAAAACGGGAAGATGAATTAGCTCAACAAGAACGGGAGGATAGGTTAGCTCAACAAGAGCGAGAGTTTGAGCTAGCCAAATTAAGACTGAGTAGGGAAGCCCCCCAAGAAAGCCCGTCTGTTAGTCCTCCGAGACCTGCGGGACACTCATTAAGGCACATAATGCAAAAATTCGACCCGGAAGAAACTGATATAAGCCTGTACCTTTGCCTTTTTGAACGGCAGGCACAGCATTTAAAAATACCGGAAGCTGAATGGTCAGGCAGTTTAATTAGCCTGTTACCATTATCAGTAGCGGCCATTGTGTTACGGGAAAAAGTCGAGGACACACAAAAATATTCCCATGTTAAGAGCGTGCTTCTCGAGCGATTTAGGCTCAGTCCTGAAGCTTTTCGTCAGAAGTTTGTTAGACACCAGCGTAAGCCAGGAACCCTATGGAAAGATTATCTTTTCGAAATAAAGACGTATTTCGAAGGTTGGTTAGAGGGTCTCGGTGTTACAACTTTTGAGTCGTTAAAAGATCTCTTTCTGGTCGACCAATTGAAACGGAAAATGGGAAGTGAAATCCGGGAGCAAAATATAAGGGATTGGGAGAATTACACGTCCCCTGAAACCTTGGTCAAAGACGCGGATCAGTTTGAGCTTATCAGAAAAACAGGTAAGCCCCCCAACCAGCCGAAGAAATTCGAGGGACGCGCGCCCGACCAACGTAAAATGTTTGGGGCTGTAAAAACGGGAGAGAAAGTTGAAAAATCCCCCGAACAACACGAACCCGAACGAAATTTAGATAAGGTGAGCTCCCCTCGCCCAAAAGAAAACCGCCGTAAAGAATGGAACCATAAAGAGTTCGACAAAAGGCGTGTGACAGACATTAAGTGCTATTTTTGCCACGAGGTCGGGCATGTTAGGCCCCAGTGTCCGTTATTAACAAAAAAAGAAGAGGTTAACTCCATAGGTGCCGATTTGGAAATCACAGATCCCTTAAAACCATATGTGAGTATAGGGACTGTGAACGGCCAGGTATGTGAGATACTTAGAGATACGGGTAGTACGATTGATCTGGTTTGTAAAAGATTTATTTCGCCCGACGACTACCTCGGCGAAACAGTCTGGCTCACTCAGCCGTTAGACACTCGTGCCATTAACGTGCCCCTAGCGCGCGTAATTCTGAACTCCCAGTATGGAAATATAACAACAAAGGCCTGTGTCATTAGCGACAGGTCAAATCAACAAAGATACATACTGGGAAATCAAACGGCAGCTCTTCTAAGACAGGGTCAACAAAACTCTAAGAGCATGCAAATCAATGCAATAACGCGCTCGCGTTCCAAATGTCAAGAGAGCTGTACACAGACACTTCAGTCAAACGATTCTCTTCGAGAGCGTTCGGACAATAGTCCCTCAGATGGGGAGTCAATCGTTTTGACACAACTGGAAAGGGAGGAACAGGCGAAATTGTTAGTTTTACCCCCCCTCGACCGCGAAGACCCAGCGTTGAGTCTATTAAATGTTTCCCCAGAGAAATTCGCAGACGCACAGCGGGAATGTGTAGAATTGGCCGCATTGTTAAAAAAAGTCGAAAGTCCAAGTCAAACCGGCGAGAAGGGTTATGTAGTGATAAACGGGTTATTGTGTAAACAACAGAGGGACCACTTTGGGGATACACGAAGTCTTTTAGTTGTCCCACAGGTATTCAGGGAAAAACTGTTGGCAGTATGCCATGAGTCGACAAACGCTCATTTAGGTGCGACGAAATCGAAACAGAGGCTAGCCAAATCGTTTTTTTTGGCCCCGATGTTACCAAGAAATGGAGGAATACGTGAGGTCGTGCGACGCATGTCAGCGCATAGGAAATGCTCAAGATACTAAGAGATTCCCCATGCGATTAACGCCTATAATTAGCGAGCCATTTGTCAAAATAAACATCGACGCTTGCGGACCTCTGCCCGAATCTGAGAATGGAAATAAGTACCTAATCACCGCTATATGTTTAGCTTCAAAGTTCCCGGAAGCAATTCCCGTGAAAAACCTAAGGTCATTATCTGTCACGGATGCTTTGTTGCAGGTATTCAGTAGAACCGGGTTCCCGAAAGAGGTGCAATGCGACAATGGCACGTCGTTTACGAGCGAGTTAACGTGCGAATTTTTTGAGAAATTCGGCATCAAAGTGACGCATAGTTCAGTGGGGCATCCACAAAGCAACCCTGTAGAGAGATTCCACCGAACACTTAAGAGACTGTTAAAGGTCCTGTGTTTGGAAAACGGGGAGAGTTGGGAACGTCATTTACCAGCCTCGCTCCTCGCGATTCGGACTATAACGCATAATAGTACGGGATTCTCACCGGCCGAACTGTTGTATGGAAAAAACCTACGAACACCCGAAGTTTTATTGTACGAAGGTTGGATGGGAGGTTGTGAGGAAGAGAGACCCGTGACAGAGCACGTCCTTACCCTAGTGAATAGATTAAAAAGAGAGCGAGAGTTAGCTGCTCAGAAAATGGGTGAAGAACAATCTAAGCGTAAGGAAGCGTATGATAAGAGCGCAGTTAAAAGGCATTTCGAGGTTGGAGATTTAGTTCCGATTTTCTCTTTATCTCGGACTAGCAAAACGGCGCCGAAAGGGATAGACCCAGGGAAAATTGAAGCTCGCATATCCGAGACGAATTATCGAGTGCAAACTCCCGGGCCTAGACAGAAATCCAGCATTTACCATATTAATATGCTGAAGCCCTATATCAGGCGTCCCGAAACTATAAATTGGGTTTATGAAGGTAAAGTCGAAATTGGTACTGAGGATGATTTCGCAATCCACGTTTTTGAAACCGGTGCTACCGATTTCGATTACGAGGAGATTGTGCGCGAGAGCGAACTTGACGCTCGTTTAAATCTCACTCAAAAAAGGGAATTAAAGAAATTATTGTGTAGCCATGCAAATATTTTTTCTAATAACCCAGGAAAAACCGAGAAAGTTACGCATGACATAGAGCTGATCTCGGATAAGGTCGTTAGGTCTAGACCATACAAAACGTCACACCGACAGAACGAAATCTTGAAGTTGGAGATTGACAAAATGTTAAAATTAGGAGTGATACAAGTAGGTGAGTCTGATTATACCTCGCCTATCATTTTGGTAGAAACCGATGGTCGTGAGCCGAGACCCTGTATTGATTATCGTAGGTTGAACGAAATAATTCGCACCGAATATTACCCCCTCCCCAACATAGAGGAAAGGGTTGAGCAGGTTGCAGGATCTGATTTCATAACAATACTCGATCTTGCAAAGGGGTATTGGCAAATCCCCTTGACAGAAAGGGCCCAACGCATTGCGGCTTTTGTCACCTCATTCGGGACATTCAGGCCTTTGCGGATGCCTTTCGGGCTTAAAAACGCACCTTTCTTTTTCAGTAAGCTCATGGCTGACGTCCTAAATGGGTGTGAGGAGTATGCCGTTCCATATATCGACGACATCGCGATATTTTCTAAGACCTGGGACGAGCATCTGAAGCATTTAGATATCGTGTTAAGTCGTGTAGCGCAAGCGCAGCTCACAATCAAATCATCGAAATGTCGGTTCGCCCAAAACCATGTAAAATACTTGGGGCACATGGTCGGCGGAGGTTATCGAAATCCCGCCGAATTAAAGGTAAAATGCATTAGGGAATTTCCCCGGCCAGAGACAAAGACGAGTATTCGGGCATTTCTGGGTCTCACTGGGTATTACGCGCACTATATTCCAAATTATTCTATGATAGCGGCCCCCTTAACCGAGGCGTTAAAGGGACGGGAGAAACGCGCGGCGGTTGTGTGGGACGAAGCTTGCGAGGCAGCGTTCACCACTCTGAAAGACGCTCTTATAAAAACACCTGTGCTACGAGCTCCTGATTTTACTGTTCCATTTATTGTCCAAACGGACGCATCCGATCTGGGAGCCGGGGTAGTGTTGGCCCAACAAATAGGTGATAAGGAACATCCTATCCTGTACCTGAGTAGGAAGTTCTCTGAGCCCGAAAGGAAATACAGCACCACAGAGAAAGAGTGCTTGGCGATCATATTCGCGTTAAAAAAACTTCACTACTATCTGGACGGAAGCGAATTCAAAATCGTGACCGACCATAACCCATTGGTATGGCTCAAGAAGAATGCCAGTTCAAATGGCCGTCTTTTTCGGTGGCAACTTATGTTGCAGCAATTTTGTTTTCGGGTAGAACACAAGCCGGGAAGACAGAATACAAACGCTGACGCTTTAAGCAGATACATTCCTTAAACGTCCGCGAATTACCTAGATTTGTAAATGTAGTAACCTAGAGAATTAATTGTTAGTACCATGAATTTATTTGTGTTTGTATTTAGTAATCCAGTTAGTGCATGTGTACGTACTTGTTAGAATTGTGTATTTTTTTTTTGTGTAGTAGAAAAAAAAACTGTTGGAACTGGTACATTAGATAGCAGAATTGGGAACCACCCACACGAAACGTTGGTTTTCAATATGCAACCACATTGAAAACTTTAACGGCAGGGGGGTTATGTAGAGTATTGCATTTCAACCTCTCCGTTAACAAAAGAAATTCTTCTATCTCGGCCTGAGACACTTCAAAAGATTTCCGACGGCTTGGGTGGCAATATGCTGACAGCAATTTTCCTTTTGTTCATCCGATAGACTTGTTCCACAGGACCTCAGGGGACGTGGTCATTTTTCTTGATTTAGTCATCGCCACCGGGCGACGCCGCTGGTATTTATTATAAATGACAGGAGACCCCCCAGGTGCTTTCATTCATGAACTATCAATTGTTAAGCAGCATCCTGGAGGCGTCGCGTGCCTAAACAAAAGGACTCGTGCCTTTCGCATTTACCGAAGCGGCCCTTTTGAGACTCTTTGAAGTGGCTTGGAGGACAAACTAAAAAGGCGGCCGCTTTAGACCCGGGGAAAATATTTCATTATCGCCCCAGGAAACCCATTTCCGTTGCTCACTTGTTCTAGATCGTTCGACTTTCTGGAGAGTGATGCAATATCCGGTGGAGGTCTTCTATAAAAAGAGAATGGACCCCTCAGTCGAGGCTTGCGTCTTTTTAGTTCCTGACACGTAGCGGATCCAGTTCTAAGAGCAGCCGGGTTTGCCGCCCTTATCGGTTCAGCGTCCCTTGTGACTGTTTTGCAGCGACGATCTAGTTCCTGCAGGAGTAAACATACTCCACTAATTTGTCGGAGACCAGTCTTCGTGGAAGGAGCCTTTGCTACCTTATTTTCCAGTGAGGAGTCCTTTCTCCTTAATTTAATAATTTCATCGCTACCGGGTGCGTGCAGTGATCACCGCCGTTGATATTATTGGGGAGCCCTTTCCCGTCAGGAGAAGTGCCGTTTCTTCATCATTGAAGCAGAGCCAGTTCTGCTAGCCTAGCGGACTTCTGTGTTCTTACTCCGCCCCACGCCGATTAAATCGAGTGTGATCACTTATGTTACGAAGTTCATCTTACATCTGTGCAGTGTACATATCTCATCATCATCAACTTTATTAATAAATTGCTTTTGTTTTGTTTATGTAATGAGTGATGTATACCTGGTGTGTTTAAATCATTTTCTGGTTGACACTACGAACCTCAGTTCGCTACAGCATACAGCAGGATTTGGCAGAGAATGCTGGTCGCTGTGCGCGATCCCACACTTACAAGAGTCCCTCAGATATAAGTTAATTTAGGGTCATTGTTGTTGGGAATCATAAATTCCTGTTCTATACGTAATCTGGCAATTTTCCTAGTAACTACCAGGTGGCACAGGCTCTGTGTATCTGCTTCATTCACACACGCACTTCTTTTTATTTCTTTCTACTAACTATTTGTGTTAATGTAATCCGTAATAGTAATTGTGTAAGCTTTGTTTTATGTATTAAAGTCATTTAAAGCTTAGCGATGGTTTAATTTTACTTCAAAGTTACTCACTGGCATTAGATGCTACAAGGAACATTTCTCCGATCAGAGAACTCTGTGTATCAACAGATATCGGGTAAATGAACCTCTGACTGCCACCTTTGCACGGAAGTTCAAATCTGGAAGAAATAAAAATTACAACAATCGTAACCCGATAGTACTAACTCCATGAGGTGTTAGACTAGTCACCTACCCCTGCCCCGCTTACCTTGGACAGAGTCCAGTTACCGACCGAAACCACGTGGAAGTGGGGGTAACCAACGCTGAGAACAGTGCATCCTACGACTTCCTCGGAGGATACAACCCCCCCCCCAGGCGAGTCGAAGTTACTCCCACAAAGCACAACCTGGGCCCGACCTGGCCGAAGGCCCCACTGGGTAAATCCCAGCTGTGCGAACAGACCCACAGCAGGCAACCACCCCCCGCACGGCCCAGACCAGCCCCGCCACGTCAACCCCAGGACAAGCCCCACAAAGAGAGGCACAAGCGGACTCCAAGCAGAACAGACGGATTGGCCAATAATTAGAAAAGTAAAATTTCGAAGAGTCGAAGTTACTCAATCCATGACCTGCACCCAAATGAAGTTCCTCATGCAGATGTTCTAGGAAAGAGTCACAATACCCCATCCACCAGAATCCGGCCCCTTTTTAAAGGTTTAATAATCTGGTTTAGAAAGCAGGGGGCTTCTAATTCAATACCAAGATCTCGGGGGTTTTTTTTCATAGAGATTAAAACGTATGAATCAGAAAAGGCATTGCAGTGTAGTGTCTATAAAGGATAATTAACAAAGGGGTCCGCGAAACAATTTTGACACTAACAATCTATACTGGAACAAGATATTATCGTCGAATTATCCTGCGATACGTCTTTGAAACTACAATTCAACAAAAATGAACTCACAAACTTTTGGTTATTTCTCAGATCTGATTACCCTGCACTTGCAAATGAAGCCCTCCAACATTTGATTCCGTTCTGCACGACATATTTATGTATACGGGCTTTTTTGATACTGTTATATAAATGAAATCAAAGTATAGAAACAAACTCAATGTAGAAGCGGACCTCAGAAAAAAAACTTTCCAACATAGAGCGCGACATTGCAGTTCTGGTTTCAAGAGAACCACTGCACCCATCTCATTAAGTAAAAATTCATTTACAGAAAGCATATTATAATAAGATAGATCTATTTTGACCAATATTTGACCAATAAATGTTTGTATGAGTTTAATGTATTATGATTTGAAACTTTTAAAATTCTTTTTACCACTGTTTTTATTCATTTTATATTTTTTATTCTATGTCCTAATAAAAGTGTTCGTCTCTATAAATGCGCAAGGCCATTTATTAAAATAACCATCGATACATTTTTACCAATATTTATTATAACTTAGTGCCTATGAGATTATTGAGCCAGAAATTAAGTCTCAAACACGACTTAAAATGCCTAGAGTTGGGACGGGGTCCGCAAAAAGAAATGTTGTTCAAGAGGGGGTCTTCGGACTACATAAGTTTAAGAACCCCTGATCTAGAGCATCTGAAAAGAAATTGTCGTCCAAATTATATAGACGTACTAGCTGAAAACCCGCGCTTCGCTACGGAGTACATTCAAATTAAATACAACGGTCAATGTATACAATTAATGGGAAAATATATATATATATATATATATTTATAATAAATGCGACGATCAATGTATACAATTGATGTAATATATATATATATATATATATATATATATATATATATATATATATATATTTATAAAAAAATCGTAAGGGATGTTTATTTTTTTTGGATAATATCCAATCGTATGCTGCATTAGAAAGAAAAAGAATATCATTTTTGTCTATTTAGTTGTTACGCACGTGACGATAAATTTATTTAAAGTACCAGAAAAAGAAATCACGTGATCAACATTTAATAAATTAAATTCTAAAAATTAATCTTTAAAAATTCACCAAAAATCAGAAAATCAAGGTAAAGGTTCGAAAAAGATTTCATTTTGAAGGAATTTTTATGATCTTTCTCGTGATATAAATTTTATAACCCTCAATGTATTATTTTACATGCAAACGTAAAAAAAGTTTAAAAAACAGCTTAAACATTTAATTTAAAAAAATCTAAGAAGAATTTTTCGAAAATCTTTCTTAGTGCACCCCTACACTATAAGAAGAATCGCCATGCAAAATTTCAGCCCTTTAGGTCCAGCGGTTTGGTCTGTGCGTTGTATGTCAGTCAGTCACTCAGTTAGTGAATGAATGAGTCAGTTACGGAACTGTTTTATATATATAGACGTATTTGGTATGAAGCTATTCCTAAACCTTAAACTGATTTTATCCGAATTTTAGTTTTCGGTGAAAGGGAGACAACATAATATGTCTCAACCTTCATTTTTGCTTCATTTATTTCGTACAAAATTCTAAAATTTCCCGTCAT
>OU015495.1:206953247-206960562 GCA_907164885.2 Dolomedes plantarius
ATTAACTTTAATTATTAACTAACGTAATATTAATTTAAGGTATTATTTAGGTTATTATTAAGGTAAAAAAAGATTTACAATTTATTGGCTATCAACTGGAAATTTATTGGTATAATATTTTGTTCAACCCGGACACAGTCGGGACGGGCCGCTAGTAGACATATAAATATACATGTCAAATATGCCAAATTTTGAAAAATAACTCAGTGAAACAACAAGTAGTTATAAATATAATAGACTTAAAAAAAAGAAATTTTTAACATTCAAGTTCCAAAAATAAAGTTTCCACCCTGAGTCGACCTGAAGTTGACACTTAACAGTCACGGTTTTACTATCCACATTTGATTTCCTATTTCGCCATCAATAAATAAATAGGATCTTTCTTGGAAATTTGTACCCTACTGCTAGTCCAAAATAACTTGGGTTAAGAGAAAAGTATAATGTATTATGTATAGCCTAGTTTAATACATTTTTTCCTATATTGTGTCACATACAGTGCTTCCTACCTTAGGCAAAAGTTGGTTAGTCTCCATTTCAGTTACGGAAGTTTTAAATTTATAAAACATGCTGTTGTAATACAGAGTATTGCTTACTTATTTTTGCGTGTGTGTAGATATTATTCGCGTAAAATTATCCTAATTTTCAGATATTAAAAAAAGGATAGAATTTCTTTCTAATCAATAACTAAAAAATCCAAAACAATCTCTGAATTATACGGGCTTTTCGAAACTCTTCATTGTCTTACCCATTTTTCAATTGTCAAAAAATATGGCTTGAACTGAATCCGGATGATTTGACTCTTTTGAGATTTCATTTATAGTTTTTGCTCGCTTTCAGCTTCGGAGTAGCAGCTTTTATGGCATCATAACCAGCCAGGTGCCTCTAAGACGAGTCACAAACATGCCTGTAAAACGGCGCAATAGCTGCCGAACGTGACTTTATCCCGAAATGAAGAGTAATGAATTCTTTAGATCATGTGAAGTAGAAGAGAGTTTTATATTCACTAGGGATTTCCGATCGAGCATATGAAATTTCGCCCTATTTTATGAGTTAATTTTTAATCAAGAATTATGAATATCATTTGGAACTAATGAACAGAAAGTGAATATTCCTTTTAAGAGCACAGTAATCTTATTTACGTATTATTCATATATTATAATTTGTTAATTTTCATAATCTAAAATATGTTTTAAGGAGACTCACGACTCTTAAGTCGAGGAAAGAAGGCATATTTTCATACTCTTTGCAACTATTTCAAATTACTCCCAATTTTTCTAAATTTTATGTATATGATAAATTGATATATTTATTTTAATAAACAAATTTTTAACTCTCCAAATAGTTTTAAATAATTTTTTTTTTAAATGCTTTAGATATACCTTGATTTTTAATTATTTTTTTTTGTACTGGCTTGCGCGCAGAACTATGAAATTAATTTTACACTTAAATGTATAATTCCTGTTTTATATTTAAAATAAATAATTCAAAATATAATTGAACTTAAAACATTCAACATTAAAATTTTTTTTCAATTTTTTTAAAACTGCTCAAAATGTACTTAAAATTTCCTTAAATTTTTGCATTAATTTACCCCTGAAAAAATAACAAAATGTGCAATTTTTGCAATAATTATAGTTCAGACGCAATAAAATAACATGATTATGCAGTGATAAAAATTTCATGGAATTATGTTTCATAGTTTTCGAGATATCAGTTGCGGAATGAATCAAAATTACATTTTGAAAAAAATGAGTTTAAAATTTTTCTTACCATAAACTTGATCAGCAATTAAATATTTAGAATATCAATATCTCCGGAACGAAGCGGAATATTTTAATGCGGTTTCCTTTATTTTGTTCAGAGAAGATCAGGATTTAACATATATTATTTCCAAACAATCGAATGTTTTAAAGATTTAAGGTTAGTGAGTCCCCTTAAAGGGAAAAGATGACGAAAATTCAGTTTTATTAAAATTTCACAGTGATGATTAGAATGGAAAAAAAGTAGTGGAATAGAAAAATGAAAAAAAAATCAGTCTATAGAATCTAACAAATGTCGAAACTCGTTCCTCCTCATGGTAGAGATACGACGATGCAATACAAGATAGGTGTTGAATACAGTGGAATCCCGATCGATCGTTTTCGGATCCATCGTTTTTCCGTATGTGTCGTTCATTTTATCCAGTCACAATGATCATATTGCTTTGTTATGTTTCCGCATCTATCGTTTTCCCGCTTTTATCGTTCATTTCAATCGGTCCCTTGAAAACGATAGATCGAGATTCCACTGTATGTATCAGTCGTTTGTGTTTTTCATTTATTAGCTCCTCCTAAAAGGATTTCGTTAATGTACGTTTTAGACAAAGGATACTTTTCAAGTAGTAGCTCTATTGGCCTAGAAAATAGACAAGTCAGTTATACAGTCAAACTTATTGACTGAGGTCTATCTCCGTCAGGGATTCCCAAAGATTTTGCGGCACCCTTCAAAGTGAGGTTAGAAACTCAGGGCACCCTTTTTAGAATTTTAGTTTCTTCAGTTTTTTTTTTTTAAATATTAAATTAAAGTGGAATTTGTATCAGGAACACGTCAAATTTCAGTTCAAATAAATTCTTACTCCATTGATGATTTTATTTACACTAACAGGAAAAGGCCTCGTGCCATCCTGAGTCTTTCGTCTTAAAATTCTTTGCTCTCGTCACTTAAATAAAATATAAAAATTTTAAAAAAACTATATTTGGCTTTGCCAAGGCAAAAAACTATTATTTTTTTATAAAATAAAATAAAAAATCTATTTTACAATCCTTAAACTTCCTTCTAGCACTTATTATTTGTCTCTGAGTAAATCCTTTTGGATTTGCTCGATTTCCTAGTTTTAGAACTCACGTATTCTGAACCTGATCTGTCTATCAAAACTCTTTTCTTCCTCCTCTCTCTACCTGCCAACTGAAAACCAGCTTTCAGACAGCTATTGACTCCGCCTCCACCAGAGAAACATCACGAAGTTCCTGGAGACGTCCACTGAGAACTCTTCATTTCATCCTCCAAAGCTCTAACCAAAAAACTCTCTGCTTCACTTTAGTGTTGCAATTTACGCTTCCAAAGATATTTAAAACCGAACATTCCTTTTCTCATTTCGGTGAAGCTTTCGCTCTCCGTTGTCAATCTCATGAAAAATCCGTGTTAGAAGGCGATGGCCTAGATAACACAGTTAATCACATGTTCCTATGGTCCTATGATTTTATTTATTTATTGAAAGATACAAGTAACAAACACCAGAATAGAATATATTAATACAGTTTTAAAAATAGCCATGGGATTCAGTGTATTATTACACTAGAGCGGCGTTTCTTAAACTGTGGGTCGCGAATCCAAGTGGGGTCGCAAAGCTAAATTTTGGGGTCACGAAAATTTAATTCTGATACATTAATTTAACTCTTGTCGCCTGGAGTGAGTATCTAAGACATATATTTTATTTTATTTATTCAAATATACTGAAAACATGTTCCTCATATTTTATGAAAACCTCGATGAAACATCTGTGATTTAAAATATGTAAATGGAACTATTGCAGGATAAAACTAGTGACCAGTTTTATTTTATAAACAACTAGCTAGAAACCCGTACTTCGCTATGGAGTACATTCAAATTAAGTACAACGGTCATTGTATGCAATTAATGCCACAAATATATATACAGTGGTACCTCGGCTTACGAGTTTAATTCGTTCCATGACGGAGCTCTTAACTCGAAACACTCGTATCTCGAATCAGTTTTAGCCATTTAAATGAATGGATATGCTATTAATTCGTTCCGGTCTCCCCCAAAACACTGCAATTTTTTGTTGCATTTTTTAAATAAGAAAAATGTGCTTATAAACGACGAACATTGTATAAAAACGCAATACAACAGAATGTACTGCAATAAATTTGTTTCATTAAGTGTAATGTACAACATTTACCTTGGAGATCAGACTTGAAGATGCTGATGGAAGAGGAGGAGAAAGGCTGAACTGAAAAATTAAATCTTATTCGTTGATTTTTGACCTTTTCGCCCCGCTTTCCTCACTTTCGCTTTTATTATCGGCTACTTACTCTCTTAAAGTGAACGATTGAGACACGGAAGCTGGAAGATTGTTGCATCGTTTACTGTGGCTGTAATTTCCAGGACGGGAAGTAGCAGCACGTTGTTCTTTAACCATTTTATCTATATTTTTATCTAAAAAAAACAAACTTTCACGAACTAATTCGGCTGTGGTAAGCCCTCATAAAGTAGGGGTTGCCAGAAAATGTGTGCCTCCAGAAAACCGCGAACGAAACAAAGTTTGCCAAGAAAAGTGGGCCAACACCCATACTTCTAGTGACTGGGACATAATGATCGGAAGTGCTGACCCCGCCAAGCAGTCCCCCAAAACCTCCACCCTCCAGTGGAGTCCGACAAGAAAAATTTATGAGGTCCGGAACCAACCCAGACGGCAGCAGAAGTTCCAGACCGGTGGTGTGACGAAAGACTGCAAGGCATTTACAACCGTTTCTACAACCGACAAAAGTCATCACAACAATTACATGTACAGCACATCTGGCGGCTCACGTGCGCCCTCTTACGGTGAGCAAAAATGGTTTGCCACAGTTGTTCAAAGAGTGAAGTACATATTCAATGATGAGTGCAAAGTGTAAAACTTTTATGGCTGAGGATAAAATGCATATAATTTCCAGATTAGAAAACGGTGAAAAAAAAATGGAGCATTAGCCAACGAATTAAAGGTGAGTCATACCACGATTTCAAATATTTTTAAGAATAGAAAAAAATTAAAAGAAGAATTTGAAAAAAATCGGACTAAAATTAAGAAACTTCGAAAAGGTCCACATGCTGACATAAAAAAAAGCCCTGCAATGGTTTAAGCAATGGTTTTGCAATGGTTTAAGATTCAAAGGAGTGCCAACATTCCCCTAAGCAGACCAGTTTTGCAAGTAAACGCAAATGAATTTGCGAAGCCCTTTAAAAAATATGATTTCGTTTGTTCAACTTCATGGATCCAGGATTTCAGGAGAGGTATTCCATTGTGTTCGGGAGGATCAGTGGAGAATCGAAGGCCGGGCCACCAGGACTTTCTGATAACTGGCTTAAAACACTTCGCACTACGTTAAGAGAAGGTTATGAAGACCATGAAATCTTCAACGCTGATGAAACTGGCCTATTTTATAGGATGACCCCGGATAGGACGTTGCGTTTCAAACACGAAAACTGCAGTGGTGGTAAGCTTTCAAAAGAAAGGATAACAGTTATGGTTACTGCAAATTTAACTGGAACTGAAAAATTGAAGCTTTTAGTGACCGGGAAATACAAAAAACCGAGGACATTGAAATATATAAAATCGCTGCCAGTTGATCATCATTCGAATTCGAAAGCTTGAATGACAAGAGAAATCTTTGAAAACTGGTTACGGAAGTGTGACCAAGAACTTATTAAACAAAAAAAGAGAATTCTTCTTATTGTGGACAATTGCCCATCCCCCCTCCCACACACACACACCGGTTCAAGGTCTGCATGCCATTAAATTAACTTTACTTCCTCCCAACACAGCCTCCGTATTACAGCCTATGGAACAAGGTGTCATTAAGTCCTTAAAAGTTTATTTCAGGAAGAACTTGATTCTACAGATCATCGACGATATTGAAAATAAGAAAGAATCGAAGATTTCAGTACTGGACGCTATCATCACGCTAAAAAAAAGCGTGGAATAACGTTAAACCTTTAACGATTTCGAATTGTTTCCGGCATGCTGGTTTTCTTAGGGGTGAAAATCCTCCCATTTTTCAAACTCAAGACGCTAGAGAGGAATAACTTCAAGACTGGGCTCGAGATTTGCCAACTGAACAAGAAGATCATTTGAACGAGTTTTCTTGCCAGAGTTTAAAAGAAACTAGTTGGTACCCGTCAAAACATGACGGCTAAATATTAAATAAATGTACTAATACACAAATTATACTTAACACATCATTGCCAAATGTTGAAAATCATAATGCGCAGAAACAAATTAATGTGTTTAAGCGGCCTCGAGTTTAGTATCTAAAGCCAAATTTAAAAAGTCACTGAGCATGCGCAGAAAGCAATTTTTTTAATTGTAATTTATTGCTAACTAAACAGCACGAAATAAAAATTTTCAATCAGGTTCAATCTTATAGTTCACAAACATAATTATCATATAAATAAAAATGACGGAGAGAGATATAGAGAGACTCCTCTGGATAAACGTGTTTATCATTAAAACATGTCAATGAGCATGCGCAGAAACAGTGAGTTTCTAAAGACAGATTTAAACTTGCCACTGAGCATGCGCAGAAATAAATTTTTTAATTGTAAATATTCGCTAATTAATAGAAATTGCGTTTACAAAAACCAAATTTGACAAATCTACAGATCACTATCTTTCGTTTAAGACCAAAATGAAGTAAATTGATGCAGTAGTTTTCTCTCACGGACTGCCCAAAAAGTCGGTTTAGCAACTTAAATATATAGATGTTTTCAGCAATCAATACTGTTAATAAATGTTTAGCTTACAATGACGATTTTGTGAAGGATCCTATAAACAAAGTGTCACGCAGAGTGACAATATAAGAGCACGCACTGGTCGGGCATGAGGTGTGTTTAGAAATCAGCAAGACTTAAGTTAGAATAATTAAGTTTATTCGAAACTTCAATAAACATTTAAATATTAAAAGCAATAACATAAAACATTTGTATAATCAAAACAATCTCAGAGACTTCTAACATACGAATCTCACTAGCTCATGAGTTCAACTGTGTCTGCTGCTAGCGGCCCCTTTGCTCTAGAGATGCGACATCGATAGCAAAACATCGATGTTTTGAAACATCGATATTCAATATTAAAACATCGATGCTAATAAAACATCGCCCCAAAACCATCGATGTTTTTTAAACATCGATGTTTTAGAACATCCATTTTTTAAAATTGGTTTAGTTTTACTAAACCAATTTTGGTTTACTAATTTAATTAGTAATTTAATTAGTAATTTAATAATTTTGGTTTAGTTTTTTTTTTTGGTGGTTTTTAAAATTGGTTCCTCTAACATTAATGTTACTTCGGTTAGTCGTGGGGGGGGGGGGGGGGGTTGTTTAATTTTACTCTGATTGGGCTGACACAAATGACAAAAATTTGGTTGCTTTTGCCTTGGGCTACATTGATGACTCAAAATTCTCGTTGTAAATATTGCCATGTTTTGCCTTCAAATGTCCACATAAATTCGTGGTATGCCAGAAGTGTTGAGGGACTTAAGGCAAATATTGCATTTTGCCA
>OU015495.1:206965662-207330662 GCA_907164885.2 Dolomedes plantarius
AAGTCCAACCTCAATTTGAAACTGCAACTGAAAGCTACTGTATAAACTTTAGCGATCGCCGGACAGAAAGCAGCATCTGAAACTTTTGAATTGGTCAAAACGGAGCGTAAAAAATGTGGCATTTCATCAACTAACGTTTCACAGGGGCATAAAATTTAACTAATAACGCCCTTTACAAGTACGGTCTTTCGCGAGAGCTTGGAGCGTACGGGATTGCGCGCGGGAAAAATTGCAGTACGCTCCAAAGCAGCTTTCCCTCCCTCTCCGACACCTTCACACGTGCAATCAATCGCGCGGGATTGTGGTTGCACGCGGGAAAGAGCGTACGTGTAAAGGGTGCTATTATCTGAAATGTTAGTAATATCTGAAGTGTTTCGTCGACCACCTTTCAGGTCTGTTACAGAAGTCACAATCAGCTCTGTTCAAGCTATATCGTGAGAGAATCGCCCAGCAGGCAAGGCATGTGCAAGGTAGGCAAATACCCATGGGATCTGTAGATACCTGTGTGAGAAACAAATTTGAGTTCTTGAAATATGTCCTTCAGTATCGAACGTTGGTCGTAGAAAAATGGATTCAGAACTAGGATAATACCACCAGATATAATCCAGATATAATGCGATGGTCACTCGAAAAGCGATTGTCAGTCTGAGAATCGAAGACTCTTTTTTTTTTTCCTTTTTCGACATTTTTCTCTATATAAAGAAAGTGCTGCACGGTCGAATGTATCTTAAAGATGCTGTGCTAAATAATACTGTAATGGCCATATCCATCAGTCATTTTTGAGCAAGGATACAACTAGGAAATCGATTTTTTCCAAACTCAAGGTAGAGTATTTCAAAACATTCCAACTGTATTTCAATGTTTTTTGAATTTCTGAGTCTCGTTACTCAATGAATTCCCCACTCCCCTCACCCATTCTGAGGAGTGTCCTGCGCCATTTATGCCGGATGATGGTAGAATGACTACGTGCTTGTCTTCGGAACGATAATCAGTTGGTTCGTATCACATTGTAAGCACAGTGGCGTAGCGAGCATAACTGGCGCCCGGGGCACGATACCTTTGTGGCGCGCCTCCCCCTGAAAAACATATAGTAATATAATATATAGACCCTATATTGGCGCCCTCGATAAACATATAATAACATAATATATAGACCTTATATTGGCACCCTCGATAAACATATAATAACATAATATATAGACCTTATATTGGCACTCCCCCCCGAAAAGCATGTAGTAGCATAATATATAGACCTTATGTTGGTGCCCTCCCCTAAAAACATATAGTAATATAATATATAGACCTTATATTGGCACCCCCCACAAAATAATATAGTAATATAATATATATACCTTATATTGGGGCCCTCCCCGAAAAACATATAGTAATATAATATATAGACCTTATATTGGGGCCCTCCCCTGAAAAACATATAGTAATATAATATATAGACCTTATATTGGCATCCACCTTGAAAACATATAGTAATATAATATATGGATCTTACACTGGCGCCCCTCTGCGAGTGGCGCCTGGGGCATGATAGACCCCCTTGCCCCCCCCCCTTTGCTACGCCACTGTGTAAGCATTGTTATCTGTAGCCGTTCTGGTTTTAATCTGTAGATCGTTGCTATAGATCCTTTACGTTGCAAAATCTGAGATACGTCCTCCAAATTAAACTAAACTAAATCTTTATATCCTCGCCTCGCGAATGAAAGGGAAAAATACGTGGTGGAGGGATTTGAAAACAATACTTCCGCACTTAACCGGGATTATTTATATAGTACAATAATAGAAACTAGATTTAGATACCTGGGTTTTGGTAGACAGTCGTTAAAACCTGTTTGTTTTGAAACGTGAAAAAAATCCCTTTCATATTCCTAAGGAATATTATAAGTTCAACTAAAATATTTCGAAAGAGTACGTAAAACAACCATAAAAACGATCATTTATACGTGACTTTGCGTGCGAACAGCCATTCACCAATGATAGCGAATTGCTTATTGTTTTGAATACGTGTAATGACTTTGCGCCCCTTTCACACCCGGAATTCCTGAGAGAGCCTAACGGCAAGACGTCCATTATCAATCTACCGTATTCATCGGTGACAGTCGCTTTGTCACCAGATTGTGGCAGACGCCGCGTCGCCATCGGACAATTAGGAAGCCGTCTTCTGTAAGAAATCCCCCTGCTTGCAGACAAAGCCTGTCCAGAGGATAATCACCTAGCCTTTTAGCGGAAGACGCGGAATGGTCTGAAGACGGTCTACAAAAAGGGTTCAAAGGGAGCTCGCTTCAACCACCCACAGAGATGGGCGAGGATATATAGTCGCCACCTTGATGTAAATGGGGGCAGTTGACTTCGTTTTACAGGTGTGAAGAACCCTCGTCGTCGAACGCGTGCCAGAGAAGGAGAGCCTGCCGTGTTCCATTATGATATCCTGAACCCCGCGAAATAGCCTCAGATAGTGCTTATTTTTTTGTAATTATTGTATAAAGCCTATATTTAATCTGGATGCAAATAAAGCATTTTGTAAATATTAAAGGCTGTCAGTCTTGGTTTTAGGCGAAGTCCTTACATACGTAAAAGAACTTAAGTTTTAATTCAGATTTGAAAAAGCTAAGAAACTTTATAAAATGCTAAATTACCTATTAAAGAAAAATATACAGTACTTGCACAGAAAGACCTTTGATTTAAAGCTCCACTTATTTCATCACTATTAGGGGAAACTCTTGTACCTACGGCCATCGTGTACCTAGGGCCGCCATGCTTTATTTAAATTATTATTAATTTACAGCATTTTTACTCATTGGAGCGAGTGACAACACTGTTTCTAATCATAACAGCCATTTTTAATGAAAGCAAGAAGAATCTATAGTTAAATAGAAAAGAAAGTCTTGATTGGATGATCAAAACTAAATTTTTTCACTTCAATTTGAAGTCTTATTTTGTGAAAGCAAGTGCAAACTTATGTTTTAATGTATAGCAGATAAATTTTGTAAGCATTAAAAGAAAAAATGATATAAAAACAAAGTTTGGTTTCTGCAGGTCTTTGGATATGTAAGCCATTTTGGCAAAAACAACAACGTCTTGTACTTAGGGCCATAATCTTGTCTTGTACCTAGGGCCGTGGCCTCTGATAGAAAAGAGGTGGACGAGAACTTGGCAAGTGTAGAATTCTCACTGATACCCCCGAGAAAAATGTAATTCAAGCACAAATATTGAAAAAAGTAATTGTTAAAAAAAAGGTTACGAAATCTGTGTTTGAAACAGAAAATTTATGTGGGATCATTAAGACAATGGAGAAAAAACTTACATTAGAAATTGATGAAATAATAAACATTTCTTCCTTTAAGACTGCCTACAATTAACATTTCTTACTTACGAAGATTTTAGAAACTGTGCAAGAAAGAAATAATGCATACAAATTGTTTTTTTTTAATGTAAACAACAATTTAAATTTTTGGAAATAACTGGCCCTAGGTACAATTGTACCTAGGGCCATTTGTAATTTTTTTAAAATTTTCAATATCATTTACAAAATTTTTTTTTCTACACTTGATGTGATTTTTATTTAAAGAGAATAAAGCACGTAATGTATACAAACTATTTTTATTATTGTAAGTTAGTTATAAGTAAAGATACTGCCATTTGAAAATAGCCGGCCTTAATAAATATTTTAACTTGCATATAGGTACAAGAGTGTCCCCTATATGCAAGTTAGACCTTTATTTTACTCCAAGGGGATTCGGGCTACGTTTGTTGCTAATATAAATGCGATGAAATGCCAGCTACTTATAAATATTAAAGTTCTAACTATGTTTTTGATTTGATCAGAAGTCATTTGAATGGAAAATATTCATGCAAGTCATTATAACTAACTTATGACCGTCATGAATCTCAGTGACGTAGTCCCTATTGGACCGTTCCTTGCATTCATATTCATGAATAAATAATAACTTGTGACATTGTCCTATAAAGCCTATTAGACGAAATCACCCCATAATATCGGTTACCGATAATTTGAGTAGAAGGGAAGAGTATTTCGTTTGAGCAGTGCATAATGGAACATCGAAAAGCTTTGCACTTAAATCACGAAGAGCCGTTAATCTTTCGGGAAACGTCATTCTTTGATATATGTTGCTGCATTACAAAGAAGCGAAATATTCCTTTTGGGTATATATGTATTTTTTTTTGCTAGCTCTGTTCTATCAGTTTTATTGCTCTAGAAAAGAATTTATAGATATTGAAAGGTAATAAAGAGAAAGAAGTATTTTTGTTATCAAATTTAGGTACCATAAAAATTTGAAATATTGTACTTTTATGAGTTATACTTCTTTGTTTAGACGCACATCTATATTCGCGTTTCTAATGGTCACAGATGAAGTAACGCTTTCAGCTGTCATTTTTCCCCCTTTTCGTATGCTAGTTCAGCATTATACTCTAGTATGGAAACATATTACAGCATGGGAGATAAAATTTTCAGAATGAATTTTCCCAAATAAATATTCAGTTTAGGTTATTAAAAGTTATCCAGTCCTAGTTTCATCTATCTAAGAATTTATAGTGGAATTTTATTTTCTTAGCACAAAAAAACAAAGAAAAAAAGAAGAAAGGAACATCAATTTCAACCGTGAATCTATTGCCAAATCTATAAAGTAACATCTGTTCAGAAAAAAAGGAAGTTCTTACAAAACATTCCTTTAATGTTTTGTATTTGACTTAAACCTTAAGTGCTTTTATATAATTAAAACAACGGGAATATCGCAAATATTTGTCTATTAATGATCACATACACACGCGTATAAATGATTTTTTATTAGTTCCTTATAGGAGTATAAACTTTCAGAAACTTTAAGTTGAAAGTTTTAATTTCTTAATGTTGAATCTATTTTACAGAAGTAAATTAAAAAGTAATTATAGCTCGCAGTTCTGTAATATTTTATGATTAAAACGTTTTATTTAAAGATTTGTAGTTAATAAATTTATAAATTCGTATTTCCATTAAATTTATAATGGAACTTATCAAAATATTGTATAATCCTTTATCTCTACAATTCGTCCAGCTCGGGAATTCCTTAATAAATATTTTAACACTTGAACAAAGTATATCTCTAGTCGTCGTTATCTAATCTCCTTATAATGCATGAATAAATATTTTCTTTTGTTAAAATAGCTAACTTTGGAAGAAGAATACTTAAGATTTAAAATGTCCTGTTCATTGATTTTATCTGAGTTTCTGGGTCAAGAAATTCTTCTTAAATCTACTTGTGTATTCATTACGAACCCTATATGTTTTTGTTTTCACGTGTTAACTAAATTTTTCTGCTAATTTGTTAAGATACGTAGGCAAGAAATAAAGATACCCCGCATATTACGACATATGAACATGCGTTTATTTTGTGTAACTACTACCTTGTATAGCAACCTTATAGAACAGCGGTTCTCAAGCTGTGGTATGCGCACCCCTCTGGGTACGGGCTGAACTGTTCGGAGGTAGGCAAAAAAATTTTAGTCATGGTAGAAAAAGCCTGCTTCTTGCAGAGAAACAACAAATGCAACCCACTTACTGATTATAATATTAATTACATTGGCATTTTTAGGCTACTTTTTCAGCTCTTTACAGTATGTAATTTAGTAAAATAATCTAATAATATAAATAATCTATATTGTTGTTGTTTCTCAAGCCCCCTGGAAGGAACGTAGTTCCAGACTACGTCCATATAGACCAGGGGTTCTCAACCTTTCAGGCTCTACGCCCCCCCCTTTGAACACTGATGCGAGGTTACGCCTCCCCACCACCACCACTATATGTGGTCAATACAAGTATAGTACAATCGGAATCTGAAACTGAAGTTGGTTATTAAATGAAAATATAGAATAGATAATTTCATACACAAAATTTATTACTACTCATATCTTAATTTAGAACATATTATTATTAGAACATATGAAATCAAAGAATTAAATACAGATCAAATATATTTGAGGTAATCAAGGATCTAGGTGAGGTTGGCATGTAATACCAGTCACTTTCACAACATTTATGAGGGGGCTGGCACTATTTGTCCTTGACAAGTTTTTGAATATTAGGTTGTAACTGTGACAAAGCACACCTCAGGTCACTTTCAAAATCCAGACGTACGAAAATTATCGTATTTTTACGATTACGACAACTATCGTGTACGACAATTATTGTGTTCCTTTGAAATTCTTCTACGCCCCCCAGGTTGAGAACCTCTGATATAGACTACGGGTTAAAGTGTGCGGCCCCGGTGTGAATACCACCACAAGGGTCGGAGACCGTCTTAGCTAGTTACCATCTCAATTTTGTATTTTAGCTAGTTACCATTATTTTAGCTAGTTACCATCTCAATTTTCTCGCACCCCCAGGGGCGACATCTGGGGGGGGGGCAGTCGTACCCTCTCCTAAATTGTCTGACCTTCATAGAAGGACTTTCTGGTCTACAGATTTAACGTGCCCATATACGGCCTAGATACGGATAATTTAATATATATATATAAATATATATATATATATATATATATATATATATATATATATATATATATATATATATATACTGAGCGTCAAGCTGCCATCCCACAGGTCCAGGGTTCGACCCTGCGACTGGGCAAGGTCGACTCAGCCTTTCATCCCTTGAGTGGGTCGATAAAATGAGGACCAAGCATGCTTGGTAACTAAACTCTGGGGGTCCCACGTCAGGTTGACCACCTGACTGAAACATATTCTGTATGGCACCCCAAGCCCCAAGGTCAAGAAAGCGGAGATGGGTACCGCCGGCCCTGGTCCACATCGGACTGTTGCGTCGTGAGTTTAGTTTAGTTTAGTTTATACTATATACACTATACCAACAATTGTCCGCACACGTGGGAAAATACATTGGAAGAGATTTTCATTAGTCTAGTAAGGGATTGGTTCACCTTTGGACTTGATTGCAGACAGTATCCTTTACGGGAACTCCCTTTTCTTAATCATTCAGCTAATGATAAGGAGCCATGCCGCTTTTAATCGACTATTATACTCAATCAATACCTTTTTAAACCTATATCCCGGTCGCCCACTTAGAGACAATTACGGAATATGCAAAACTAGCTGAAAACCCGCGCTTCTCTGCGGAGTACATTCAAATTAAATACAACGGTCAACGTATGCAATTTATGCCAAAAAATAAATATATATATTTATAATAAATGCGATGATCAATGTATACATTGATGTAAAATATCTATCTATCTATATATTTATATTTATAAAAAAAATCGTAAGGGATATGCATTTTTTTTGGATAATATCCAATCGTCTGCTGCATTAGAAAGAGAAAAAAAATATTTTTTTTGTCTATTTAGTTGTTACGCACGTGACGATAAATTTATTGAAAGTACCAGAAAAAGAAATCACGTGATCAGCATTTAATAAATTAAATTCTAAAAATGAATCTTTAAAAATTCACCAAAAATCAGGAAATGGAGGTAAAAATTCGAAAAAGATTTCTTTTTGAAGGAATTTTTACGATCTTTCTCGTGATATAAATTTTATAACCCTCAATGTATTATTTTAAATGCAAACGTAAAAAAAAGTTTAAAAAACAGCTTAAAAATTTAATTTTAAAAAATCTAAGAAGGATTTTTGAAAAATGTTTCTTAGTGCACCCCTACACTATCAGAAGAATCGCCATGCAAAATTTCAGCCCTTTAGGTCCAGCGGTTTGGTCTGTGCTTTGTATGTCAGTCAGTCAGTCAGTCAGTGAATGAATGAGTCAGTTACGGAACTGTTTTATATATATAGATAAGCGAAATGTGCATGTGTCCGGACAATTATTGGTAAGTACTGTATATAGGTCTATCAGAAAATTGTAGTCGAAGGCCATAAGTGGTCAATCTGCAATAAAAAACTCAGTTAGATATACGAAAACAGATTTATTAAGTCATCACTGAGAGTGAGGTGGTGGATATCTTCTCCCGACAAGGAATGCTCGCGTGTCTCTCGAGGAGAGTAAACATGAAAACGCAATTATGCGAGGTACATCATAGGTCACATTATTGCAACGACGTCGCCGTCATTTGGTTCCTGAACGTCTGGCGCCTCAATAGGCGTAAATTATATTGTTCAATGAAGTTTTCTCGCTTTGCTGTGTTAGTTTAAAATGGACAGTAGAATCGAAAATCCCGCAAGCTGTGAAGTGCGGTCGGTGATAAGACTTTTGAAAGAAAAGAAAATGACTGCGCGGTGCAACCATAAATGGTAAGGTACGAACATAAACAGTGGCGTAGAGAGCATAACTGGCGCCCGGGACACGATACCTTTGTGGCGCCCCCCCCCCCCCGCAAAACATATATTAATATAATATATAGACCTTATATTATATTAATATATGTTTATATATTAATATAATATAAGGTATAATATATGGCGCCCCCCCCTCGAAAACGTATATTAATATAATATATACACCTTATATTGGCGACCCCCCCCCGAAAAACATATAGTAATATAATATATAGACCTTATATTGGCGCCCCCCCCCCGAAAAACATATAGTAATATAATATATAGACCTTATATTGGCACCCCCCCCCGAAAAACATATAGTAATGTAATATATAGACCATATATTGGCGCCCCTCTGCAAGTGGCGCCCGGGGCATGATAGACCCCCTTGCCCCTCCCCCCTGAACATAAATTCTGCATCCTACTGTGAAACTCTTAAGGCTGCTATGTACTAACCCCATTGGCTTCGCTCGCCTCAATGTTAACCTATGGAGAACATTTGTCCACGGATTACCGACTTGGATTCAAAGATTTTTTAAAAAAATTGTACTCCGTCATAGAGAAAGAAATTTTACATTTGTGTACTTTTTCGTTTTTTTAAAAAAATGCAATTAATATTTTAAAATTTAAATTTTTGGGGGAAAAATCAGGTATAGTGTGTTTTAAACGCTCATAAATTCCTTCGGTGGACGAAATTTATAAAATGAATCCTGTAGCGCTTTGCAGAAAAGTTCAGGCTATCTGACAATACCAATTATATTTGATTATCAGCATTTATGTACCTGTAAATAGTTGACAAATATATATTTTAAATAAAAAATTTGGGGGCAGCGCTTAACCCCCCTATAGAGAGAGAGCCATTACAATCCCTCAAAATGTCAATCCTAAGGGGGGTGGAATTCTCGAACTGTCAACTGGACTCCTCCCACCACAAAGAGTCTGCAAGAAGAGGAAAAGGGAAATACGATTTTTTTTCTTAGTACATAGCAGCCTTAAGAGGCTGCGATTCAGATTCGACGGCACGGGTTACAGACTGGTGGAGTTTGTCTCTTGCACGACAGAGCGCGGCCGGAGACCGCCGTCCGTACACGGGCGTTGCTTGAATAGTTTGGTTCGGAAATTTTTGAACAACTACTGCGTAGTCCCGATCTACCTCCTAGCTATTAACATTTGTTTCTTCACCTGAAGAGATTTTTGGCCGGTCGGATAATACAGAGTGATCAAGAAACAAAAGACATTGTGAAGGAGTGACTGAATAGATTGGCGGTGAGCTTCGTCGATGAATATACACAAGCTAGTTTCAAGATACAACAAATGCCTTAATAAATATGGCGATTACTTAGAAAATTAGTGTAATATACGTGTTAACATTTGGTAAAAATAAAAAATCCTTCAGAAACTTCTCTTCCTATTTTTTTAACCCAATCGGCTCTTACTTTGTAGAAGCCCATCGTATATCACTTCCAATTCTTAAATTTCCAAAGTGGACCGTTCCTGTGATCAGAATTGTCATCAGGTCTGCAAATATCTAAGTAACGTGCTCATTATATGTTAAAGCTGTCTATTTTCTCACGGGACATTGTTAACTCAGAACTCGTATGAGAGTAAATATAAAATTTACTAAAAGTTTAAGCGCGTTAGTAAGATTAATAATTTATTGGACAAGCTATGCGTTTAAGTAAGCTGGGGCAAGAGAAATACTTTTTTGGTATAACATATATGTGTGTGTATGTGAAAATATTATTAACAACCTATAATCGCCCATTCTGAACTTTCTCTCTAAACTGGTAACCCCTTTTTCGACTCCTTGGTGAAACGCATTGCCTTCCCATATACTACTTCCTCCGCCAATTCTGGCAACCTCTCTGAGCTAATTCTATTTTCACGCTTTTACGAAGAGACGCTGGACTGACTCGATGTGAATAAGATGTGTTATTTTATTCTTAAATAATATATATATATATATATGGGCGCGGGGTTGGAGTAAAAGATCCACAACATAAACTAACTAGAAACCATCGTAAATAACAAAAACAATTACATTTATTTAGAAAGAATTGAAAGAAAAACGTAGTCCGTCCACGACGGAAGCCAAAGCGGGAGTCTTAATATTCTCCCCAAAACAGAGTAGAGGGGTCGTGATAATGTTCGTGCTAGCGGCGCCCTCTTGCGCCAGACATAATATGCGTTTACAAATAACATTTCATGAAGTTTAAAGTTCATAGTTAAGAGTTCAGTTCTGCTTTCTACATATATATATAAAACAGTTCCGTAACTGACTCATTCATTCACTGATTGACTGACTGACTGACATACAACGCACCAAACCGCTGGACCTAAAGGGCTGAAATTTTACATGGCGATTCTTCTAATAGTGTAGGGGTGCACTAAGAAAGATTTTTCAAAAATTCTTCTTAGATTTTTTTAAATTAAATTTTTAAGCTGTTTTTTAAACTTTTTTTACGTTTGCATTTAAAATAATACATTGAGGGTTATAAAATTTATATCACGAGAAAGATCATGAAAATTCCTTCAAAATGAATCTTTTCCTTTCGAATTTTTACCTCCATTTCCTGATTTTTGGTGAATTTTTAAAGATTAATTTTTAGAATTTAATTTATTAAATGCCGATCACGTGATTTCTTTTTCTGGTACTTTAAATAAATTTATCGTCACGTGAAAAAAAAAAAAAAAAATAGACAAAAAAAATATTTTTTTCTTGCTAATGCGGCAGACGATTGGACTTTATTTTGTCTATAAAAATATCCCTTACGATTTTTTTATAAATATGTTTTTGTTACATCAATTGTATACATTGATCGTCGTATTTATTATAAATATATATATATTTATTTTTTTTTTGGAATTATTTGCATACATTGACCGTTGTATTTAATTTCAATGTACTCCGTAGCGAAGCGCGGGTTTTCAGCTAGTATATATATATATATATATATATATATATATATATATATATATATATATATATATATATATATATATATATATATATATATATTGCATGTGTTTGTGTGTGTGTTTGTACTCCAGTGACATACTTATTTCCAGGGCGTATATACGAGGTATAAAAGTTTGAGAACCGCTGTTGTAGAAGACAAAAACTTATTTTTAAAGTTATGGCTTTCATCTGCATCTTTTATATTACTTTCATCTTTATTTGCAGAGGCAAAATCCGTCGCTTGTTCCTACGAATGCAAGTTTATTGAGACATCAGCTGCCATCAACCATCAAGTGGATGAACTGCTCGTCGGAATTGTGACGCAGATGCGCTTGAAGGCACAGCAGCTGATCGAGAGGAAGGCCTTCGAAGGACAGGGTTTGCAGCACAAACGTTCGCTGAGCAGAATAGAAAGGAGAGCCAGCAGCTTTGTCAGCCGAATTCTCGGAAAAGGAAAGCTGAAATCCCAATCATGCGGAAATCTGCATGTTCTTTAGACTATGAAAAGAGCACGAATGTCGATGCAGTAATATTTGGAAATCATGGATCTACGCTGAGAAAGAGAACAAATATTTAGTTTGATTTCGGGACTCAAATGCATTAACCTTATATGTTAAAAAAAAAAAATCAAGGGTCCATTTTTCTAACGAAAAAGCTAGGATTCTAATCTGAATATAATTTCATGTTCTTTGTTTGCACATATTTCAACTACTGATTTTTGATTAAGTTGCAATCCACTTATGTAGATAAGATTCTTTGAAACATGTTTAAACTCGGTTGCATATCTGTGCAGTGTAAATAATGTTCATAGCACTGACTAGAGTAGTGATTTATAATGTAATACATATAAATGTTCTTTCGAAGATATAGATTTCATTAACGTACCTACTCTATAAAAACAAATGGCACCTGAATCATAAGAATTTTTCTATTTGAGAAGAATAATATTCCAAAATGAAATTTATCTATAGTATATATTTTAACATTAACAATAGCCCCATTAAAAAAGTGTTATGCTTATTGGAAATATTGTCTCCAGTTTAAAAAAAAAATTCGTGCTTTATTCCCATCTTCTTAATTCTTATAAATTAACTTGTATATAGAATATAAAGCACCAAAGAGATAAATCATCAAAAGTCATGAATAAAATTCTTAATGTTAATAAAAAATTCAATATATAACGTTTTTCAATATCTAAAACAATGAAACATAACTATAAAAATATGTATCATCTTTTAATCCAATACAAATTAAACAGTAAAGAAATATTTAGAACACTTAAGCTTATACAAGGTCGCTTAAAATATACTTCAAGAGCTTTAAATATTAACCTTAAATATCAGGTTTTGCAAGTAAGCTTTGGTATATCGCAGATATGAGTGACTGTGATTTGACGACCATTCAAATAAAAAATTTTATCAAACACAATAGCTTCAAAATTTAGATAAATATTTCTAATTATCTAGCATATTTCCCTTCAGCTGATCTCTCCGATTAATTTCAGAGCTCATATATGAGAGAGAAATTGCTTTACTCTTTTTGAACACATTATGATGAACCATATTTTAACGTATTTTAAGCGTAAGATTTTCTATTGAAACTACCTATTACCAGCAATATTTTAAATATTTAGCACAAACTCAGTCTTTTATTCTCCTATATTCTATCTGCATCTGAGCGTGTGTGTAAAACCCTGACATGATATTTAATGAATGCTTGCAACTTTACTTTTTAACGCAATCAGTATTCTTATATCGCAGGACTTTATATATGAAACATATCAAATATTGTCTAAAATAGAAATCTCTAAAATAACAAAATATTCGCCTTGATATTTGCTATGTTGTTTTAAGTAGTTATAGTTAAACTATATCCGAGCAAAGCCCAAACAGTCTTTCAAAATTTTAATGTCATTTACAGTTACCATTAGTATTATTGAGGTATATTATAAATGCTGTAGAAGTCTATTTTACGGATTTCGTTATACTATTATAAACATATTAGAAGTCTAACAATTATTAGTGCACTAGGAATCTGTCTATTATAAATGCATTACAAGTCTATTTTATGGATTTCGTTATATGGAGAAAATAGTTTTGTATGAAAAACTTTAAGAGATGTTTATATTTATAGAGGGGACTTCTTAAAATAAGCAATTTTTTAGCTGAAATATTAGTGCAAGTTTGGCATTTATACGATTCTAACTATTACCTAGATTCATACGACATGAAAACGTCTATTTCCGCATTTTAATACAACTGAATTAAGATTTTTTAGGTAATAATAACTTGGACTTCTCTTTGAATTCTAACGAAAGTATAAATACAGTATGCATTGTTAGATTATTGGTAATCACACTCAATGATATTTGTGTTCAGATCACTATTGTAGAATTTTTTTAAAGTTTTGTAACCTTGCAGTTCAATTACGAAATTTCGGTTTGTTTTACTATTGTCATAATGTCCTTAGTTTCAATAATTGTGTTTCATACCGGAGTTAATGCTAGTTTAGTGGAGGGGGGGGGTTGTTTAATTGCAATAAACTAAAATGTCCTGCTCATAAAATGCTGCATTTCAGCATCAGTTGTCACAAACGTTATTTTAATAATAATCGATTATGATAGGATTAAAATCAAATTATAACGTGTAAAGTTCTATATATTATATCCAATCATATTAATACCAAGAGATAAAGAAGAAAAAGAATGGTGCTTGATTATAAAAAAATATATTAATAGCAAAGTGATACGTCGGGATGGAAAAATTCCTCTTTCATATTAGCTTTATAATTGTAAATCAATCTGTAGTAGTTAAGATTTCCCCCAATCCTAATCAATAAGTACTATGATGTATTCTTTAAGTATATTGTTGACAAAATGACAGTTAGTCAGGAGATACTGTTCTTTCCCTCAATAGTTTGGTATCACATTTGCACCAAAACATAGTTTTTCAAAGGCTTAGACTTCCAGTATAGTCTCGTTTCTACAGCTTTCCAGCCAATGCTTATCCATGATATCGATTATCACTCATGGCAACTCAGTCATACACAATAGTGTATGACTGATCTATGCTTCTCTGTTTCATACCAACAAACGGACAATTTTTATGCTTGTGTTTTGTCACAGATGGTATAAAACCCATAGCATTGAGTGTACGGATGATTCATCCTCTATATTCATTTTTACAGACAATTTTCTAAATAGTTGAATGTTGTCAGATCACGTATGTTTTTCTTTCTCTTGATCTATGTATTGACATTTCAGTTTTTTTTATCTCTCTTATTACTCACCTTACCAAAATATCGAACAGATGCTTCTCTACTGTCTTGTAGTTAACACAGAATCTGTTGAATAGTACCACACTTCATTTTGACTATTGTCTTTTGAAAGAAATCAATTCAGTGAGTATTTGTCTTTTTAAGATTTGAAACTCTTTGCTCTTCTTTTCATGCGCATGTAGTCTCAGTGGCGTAGCGAGCATAACTGGCGCCCGGGGCACGATACCTTTGTGGCGCGCCCCCCCCCCTGAAAAACATATAGTAATATAATATATAGATCCTATATTGGCGCCCTCGATAAACATATAATAACATAATATATAGACCTTATATTGGCACTCCTCCCCCCGAAAAGCATATAGTAACATAATATATAGACCTTATGTTGGTGCCCTCCCCTAAAAACATATAGTAATATAATATATAGACCTTATATTGGCGCCCCCCCACAAAATAATATAGTAATATAATATATATACCTTATATTGGCGCCCTCCCCGAAAAACATATAGTAATATAATATATAGATCTTACATTGGCGCCCCTCTGCGAGTGGCGCCCGGGGCATGATAGACCCCCTTGCCCCCCCCCCTTTGCTACGCCACTGTGTAGTCTTAATAGTAGCATGGGATGATTAACCATGCCCGTCAACAAAGTGTATTGGATTAATGCAAACGTACTTTTGCTCGGGATTTTGTTTACTACTTGATTTCCAGCTTGTAATGGTAATATAGCACATACTGTAAAGTCTGATTCGTAGGATTGTTGCAATGGGATCAATACAGTGATCGATGGCTGGTCTGAAAACTAACAGTATACGCTTAAGGCTGCTATGTACTAACCCCATTGGATTCGCTCACCTCAATGTTAACCTATGGAGAAAATGTGTCCACGGATTGCCGACTTGGATTCAAAGATTTTTTTTAAAAAATTGTACTCCGTCATAGAGAAAGAAATTTTACATTTGTGTACATTTTTCGTTTTTTTATTAATGCAATTAATATTTTAAAATTTAAATTATTCGGGAAAAAATCTGGTATAGTGTGCTTTAAACGCTCATAAATTCCTTCGGTGGACGAAATTTATAAAATGAATCCTGTAGCGCTTTGCAGAAAAGTTCGGGCTATCTGACAATACCAATTTTATTTGATTATCAGCATTTATGTACCAGTAAATAGCTGACAAAAATATATTTTAAATAAAAAATTTGGGGGCAGCGCTTAACTCCCCTATAGAGAGGGAGCCATTACAATCCCTCAAAGTGTCAATCCTAAGGGGGGTGGAATTCTCGAACTGTCAACTGGACTCCTCCCACCACAAGAGTCTGCAAGAAGAGGAAAAGGGAAATACGATTTTTTTTCTTAGTACATAGCAGCCTTAATAAAGGGAATATACAAATGAAACATATCAGTTAATGCCTTTTAAATGTAAAGGTAAAAATAATTAACCAATTTCTTCAGAAGTAATAATATATATTCGTTAGAATGTATTACATCTTTATAAAAGTTATAGTTTGTAAAATATTTGTATTAAAGTTTAATAGGTGCATTTAACACATGATAGAGGTCATAAAATATTTTTCTAAATAAATGACCAAAATGAGTGGTCTTACAAACAGAATTCGTGTAAATTTAAAATTAGCATGATAATATGACAAAAATATTATTTTCTATTTAGCTAAAGTATAAATAAGTTTAATAATTTTAAAGAATTAAACATATATAAAATAGAGTTTTCATAACTTCAAACGCCAGGAAGAAATACGCTTAATTTTAAAGCAGCTTTTTAATAATAATAAGTGCTATGATACTTACCTGTATAACAGTGACGTAACTTAAACGTAACATTAAGTCCCAGTGAGTCTGTTCGTTTGTAATAAGGCCTCATGTCGTTACAGTCATATTGCAGCCAGTTGCAGTTACGTAGTGATGTCCGTTTTAGGTTCCTTTCTTTCAAGTTTAATTATGTTGACACTATGTCGTCACACTGAGACAACTCTATATAAGAAGCACATTTTAGTAATTTGATTAGAAAAAAATGGTGTTTTGGAAACGTCTCACCATGTTGCAAATAATCGCAGAGTTTTGTCCACAAGGTGACTTAAATATAAGCTGGTAATTTTTATACAAGTGTGACGTGATGTTCGCGTCGTGTTGCAAATTCCCAGCAACGTTTCTGCCAATATGCTTGCTTTATGAGTGACTAAATTTACGTTATCTAAACTTTATAAAAAATATTTTGTTGTTGTTGCTCTCTTGACTTGTTTCTTAAAGTATTTTACTCTTTAAAAACGCAAAGAGAGACAAATCTGAAAATCTGAAGCAAGTTTTCATTCAGCTGGAAAAAGGATTTTACTTTACTCTCAAACATTTAAGTTGCTATGAGCATCGATTTGTAGGACAAAGATAAATAAATTAATAAATAAAAATGCATTCTTAGAAAATAATTTTATTTGTCATTGAGAACTTTAAAGTCGTCTATGAGTATTTCTATAAAACGTTAGCGAAACTGATGAGTTTCCCTGTTAAGGCAAGAAATTGTACATTTCACTTTTAATAAATAAAGATCCCAACCACATTTCTGCAAAAGTCTTAATCAAAGACAAAAGTGCGTAGTAAAATTTTTTTTTTTTTAATATTGAATGAAAAACATTTTAATCTTTCTAGGTAAAGGATTCAAAGGAGCATACTGTGAAGAAATACACCTTATATTTCTCTTCCCTTCAGTTAGAAACACCTTTGTATATTTCAAAAAATATGTCATCCTTTTCAAACAAAAAAATAAATATTTTAGTTTCGATACAACTTATTGTGACATATTTGGGCATCTTATAATTCCTAGATATTGAAACTAGAAAGCATGTATTACACCAAGTGTTAACTTTTTACTATTGCATCGGAATTTGGAAGTGACCTGAAGACTTTGTCCATAAACTGGGCAACCTTAGCCAATTCTCTTCTTTCTGAACTGCCTATATTCAGATCGGAGATGTGACGTCTCCAATTCACTGAATAAATAGAATCACAGATGGTTACACAAATGAAAATAAATAAGAATAGCTGCTCGTATGATAAGAATAAAATAATTTTCAATGTAATGACTTGCTCACTACAGATCTTGTATTTTTGTCCTATAATAATTCTACGAGTATTTTAGAGATATTAAAACTTGTGCATTACAAAAATTTAGGGCTACATTCTAGAAAACAATTACGATTTGTTGCTGCATGCATTTTAATCAATTAAAAATGTATCATTTTGCAATATTGTCTAAAATAACTTAGAATCAACTTAAATTTATTTAAAACGATTTTCTATACTAATAAAGAGACAAGTGGATGTTGAGAGATCACGTGACCGTAACTCATCCGGGCGGGCACCGATCCTCGAAAAAAAAATGGCCGACAAATATACAGGAAACGGTGTAATTTTTTTTCTCATGAAAGTACATAAATGTTACATATTTGGAAAGAGCTTCGAAAACTGATAATTTTTTCTGCGTACACTTATTCTGTTAATTCAATAGTTTTAGAGATATTTTCATTCTAAAATCACTCACTGCTGAGAAACCAAATCATCTGGTGCAGTTGTGCTGCCATCTGTCGGCAGCGACGGGAATGAAAATTGAAAGGAATTTATTCACTTGAAATTAATACATTTGTAGGCTTTTTTTTTTCTTTTGTGGGGCCCGAAGTACATAAATATGTTACACAGATGGCTTGAGCGTAGCTAGGCGAAGCCCGGCTAGTTAGTAATAATCGTCTTTTTTTCCTGTTGTGAACAATATTTATCTGTAAAGGCTTATATAGGAATAATATAACTCAGTGATTTCTACTAGTCTTGGGACCAATACTCTCACTGGACTTATAAAAGCTGAAAATTTTACTGATGTGCAAATTCATTGTCTCAAAAATATTGACCTAACTGATGACTTTTTTTTTCATCTGTTCACTCTATACGATTGATATAGCATAATTTTGTTTCCTGCTGTCTTTTTTTCTATAACACTGGATACAAAATTTTAAAACCTCACGCTCACTTTAGTAAAAGAAATTTTTGGGCGAGCCTCTTTTTTTTTTATATTTTAAGCCAGTAATTGCTGAGAGAAATAGCAATAAAGTACATTTCAAGGAAACGCAATTATTTTTATCACATAATTATTTCATTGTTGTAATCGCACAATTTCATTGAAAAGTGGAGCATGAAATACAAATGTTTCAATGTCCATGTCATGATTCTTCATTTCAGCAATCTGTTTGGTTAATGATTATCTTTCTTTGTGAACTATCGGGTAGCTTCCTGGTTTTGGAATACTGGTCTGCAAAGCCATGTTCCGCACTCAATCGACTCCATAAGTTTTTTTTTCCATACATCACCACAAGGAGGAAATTAACGAACAAAGGAAAGTTGAACAAAACTGAATTACAGTCGGACCTCTATTTAACGAACCTCTATTTTGCGAATTTCTCTATTTTGCGAACTTTTCCTTGGAACCAAGAACATTTTGCGAATTTCTTCGTAAAATAACCTCCAAATAGCGAAGTGCGTTCTCTATTTAACTAACTTTTTCTTGTGATCCAATATTTTTTTTTCTCCATATTTCTCAAAATATTTCTGAACATTTCAAACTTGTTCTTTCTTTTAACACATTTAACACATTAACTTTCTTTTAACACATTCCGACGCGGGTTGCAGTTTGAAGAAAATACACCTAAAGGGGTTTTTGGTGACATTGCAAACATGAGAGATGTATTATGAGAGAAATCACTTTTTTCAAACAAAAAACTCAGACAAAATTAACAGACTTTATCAGTAATTAAACTTAAGGACGCATGTGGTAATGTATGCTTAAAATTACTTCTTATAATAAATGCGATAATGTCATTAAAATTCATTAAATTTTAATATAATTTTTTAAATTGAAAATACAGTGTATTCCGGGAAAATGTTTTATTTTATTCTTGTATTCCTTGCAGATTTCTGTTTGATGGGTAAGATATATAGTACAAATAAACATTAATTTACAAAATAAAGGTGGGATCAATTACTTTTATTAATAATATTTAGTATTTATGAATTTAAAATCTGTTTTGTGTAGTTTAAAGTATTTTAAAAGGTGAATCTCTATTTGACGAATTTTCCATATAACGAACTTTTTTTCGGGATTTAGCGACTTCGTTAAATGGAGGTCCGTCTGTAAATACAGCAGAGCCCTTTCCGATATTGTAGCTAAATATTTCTCAGTTATAACGAAAAGCCAGAGAGATTTTTGGATTGAAACTAACTCTCTTGGAACATTTCGCAATAGCTCTTTAAACACGTCTGTTTAGTAACTCTCACAGCTTCACTACTCTAGAGAAAAGAAAACAGGAAATAAAACCTTTAAGCAAAGGAATAGATTTCATTGACGATGAAACCTAATCAGATATATTACTGGAAATATCGAGTAATGTTCCTTAAGAATTTGTTTTTCAAACAAACATATCCCTCTCAGAATCAGACAAATTTTTATATAAATATTTTTTTTAAACAAAAGGGTCCATAATCCATAGAAAGTGGTTTGGAAATTTAGCTCATAAAAAATCTCACAATCTACGGACATGCTTGTGATTTCCAAGGGCTTGTGCTCTACAATAATTAATTATTTAAATATGATGCAGTGCGTAGTAAATCCTATATATAACTTTCTAAAGAATGATATAAAATCAAAAGTTTCAAGTGATAAGTGAATATATTCCCATAAAAAAGAAATAATCCATTAAAAACGTCCTATAAAGTATAGTTTTCCAACTGGTTGCGCTTTCATCTGTATTTACCGATTATTTTCGCTTTAAAAAATCTATATTTATATTTTTCTCTTTTTTTCGAGCTACCATAACTCTATTCTGGAGTTTCGTGGTACGAAAGAATAATACAAATACAAAATTTAAAGTCAACGCAATAATACAACAAAAATGACGTATGCATGACGCGTGTAAGATCTGAATGAAAACTAGCCTCGTGTTATTTTATAAAAAATGACTTCTACTTTCTGCAGAGTTCATAGAGGATAATGCTAATTATAAAACATCAGTATTTTTAACTACCACCTGTAAATACATTTAGACCTTCTCCCTCAAGACATAATGTACTTCTAGGATATCGCAGAACAGATATTGTCCAAAGCACCTAATGGTATTGTTTCGTGATATCTACTCTCATTCCAAGTTGTGTTTTGCACCTATGTAACAGTGGCGTAGCGAGCATAACTGGCGCCCGGGGCACGATACCTTTGTGGCGCCCCCTCCCTTAAAAACATATAGTAATATAATATATAGACCCTATATTGGCGCCCTCGATAAACATATAATAACATAATATATTTTTTCCCCAATGCGGAGGCACTTGTCGTCAAACATTCGCCTATACTACGCCGCAATTTTACTGCCAAGATAACATAATATATAGACCTTATATTGGCACTCCCCCCCCCCCCGAAAAGCATATAGTAACATAATATATAGACCTTATGTTGATGCCCTCCCCTAAAAACATATAGTAATATAATATATAGACCTTATATTGGCGCCCCCCACAAAATAATATAGTAATATAATATATAGACCTTATATTGGGGCCCTCCCCGAAAAACATATAGTTATATAATATATAGACCTTATATTGGCATCTACCTCGAAAATATATAGTAATATAATATATGGATCTTACATTGGCGCCCCTCTGCGAGTGGCGCCCGGGGCATGATAGACACCCTTGCCCCCCTTTGCTACACCACTGCTATGTAATAGAAGCATAAAAAACTGATGGCAATTTTTTTAAGACTAAATTAATGATAATTTATTTTATCTTGACGCCTCCAAGAGTTTTTCATGTTAAAGCATAGGATCATTTCAGTAAAATGCATCCTATAACTTGGAAAGGTTTTAGAAATAACATGCTTTGTGATAAAGAGATATTATATCAAACAAAAAAAAAACAATGGAATAGGCTGAAATATATGCATTACGAGATGGTTATTTGCATTTAAGAATATTTTTTGCTGTAAAATATAAAATTTATTGTCATTTTAAACTGTTTCAACACATTTATTCATCTAGAAGTTATACTATTGTAAAAACCACTCTGCTGAACTCCTGTAAACATGCTTATTATCCACATAAAATGAATACAATAAACTATTCTTTCTTTTGCAACAACTTGTGCCATTTATTCTTTGCTTACCATAGATTCTTAATCTGTTATAAATGCCATGTATGGAACTAATGATCCGAGATGAATAACTCAACTCACCGTCTGTCAGCACATCTGTTATATGTCTAGAAAATTAAAGAGACAATGTGACAGTAAAATTTTCAAAGAGAACGAATCTTCATGCTAAAAAAAAGGGTGGAAAAAAGTACCTCTAAAGTAATGGATCTCAACCTGTGTGTGAGGGGGGGGGGGTACAAATGATTAGTAAAAACTATGTGTATTATGTATTTTAATAGTATTGCTAACGTTGCTCCTTCGATGCCCGTCTTTGACAAAACCACCGACTTGTACACTAATGGAGTCTGGTGCTGTCGTACCTGCAATGTCCTCCAAGCTCCCAAAATACCTCTGGAGGTGCAGGGTCAAGTGTTCCGGTCTCGTCACTTGAATTGGCTCAAAATTACGAGACCGATGTTCTTCGAAGTCAAGTCAGACTTCAGCCCCAGTGGTACCTCCCCTTAAGTGATGTTGCTTACTACACTTCGCCATGGACTCCCCTTGGTGTAGGCTTTCCTACACCAAGCGTATTGGAAACAACAACCAGTACTGCTTACGGTGTTTTTGTTTTGTTTTTTTTGTTTTGTTTTTTTGTTTTTGGGTTTTGTGGGTAGGGTTTAAATATCATCCAAATGGATAGGGGGGGGGGGGGGAGGCTAGACAAAAGAAGGTTGAGAACCACTGCTCTAAAGTAAATGAATCAATCTGAGATTTGAGAGTACGAAACATCTTTCTACGAAACATCTCTCTTTAAGGTGACAATGGACCAAGAAAACCTTTTTTTTTTATTTATCAACCAATTGCTATGAAATTTTGTATACTTATACAGTGTTGTTTAGAGATGAAAATGCTAAATTTAAAAAAAAAATCAGAATGTAATTAATTAAGATATTAATTAAAATCAGTTTGTTAATGACTCTATTTAAAAATGCTCCATGCGCATCCATTTTTGCCCCAGATATCTAATTTTATTTCTTAAGCTAGATTTATATAGTTATAATAAAAGTTAGTAGCAATATTTGATTTACAGTCATATTTATAAAAACTAGAAAAAAATCGACAAAAATCGGTCATTTTATGCAAAATTTTATAAAAAAAAATGTTTTTTTATTCAAAAAATTTTAAGATGTTTTAAAATAGTATAATGAATTTATTACTCAGTTTTATTCTACCATATATAAATAGTCTTTTTTTGAAATTTTATGAAAATTCAAGAAATATTATGACGCATGGAACAATTTGAACTTACCGAAACGACATGAAAACTTGTTTTGAGAAAATATCATTTAAAGTTTTCATTTAACGTAACATTTCCATTGCTTACGTTTGAAAAAAAATACTTATAACTCGGTTAATAATGATCGGATCAACATACTTTTTTTTTTAATTTAAAGCTGATGAGTTGCAGAATCATTTTTTGTAAGAAAAAAAATCGTTTTTGGGGACATATTTTTGTCAATCTGAAGGTCCATTGTCGCCTTAGTATAAAAGGGAATGGCTAAAACAAGTCAAACTGTATGTGGTGAATATTTATTCGCAACAGGATGACACTCCTTTCCAGGTGTGTTCAAAAGCAGTGATACTCTACCAATTAATTATTCAAAAGAAAACTTGCTGAGAAACGGAACGGCAAATTGCAGGATGTGCCCCAGACTTGAAAGTAAGAGTTCACCTCCGTTTTACTATTTGTCGTACTCAACCGGGATCTGAAGCTGCAATTGCAATAAATTGTAGCCTTCACTTGCAGAAAATTGGTAGAGAAACTTGAAAGGAGTACTGCACCAAGAAGTGTGCAGTGTCACTAACTCGGGTGTTTCAGGAACATGAATAAAAATTATTTACCTGAAGAAAAGTTTGGGTGACTTTCCACGTATGTTATAGATGCCACAATTAAGTCGGCGAGAGTTTGTCTGCAGGTTTTATATTCTTCTCATTAGAAAAAGTTGCTTAGAACTTACTGGCAGTGTTTTATTCTTTTATATTCTAGAAATAAATATCTGCTATTAATTAAGAGTTTGGAGCTGTTTTGTGTTCTGATATATTTCGAGGAAGATATCTTTAATAACATCCATCGTTCATTTACTTTCGTGTTTTATCACAACTTATGAAGTTTTCTATATTCTCAACAAACGGTGTTTATAGTTATATTTCTTGCTTCATTTGTACATTAGTAAGTAAGTTGGAACACACGGGTTACTCATTACATTTGCATTAATAGGGAATAATTCTAATATGTTTCAGCATTAGAAATAGTAAACAAAAAAAATGACATCATCAAGCGTTCTCTATAAAAAAGAAGACAACAATGTTTACAAACATTTCTCGACACTATTGACATGTATATCAAATCCTACAAATATTCTTTCGGAACACCTTTGTGAAAGGTCCAGGAAACATGTGCTAAGTTATAGATCACAATCCGTAATAATTCCACATATAAATGCATCTCTATTAGTTTATGCTATCCCTCCTTACACGGTTTATTTACATTTAATTAATACTTGTAATCACCTGAAACTGCAATGACATTTTGCTAAATCTATTCACTAAACAAACGAAGGACATCTGAGACATATTTGATTAATTCAGTGTTGTTATGTGACATTCTACAAAACGTTCTGTTACATTCATCATTTCTTTAAAAGTTTCATTTCTTGCAGCATATTTGATTAGTGATATTTAATGGCACCAATTTTTCTCTTCATTATATTTAATTTTAAGTTAAGTTAATTTACTTATTTGCCAGCTTTCAAAATTTAGTGAAACAATTTAAATTTATCTGTGAAATTAAATGCTTAAGATCCCTAAGCTGAAATGTGTAAGTATGTAATGTAATAGAGTAATCTGTCACCGCTTAGCTACCTTACTATATGATATTTTGAAGTGAAGGTAGGGAAAAGGTAAGGGGTTTGGATGTAAAGGATAGTTTAGCTTATAAAGGCAATTAATATGCAAGATGCAGTTTTTTTCCCTGTAAGGCAATAGGGATTTATGACTAATTATCCGCAATAAAAGCGTGGTTTACTTATCAGAAGTAAATTTAGAATCATTATCTTTTAGAAGGCTACGTTTACGTTTAAAAGGCTTGAAACTTACCTCTGATTTTTATAATAGAAATTCACCAGTATTATTACTGATTCAGGGTACATTATGTTGGGAATCATAAATTTATGTTCTCTATGTAATCTAACAATTTCCTAGCAACCACCAGATGGCACTGGGAATAGGCTCTGTGTGGCTGTGTCTGTTTTGTTCACACGCACTTCCTTAATCATGTCCGTAGCAATAATTGTATAAGTTTTGTGTTATTACATTACATACTTACACATTTTAGCTTAGGGATCTTAAGCATTTAATTTCACAGATAAATTTAAATTGTTTCACTAAATTTTGAAAGCTGGCAAATAAGTAAATTAACTTAACTTAAAATTAAATATAATGAAGAGAAAAATTGGTGCCATTGAATATCACTAATCAAATATGCTGAAAGAAATGATGAATGTAACAGAACGTTTTGTAGAATGTCACATAACAACACTGTATTAAGAAAATATGTCTCAGATGTCCTTTGTTTAGTGAATAGATTTAGCAAAATGTCATTGCAGTTTCAGGTGATTACAAGTATTAATTAAATGTAAATAAACCGTGTAAGGAAGGATAGCATACACTAATAGAGATGCATTTATATGTGGAATTATTACGGATTGTGATCTATAACTTAGCACGTTTCCTGGACCTTTTAAAAAGGTGTTCCGAAAAAAATATTTGTAGGATTAGATATATGTCAATAGTATCGAGAAATGTTTGTAAACATTGTTGTCTTCATTTTTATAGAGAACGCTTGATGATGTCATTTTTTTGTTTACTATTTCTAATGCTGAAACATATTAGAATTATTCCCTATTAATGCAAATGTAATGAGTAACCCGTGTGTTCCAACTTACTTACTAATGTACAAATGAAGCAAGAAATGTAACTATAAACACCGTATGTTGAGAATCTAAGCTTGAAATCGAAACAAAAGCTTTGTATCAATTGAAAATGTCTTATTTGAAGGAAAATAATTCTCAAATTACTAAATTAAATGATACCAATTATTCCATATGGAAATTTCGAATGGAAATGATCCGCATCAAGCAAGATTTATATGATGTAATCGAAACCGAAATTTCAGATAAAGCGGACGCGAAACTTTTAAAACGTGACAGACAAGCTCGTGCATTAATTAATCTCTGTATAGAAGATTCACAAATAATTCATATCAAATATGAAACAACTGCAAAAGAGACGTGGGATAAGCTTAAAGCTAGACACGAAAGAACAAATTTATCGAGCAAACTTTTCTTACTTCGAAAATTATACGCAACAAAAATGGCAGAAGACGGTAAATATGAATGAGCATATCGCTAAAATTCTTGAGTTAATTGATAAACTTAAAGCCGTGGGAGAAGAAATAAAAGACGGTTACATTGCCGCATTGCTTCTTGTTTCTGTACCTAAATCATATGATCACTTGATAACTGCTCTGGAAGCGAGATCAGAAACAGAACTAACGCCAGAATTAATTAAGAATAATTTAACTGACGAGTACAATCGTCGTATTGAAATGAATGCTGAGCGAGAGGTTACACAAGCTTTCAAAACAAATGTCTATAAACGCAATGAAAACAAAAATGACAAATTCTGTACATAACTGCAAGAAATCCGGTCATTCTCGAGACTTTTGTTATCACTTAAATAAGAACGGTCAAAACCGAAGTAAATTTTACCCTCAAGCGAATAGTAATGATCGGAAGCAGAACAGCAACAAAGCTAGCGGCGCGAAAATGGATGAAAAGAATCCAAAGTTTAATGATAAAACCGCAACATGCATGCATGTTAAAAATCAGAATTCTAGTAGACGTCAACACGACGGCGAACACATAAACAAATGCGATGAGTATTCCAGCATGTTACGCGGAAACGACTCAACGAGCTCTGAGTCATGTGTTTCAGTTGGTTCGATTCTGAATACTGACGATATGGGCAGCGATCAGTGTGCTTCAGTTTGTAAATCAAACAGACAGCTCTTGCACATACAACTATAATGAATGTTTTTATATAGACAGCGGAGCCAGTCAGCATTTAATCACCTGTGAAAATCATCGTGGCAGATGGGAAATGTTTATTTTCGCAAGGAATCGGTACCGTTCATTTTCAGACAAAATTATCCCACGGAACCAGTCATGATATTAATTTAATAAATGCATATTTCTTACCTCAATTGGAATGTAATTTAATGTCAGTAAAAAGAATTACTGAAAGGGGTTTGTCAGTCATTTTCGAAGAAAACAAATGCTTTGTTGTGAAAAATAACATGGTGTATTTAGAAACGATCTCGAATGACAATAGTCTCTACAAAGTAATATTAAACGAAAACATTTATCTAAACAAAATTCCAACGTTCGCTTTGAACTGTAGGAACGATAACTGATAAATTTATGGCATAAACGCCTTGGGCATCGAAGCACAGATGCAATCAAGCAACTTGTGAGAAGCTTGATTGCATCTGATAGTATACAAAAAAAAATGACATCAATGACTCTAGACATTAATAAGCATTTGAAGCTTGATTGCATCTGATCAGGTAAGTGAACTTTTCACTACCACCTTTGTACGGAAGTTCATATTTGGAAGAAATAAAAATCACAACATATTAGATGTTCATTTTACTGTGCTATTGGTCAAGAGATGTTATGTGAAAAAACATGACTATTTGTTCAAAGTAGAACTTGATACTATGATTTTAATGAAAAGGAAGAAATGCTACTGGAGTAAGTCGAACGACGGCTGACTGGCATTGGCCATAGGTACCAGAGTCTGCGGCTTTGAGTCCCTAGTTTAGTATTAGTGTTTAGAGTCAATTAGAATCGACTCTAAACAGTATGTCCCGGTCTGTTTAACCCTCATATTGGAAAAAATGGGCCTAGCCAACAACAAAGCTTCAAGTACGAATCGGGGTTTCTTGTAACTTACATGGAATACACACCTTATTGAAAATCTCAATAAAAATTTTAAATGGCAAGTACTATCGCACTAGTTTCTATAGTTCTTTGTTAGGTCAGGGAGCATTCGGTGGGATTGTCTATGAGGACAATTCGCTGATGCAATTTTCTTTGTATGCCGTTTGTGATCTCCGCGCCGTACACTCAGTTTCCTCTAATGCTCCTTGGCTTGTTGAAGAACTAAATTAAATACAGTCGGACCTCTATTTAACGAACCTCTATTTTGCGAATTTCTCTATTTTGCGAACTTTTCCTTGGAACCAAGAACATTTTGCAAATTTCTTCGTAAAATAACCTCCAAATAGCGAAGTGCATTCTCTATTTAACGAACTTTTTCTTGTGATCCAATATTTTTTTTTCTCCATATTTCTCAAAATATTTCTGAACATTTCAAACTTATTCTTTCTTTTAACACATTTAATACATCTATATATTTAAGTTGCTAAGCCGACTTTTTGGGCAGTCAGTGAGAGAAAACTACTTCATCAATTTACTTCATTTTGGTCTTAAACGAAAGATTGTAATCTGTAGATTTGTCAAATTTGGTTTTTGTAACCGCAATTTCTATTAATTAGCAATAATTTAGAATTAAAAATTTATTTTTGCGCATGCTCAGTGGCATGTTTAAATATGGCTTTCGAAACTCACCGCGTCTGCGCATGCTCAGTAACATGTTTAAACACATTTATTTCGAAGAGTCTTTCTAGATCTCTGTCTGCCATTTTCATTTTTATGATGATTATGTTTGGGAAATATAAGATTAAACCTCATGGAAATTGTTTATTTCGTGCTGTTTAATTAGCGATAATTTACAATTCAAAAATTGCTTTCCGCACATGCTCAGTGACATTTTTAATTCTGGCTTTAGATTCTCACCAAACACGATGCCGCTTAAACACATTAATTTCTTTCTGCGAATTGTTATGATTTTCAACATTTGGCAATGATGTGTATAGTATAATTTGTGTATTAGTACATTTATTTACTATGTAGCCGTCATGTTTTGACGGGTATCAACTAGTTAATTTCTTATAACACGTTCCGACGCGGATTGCAGTTTGAAGAAAATACGCCTGAAGGGGTTTTTGGTGCATTGCAAAGATGAGACGTATTACGAGAGAAAACACTTTTTCAAATAAAAAACTCAGACAAAATTAAAAGACTTTATCAGTAATTAAATTTAAGGACGCATGGGGTAATCTATGCTTAAAATTACTTCTTATAATAAATGCGATAATGTCATTAAAATTCATTAATTTTAATATAATTTTATTTAATTGAAAATACAGTGTATTCCCGGAAAATGTTTTGTTTTATTCTTGTTTTCCTTGCAGATTTCTGTTTGATGGGTAAGATATATAAAACAAATAAACATTAATTTACAAAATAAAGGTGGTATCCATTACTTTTATTAATAATATTTAGTTTTTATGAATTTAAAATCTGTTTTGTGTAGTTTAAAGTATTTTAAAAAGGTGAATCTCTATTTAACGAATTTTCCATATAACGAACTTTTTTTCGGGATTTAGCGACTTCGTTAAATAGAGGTCCGACTGTAGTTCGAAATCAGTCGCCATTCTCAACTTTTGTTGTGGCATATAAAAAACTGTGGGCACACATTTTCTTGCATTTAAAAACATTTTTCTGCCGTTTTTATCACTATGTTCAAAGTTAGGTATAGTCTAAAGACAGTGGAGAAAATTGAATGAATTAAATATTTTGTTATTTTTTTACGGCCAACTTTGAAGCAAAAGTATGTAGTCATTTTTATGTAAACTGCAAAGCTTAAAATGGAATATTCGTGGTACAGGTTTGAAGCGAGCTAATGTTTAAGAAACTGAGGATTTCAAACCTTTGAAACCTTTTTCGAGACTCTAAATGATCTCACACAAGAACGCATTACAGTGATTGACACTAATGTTCGCAGTGACAAGAGGAGTAAAGTTTGTCTCTTAAAATGCCTGGCATAAAGTAGCCTGTCTTTCGAATTTAGTAGAAACGAGAAATATTCTGAGAATCACTGGGGGATGAAAAAAAATTTAAACCCTCCCTTTATAGCTTGATGTATCACTAATAGAAAGATAAATAGAAAATTAATCTATATATATAAAACAGTTCCGTAACTGACTCACTGACTGACATACAACGCAGAGACCAAACCGCTGGACCTAAAGGGCTGAAATTTTGCACGGCGATTCTTCTTATAGTATAGGGGTGCACTAAGAAAGATTTTTGAAAAATTCTTCTTAGATTTTTTTAAATTAAATTTTTAAGCTGTTTTAGTAACTTTTTTAAGTTTGCATTTAAAATAATAATTTGAGGGTTATAAAATTTATATCGCGAGAAAGATCATAAAAATTCCTTTAAAATGAAATATTTTTAGAACCTTTACCTCAATTTTCTGATTTTTGGGGAATTTTTAAAGATTCATTTTTAGAATTTAATTTATTAAATGCCGATCACGTGATTTCTTTTTCTGGTACTTTAAATAAATTTATCGTCACGTGCATAACAACTAAATAGACAAAAAAATATTTTTTTTTTCTTGATAATGCGGCAGACGATTGGACATTATTTTGTCTATAAAAATATCCATTACGATTTTTTTATAAATATATATTTTTTTCCTACATCAATTGCATATATTGATCGTAGTATTTATTATAAATATATATATATATTTTTTTGCCATTAATTGCATATATTGACCGTTGTATTTAATTTGAATGTACTCCGTAGCGATGTGCGGGTTTTCAGCTAGTTTTATTATATGCTATAAAGAAAGTATTTTCTCAAATCCTATATTTAGAAGAGCATTCTTTAAATTTAGAGGATACTTCAAACACCAAAACATATTCCATTTTTTAATGCGGCAATTTTAATTAAAATTTGTTAATGGCAAAGTCAAGCAATTATCATCTCATTTTCATTTCAATTACTAACTCATTAGTACTATTTCCTTCACTATGATAGAAGAAACCTTCTAATTTAAAATTAAAGTAGTTACCTTATTTCAAAATCAATTTAAAAATCCTTCAGGTATTTGTAAATTGCTTACATTCAATACCCATTCTTTCTCTAGTGGAATTTTTTTAATATATGCCTTCGAAAATATACATTCGTTTCCGCTATTCTTATTCTGTCAAGCAGTCAAAATAATTTTAATAACTTTCACGTTCTTTAGCGGATGTTCCCATCTTATCCAATATATTACACTTATCTAATTATTCCAATTTAAGTTTACCACATAAAACAGACTCCAAATTAAAACAATGAACAAAGGAATTTTATTTTTATCAGCTCTCATTAGTATTATCGACCTCAAAATCGTTTACCTGCGAAATACTTTCCTTCTGAAAAGGTTGAATGAGCCTGCCTTGATAAAAGCTCACACAACTCAAACATTTTCGAGATGCTAAACACTTCTATCCTGTTTAACTAAATCTGATACTTCTAATTGATTCGGGTTCTTAGAATCCATTTTATCTTTTGGGTTTTCTTCTCTAATCTACTTTTAGTCCTCAAAGATCGATACCTCAAGCACTTAAGTGGCAACCAAGGACCTGAAAGAACTGGACAAATACTTAGTAATTTTTGACGCAGCGTTTTTCGTACTTAGTTTTCCACTTAAATAGTTTTATGAATACAATGGATTTTCTAACCTAATGCAGCTGTAAATGAACTATGTGTTCAAGCATTTAAAGTTTTTAGTTATTGCCTTCTATTTGTAATTTTAAAAGTGATGTGCATATTATATCGAAAGTAACATATGTGTTTATATATGTACATATGTACTAAATGTTAAGAGTTAATTTATAAAGTACTAAGACAAAAAGTAACGCAGTAAAAACAAAAACTGTTCCAGCACACACAACTGTGTGTGTGTATGTATATATATATATATATATATATATATATATATATATATATATATATATATATATATATATATATATATATGTATATATATATATATATATATATATATATATATATATATATATATATATATATCCATGGTTGCAATGTTTGTGAAGTCAGTTTTCTTGCGGTCTCCTTAACTTAACTTCCACTTTGTCTGGCGCCGGGTTTGGTGTTCTATGATAAAGCAACTGGTTATTCCTTCTTCTGTTTCATATGGATTGTACGGTGTCTAAGTATGTTTATTGCTCAGATCATACTTATTAGAAACAATCCATTGGTTTTTAGACATTATCGGCACCGCTGATGACAAGATGCTGTCAAAAACCTTTTTTTCACTTATCTTTTCATGTTCTTAGTTCCTGGCTCTTGTGGTTCTGAGCATATACTGGTTTTTCACTTTCAACTGTATCTTATATATATATATATATATATATATATATATATATGTGTGTGTGTGTGTGTGTGTGTGTGTGTGTGTATACTACCCTACAGTAATGGGCCGGATGCCAGAGAATTTGCATAAAATCTGACTGCATGTCAGATTGTATGCAAATTCAGTGCTCGCACGTGACCTGCTGAGGTTAAACACGATACGCGAAGTGGTGACGTCGTTAGTTCTGTGTGAAATTCTGACAATATGCCGAAACGAAAGGAACTTTGAAATCGGTGTTATAGTTAGTTATCACATTAGTGGCAAGTCTATTCGCGCAACTGCGGTAGAATTTTCACAGCCACGAAACAACTGTCGGTGATGTAGTGAAGAAGTGAAAGACTAACGGAGTTGGGACACGGACTGCCCACATTGATCGTCCACGTAAACTGGAACGACGTGACCTGAAGCGTGAGGTTCGTAAGAACCGGAAGAAACCACTCCAAACCATCAACAGTAAATAAACAGGAAAACCAACGTAAATAAAGCACAAATAGCAATAAGATGAAAATATTTTGCATACGGCCGTTTCGAAGCTACAAAGGTGCTTCTTCATCAGCGCAACGAACTTAGTGGCAGCTCAAAAAAAAGACGAAGACTAAGCGACTAGACCAGTACACACGCACTTAAATAACCCGCACTTGCCGAGATCGAAACAGCGGAGTGACCGAAATAGTGCAAGCAGCGCCATCTAGTGGCAAAAAGAGGGGGAAAATTGAAAAAACAGGCCAACACAGCTAAATAAACTTCTTCCACAATTGAGGAAAAACAGGGGTGCTTGACAAATCATTAACCAAAGAACCTGAATTTTTAAAAATGTGATAAGCTTCCCAGAAATCAAGATCGGCAGGCGAGCGACATTTTTGATGCAAAATCAGAAATAATTGCATCTTATTGCTATTTGTGCTTTATTTACGTTGGTTTTCCTGTTTATTCCTCGAGCACAAAGGTTGTATCTTTTCTTTTCATCAACAGTGAGTTTCAACAGGCAGCAGGGTTCACGGGGCACCCCAATACTTTGCCGAAAGAAATGCACGCCCTCAATATCCACAGAGGTGTTGCCGCACACAAACCAAACATCACCCCCATCCAACAAAGCCGACAGACTCGTTTGGTGTTTGAAACCTACGCAACTGGATTGTGGACCACTGGAAAACTGTTTTGTGGAGCAACGAGTCACGCTACACGCTCTTCTAGTCGGATGGGAGTGCTTGGGTTTGGCGAATGCGAGGCGAACGTCTATTACCCTAGTACAGCGGTTCCCAACCGGTGGATCGCGACCCACCAGTGGGCCGCGGGATGTTTACAGGTCGGTCGCGACTCGACCCTAAAACTATTAAAATGCTCTTTGTGTACTTTTATAATTATAGTTTTTATCTTCACCTAGGAACACTTGTTAGTGTGTATGAAACCACTTGTTGCATATATTGCAAACGTATATCTATTGTTAAATAAATAACTGTTTTGCTACAAAGTGCTTATATTTTAACAACCATTTTCAAATCAGAACACAAATTGTTTATCAATAATCAATCTGTATCTTCAAAAAAAGCAAATAAATAAACCAACAGATATAGATAAAAAATTATACTAAAATAGACAAAAAACAAACAGAAATCAAGCACTCTGGGCATCCACGCACCAACGGCAAGATTCTGTATAAGAGCCGGAACTGAACCATAAAACAACATAGAGGTAACCGACAGGTCTCGTCATCAGTTTTATGGTTCAGTTCCGGCTCTTATACAGAATCTTGCCGTTGGTGCGTGGATGCCCAGAGTGCTTGATTTCTGTTTGTTTTTTGTCTATTTTAGTATAATTTTTTATCTATATCTGTTGGTTTATTTATTTGTTTTTTCATTATGGGGATATGAAGCTTCTGCGCTATCCTCTATTGAAAATGTTTTCTTTGCAGGATATGTTTTTTGTTATAGTGATTTAGCAGTCTATGCTTGAATTTTAATTTTGTTTATTTCTATGGTTTACTTTTTAATTCAAAAAAGCATATATATATATATATATATATATATATATATATATATATATATATATATATATATATATATATATATATATATGTATATATATATATATATATATATTTATATATATATATATATATATATATATATTTGCAATATTTGATGGTAAATTCTATATACATAAGGAAGGGATACGATTCAAATAAGGTTTTTTACTCCACCATGGACCGATGGACCGTGGAGGTATTCCGATAAGGAAAGGTGGGTCGCCAGCTGAAAAAGGTTGGGAACCACTGCCCTAGTGCACCGTTCAAACTCTCAAGTTCGGGGGGGGGGGGTGTACTTCTTTGGTGGTGTTTATCGTGGTATGGCCTGGGACGTTTGCATGTTGTTCCTAGTAAATTGAATACCGAAGCCTTCGTGAACATTTTGGACAATGAGGTTCTTCCTACGCTCTGGCAAATTTATGAAATGGATGAATGTTACTTCCAAGACGACGACGCTCCATGTCATGTTGCAGCGTCTGTCAAGCAGTGGTATCAAGATGTGGATGTAAAACGTCTTCCCTGACACGCTCACAGATCCCGACCTAAACCCAATAGAGCATTTGAGGAACGAGTTAGAGCGACGCTTACGGACCAGGCAACCACGTCCGAAATCTACAGCTGAGCTGGCGATATTATTGCAGCAGGAATGGAGACACGTGGGAGACCATCTCCCTATTAAATCATGTATTCTTTCCTTTATACCATCATATCTTACTGTCCGGTCCATTATTGTAGGGTAGTATATATATATATATATATATATATATATATATATATATATATATATATATATATATATATATATATATATATATATATATACATATATATATATATATACATATATATATATATACATATATACATATATATATATATATACAGATATACATGTATATATATATATATATATATACAAATACATACATATATATATATATACATATATACTGTCCGACCACGGAAGCGAGGTCCCTGGAAGCTGTTACGCATGCGCGAGACAAGCTAGTCTACTTAGAAAATAGGGGAAAACGTTATATTTTCGGATGTGTTTGTTTATGAAATACGGAATGTATTTCAGACTGCTTTTTGTCCGCAATTTTAAAGTTATTTTTTAAAACTTTATTTTTGATCGAATATTTGAATAATAATTTCAAAATAATAAAAAGAAAGAAGCAAATCTATTTAAAAATAGGAGTTTTATAGGAGTGTATATTTTCGGATTACATCACAATCAAAATTATCTAAAGCTACGTTTTCGGTGGTTCTTTTTTTCTGACGTTTCCTCGGAGATTCAAATTTTGGAGTTTCTTCACCCTTTGCTTCTCTGCGTATTCTATTTACACTAGACATCGATATCCCGATCATTTCACTAGCTCTCTTTAGGGATTGCGAAAGTGGAACAATAACATTTCCTTCTAGTGCTTCTTTAACACACAATTTAATTACATTGTGTATTATACGTTTACAATCACTACGGAACGGCTTATTCCGAGCAGTTGTGTTGGGTAAAGGATCCAGTAATTTTAATATAATAATCAAAATAACAGACGAGGAAAAAGCAAGCAAGCGCAGTTAGTAACCGATTCTAAAGAATGTGGAGAGAATACGAGACTTTTCCCCCTCCTTCCTCAGCAGCCTTACCTACAGAGTGAATAGAATCGTCTTGGCACTATGCCAACCGTGGTTCTTCGTACTGTGGTCGGACTGTACATACATATATAAATATATATATATATATATATACATATATATATATATATACATATATATATATATATATATATATATACATATATATATCTATACATATATATATATATACATATATATATATATATATATATATATATATATATATATATAAACTTAATCTTACTGGATTTTAATCCACAGGGTTTATGATTTCGATGTAGTCATTGTGGCCTGAGCTCTTAGTCTTCAAGACAGAAAAACAGTTTAACGCATAAAATCCTTTCTTAGTCCTTTACATCTTCCTTCATTCGCCTATTTCATTTTCTATGAACCAGAGAACAGAGGTCTTGCCTATACCAGGGTTTCCTCTTATCTGCTAAAATACATAAAACACTAATATTTTATTGGTCACGCTATAAACTTAAGTAAGTTTTGGAATTGTGGAAAATTGTATCGAGAGGGGGCGCTGCGACGCCCGTAGAGAGGGAGAAGTTTTCGCTTCTCAGTTCGCTCCTCGCCTTCGTAAAAAAAGGGTCATGTAAAAAAAGTCTTCGTAAAAAAAGGGTCAATCTTCGTTGTCGACCATTTGTCGTAGTTCGTCATAAATCCGAGAGGGGTGCATCTGAGGCGGGAAATTCGTAGTCAACTATAGAAGTCGCCTTCCACTACTAAATATTCTCAAGACCATTCGTTGTCGTTCCACGTTAAAAATTCGTTCCGTTTAATGTGGACACTGTGCCTTTGTGGAGAATCGGGACTGTCGTAATTGGACTTTTTTATGCTCATCGGTTCGTCTTCGAAGTGTGTTCGAGTCGTCGTTTTAGTTTCGAAGTTTTGGTTGAGAAATTTAAAGTTTTTGTTGAATTGGTTTATTGCAGCGGTCATCAACCTGGGGGGGGGGGGGGGGGGGGGTAGAAGAATTTCAAGGGAGGCGCGAGTTGAAACATAAAAATAAAATTAAAATTAAAACGAACTGTAATTTACTGTATTCAATTTTGCGGTCACAATGTAACCGTAACGTGTTTTCGACATATTCAGGAACAGGGAATCGACCTAAAATGTGATTCTCTAGCAAACGCGGAATTCGAAAACATGGATGTTGAAAATGCTATTTTCCTGTTTACCCAGAAGTATATTCTTTGGAAAATATGCTTTGGTTATGCTTTGGAATCTTTGAGTTTGTTAGTGCAGTTTTCCTCCACATATCTCTGTGAATTTGGATTTTCAGCATTAGCATACGAAAAGTAAAAATATCGAGCAAAGCTGGACATTGAAAGTGACCCGAGGTGTGCTTTGTCACAGTTACAACTTAATATTCAAAACCTTGTCAAGGACAAACAGTGGCAGCCCTCACGTTAATGTTGTGAAAGTGACTGCTATTACATGCCAACCTCACCTAGATACTTGATTACCTCAAATATATTTGATATGTATTTAATTCTTTGATTTCATATGTTCTAATAATAATATGCTTCAAATTAAGATATGTGTAGTAATATTCAATTTTGTGTATGAAATTATCTGGCTGGAATTAATGGGAGCATTGTTATCTGTTAGGTTGGTTAAAAAAGTGAACGAATGCTTGAAATTTGATGCTAAATATTTCTATTGGAGTGATTTTCAGATAACACTTTTTTGGATTAAGGGAAAATCTAGCAAATACAAACCCTTTGTAAAAAATAGGGTTTAAGAAATTCAATCTCTAACTGAACATGGCAGATGGCATTTTTTCCCTGGTAAACAGAACCCAGCTAATGTGCTAGTAAATTTGAAGGATTTTGCTGCTATTAACGGCGTAACGTGGAAATTTATTGTGCCTAGTGCCCCATGGTGGGGTGGATTTTATTATCATAGGCTTATTATTATAGGCTCATGAAAAGTGTTGAGGATCCTTTGAAAAGATCCTAGGGAAAGCTTTGTTATCTTTTGAAGAAATGATGACTATCCTCACAGAAATCGAATGTGTTTTAAACAATCGGCCAACTTACCTAAGTAATGATGTAAATGAGCCACAGCCTCTAACACCGGCTCAATTTTTGTTTCCTGGTCTAAATCATAGTTATCCTGTGCATTTTGCTGATCTTTTCAACAAAGAGTTATCCGCAAAGGAAAATTTAAATCACAGAAAATTGTACCAATCTAGACTTTTGAAGCAAATTTGGCTTAAGTGGAAGGAAAATTATCTGCTTCGATTAAGAAATGTCCCTAACTTTATAGTTCCTGCTCCGAAAGATAATTCAAAGAATGGTGATGTGGTCTTGTTGGAAGGGTCAGCGAAATCTAAATTACTTTGACCTTTAGGCATCATCGATGAAGTATTCGTAGGTCGTGATGGACACGTAAGATCTTGTCTTGTTCGTACTTCAAGTGGCCAATATAAACGCCCCATACAACTTATATATCCTCTTGAATTAAATGATTAATGTTTTTATATATACTTTAATACCTTTTCTTGGATTATGAAAATTTTAAATTTGTTTAGAAGAACTGTATACATAAATTTAGGTCTCCTTTTGTCAGTAAGTTTACAATAATATATGTTCTTGTATTGATGTAAATTCGAATATTTGTATTGTATTTTGAGTGTTAGTGACATTTTTATTAAGTGGTTTATATACCCTAAATATTGTGTAATTAGAGGTGATGATTTTGTTCGCGGTGGGGTGTGTAGAAAATTGTATAGAGGGGGCGCTGCGACACCCGTAGAGAGGGAGAAGTTTTCGCTTCTCAGTTCGCTCCTCGCCCTCGTAAAAAAGGGTCATGTACCCCCCCCCCCCCCCGTCTGGGGAAGCATTTCTTTCTCTATATGTTTTACAGTTGTTAACTGTTACAATAAGCCAAACAGCCCAAACTTCGTTGTCGTCCATTTGTAGTAGTTCGTCATAAATTCGACAGGAATGGAAATACTTTTTTGGTGTGTATGTATGTATATATATATACATATAGATAGATAAACAAAACAACATAAGCTAAAGAATAAAATAAAATTAAATAAAAAATGCTAAAAAGGCGGGCATAGACTGCCAACAAATTAACTCAAAACCAACCCTAACATTGAAAGCATAAATAACTTTTCAACCAAAGATTGCGCAGTTGCTGCATATCTTTACGATGAAAAAAGCAAAATATAACTAAATTTAACAGAGCTAGATAATTTTAAGAAGAATGTAGACAAAAACAATACAGAAATCAATCACTCAGGGCATCCACGCACCAGAGGCAAGATTCTGTAATAGTACCAGAATTAAACCAGAAGTACGAGGTAACCGACAGGTCTCGTCACCAGGGAGCATAACCAAATCAGTTGCCTCAAAGGGAACTTTCTGAATAGGCTGTAGGTATAACCAAAAGACATCCCAAGGCCCCGAGTTCCAAATTTGGGGAACTCGGTTTCTAACCAAAAGAATGTTTTTCTAACCAAAAGAATAGAAAATAAGTGTAGCGTCTTACTATGATACAAGTCATAAAGCCAGATATACTTCTGAACTAATTTAAAATTGCATTTTATTCCCTGACTTTATTCAACGTAATCTTGTAACTTGCATGTCGACTAAATACAATTCGTAAACATTTACCAAAATAACTCTCTCAGAAACAGAAGAAGATAGCTGATTTTTCGCCCAGTAAAGCCGCTTACTAAGTTAACTTGCTCCTGGTCTGGAAAAGAATGTTTGAAGGGATATATTCTTTGATTCTGGCTCTTTTTTAAATATCAGATAGTTTTGGTTATTTAGAAGTTAATTAATGTTATCAAACTATCAGTTAATTGTAAGTAAGACTAGAGGCTTCGCCCCTAGGCTCGCTTTTCGTACGGGGCCTTAATAAAGCTTACTCATAAAAAGGCTTTATAAGGCTTCAAAGGGAACTGTTAGGTCTAATAGCGAGATACATAGGGGTGATTCTCAATGTAACAGCTTCCATCCATTTACTGTTGTCACCCTTATGCGAAGGGCTTTTCATCACTGTTGAATTATCAGCTTTAAAATTCAATTAAAAATTAAAATTTTAAGATAGAGACTTGAAATGAGGTTCAAATGAATAAGAAAGCTTTCAGCTTCCAGATGATGTTAATATTTTCTTTAGAAGATAAAAACTCGAGGAGCATCGATATTACATCCACATATGGGACGATATTTCTTGAAAAACTATTTTTTCATTTTTTGATGAAAACATTAGTCTATTTTCTCATTTTTAAACAAATGAGGTCTAGTTTGAAAAAGAAATGTCTGTAGTCTTAGACTGTAAAAAGATCAAAATTCTACGATCATTTTTTGGCGAGTTATCGTAATCTGAAAATGAAAAAGTCAATATTTTCCCACAAAACATAAAATTAAATAAAAACTTAAAGTCCGACGAAGATGAGACATGTCTTACTTTGGTCCCCTCATTTTTCTGCATCCATTGGTATCGCTCTCGACCCTATACCCCAGAGGTTTCGGAGGACTTTGACAGCAGCGGCAGCGGGAGTTACTTTTTTTTAGAATAGAGAAATACCCATTTTCTTATAAGCAATCACTGTCGAGCATTTTAGTTATGCAAAAATTCATGTCGATCCGAAATCTACGCTTCCATATAATTTTAATGCGTTTCGAGAAACAAATTTGATTACGCAAGTTTCCCAATAAAAGACTGGTGTTAAGTATGACCCGAGACCAAGCTAATGCTGAGGAAGTCTTTTAATTTATACGAATGTATATTTATAACTGTTGTGTATCACTTTATAAATTAAATATTATAAATTAAATATACAGAGAATCAAATACGTTTATAATATTTTTCTCCACCTATTGTTTAAGTTTGATAAGTGTCATTAGATGAATTTTCGCGCGGATTTATTGTGGTGGCATTCATGAAAGTTGAGCAAATTATAAATCATGTTTTATGCACGATAAATGTAACATACAGTTATTTAATTTGTTTTAATATTTGATTGACTGACAATTTTCAGTTTTTTTAATTCCTTTTCATGTTGATTGACTGACTCAAGTTAAATTTTATTTTTTTTTTTAAGATTTAAGCTTTGTTTAGTCTTTTATTCATTTACTCCCTTAAAATTTTTATAGATTTTTTAAACGCTTAATTTTTCTTTCATACATAAATTTTAAATTATCGCGAAGTAATTTAAAACACAGTTGTGCTTCACAAAAATCCTATAAGACAGTAAAGAAAATGGCGCCAAGAGATCCTCAGTTTCATTGAAGAAAAAAGAGAAATTTTGTTCACTGTTAACGGTAAAAGGGCCCGCTTAGCAAGGAATGTACTGATAAGAGACCCCGAGCCAGACTCGGTCCCCGTATGAACCCTTGAGATGCTTTCAGCCAATAAGAGCAGGTATGCTGAAATCGAAAGGGTGCCCCGTAGAATGCACTGAAAAAATTGCAAAAAGGATTGACACGAAAAAACAGGGACTCGCTTGCTGACTCTCTCGCTCTCTGAGACATCCTCGCTTGATGAAGGCTGCTCAGTGGCGTAGCGAGCATAACTGGCGCCCGGAGCACGATACCTTTGTGGCGCCCCCCCTGAAAGACATATAGTAATATACTATATAGATCCTATATTGGCGCCCTCGATAAACATATAATAACATAATATATAGACCTTATATTGGCACTCCCCCCCGAAAAGCATATAGTAACATAATATATAGACCTTATGTTGGTGCCCCCCCCCTAAAAACATATAGTAATATAATATATAGACCTTATATTGGCGCCCTCCCCGAAAAACATATAGTAATATAATATATATATACCTTATATTGGCGCCCTCCCCGAAAAACATATAGTAATATAATATATAGACCTTATATTGGGGCCCTCCCCTGAAAAACATATAGTAATATAATATATAGACCTTATATTGGCATCCACCTCGAAAACATATAGTAATATAATATATGGATCTTACATTGGCGCCCCTCTGCGAGTGGCGTCCAGGCCATGATAGACCCCCTTGCCCCCCCCCCCCTTTGCTACGCCACTGAGGCTGCTGTTCAAATCTGAAACTTCTAAGAACGCGATGATGATGAAGATGTTGAATAAAAGCTCAGGAGCTCAATTGGTTGCTCTCTCGATGTCAGAAGACGGCAAAAAGGATTTAAAGACACCTCGAGGCCCTGTAAACTACCCCTTCAGATAAGTTTTATTTATTTATTTATTTTTAGCCATGGCATAATTAGCCATTTTTTAGCCATGGTGCATTGCAAAAGATGTGAGAAACTAGGAAAGAGAACATGTGCGGTTTCTAAAAAAAAATGTTCGGAACAGTGTGTAACAGTGTGATGTTGGATTACATGTAGAATGTGTCATTCCATGGCACTCATAAAAAAATTATGAAATTATTTACATGTAATGCACCGTGATCCCCAAATGGGGATTGATTTTTAAATCAATAAAAATCAAATATTTACTTTGTATATCGTAGAATTAATTGTACTACGTTTCTTTTCATGCAAAAACATAACTTTATTTGAAAAAAAATATAAAAAAATAATCCGGCAATTAATGGGTTAAATAAATTTCTTTTTGGTTCTTTTAATTTTTTTTTTTTTTTTGTGTGTGTCAGTTAATCTTATTTTTGGCCTTTTTTTTGTTTTAATGATGTTCAAGTGAGCTCTTAATAATTTTAATACGAGGGATATTATTTAATACTATGATAATTAAAAGTAGAATGAGAGTTTTTATTAATATGTATTCGTATGTTGAATTTATAATGAAGTTTAAGGAAATGTGAGAAAGTTTCTACTAAACTCTATTGTTTAAAGTAAAGTGAAAAGATTTTTATTAACTTATGTTAGAAGAAATGAATAAAATTTTTAGTTTTTTCCCTCAGTTAAAATTGTGTCTGTCATACATTGTGAGTATTCATTTGAGAATTTCTGTTAGCCATAGAATCTAGGTTATTGTTTGAGTTTGGCGAAATAGAACACAACGCAATGCTCACAACGCTAACCACTATACTACTATACGAAATGACAAGTGTAACTAAGAGAATTTAATTACTCATCCAGTTTTAACAATAAGAAATAATTTATCAATAATTGATAATATTGTTTTAAATACTTGTATTTTCCAACTCCGTGTATATAACTTCATTTATTAATTAACTTCAATATTAAAATACTTTAAATACTTATTCATTAAATATTAAATAATAAATATTCTTTGTTCTAAATAATAATATATAGTTAAAATTTTAAAATATAACATAATAGATAGATATGCGTATAAATAAAATCTATATATTTAAGTTGCTAAGCCGACTTTTTGGGCAGTCCGTGAGAGAAAACTACTTCATCAATTTACTTCATTTTGGTCTTAAACGAAAGATTGTAATCTGTAGATTTGTCAAATTTGGTTTTTTTAACCGCAATTTCTATTAATTAGTGATAATTTACAATTAAAAAAATTCCTTTCTGCGCATGCTCAGTGACATGTTTTAATGATAAACACGTTTATTCCGAGCAGTCTTTCTAGATCTCTCTCTGCCATTTTTATTTGTATCATTATGTTTGTGAAATATAAGATTACACCTGATGGACATTGTTTATTTCGCGCTGTTTAATTAGCTATAATTTACAATTAAAAAATTGCTTCCTGCGCACGCTCAGTGACATTTTTAAATCTGGCTTTAGATACTCACTAAGCACGAGGCAGCTTCAACGCATTAATTTGTTTCTGCGCATTACGATTTTCAGCATTTGGCCATAATGTGTTGAGTACAATTTGTGTATTAGTACATTTATTTACTATCTGGCCGTCATGTTTTGACGTGTACCAACTAGTAATTTTTAAAAATAAAAAAAAACCATTAAGTACAGGAAAAACTTTATGAAACAAATTTTCCTTCTTTGCAACAGACAAAATTAACCATTCTTTAATGCTTTATCTATGGCAATTGTCTAATTAACTGCGATAACAAAGGCTCGTTTATTTTTACTTTTGGTATGTTGTTTATTTTTACTTTTGGTGGTATGAATCAGTGTTTTCTAAGCCCTAATGTTCTTATATTCTTCCCTTTTATGATAATAAATGGCTCTTTTTTTATTGCAATCATTTAAATACACCCATGATTCATCTATTGTGACAATTGATTTCCATTTTTCTTTGGATAAGTGTTTCTCATATAGAATTCTGCAGCGTGTCCCGCGTTCAGCGATACGATTTGGAAGAAGACGATGCACATTGCGTTTTTTCGCTTTCTCAAGATTTAAATCAACGTTTATCATTTTGTTTACAGTGGACACCGAGCATTTTAATGATTTTGCAACTGTCCTTTGACTAGGGGAATTTTCTTTTAACATTAAACAACGTACCTTTGGAATAGTCGAAGATGTCCTTTTTTTCCTTGGATACTTGTTTGGAATTTTTGTCCCACTTGAGGCTCCAATTTGACGTTTTTTTTCCTTTCTTGTTGACGATATTACCTATCGACGCTTTAGATATCACAAAACCATGACTCTCACATCGTTTTTTGGATAACGGAGTATGCATATTTCTCTTCGGAAAGAGCATAATTGTAGCCTTCGAACCACTGCTTTGTTAAAAACGCCATTTTGAATAAAAACAAAACTTTCAAGCCGCAGACGATAATTTTGACTTTTAAAAACATAGTACAATTGCAATTATTTCTTTTGCAGCAAACGTTTTTTTATTACCGCTGACCAAAATCGTCTAAAACATGTGCGAACAGCCTCTGTATTCGAAGAATGAGAACGTTCTTGATAAAAAAATTTATTCACTCGAACTGCATGAAAACTAAATGGCATGAAAGCTTTTCACAGAGATTAATACTTAACAAAAGGCTTTTTTTCCAATGCGGAGGCACTTGTCGTCAAACATTCGCCTAAACTACGCCGCAATTTTACTGCCCATTTTATTCTGCGGGCACCATATAGGCGGACAGCCTTACCCCCTATGAAGGGACGACACGAACGGAGGCATTTTTCGTGGCGCGACGCCAGGATTCGACCCGAGCACCCTCAGCACCGAAAATCACCGCGCTGTACCACTGGTCCGCCACAAGCCCACTTAACATAATGTCGGTTCGGCCACTTCTTACAAAACAGTTGAAGAAAAACAACAACAACGAACCAACAAATGGACAAATGAACTATCACCCATAGAACTTCGTTACACTGTTTTAACAAAGTACAGTTCGGCACGTCAGTCGTGACGAGAGGAAGGCGGAGCTCCACGTTTCTTCCGAAATTTACATTACCGCTTCCCAACAAAAGGTAAGGCATGAATACCGAAAACGTTGTAAGAAGACAAATGAATAACAAAGAGAGTTCACTGCAACACCACTTTTCGCAGCAAATTCACTTCTCCCTTCTTCAATGTGGCCATAGTCCTGGTGGACGACACATTGCATCCTGAACACTATGCTCTCAACGGCCAAGCGTAACGTGTCACCAGGAATGTTCATCAAAGTCCGGGAAATGTTGCCCTTTAGGGCCGCCAAATTCGATACTCCACCAAGATACACCTTAGACTTTAAATAACCCCACAGAAATATGTCACGTGGGTTAGGTCAGGGGAGCGAGGTGGCCATGCAAGTGAAAAAAAAGACTCATGACCCTTCCTACTGAAAAGCGAAGGTGCAACAGATTCTGCATGTTATAGCCCAAAATACTGGCTCTGCTGTCGACTACGTAGTCATGAATTTGCATTTTGATGTTTTGCTTGCCTTTTATGCAAATTCTAGGGTGCTCCGACAACAACAGCGCCATATCTTCCCCTATCGGCGACTTTTGGAACTAATTTTTTTTTTCACGGAAACTCTATCCCATGTCGTCCGTAGTCCCTTTATCAATTTTGGTGGAATTCCGGCTGATACACCGCGTTACAGTTGGCTCTGAGTAGTGTCAGTTTAAAAAAAAATCACCGTGTAGATAGGGTGTATTTCTTTACCGTCGTGTTGAATAATTGGAAAAAGCTTACGCTTCAAACTGCTCGCAAGTTGGGTTATTTAATCATAAGGATTTGGGTGACGTTACATTTTGCGGGGTCTGCCGTTAGAGTTTTCACCAAGTGTAAACGTCATGGAGGCAACCGCAGCGCTATGGATCTACCTGGTGGATTTTGTTCATTGTCATATTGGCAATCTCAAAACCACGGTGTCCAAGAAAATGGAAAAATTTCACCTTAGTATCAATCACGAATGACAGCTGTGCAAGCTTGGGAACTGAGGAAATTATGGCATTACACGTCAGGTAGAATTGGACGACTGTACTGAAGGCAAACAATTTGTTTCTTAAAAGGTCCACATGTAAGCATGATTAGGTTGTAGCTGGTCCTAAGCTCCTCTGCAGCCACAAGGAAAGTTTTATGGGTTTTAAAGTAGGCTGGCTAGGGAGGTGATCGGATCAATGGTCCAAACGAAGTCTTGAGCATTTTTCAGACAATTTTAACAGTTCTTTTACTCCTCTGAAGTTTAGGAGTTCCAGACCAGTTTGGATAACCGTAGCAGCAATAGGTGTAGAACAAGCACCCCTAGTAATAAATCTTAAGGCTTTATTTCGAAATTTATCTTAAATTTCACCACATCTTTTCGATAAGCTCACCACTGTATTCAAGAAGAGGTCGAATTAGTTTTACACAATGTGCAACTTCTTGAGTAGAACCCTGGGAAATACCACACAGTCTTTGCAGTAATTTCAGTCTATCAGTACCCCTGCTAGTCATCACAATTGAGTAATTTTTACAGTTAAGTTTATCATCAACATAACTACCAAGATATTGGGCAAACGGGAACGGAATTTAATAAAAAAGATTAATAGTCATATGTCAGCAATCGGGAATTTTAAAGATGAAACCTCACTAGACTTTGAACTTTTGCATTTCCGGGTACACAACTTCTAGAAGGTCTAAATTGTATATTATAAACGAAGTTAATGATTTAAATAATAGATTGGATTTCGAAAATTTATATATTTTTCAAACATTATTTACATACATTTTAAACAGTAAACTTAACGGGGAATGGCCTTTGGATTTGGATGCTAGCCACGTTTATAAAAACTTTATGGTTTATGAACAAATTAATAATAATCATTCTAATTTCAGGGGTAAAAAGAGGAGGGAGTAGTAATAATTCGAAAACAAAATTGGCACTTGATGACTTATTAGAATTTATAGATTTTAACAACATTAAAAAAAGTAAACATTATTTGTTTAATCAAACAAATTAGGCTTAAGGTGGTTAGTTAAACACCATTTATCTTCAATTAAATTTGCTTCACGTTTTACAAAACTAATGACTTTAGATCTAATTAAGTACAAGTTTACCTTGTTAAATTTGGACTTTAAGAGGGAGAGGGAAGCAGGTATAGAGTATTGGACTATAAATTTTCCGGATAAAAATTTTGAGTACTTAAAACTACCTACTGTTGTACACAATAATTATAAATGCCTGCCATTTAAAAATTGTGGGGGAATCGCTGTTGCTTATAAATATCAAAAAACGTTAAGGAACCTAATTTGTAGCCATAACTTTTACAGTCATAACTTAGGTAATATTTCTTTGGTTAAAATTTTTCCTTTATAGTAAGATAATGACAGTGGTCAAACCCAAAACAAAACGAGCTAAAATATTCTCAGTTTAAACCAGCCTGAAAATTGAGATTTGTGTAAGCAAATTTTGACTATTACGCATTATCTTTGTTAAGCATCGTTAAAAATAACAGATGACTCCGCGATAGCTGCATTAGAGGAAGAAAAGCGTGTATTTGACAATGAAGCATATTAGACAGATCGCAACCAGAGATATACTTTGATGGGTAATTTAATGTCATCTTAGAAATATGCCGGATAGTATGATGCTTGAATATTCTGGTCAGACGCACTTCGAGATAATATCTAGGTGTACAAGGAATTTATTAATTATGTTATGACGTTTGCTGATCTATCTCACTATATAAATGGAATACAACAAACAAATATTTTACACATAGAATGCCAGAGCAAAGCAATAGCATGGGCCACGCTGCTTTTTTCTTGTTTTGTGCACTGTGTGCTAACAGCGTATTAAATGTTGACTCTAGGGACTTACAAACATTGGATGGTATTGAAAAGGATAACTATGTGTTTGAAAAGTATTTGGAAATCGACAAAAACTTGAAAGAATTCGTAAATCAGGGCATCAAAAGAGCTCTGCCGTACATAATGGATGGAAGCGAACACGTGAATTTGACATCAAGTTGTTCCAGAGATATATTCAAGCTCATTTCAGATATACGCAAACTTAAATTGTCCGCAGTTAAAAGTAAGTACGTTTTTCTGAGAAATCATTATAATTATTTTATGTGTGCCTTGTAATAGCGTGTAAAGCATTGATGGTAAGGAAGGCATGGAATTCAATTCGCTCATTAGAACGGCAATAAAACCTCTAAATTTAATTGGAGAGTGAGCAAAATATATCTCTCCCTCAGGCTGAGAGCTAGAGTAAGAACTATAATTATCAATGAACTAGCTGAAAACCCGCGCTTCGCTACGGAGTACATTCAAATTAAATACAACGGTCAACGTATGCAATTTATGCCAAAAAATAAATATATATATTTATAATAAATGCGATGATCAATGTATACAATTGATGTAAAATATATATCTATCTATATATATATATATTTATAAAACAAATTGTAAGGGATATGCATTTTTTTTGGATAATATCCAATCGTCTGCTGCATTAGAAAGAGAAAAAAATATTTTTTTTGTCTATTTAGTTGTTACGCACGTGACGATAAATTTATTGAAAGTACCAGAAAAAGAAATCACGTGATCAGCATTTAATAAATTAAATTCTAAAAATGAATCTTTAAAAATTCACCACAAATCGGGAAATGGAGGTAAAAATTCGAAAAAAATTTCATTTTGAAGGAATTTTTATGATCTTTCTCGTGATATAAATTTTATAACCCTCAATGTATTATTTTAAATGCAAACGTAAACAAAGTTTAAAACACAGCTTAAAAATTTAATTTAAAAAAATCTAAGAAGATTTTTTGAAAAATCTTTCTTAGTGCACCCCTACACTATTAGAAGAATCGCCATGCAAAATTTCAGACCTTTAGGTCCAGCGGTTTGGTCTGTGCGTTGTATGTCAGTCAGTCAGTCAGTCAGTGAATGAATCAGTCAGTTACGGAACTGTTTTATATATATAGATGGCCAAATTGTAATTAGATTTTCCATCCTCTTAGTTGATTATACGATTATGATATCAGAAAATTATCACACACGTCTAAGCTTAAAATAAGATTGTGTTTTACGCTGACATTAATTTTTTTCCAACACTGCAGGCATTTGTTTAGATTTCATTCATCTATCCACACCGTGATTTTCGCTGCCTTCTTTATAATGGGTGAACCCACTGTATACGTGAACCAACGTCGCTCCCTATGAAGGGACAGCACAAAAACATCCATGCCTTATTATAGATTCGAACCCGGTCCCACACCATGGTAATCTCAGACGCTAACCGCTGCCTGGTGTAGGCTACATTAAAATATCTGAACGTATTTTTCGGTACTTAGCCTTTTATACATTGAAATATTGCTTGTAAATGCATAATTCGTTTTGTGGGAATAAACCCCGCAATCAATTTCTATTTTTTTTTTAAATAAACAAACTTGAAACTTTAAAATTCCCTATTAAAAAAGTGGATATTTAAAATAAGTTATAACGACCAACGGTCAGGGACGAGGAACGAACAGCAGCTGCCAAATATTGAGGCTAGTGTACCACCAAATGAACTTGATGTGAAGAAATGTTATTTCCAGTAACTTCCAGATAACTTTTCCAGCAACTTTTTACGAGGCCAGGGATACAGTATTCCATCCTGAATACGCATTTTATTTATTTTTTTCTTCAGCGAAACTGATTTTTCACCACGGGGAAATTTGTCATACATTTGTCTAACGATCCAACTATCTTTCTTCCCAATGGGTGACAATGTCACAACCACTTGCAAAGGTTGAAGATTGACCTCCCAAGTCCAAACCTCGAGGTTGACGGATATATCATCATGATTTTGACGGAAACGCAAACCAAATTTCAAGGGATCTTTTAACTGAAACGAACTAAACCTCCTATGTTGACGTCGCAGATCTGAAACTAGGGCATTTAAAAATATATCGTTTACTTTGAAAGGAATATCCATTATGCAAACCTCGATGTTGACGGATATATATCATCATGATTTTGACGGAAACGCAAACCAAATTTCAAGTGAACTTTTATCTGAAACGAACTAAAGCTCCTGTGTTGACGTCGCAGATCTGAAACTAGGGCATTTAAAAATATACCGTTTACTTTGAAAGGAATATCCATTATGCAAACCTCGAGGTTGACGGATGTATATCATCATGATTTTGACGGAAACGCAAACCAAATTTCAAGGGATCTTTTAACTAAAACGAACTAAAGCTCCTGTGTTGACCTCGCAGATCTGAAACTAGGGCATTTAAAAATATATCGTTTACTTTGAAAGGAATATCCATTATGCAAACCTCGATGTTGACGGATATATATCATCATGATTTTGACGGAAACGCAAACCAAATTTCAAGTGAACTTTTATCTGAAACGAACTAAAGCTCCTGTGTTGACGTCGCAGATCTGAAACTAGGGCATTTAAAAATATATCGTTTACTTTGAAAGGAATATCCATTATGCAAACCTCGAGGTTGACGGATATATATCATCATGATTTTGACGGAAACGCAAACCAAATTTCAAGTGAACTTTTATCTGAAACGAACTAAAGCTCCTGTGTTGACGTCGCAGATCTGAAACTAGGGCATTTAAAAATATATCGTATACTTTGAAAGGAATATCCATTATGCAATCCTCGAGGTTGACGGATATATATCATCATGATTTTGACGGAAACGCAAACCAAATTTCAAGGGAACTTTTATCTGAAACGAACTAAAGCTCCTGTGTTGACGTCGCAGATCTGAAACTAGGGCATTTAAAAATATATCGTTTACTTTGAAAGGAATATCCATTATGCAAACCTCGAGGTTGACGGATATATATCATCATGATTTTGACGGAAACGCAAACCGAATTTCAAGGGAACTTTTATCTGAAACGAACTAAAGCTCCTGTGTTGACGTCGCAGATCTGAAACTAGGGCATTTAAAAATATATCGTTTACTTTGAAAGGAATATCCATTATGCAAACCTCGAGGTTGACGGATATATATCATCATGATTTTGACGGAAACGCAAACCAAATTTCAAGCGATCTTTTAACTGAAACGAACTAAACCTCCTATGTTGACGTCGCAGATCTGAAACTAGGGCATTTAAAAATATATCGTATACTTTGAAAGGAATATCCATTATGCAATCCTCGAGGTTGACGGATATATATCATCATGATTTTGACGGAAACGCAAACCGAATTTCAAGGGAACTTTTATCTGAAACGAACTAAAGCTCCTGTGTTGACGTCGCAGATCTGAAACTAGGGCATTTAAAAATATATCGTATACTTTGAAAGGAATATCCATTATGCAATCCTCGAGGTTGACGGATATATATCATCATGATTTTGACGGAAACGCAAACCAAATTTCAAGGGAACTTTTATCTGAAACGAACTAAAGCTCCTGTGTTGACGTCGCAGATCTGAAACTAGGGCATTTAAAAATATATCGTTTACTTTGAAAGGAATATCCATTATGCAAACCTCGAGGTTGACGGATATATATCATCATGATTTTGACGGAAACGCAAACCGAATTTCAAGGGAACTTTTATCTGAAACGAACTAAAGCTCCTGTGTTGACGTCGCAGATCTGAAACTAGGGCATTTAAAAATATATCGTTTACTTTGAAAGGAATATCCATTATGCAAACCTCGAGGTTGACGGATATATATCATCATGATTTTGACGGAAACGCAAACCAAATTTCAAGCGATCTTTTAACTGAAACGAACTAAACCTCCTATGTTGACGTCGCAGATCTGAAACTAGGGCATTTAAAAATATATCGTATACTTTGAAAGGAATATCCATTATGCAATCCTCGAGGTTGACGGATATATATCATCATGATTTTGACGGAAACGCAAACCAAATTTCAAGGGAACTTTTATCTGAAACGAACTAAAGCTCCTATGTTGACGTCGCAGATCTGAAACTAGGGCATTTAAAAATATATCGTTTACTTTGAAAGGAATATCCATTATGCAATCCTCGAGGTTGACGGATATATATCATCATGATTTTGACGGAAACGCAAACCAAATTTCAAGTGAACTTTTATCTGAAACGAACTAAAGCTCCTGTGTTGACGTCGCAGATCTGAAACTAGGGCATTTAAAAATATATCGTTTACTTTGAAAGGAATATCCATTATGCAAACCTCGAGGTTGACGGATATATATCATCATGATTTTGACGGAAACGCAAACCAAATTTCAAGGGATGTTTTAACTGAAACGAACTAAAGCTCCTATGTTGACGTCGCAGATCTGAAACTAGGACATTTAAAAATATATCGTTTGCTTTGAAAGGAATATCCATTATGCTTGCAGTTTTTACGGTGCAGTATTTTTACGATTCGATGACTCAGTGTCGTCATATTTCGCAGAAAGATCCTTTAAGCAAACAGCTCTAAGTATCCGCAAAGGGGCTGCAACACGGCACCAACGCCATGGGGTGTCGCTCCTAACTGCGCTCGATCTCACTGTGACTTAACGTTGCGTTCTATATTTGGCCCGATGCTGCGCGGTTTCTTGATAGGGTGACTAGCTGAAAACCCGTACTTCGCTACGGAGTACATTCAAATTAAATACAACGGTCAATGTATGCAATTCATGCCAAATATATATATATATATATATATATATATATATATTATATGATAAATACGACGATCAATGTATACAATTGATGTAAAATATATATATACATATATATATATATATATATTTATAAGAAAATCGTAAAGGATAATTTTATGGATAAAATAATGTAGAAGAAAATATTCAAATTAAATCTAATATAAAGAATACTAAAGAATATAGTACAGTTAATATAGTACAGTTTGTAGAACATTTCTTTTACTGTATTTTAATATTTTTTTGGATAATGTACAATCGTCTGCCGCATTAGCAAGGAAAAAAAATATTTCTTGTTTATTTAGTTGTTATGCACGTGACGATAAATTTATTGAAAGTACCAGAAAAAGAAATCACGTGATCGGCATTTAATAAATTAAATTCTAAAATTTAATCTTTAAAAATTCACCAAAAATCAGGAAATAGAGGTAAAGATTCGAAAAATATTTCATTTTGAAGGAATTTTTATGATCTTTCTCGTGATATAAATTTTATAACCCTCAATGTATTATTTTAAATGCAAACGTAAAAAAAGTTTAAAAAACAGCTTAAAAATTTAATTTTAAAAAATCTAAGAAGAATTTTTGTAAAATCTTTCTTAGTGCACCCCTACACTATTAGAAGGATCGCCATGCAAAATTTCAGCCCTTTATGTCCAGCGGTTTGGTCTGTGCGTTGTATGTCAGTCAGTGAGTCAGTTACGGAACTGTTTTATATATATAGATTAAAAAAGCATAGAAAGAAAATTGTCATATCAGAATCTTCCTTGGCAATCTAAGTCTTTTGTTAATTACATGAAGTACACCCGTGGATGTCATACCTTTTCTCTTTTCTTATCTCCTAAAATGTTCTTGGGGTGATTACAAAAAGTGTCTATTATATCACTAAGTAAGCTTTTTCGCGAAATTGTATTGAAATATGTCAGTATGCTATACATTAATATTTCAGTTAACTGTATACAAATGCGTCAGTTAAGGCGACAATAGACCATGAAAAACTTTTTTCTTATTTATTAATCAATTGCTATGAAATTTTGTATACTTATACAGTGTTGTTTAGAGATGGAAATTCTAAATTTAAAAATAAATCAGAATGTAATTAATTAAGATATTAATTAAAATGAGTTTGTTAATTACTCTATTTAAAAATTCTCCATGCGCATCAATTTTTGTCTCAGATAACTAATTTTCTCTCTTAAGCTAGCTTTATATAGTTATAATAAAAGTTAGTAGCAATATTTGATTTACAGTCATATTTATAAAAACTAGAAAAGAAATCGATAAAAATAGGTCATTTTATGCAAAATTTTATCAAAATTTTTTTTTATTGTAAAATTTTAAGTTGTTTTAAAATAGTATAATGAATGGATTACTAAGTTTTATTATTCTAACATGTATAAGTAATCATTTTATGAAATTTTATGAAAATTCGAGAAAAATTATGACGCATGGAACATTTGAACTTACCGAAACGACGTGAAAACTTGTTTTGAGAAAATGGCATTTAAAGTTCTAACTTGACTAACATTTCTATTGTTTACGTTTGAAAAAAATACTTATAACTCGGTTAATAATGATCGGATCAACATACTTTTTTTTAATTTAAAGCTGATGAGTTGCAGAATCATTTTATGAAAGAAAGAAAAAGATCGTTTTGGGGACATATTTTTGTCAATCTGAAGGTCCATTGTTGCCTTAACTGAAAAGAAATATGTCAGTTGATTACTTTCTCTTTGATTTCTCTCAAGCTGATCATCTCTCGGGATCTTTTAAGAATAAATAATCTCATTAACTTAAGTTTGGAGATAGAATTTTATCAATTGAATACAAATTGTAAGTTAAAAGTATATTTCAGAAAAAAAGAGCCAAAAAATTAAGAAAGTTGATTTTAATGTATTATTAATTGCTTTCACATGCATTTGAAACTAAAGGAGGAGGGTGTTAAATAATTAGTTAAACTTGATTATGATCAAAATATAGCTGTCCGCAGGAATATCCCTTAAGGGGACAAGGGGCCTTCAAATTCGAATTTTTTAATTTACAATTTTCCTCTCTATATACAAATTGAGAATAATTAATTTTCTATTTTACTACACTGAAAACCCATAAAATTCAAAATAAAGAATTTTTGGCAGAATAATGCCTGTTTTTCAAAATTTTTTTTCAAAAATGCTAAAGTTTTTCAAAATGTATTATGCGCATTCTATAGTAATTAAAATCCTTAAATTTTTTATTACAAGTTTACCATATGTATAAAAATATAAACGTGCATTTATTTATTTTTTTTGTATGAATCAAGAGTCTTAAATATATTTTTTTTTATATTCTTCCTGTTATTTTTTCATGTTTTTATGTTTTTACTTTAATTTATGGTCTATAAATTTGAAAGATATTTGTTATTTCAAAGAATTATGCACAGTTTTGTGACAAACACTTTAATTAACAATTCTGAGAAATTTAGAAGATATCGGAAGAAAATGAATACGCATGGAGCGTTTTGAAAAATTTTAGCATTTTTTATAAATTTTTTGATAAATATGTCTTATTCCTCCACAAAATTCTTAGTTGTGAATTCTAAGTATCTCTAGTATAGTAGAAAATAATATTAATTATACTCATGGTGTATATAGAGTAAAATATTGAAATCTAAAGAAGAACGATATTGAAGGTCTCTTGTTCCCTTAAGAGTTAAAAACCAGGAGGCAAAAGATTAGAAACTAGGATAAAGTGAATTAGGTATGAACAGAACGAACTACATAAAATTAACCGATTGCGAAATTTATGAATAATTAAATTACTTGCCGAAACAGGAAATGAATTCTTTGAGGTCTGGTGGGAGGAATTGGAAAGCGTAGTTTGATAGTGCAATGGCACAGAAAATAGACCTGCAAATTATCTTGAGTATGACTCCCGAAACGGCCATATTTTTTTCTACGAATTCTTGCAAGTGTATGATGAATTGTAATAGAGTACTATAGACTATATAGAAAACAGTTTGAAAATGAAATTTATTTATGCTTTTGTATATTTACGTGTACATTTTTTTTATTTATACCTAGCTGGTCAGTTGTATCTCAGTATTTAAGGGGGTCCGGGACACATTTTGAAAAAAAATTTATTTATTGAGTTAAAATTTTGAATTTTTTTTTATGGTTAACCATATAATTTGTAAACAAAATCACATCATGAAACTTCTCAAAATGTTTTTAAAAATTTTTAAAAAAGTGGGGTAATTTAAAATCGTTATAACTCGAAATATTATTTGTCGAATTTCAAAATTTTTTCATTTAATTAAACAGAAATATATAAGTTTTAATTTTGATTCAGCATTTTTTTAAATATTAGTTTTTAAAAAAATTAAAAAATATTTATATTAAAAATTACAAAAAAAATTATGTAACTTATTTTTTAAAAAACCATATTTTCAAAAGTGAATATTTTTTCAAATTTGCTGAATCAAAATTAAAGTAAATTAGTTGAGAAAGACATGTTCCAAGTTTCAACCATTTATCTTTAACGGTTCTTGACTTATAACGATTAAAAGACGAGAAATGGGGAAAATCCCATCATGCAGCAAAAACGCACTGGTTTAAACAACGCTTGGCTACTATTAGAATGTTGCTGAACAAATAATAATTTCTCCTGTTCTAATTAAGATAGAAACATGATTTAAACGTCATTTTAAGCGAAAAAGAACACAGAAGGTTTTAATGCAATAATTTTTTTTTCGAAAATTCGAACAATTTTGTGTCCTGGACCCCCTTAAATTACTATCAGTTTTAAAAAAAAATAGGTTACTTATTCTTCTGTGGTAGATAAAGGGGATATAAAGTAGAAAATCGGAAGATATGGGGAACAGTGGTCTTTATAACAACACTAAAGGATTTTGACAGAAAGCCCAGCGCATCATCCGGTAAATCTCTTTCAGAAGAAAACAAAACAGCCATTGGCAAGAACCATGATATATGTTGACACTGTTGTAGCGTACTGGTCTTTTTTTCCCGAGACCCCACAAGGGCTGTAACACAGCTGCGTGTTTTTCAAGGAATGTGTTGTTCGGTTCCACCAGTTCGGAACACGTGGGGAGATTAAAAATCGTTTTCCTCACAGAGGCAGCCACTAAAGCTGTCATCTTAACGTTCTGCAATGCAGTAAAGTTCGGCGTCTAAGAAGAAACTGTCAGCCGATAATCTGCCGGCCCTCCACCCCTTCTGAAAAATCCAGACATTGGGGAGAGCGGCGTAGAACATCGACCCGAGCGGTTGTGTTTTTGTGAGGCTCCTGTTTTTTGGGCCCTGGAGCGCGCACTGTAAATCTGCACGTAAATTAAGTGAATATGTCGAAAATGTCTAATGTTTAATTTTTTTTTGTTAATAAATTGTTTTAAAAATTTGGCCTTCGGTTGTTAATTAGAACTTTGTCTTTCTTGGTATGGATCAATAGTTGTGAAATTTCTTTAAAATGCCTCAGAGAGTTTATCAGACTTATAGTGACGCTACACTGTCATGACACCGCAAAATTGTCCTGGAATCAGAAGTTAGCCCCTGCGATTCACTCGAGACCGTCATATTTTGAGAACAAAATACGGAAGGTTGTTCGCACTTTATGGAAACGATTTTGACAGTTAAGTTTTAATGTATAAGTGCCGTATATTTTACGGCGATTTTCTTCTATCTGATAGTCATGGTTCTTGACAATAACTCCTGCAACTATCATGAACCCCTTTGGAAACTTTTCTGTACACTGAAGAGGCCATTTCGTACGGTCATTCCCGTCAGTTGAGCAACAGAAAATTGATATTTTTTATTACTGTCACTTAATTACACCTATGCTCATCGAGTGTTATCGCAAATTTCCATTTTTCAGCAGCTAGGTGTTTTTCATATAATTTTCTACAATTTGTTTTCCTTTCAGCAATATGCTTTGGCAAAAGCAGATGAACTTTAGCTTTAGACATCTTTATTAACTTCAAATCTTTATGAATGATTTTACTTACAGTTCCAGAAGACATTTAGTTTCGATTCAATGGATCTTTGAGACGGAGGATTTTCTTTTAGGATCAGAGACTTCACTTTCTTGATATTTACCTGCTTCCGAACAGTCTTAGGATGAGGTTTCGCGGCCATGTTTTCATTTTTACTTTCAGTTAGACTTTTATTCTTTTCAAATTTTATATATTATAAATACTTTTTTTTTTTTGAGAAGCCATAACCACGATTTTTACACCGCCTTATAATTTGTTTATACGAATATTTCTCCTCGGAAAGGGCAGTTACGTAACCTGCGAGCCATCTACCTGTTTTAGGAGCCATTTTCAAAATAAATCTTTTATTTTACATTCCAATGAAAACAAGACAGTAGTAAACGATTATTCTGAAGTTGCCAAATTTTTATCTCACAATGCAAACGCCAAAAATAAATTACAAAATCGTTTCCATAAAGTGCGAACGACTTTCTGTATTAATAAAAACTGAAATCACTTCATAGAATGGGCATTATAACCGCACTCGAATAATGTGACGGGTATGGCAATAATCCACTAGTTAGCAGGAAGGACAAGAAATATTTAGAATTGTGTTTCAGGTGATAATATTAGATAGAAAAATTTTCTTTCATGTTATAGTTCCTTTTGGTTGAACATGTCATTTCTACATGATAAGGAGTCAGTTCTACTTCCTCATACATTGATAACAACATGATCGACACAAATATAGAATTATGTAAAACTCGCATTCCATGAGTCTGTGTCAATGGTGACGATGCAATAGTGTGATTGCATTATAGTCTTTCATAAAGACATAAATGGAAGTCACGTACTAACAGTAAAACCAAATTACCTAAGCTAGTTTCTATAAAAAACAGAGCACAACTTTTAATGCTCTCAAATTTTTCCTTAATTATTATCTCCTATAACAAAAGAAAAGACTATGAATAAAAAAATTCCGTAGCATTCTTAGAAATGAATAATCGAGCAATGTTAAATATATGAAAATTATGTGAACGACGTAGTCGAAAATTTTATGTAATATACGCTCAGTCATTACTTCATAAATTTCCTTTCTCAATGGAAACTTTTGATCTTATTACCAATCTGTAAATCATAAGAACCAGTCTTATAGAGGAATTTGTTTATGAGAAGAATATGAAATTACATTCCGTAGCATTTTCAGTTACAAATAACGGAACACCATTAAATACATGAAAATTATGTGGGCGATAGGTAATAGTCGAAAATGATAGGTAACATAGCTTTGTCTTTACTTCATGAATTTTCTTTCGAAATATTCAGACGGAGTTTCTGTTCTGATTATGAATCTGAAAGTCTTAACAACCTATTTTATAAGCAAGTTTGTTTAAGAGAGGAATATGAAATTAGATTCCATGGCAGTTTTACGAACAAATAATAGAACTTTGTTAAATATATGAAAATTATGTGAGCGAAAACAGTCGAAAATGTTATTTAGTATGCGCTCTAACGTTGCTTCATAAATTTCCTTTTGAAATAGAAGAAACTTGTGTACTGAATTTTCAATTTTCTTAAATCGTACGAATCAAGTGTATACTCAAAGTTGTGTAAGAAATTATTATGAAATTAGAATCCAGGGCGCTTTTATTAAAAAATAATGGAGTATTGTTAAAGACAAGCAAATTATGCAAGCGAAATTAAATATGAAATTAGAATCCATGGCATTTTTAATAAAAAATAAGGAAGTATTATTTAAGACAAGGAAATTATGCAAGCGAAATTTAATATGAAATTGGAATCCCTGACGTTTTTAATGAAAAATAATGGAGTATTGTTTAAGACAAGGAAATTATGCAAGGGGAATTAGTAGAAAATGTACAGGATATTTTTTTGTGATTAGATTGTAAATTTCCTTTTAAACCAATCAGAAAACTTTTTTCCTGATTTTCGGTGTGCTAACCATAACGACTAATGTTGTATAAGGTAGTTTAGAGTGTTATCAGGCTTATGATATGTAGTTATATAAGCCTTTAAAAAACGCACGTTTCTCTTTAAAAATAAATTAAGGATCATGGGATTATATACAGAAAAGATATCAATATTTCAATTTAAAATTCGTATTTCATCATATTTATGTAAATCAAAGAGACTTGCGAAAAGAAAGAATTCAAGTCAGAAAAACCTAACAGCTCATCCCTTATCTGATCCTCTGTAATTTTTACTTCATGCTCGGATTACATTAATTCGCTAGGACCGATCTTTTTTGCTGTGTTGAATTTTACAACCATTATTTTTCCTCTATAGATGCTAAAAGGGGAACTTTTTTCAGGCATACAGTGGCTCTCAAAAGTGTTGTACACTTACGATTTTCAATGAAATAGGGGTCTATCCATTGATTAAAATGGATATTTCAGAATGGGTATTTAATAAGAAATTTTAATCAGAATGGGTAATTAATAAGATCTATAATCTATTCTTAACAAAACTACATGAAATATTTTGAAAACATAGTAAAACTTTATTTTTAAGAAACCAATAATCCAAAAGTAACAAAAACTTTATCTCACAAAAGTCATCGTACACTTGTAAAAAATCTCTACATATTATATATCTCTACTATTAATATTTAGTAGGATATCCTTTAGCATCCACAACAGCTTTTAAACGTCTGGGAATAGATTGCTTTAGTTCTTTTGTAATTTTTGCATCAATGTTCATCCATTCTTCCATCATAATTGTTTTTAGTTCGCTTTTAGTGTGAATGTCGTGTTTTCGTACTCGAACCTCCAGTTCTCTCCAAATGTGTGTTCTATTGGGATTAAATCTGGCGATTGAGGTGGTGTTTTCAAAACTGGTGGACAATTATAGAGACACCAGATGCGAACGTTGAGAGCCGTGTGCTTAGGATCGTTATCTTGATAAAAAAAACAAAGTTGTTTCCAATCTCCAAATTTTGAGCTGATAATTTTAAATTGTCTCTTAAAATATTTATAAAAACAGCATGATTCATTATGCCATCAATAAATACCAAATTTTCTAGTCCTGATGCTGACATGCACCCCCACACAAAGATACCTCCACCGGCATGCTTAACTGTTCCTACTGAGTTCTTGGGATTAAGTTCCTCATTTTTTTCTTCTCCATACAATTCTACGCCCATCAGCACCAAAAATGTTCATCGGAAAATAAGACATTATTCCAATAGGTTTCGGGCTTATTTATCATTGATAGTGCGAAGGGAAGCCTAAGCTTTCTGTTTTTCTCATTCACAAAAAATTTTCTATGGGCAGAACGCCCATGTAATCCAGCTGTTCTGAGAACTCGTCAAAAAATTTCAGGTGAAATTGAAGTAGAAAATGTTTCATTGAATTCTGCAGAAACTTTTACAGCACTCAAACGTGAATTTTTCACAAATTTTCTAATTATAAATCTCTGATCTCGTTTTGTTAACTTTGCCGGACGGCCTTTTCTTACCTTGTTTTTTCGATCCAATTTTCTTCTTTAAAGCGTTTTTTTCACATACTGCAAAGTAGAATGGGATAAATTAAGTAATTTAGCAATATTCCAAACTGATTTACCACTACTATGATGAAAAATAATCAATTTTCGAATGCTGTTTGTTGTTTCTTTACGACTACGAGCCATTTTTAGATAATAAATAGAATATTACGGAGTAGGCAAGCAAAAATTAAAGCCAAACGATATTTTAAATGCCACCACAATTCAAAAATACAAATAAAGCGCCAGACGATAATTTTAATTATGAATTTATCCGAAAATATTTCAGTGTACGATGACTTTTGCGAGATAAAGTTTTTGTTACTTTTGGATTATTGGTTTCTTAAAAATAAAGTTTTACTATGTTTTCAAAATATTTCATGTAGTTTTGTTAAGAATAGATTATAGATCTTATTATTAAATACCCATTCTGAAATATTCATTTTAATCAAGGGATAGACCCCCTATTTCAGTGAAATTCGTAAGTGTACGAACACTTTTGGGAGCCACTGTATATATTAATTTTGCTCCCTAAAAGATAATTTTTTAAAAAACTTCTATTTTGTTGTTATACCCTGTTGTTACGTTTGTATTCATCATAATATGTTCTTTTTTGTTATAATATGGAACATAATGAGTACATATGCGAATTATTGGTCAGTAGGCATTTAAACAAAAAATTTGAATAGCTGTTTGGATTTTTTCAAGATCTTTAGTCCGTACTGTTAGAGAGTCCGGTAAAACCAATCTCATTGGTACTGCCTACACGCTCACTTATTTATCTTTTACTCATTTGCAAAATAAAATGGATATTACATATTTCTAATACATGCAAATTTCAAATGAAATTTTTCAAGTACAATTTTTGAGAGCAACAATTGAAAAAAAATGTAATTTCATATTTTTCAAATTACATCTATATATTTAAGTTGCTAAGCCGACTTTTTGGGCAGTCCGTTAGAGAAAACTACTGAATCAATTTACTTCTGTTTGGTCTTAAACGAAAGTCTGTAATCTGTAGATTTGTCAAATTTGGTTTTTGTAACCGCAATTTCTATTTATTAGCAATAATTTTCAATAAAAAATTGATGTCTGCGATTGCTCAGTGGCATATTTAAATCTGTCTTTAGAAACTCACTGTTTCTGCGCATGCTCAGTGAAATGGTTTAAAGATAAACACGTTTATTCCAAGAAGTCCTCTAGATCTCTCTCCCTCCCTCCCTCTCTCTCTCTCTCTCTCTCTCTCTCTCTCTCTCTACCATTTTTATTTTTATGATAATTATGTTTGCGAAATACAAGATTAAACCTGATAGAAATAGTTTATTTCGCGCTGTCTAGTTAGCGATAATTTACAATTAAAAACAATTGCTTTCTGCGCATGCTCAGTGGCATTTTTAAATCTGGCTTTAGATACTCACTAAGCACAAGACCGCTTAAACACATCAATCTGTTTCTGCGCGTTATCATGATTTCCGACATTTGGCAACGATGTGTTGGGTATAATTTGTGTATTAGTGCATTTATTTACTATCTAGCCGTCATGTTTTGACGGGTACTAACTAGTAAATATTTATTACGTATATCAAGTTTAATTATTATTTTTTTTTACTCTTCCTAGAATTATTGCTCCTTGCTTTGTGTGATGAAAAAAATGCACTGTAACATTATATATTGTTATTCTGATCTAAAATTTCTAGGGAAAATTATAATTTATGACATACATTGTCTTCACGATAGAAATCTTTACTTATATAAAAACCTAGGGTAAGAAAAGTGTAGGTAACCATTCCGGGACGGACCAAGTCAGGAACATCTCAACATTGCGACGCCATTTTCTGAAATTTTTCTTGAAAAATAATACCACAAAAGTTACATATTTTGAAAGCCCTTTAAAAAAATATGAAAATTTCAAGTGAACAACACCCTAGCTCAAAACCGTTTAGTTTTTGAAATATCTTCAAATTAAAATATCCATTGAAAAGAATAATTTATTCAATTGAGTCATTCACTTGAATTTCGAATTCATTCTATTCCATGGTTTTTCATATTCCCTTTAAATAACTACATTTTTAATGTTTAATTTTAATGTTAATTAAATTGTGTTTCAAGTTTTATTTTGGTTTTATTTTATTGTTGTTTACTGCTGTGTAAGTATCGTTATCAGCAATGCCTGCTTTGTGGTGAGTCATTCACTTTTGAAACAGTTTTGGTTTAGTTTAGATGTAGTTTAGTTTTGTTTTGTTGTTTACTGACGTTTAAGTACAGTTTTCAGCAATGCCCGATGAAAATGATGAATCAACTCTTGAAAACGCTGATCAACATTCCGTCATTTTTGACGGGGGTTATATACTAGTAAATATATATATAAAAGTATTGAGTTTTATATTTCAGTTGAAAAGCAAAAATATCATAGGAACTGAAATTTTTCATATTTGAGTTAATCGTAGCGAAAGCAAGGCAGTGTTTATAAAGATTTCAATATTCTCAGAATTTCTTTCGGTATACGAAATTCTGTTGAGAACGATGCCATTTCTCGGCAAACAAAAGACACGACAGAATTCTCTTTGACTTCAATTACAAAGTGTATTTTATAAGCATGATTCTACGACAAAATACATTTTAATCCATTTCATGTACCACTTCGAGTTTCTCATTTCAACAGGACTTGCATTTGTTTTTTATCTTTCGACTTATCTAGTCATTCCCAATTACATCTATATGACATTACATCTATATGACTATCTATAAACATCCCTGCTTGTTTTATATATCTATTTGACTGTTATCCTAAATTATCATGTTACCGCCTAAAATTCATTATGCATGATAATCTAGTCTAAATCTATGTATATATAAAACAGTTCCGTAACTGACTCACTGACATACAACGCACAGACCAAACCTATGGACTTAAAGGGTTGAAATTTTGCATGGCGATTCTTCTTATGGTGTAGAGGTGCACTAAGAAAGATTTTTAGAAAATTCTTCTTAGATTTTTTAAAATTAAATTTTTAATCTGTTTTAGTAACTTTTTTAAGTTTGCATTTAAAATAATAATTTGAGGGTTATAAAATTTATATCACGAGAAAGATCGTAAAAATTCCTTTAAAATGAAATCTTTTTCGAACCTTTACCTCAATTTTCTGATTTTTGGTGAATTTTTAAAGATTAAATTTTAGAATTTAATTTATTAAATGCCGATCACGTGATTTCTTTTTCTGGTACTTTCAATAAATTTATCGTCACGTGCATAACAACTAAATAGACAAAAAAATATTTTTTTTCTTTCTAATGCAGCAGACGATTGGATATTATCCAAAAAAAATAAATATCCCTTACGATTTTTTTATATATATATATATATATATATATATATATATATATATATATATATATATATATATATATATATATATATATATATATACAGTGGACGCTCGTTAATTCGAACTCAAAGGTTCTCGGAAAAAAGTTCGAATTATCCGAAGTTCGAATTATCCGATGTTAAGAGAAAATATATAACTTTAAATGTGTATCACTGAAGAAGAAACTCTCCTAGTATGTATAACCCCAGAAAATATATTATACTATGTTATCTAAAGTTAAACATATTAAAAAGCAATACAGACTTACCTTAATCATAAAATGAAGCAGAAGATATGCAGTATAAAGTAAACTTTATTAAAAATATGAATTACACTTTGGGGAAAAACTGTAAAATGGATGTTTGGTTCTGTTTATGATGCCTACATTGTTCAGCCAGCTTCTCGATTTGAAGTGAACATTTCAATTAATTTTCAAAGGAAGGTTCCATCTGAATAAATGCTTTCAGAGTTTTAATAGAGTCCATTATGGCTTTGTCCATTATGGCCGCATTAAAAATATCTTTTGGCAGGTAAGTAGAGAAAAGCCCTGGCAGTTTCCTACCGAAATTAGTGCATACGTCTTCGTTTACATCAGAGCTTTGGCCATATACAGTTTGATAAGAAATATTGTGCCTTGACTTAAATCGAGAAAGACATCCATCACTGCATTTAAAATCTTCAATACCCATTCGAATTGCCAATTCATCAGCCTTCGTCAGCACTAGGGGTCCATTTATCGGAAAATTTCAAGATCTAACATCGTGGAACCATAGAAGTAGAGCTTTTTCTAGAACTTCTTGGGACGCATTTCCCATGCATTTCCTTCCTCTAGCAAATTTTGATTTTTCCCATGAATCTAAAACTGACTCCTTGTTTTTCAAATTAGTTGACAAGGCATTTTATTAAATTCTATAGTCAGCTGCTAACTTTGTTTTACATTCGCCATTCTCTACTTTCTTTAAAATTTCTACCTTTGTCTCAAAAGTTAGGGTTTTGTACTTTCCACGTGTAGACATCCTGAATTTTTACACATTCACACCACACAATGAGGAAGAAAAACTAGACCACATTAACTTGTCTGCACTGCAGTTATAACTGAAGCAGCTCCCTAGAATCTGTAGTAAAGACTAGTTTTTCTGAAATTCTAAGAAAATCGATCCAAATAAAAGAAAATTGCTTTTTCCGTTTAGCACTAATAAGAAGGACAACACCTACTAACGTTTAGCGGACATGCAATAATCTAGGAATGCAGGCATGTGCCTCTTTACACAGAAAAGAAATTTTGACACACAAAATAATAAATACAGTGTGTATTTTCTCCATTAAGTGAGGAAAAAGAATTTTTTTGTCAATTTTTTAGTTTGAATTAACCGAAGTGATAAAAATTTAGTTCGAATTAATGAGATATTTTTAACATTAACTCCATTACAAGTTTTTTGGGGCCTTTGGATTAGTTCGAATTAACCGAAAGTTCGAATTAACCGAGTTCGAATTAACGAGCGTCCACTGTATATATATATATATATATATATATATATATATATATATATATTACATCAGTTGTATACATTGATCGTTGTATTTATTATAAATATATTTAAACATATTTTTGGCATTAATTGCATACATTGACCGTTGTATTTAATTTGAATGTACTCCGTAGCGAAGCGCGGGTTTTCAGCTAGTCTAGTATAATAATTTAATTTCTCAAAGCGAGGCTGTGTTTCGTTCTTGGAGCTTTTTTTTTACTTTGTTTGGAAGGGAACGCGCAAGACAAGCAGTTTTCATTCTTTCATATCCGGAAAACTCCTGTGATCAGGATGCTGGCGATGTGCAGAGGCGTGGGTTTGATTCCCACTTCAGGCAGATGGTCGTTAAAATTAGCTATTTTTGTTTGCTTTAAATCTTTGCCTACATTTGCGGTTTGTGAGTAGATTATCTACCTTAAAATGGGGTGAAATTATGCCAGGTGAGGTGAGAATAGGCAAACACGGAATTCAGCAAATCGCTGCTCTCTGGTGGCTTGTTCTTAAAGCTACTAGTTTTGCTGTTTACCACGGGGCAGCAGTATGTTTGTACAAATCAACAAGTGTTATCACGCTCCTCTGATACAGTCTTCGTGACTCCCGCAATTTTTTTTACCAATTCACTATTTTATCACTTTCTTGCAACCTGTGAAAACTGTTGGTTCTCGTGGTATGAAGGATTAGTTTTATGCACTGGTAAGTAATATATATTTTTTACCTACTACCTAAAGCAGGGGGGGGGGCAGACTTTTCCAGGGTACGGGCAGCTTCTAATTTTTTCAAGGTGTTGCGGTCCACCCAGTGGCGTAGGTGTGGTGAGCTAAAAAAGGGTTCTACAATATTTATTATAACTTAATAATAAATACGGAATATGTACTTACCTACATAACTACAATAAAAAAAACTTACTCTTTTAAAACCGCGTTTAAAGCAAAACGCAAGATACAAACATAATAATAATAGCCACAAATATAATAATATCAAATGATGCATTTGTTATCAAACAATTCAAAATACATTAAAAAATAAATCATTTTATCTAAAGTTACTTCTCGTAGTTATAGTTAGTAGAAGACTTAGTCTGCATACTTAGTCTCCATAAAAATGTTTCTTTTAGTATGCGCGTCTTAGGTCTTAGTAAAGGCGGTCACCCCAAAATGTCTTGGTGGTCAACCGGTCGATCGCGATCGACTTAATGCCCTCCCCTGACCTAAAGTCTTATCTGTGGAGTTTCATTACTGTACCTTTTTGGTTGTCATCTTATTACATTATCATTAAAATAAGTTCACTTGATGGGGTGAGATTGTGCAACCTTTTTCTGGTTATTTTGTGTACTGTAACCACTTTTTTTGTAAACTGTGAAACTGTTGACACAACTCTATTAGAATGGCTAGAATTATTGCAATAGTTTCTCTATTTAAAATTTTTAAAGAAACTTTAGCGATCCGTATCAAAAACTGTTTTAACAAAATAACATGTTTTAAAAATCAAGTAGCATGGGATCTGTACTAAGAGAATTGGATAATACTGAGAACGAGGTTGGTGCTACCCACCCTGGACAGTCCACCAAGACGAAAAGATAACTATTATTCTCAAGAAGACGAAGAGTAATCAAATACAGTGGAACCTCGCTTAACGAGCACTTCGCATAACGAATATTTCGCATAACGAGCAAAATAAATCGCAAAAAAATGGCTCGCTTAACGAGCAACATTGCGCATAACGAGCGGCGTGGAAGGAAGTCCCCTCTTCACTTCACTCGGATCTTCACGTCACCAGGATCATCAACGGCCGAAAAATAAGTATTTAAGAGTAGTTATGGATGGTTCGAGAAGCAAATATCATGGGACTGGAGGATAACAATGATATTGAGGAGCTTGTGGAAGAACACAGCCAAGAGCTGACCACCGAATAGCCAATAGAATTGCAATGTCTTTCACAGCAAGCAGTTGTAGAGGAGAGTATGTCGGTGGATAAGGACGAAGAAACAGCAAAGAAACAATCTTCTGGCGCAATAAGAGAAATGATGAAAGCATGGGAAACTGTTGCATCGCAAGTTACAAAGCATCACCCTGATAAGACGGTGGCTATGCGCGCTATAAATTTATTCAGTGACAATGCGGAGACACATTTTTAGCAAATTTTGAAGTGCCGAGAAAAACAAATGTCGCTAGATACCTTTCTCGTAAAAAAATTAGATATGTGTCATAAATTCGTAAATAATAAACTACATATGGATGATTTTGCTCCTTAAGAATTTATGTATGAGTAATTTTCTTTAAATAATAAACGTTACATGTAAAAAATTTTGATTATTTTTTGGCAGGGAACGCATTATCGTATTTTACGTTAATTTATATGGGAAAAATTGTTTCGCTTAACGAGTGTTTCGCATTACGAGTAAGACTCTAGAACGAATTATGCTCGTTATGCGAGGTTCCACTGTACAGAGAATGCAATTCCTGAAGGTATCACTGCAACCAAAGCAGATTTCAGAGTAAATGACTTCGTGGCCGATTCATATGAAGGAAGGGTCTATCCGGGTCAAATGCTCAGCAACTTTGATGAAAGTGGAGAAGCATATGTTTTCTGTATGGTGAAAAACGGCAAATTTTGGATTTGGCCAAAAAAGGCTGATGAAATTTGTTAATTTTTGAGAAATAATAATCTTTTTAAAAAAAGTCAAACTTAACTGGGAGTATTCTTGCTCCAAAGTAAGAAGTGGGTGAATGTGCCACGACTGAATCCATGGCAATTATAAAAGAGAAAAAGGGGTGGCCTAATCTCACCCCAGACGGTAGGGAGAGATTGTGCCAGAAAAAAAAATCACCCCACCATCCCTAACCACTTAAAATATTTTCTCCTACGAAATAGAAAACTGAAATGTGTATCTATCTTTCTGCACTAAATTCATGCGATTATGTAGGTAAATAAAGAAATATGTAGGTAATAAAGGCATTAAAAAAACCCCCAAAACCTAATACAATCTCACCCCATTATACGGTACTGATTATCTTTCATCTTTCAAGGCTGTTATCCGTAAGAGGTATGTCATAATCCTTACAATCAAGTCGCGTGTACAAACAACATAATTTACTAGAATCAAGTCGCGTGGACAAACAACATAATTTACATTAATCCCCGAAAAAACATCTCTGAACAACTCCCGAACAATGACTTTTAACCGTATCACGTGTTAATGCGCATGAGAAACAATACTTTTATTCGAAGCAATCAGCCCACAATCTTCAATAGAGCTGTTAAAACACTGATAAAGAAACCTAAAATACGCAATGGGGGGAAAACAGGTAAGAAAATTATCGAAAATCTCTACAAAGGAAATATTCAGAAAAACAGACTTTGCAGTCATTCAGTCAAGTAGAAAGATTAATGCCGATATTGAACTTAGATTGGAGATTGAATATTTGGCCTTAGTATTAATTGATACACCACGTTTCTGTGACAACTGAAGATTTTCCTTTCCCTAATCGATTTAATGAACACTGAACAGTTCTGAAAAACAAAACCGCAATGATTTAATCCTCCCTTAAACCACAATTATGGTAATAATTATGGTAATAATTGCAATTCCTTAATCCTTTTAAATTTTTCTTTGTATTTTTTTCCTTGTCCGTTATCAATCAATGTCGGTACTTAAAAATTAGCTTAAATAGAAAAGTTTAACAAGACCAAAAAACGAGTAAACTCCTAAATACGTATACTTAGCCCGTGATCTAATCTTTTAGTACATTCAGCGTAAAGCTTTCTAAATCTTTTCTGCATTCAACAGCATAAAGAAGCGCTTGAAAGAGTTCAATGATATTTCGGAACACAGAATAGAAATAATTCTTCATGCTTATAAGATACTTTTTTTATTTAGGACTTCTGGGAAAAGTAAACAAGTACTAAGCCCCTCATGTAATTGCAGATGAACAGAACTTCAAAGTTTTAACTCTTCTTAACACCACTTAAATACTCATTCGAATGGCATAATAAAATACTGAACTCCTTTCTTGAAAATGGAGTCCGTCAGTCCTGCATTTATAAATAAACTAGCTGAAAACCCGCACTTCGCTACGGAATACATTCAAATTAAATACAACGGTCAACGTATGCAATTTATGCCAAAAATTAAATATATATATTTATAATAAATGCGATGATCAATGTATACAATTGATGTAAAATATATATCTATCTATATATATATATATTTATAAAAAAATCGTAAGGGATATGCATTTTTTTTTGATAATATCCAATCGTCTGCTGCATTAGAAAGAGAAAAAAATATTTTTCTTGTCTATTTAGTTGTTACGCACGTGACGATAAATTTATTGAAAGTACCAGAAAAAGAAATCACGTGATCGGCATTTAATAAATTAAATTCTAAAAATGAATCTTTAAAAATTCACCAAAAATCAGGAAATGGAGGTAAAAATTCGAAAAAAAATTTCATTTTGATGATCTTTCCCGTGATATAAATTTTATAACCCTCAATGTATCATCTTAAATGCAAACGTAAAAAAAGTTTAAAAAACAGCTTAAAAATTTAATTTTAAAAAAATCTAAGAAGAATTTTTGAAAAATCTTTCTTAGTGTACCCCTACACTAATAGAAGAATCGCCATGCAAAATTTCAGCTCTTTAGGTCCAGCGGTTTGGTCTGTGCGTTGTATGTCAGTCAGTCAGTCAGTCAGTGAATGAATGAGTCAGTTTCGGAACTGTTTTATATATATAGATAGTTCTGAGGATCAATTACAAAATGTTGTTTCAAGCAGAACTCTCGGTTGTATTCAGAAACTGGATTCAATAGCTTAATATATTTTTTAACATTCATGAAGGATAAGGAAAGGTAATTTTAATTGAATATTTCAGCAGACTTCGGATGTACGATTACTGTTCAAAACGGTCTCTAGCTATTATGAGGTGTTTACCAATAAATTATGGCCCTCTACATTGTGTAGAGCAGTGCTCCCCAACCTATTTATCGCCGCGGACCGGTCAACGTTTGATAATTTTACCGCGGCCCGCTGAGGGGAGCACGTTGATTGTTTATATTTTAGATTGTTTTGATTTAATAATTTTAATTTAATTGTATTGAAACATGCCTTCAAAATAAAGTAGTTACACCAAAAAATGTATATAAAGTGATTTAACATTTTAACTCACTAGAACGGTAAATCAATGAGAACCCTGATCTTGTTCCTTTGCAACGAGAGAAATACACCACAGTAAATAAAATGGAAATAATTTAATGTTCCTTGGGCGGCCCAGTACCATTTGATCCACGGACCGGTACCGGTCAGCGGCCCGGGGGTTGGGGACCACTGGTATAGAGAACCTTCCTCATCATATAGTGGTTAGCGCCTTGGGCATACGGTGTGGGCTCAGATTCGAATCCGGGATATACCTTGGTCATTCCTGTGGGTTCCTTTTCTTCCAGTGGGTTGGTTCCTCTTCTTCATGTGGGTTGGTTCTTCTTCTTCCTGTGGATAATTGGTTCTTATTGTTCTTCCTTCTTGTTCCTCTTCTTTCCGTGGCTTCCTCTTCTACTTTATTATAGGTGTAAAAAACTAACACTGCTTATAGGGAGCAGTGTTAGTGTTTTGCCCCTCACAATGAAGTAGTTAACCAGTCCGCGGAGTGGATGGGCGAATGCTCTTCGAACGAAGTTCCTGCAGAGTTGGAAACAACAGCAAAAAAGCTCTATAAATTACTGAAGCTCATCTCCCGTCTTAGTGCTGTTGTTGGAAAAAGTGCATTAATTAAGGCCTTTTTTCCTAAGGCACTGTCACAACTGGAAGCAATCTTAGCGGGTTATGCTAATGTGGAGAGTTCTACATTCAAATCAGGATGTTAATTAATCTCTAGGTGCTTAGTTAAGAGATGTTTCCCAGCTATTTCGCGTCAACAAAATTAACACTTTAGTCCCACTGGCGCTCGCCACCCATAATTTTCTCCCCACTACATCTGGCAATCATACCTTTATCAAAGAAATTTAAAATAAGATGAACTTTTAAATCGTCCTCTTTAAAGTAAAATGAATGAAATGTTAAAATTATCATACAGTGTAACTGAATGAGTTATTGATGCCATTTGAAAGGTTTTAAAATTGCTTTTGCATCAGGATGTAGGATAGGCTTCTCTAGCATTAGCCGCAACTTATTATAAGAATACTAGCCACTGCGCGACCATCATGGTCGGTTTTAGTTTTATATTTTCTTTTGCAAAGCAACTCAACTGAAAGTAACATATGTAAGGAATGTTACCATTACCTGTCATCATAAATATACGTTGTTAAGGGTATTCTCTATAAGGCTGATTCTAAAACATCGTGATTAAAAAAATGTGAATTTCCATTACTTCAGAACAGATTTAAAGATAAGACTGAAAAATCCGACACCGATGATTTTAAAAATTACATCCCTCTCTGTATGTACTATTTTTCAAAATTAAGATATCTACATTTTATCATTATGTCAAATAAGAAACTGTTGGGGAAAAATTTGTTCACTAAAAAAATGGAGTAAAAATTCAGCAAGTACTAAAATATAGTGTGGATTCATCACTCTTTGCATGTATTATTGTTTACAATTCAGATATTTACACGTATCCATATCAAATAATAAATTGTTGGGAAAATTTCTTCACTTATAAAATGGAGTAAAAATTCAGCAAGTACCGAAAAGAGTGTACAATATTAAGTAATACTGCCTCTCGGTTGCTATGCCGGCGACAGTTAAGCCTAACCTCGCGATCATTTATGCTCTCTCTTTTACGCCTCTCTCAATGAATTATTTCTTCTTCGCTTTCTTTCTTGAGACTGTTCCCAATTTTCACTTGATCGTGCTTCTCGCTTTCGAGCATTCCTGATTTCAGTGCGTAAATCCATGTCGACACGCGGTTGCAAATTGCGGACTGCCGCTAATGTTTACATCTGGTTGCCATTCGGAGTGTAGAAATTTCGTCGATTTTTGTGCCGCATACCTACGCGTTTTATATATATATAGATGTGTCTTTTTCATTAAGAAAAATCAGGTGAAACTTTATTGGCCCTATATACTAATATGAAGAAGTTTTATAATTTCGATAATTAGCTTAGTCTGGGGAGAGAGAATAGGTAAGGCATTCCATCCGTAAAGATGTACGTTTAACGGCATATCTTCCATGCAAGTTTTCGAATAGAAGGTGCACCATGTTTCCAGAACATGAAAGAAATGCCTATTTAAGACATTTGAAACCGCAGAGGTTTCAGTCTAAAAAATTCCAGTTCGCTAGTTTTTGCTTCGATCCAGTTCAAATAATTAATAACGACCATATTCAGCGAGGACTAAACTTTTTAACATGCATTTTATATTTATACAAAGAATCGTAAAGTCGATTGCCATTTTTGATTTCTAATTTTTTTTACTGAGGTTATAGTTTTGATAGGTTATATTTCTGCACATTCATGGTAAATTTCCTTTTTCTGGAAAAAAGAATTATATTTTCTAACATCAGAAAATTAGTAATACTTACCATCATTTTTTTGAGACCTGCAACATAATGATAAAAAAAAAATATTTGTTAATTTGGAGAGTTTAAAATCATTTTATACCATAAGAACTTCTTGATTAATCATCATCAACTTAACAATAGGAAGAACTACTTTTCCTAAAAGATAGCCGTGGTTGAAGATTTTTTCAGTTATGAACATCATTACTTTACTACTGCTCAAATATCAAAATGTCATTAGCAGAGAGGTGAAAATTCATTTACATTCATTATCATTTCCCCATCGTCTTTGTTTGATTTTCATGAATATTAATGATTAGAAATTTTTAGCGTAGGTAGTCACGAACTGTCACAGTTAAATATATTTCTTTATCAAGGAAAAGACAGGTACGTAAGAAGACATCATACTTTGCCTTATTTTGGCTCAAAAGGTTTTGAGATAAGACACACATGAAAAGTATTCAAAACACAAATCCTACATATATACCTGTATAATACATCTTTGACTGAAATTTTCAGTGAATCCATTGAATAATTTCATATAAATATTCAAAACATTTTTTATGTGGTAACGTTTAATTTTCTAAATACATTTTGGTTATTTTCATATTTTTCATATCATACTTTGCCTCATTTTGGCTCAAAAATGTTTTAGATAAGTCTCTAAACACACACAATAACAAGTATTTAAAACACAAATCCAACATATATACCTATATAATACATGTTCGACTAAAATTTACAGTGCATTCAGGGGAAATTTTCATATAAATATACAAACACTTTTATTTTTCAGATGATAGCGTTTAATTCTCTACATATACATTTTGAGAAATTCATTTTAAAAAAAAACTTCTATCCAACGTATAAATGCATATAAAATTATAAGATGTGCGAAAACTATTAACATACAATCAAGCTTTAAATTTTCTTAGAACTTTGTACCTTCAAACTGTTCTTCGGCCATTTTCTTTTGCTTTCGGTGAAAATTTACTTTTTCACTTGGAAACTTCATTCACGGCTGAGTATTAAGTTTTAAAGTGATGATGAACTCCTACACAAGTTTAGAAAAACTTTTTTTTTCCTTTTTGTTAGTAATTTATCCATTAGTTACTTTTTCACATATTATAATATTTGTTCTTTAATATGTCGATAGTGATGCGACATCGATAATAAAACATCGATGTTTTGAAACATCGATATTCAATATTAAAACATCGATGCTAATAAAACATCGCCCAAAAACCATCGATGCTTTTAAATATCGATGTTTTAGAACATCCATTTTTTAAAACTGGTTTAGTAATAATCTCTAACATTAATGTTACTTCCGTTAGTCGTGGTGGGAGGGGGTGATTTAATTTTACTCTCTGATTGGGCAGACACAAATAACAAAAACTTGGTTGCTTTGGACTACATTGATGACTCAAAATTCTCGTTGTAAATACCTCCATGTTTTGCCTTCAAATGTCCAGATAAATTCGTGGTATTGCCAGAAGTTTTGAGGGACTTAAGGCAAATATTACATTTTGCCAATTTGTCAGAGGTTTTGTAAAAATATTTCCAAACAGTACTTATGGTAGGCATCTTACTAATAATATTAACGTCAACTTATATAAAACCAGAACAAAACAAAAACTTAAATGGATGCACTCGTGTATATACTATTTGTAAAATAAAACGCCATGGAAAGTTCTGGAGTGTCAGGAACATTCCAAGCGCTCTGATTGGTTCATTGGTTGTGAATTGCCATTTGTCTGTTTGCTAAGGAATCATTCCCCCTTTTGTATTCGTCCTTTTCAGAATTCAGACTTACATTTACTGAGTTTGAAAATTATGCTACGTGGTAAATTTTTTTATTACGGTACTTTTTCATTAAAAAAAAAACATCGAGACAACGTAAAACATCGAGTACAAAACATCGATGTTAAAAAAACATCGGCTTCAATAAATCGATGTTTTGAAAACATCGACATCGATGTCACATCCCTATATGTCGATATCTTGACTCGTTGGAGAATAACTCAAGATGATTTTTAAAGGTATGGAATAAAATAATCATTGCTATTTTTCCATGGTAATCTAATTATTTATTACAATACGTACCAATGACTTATTGAGCAGATTTGTATATGTTGCTGTTGCTTTTTCTAATGCTCCCCCCCCCGGTCGGAATTTATCCCAGACCAGGTCCAGATAGGCAAATGGGCTGAGGGGGGCTGCACCGGTTTATAACGGCACCACAAGGGTTGGAGGCCGATTTATCCAGGGGCCACCGCAATTTCGAGCCAGCATCCCAAGAGGCGGCATCTGAGGGGGGATCGTACCCTCTCCCAACCTTTCTGACCTCATACAGAGACTTTCCCATCTGTGGATTTAACGTACAGATTTAACACGGAAGTATTTAACAGTGTGCTTGTTGGGATTCGATCCAAGTACCCTCAGCACCGAAAACAGACACGCTACCGCTAGGCAACCTCGAGCCCTAGATTTGTTTTATACAGGGTTGTCCAAAATTATTGAGTGCATTTCATATTGGAAAAAAAGAACAAAATGAGGTACGTACGTGTTTATTCTTTTCTTGGAAAGACAATTTAAAACAGTTATACACAACAAAATTTTAAACATCAAATACCTTCCACATAAGCCGGTAGATGGCGTGACAACATTTCGCAAGAAAATTTTACTAACTGTGTCAGTCTGCAAATGGCTACCGTACAAGAAAAAGATTTGTGCGTTCCGTGGTTCCATGAAAGCAAATGCATTGTAACTCATTTTTTTGTCAATTTTGGACCACCCCAGGGTGGTCCAAAATTATTGAGCCCATTTCATGTTTGAAAAAAAAAGAACAAAATGAGTTGCAATGGATTTTCCTTTCTTGGAACCCCAAAACGCGCATTGCTTTTTCCTGTACGGTATCCATTTGCAGACTGACGCAATTAGTAAATTTTTCTTGCGAAATGTTGTCACGCCATCTACCGGCTTATGTGGAAGGTATTTAATGTTTAAAAATTTGTTGTGTAAAACTGTTTTAAATTGTCTTTCCAAGAAAACAATAAACATGCACGTACCTCGTTTTGTTCTCTTTTCTTTCGAACATGAAATGCGCTCAATAATTTTGGACCACCCTGAATTTCCAACTGTTAACCCTTTTGTAAAGACTATCATGATTTGTACATGATTTATTAGCGATTTGTTAAGTTTAATGTTGCAATCTACGTCTTACAGTTCTCGATGCTATGGGCAAAATATCGAGCGGATTTTTGAAAGGAAATATACTTTTTTGGGGTGACTACGACCAGTGCATGGATACAACCGTAACACAAAATGATGGAAGCATAGCCTTTAAAGGAGAATTCTGCATGGTACACGTGAAACCACTATTTCCAAGCCTCCAACAGCCATTGCATCTTCATACCGGTGTTACGGGGCTGATAGAAGCGACAAAGAATACTTCGGTAAGAGCACTTTTTTTCGAATTTCTATTTATTATCACGGTAATCTTTTTTTTTTCCAATACAGAAGGCACAGAGACATTATCCTTGGCCAAAAGCACGGTGCAGAATGCACAATGCAAAGCACAAATTCAAATACAAAATTAAATACAAGCAGTCAAAAGTTCTCTAGACTCCCAATAACGGGTAAAAACAGAAGAACTATGAAGCCCCGGACGCTAAGGAGGGGGTCAGCAATCATCAGTTCGTCGCTGCTGCAGAAACGGGCACATGGGGCTATTTAGTATGTTGATTCGATGAAGGTGAGCATCGAGACTGTCATGCCCCGTCGCCAATCTAAAAGCTGCGATAGCTCAATCTCCTGGGCGTTCAGACGACCGCAAGATAGGGAGGTGCCATTGTTAACCTGATCGTCGTGATCCGTTAAATAAATGTCTCGTAGACTTATTCATAACTGGAGAAATGGCTCTTATTAACATCTTGTTTATTATGCACTATTTGCATCGGTTAATATATACATTCGCTTCGTTCCTTAGAACCATCATACATCGACTAAGGGGCGCGGAGTTCATAAATAAGTTCGATATAGATACCCTGTCTCTTCCTTCTGCCCCTCATTCGCGTCGTTATGCCAAAAGTGAGGTTTTGGCATAAAGGCATAAGTCGCGAGTATGCCAAAAGTCGCCAAGTCTAGTCTATCTTTTTCTCCGGTCTCCTCAATTTATCCCTTTTTCTGTCTGTCTTTCAGGAACAATCTAGATCTTTCCGCATCTCGGACCCCCGTCTTCCGGTTCATTTGTATATCCGGTTTCCTTTGTACGGCCACCTACTGCGATTTCACCGCCGTCGGCTTTTCGCTTTGTTGAATACCGCTAACGACCTTTGCTAATCATTCTAAATGATGTGTCCACATCACCTATTGTTGGTCATTTCCAAAGGTGCATTCCACTTTGTTACCTGTTTGCGTTCTTTTGAGCTTACTGATGGTCCTGTCGCTCACCTTAATTCAGTCCCAATTAGAATGTCGGACACGAGTCTGACAGCCATGATTTTCCTATGGCAAGTTCTTTCAGTTCAACCTTTTGTAGTTGTTTAATTTACGAATTTACTAAATGTGCAGCTGTCTTTAGTCAACTGACCTGCCCAAACCTTGAGTTACGTTAATGGCTTTCTTTGCCAACTGATCTCGCCATCTCGTTACCGTGAATTGTCATAGTGATCTAATTATGACGATTTTATATCGGAGTTAGGATTAGAACCTCTGATCTTTAACACCGGAGAAGGATGCAATAGTGAGGTTACACAACAATGTCAGGAGGTCTTTATTTTAAAAAAATAACTATATTGCTTTTTACATTAGGGATGGGGGAATCTATGATAATTATAACTCCTTTAGATAATGGAAGTTTATAGAATATATAAGAACTCGAAATGAAAACTGTAACAATATATAAGTGTAACTGCATAATCTTGAAAAGTCACAGAGTGAATTGTGTAATATCATCCATGACGGTTTTATTTTTAAGTAATCATATACGTACATATAGTTTACGTATGAAAATTCCTTACTTAAGGGGACAGTGGACCTTCAAACCAATTTTTTTTTGTTTTGAATGGATTTGCTTGAAATTTGAATATATGATTAGTACCATATATATGTAAAAGTGGTTAAAATTTAATGATGAAATGATAATAATTTATGAATTATGAATTATTAATTATACCAAAAATTGGCGTAATTAAAAATGTTCCAGGGCCATTTCTTTTGCATATAATATGGTAATTTTTATTTACAGGATACCTTATAGAACGAACAATGAAACTTATTGCTTATTTTAAGCATTCATTAAAAATATAAAGAGAAAAAAATAATAATATTGAAAACACCCTTTTTATTACGCAAAATACCTATAAATCATATTTTCAAGTACAAAATTTAGAAATTCTGAGCTACGAAGCATAATTTTTTTCAATAAGATTTATTAGATAAACAGTTAAGTATGTAAAACTTAAATTTCAAAGCAATTTGATAATTAGAAATGCGCCTGGAGCAGTTTGAATATTCGTATGACATGGAAATTTTTATTTTGAGAAAAACACATTTAAAGTTATTGCTATTAGTAACCACATAATATCTAAATTAAATACAAATGCCAATAACTAGGAAAGTAATCGCAGAAATTAAAAATTCTTCTTGCAACACATTCCTACTCGTCCGTAGTTTCACAATTCAATAAAATAAACAAATCGAATTTTTGGACCAATTTCACAGTTTTGAAAGTCCACTGTCCCCTTAAGATTTTACTCGAAAGAGTCCTTTCAACAAGGAAAACTGATTTTGGGTGTTTCATGAGAATCAGAAAATAACTTTCCAATAAGTGAGGTTTTTTAACGCAGTGCAAGCTGTATAAGAATTGAGATCTCGATTCGCCTTCCAAAACAATGGGCTCTAATTTTACAGTCGGGGTAGTTAAATTCTTTTGAATCCAGATTTTCCAAAACTGCTTAGAAAACAGGCTCAATTTTCAAGAAAAAGTTGATATTTTTCTGTCTTACTCAACCTAACATCGATAACTTTTATCTAAATATTCAGAGGTATTTCTCTACAATTAGGAATCGTTGGCTTGTAGTCAAAGTGTGAAAGACACTTGGACACAAAGGATTGCTGAATGAAAACTGGGAAAATTGAATATACATGGTAGTTTACAAAAACAGTCAAATAGATTTCTTTATTGATGAAGTTACGTTGGAGAATATCGATGAAAACGGGTTTAATGCAAAGAACAAGGTAGTCTTGATATTGTAAATTTTGTTCTAATAGGAAGTAAATAAGATAAAAGCAAGTAAAAAGTATCTAGTTATGACTTTAAACACACTAAAACTAAAGAAACTGTATTTGTTTTAATTTTAGAATTTTTACAAACCAGCTTTAACTACACAGCTTTGCTCGAGCATCTTATTCCTAGAACACCATTAAGGGTGGAAATTTAAAAAATCACACGAAAGCAATGTCAACTTCTACGATCGATTGTCATTCTCTAACATTTCAGTGATCGATTTCCCTGCTTCGTTCTTAATTTTAATGATTTAAAATACATTTGTCGAAGAGTATAAATTAAACTTTATATTTTTCCCGTGACAGGCTAAACGAAAACTTCTATAAAAATTTAAATCAATTTCACTGAGCAGTACTTACAACTACGTTTTCTTTTATCTTTTTAATATCGAATCTTTTGTTGTAAAGAAGGACATTTTAACGTTAGAATTACAATATCCAAATAATATATTTTCGTGTTTATTATTATCGAGATTTGCTGTGGAAAAAAATTGGAAATATTCAATAATTTCATCAGCTTCTTGAAAATTCTAATTTCAACAGTTTCATTACTGTTCCCAATTATCTTACTGACATGAAGTGTAGTTCTGTACTTCATTTTTACACTGTATAACTACCTAAAAATAGAAAAAATAATATTTAGATTATGTAATAACAACATAATCAAAACATAAAACTACCAAGAATCTTGTTATAGACGGTATGTAGAAATTAAATTCAAAATATAAATTCCTGTAGGGTCGCGATCAACTGTGAAATTCTGTTTGGTTTGAATCAGTTGCCTGAAAATATTTTATCATTAGGATGCTTTATTTTAAAAATGAAGGTGACAACATTTATAGTTAAAACTACACTGTATAAGAACTTGCAATGTTCCCTAGTATTTTAACAGCTAAATACTTTTAAAAACTCTGGTAACTTTATATATATATGAAATAAATTTCAAACCCTTTTCATTATTTAACACGCCTTTTCCAAATTCTTTCATCTTAACGCAATAGAACACCGTCCCTCGATCCTGATTGTGACCTATATCCAGCCAATGTAAATCTATTTTCCCCCTTAAATGCCACGTGCGGAATTTTGATGATCAGTCAGTGGTTTCAAAGAATAGCTGACAGAACTTTGATACAGAGTTTAAAGTGACAGTCATGCCATAGAAATGTAAGTAGCAGAGTGAGAAATTAAAACTGAGTTTCGGTTGAGAATAGAGATTTAATAACATAACAAAGTATAACATAACAGAGATAACATCTGTTTGCAGATACAAACTGGCGTTGTAACAGGGAAGCGAATAATATCCATGTCAGGACTTTAACATGGTACAACTGGTTAACATCTGGCAACTGGGAGAAAAGCAGCGAAGGGTAGAAAGAACGAACTTTAATACAATGCGGCTAGCTTTTATAGTAATTGCCATCCAATCAATTACTGCGCCACATATATTTGCATATGATTCACGACATATATCCGCATATGCGGGAATGATTCACTTATAAATCTCTGAATATTTTACAGAGTATTATAAAATTTAATAAAATAAATAAGATGACGTACTGCCATTACTTTTAGAGTTTAGCGAAGTGGTGGAGATTAAAATAATTATGGATTTAATCTTTAAAACCCAACACGGAAAACCTTATATAATCGTTATATAAGTCGAAAAGTTCTAGAAGCGACATCATCATCCGATATGACGTCTAGAGTCATGTGTCCGCTTCTAACCAATTAAAAGGTCAGTGTGCTTCAACCTGGGAGATCTGGCGTCCTTTTCTGTAGGGCTTTTATGTTCGAACCAGCAAACAATCATGACGTGAGTTTGAACCTCTCCGTCAATAACTCCGTCAATACTGGTCTGCACTCCCGCTCTTCATGTTCATCTGGCCAGTTGTGTTTATTTGGGGAGCCAGGAACAAAGGTCATTCCCAACCCTCTTCCTCCCGCGCATTGGAATTTGACCCCCCCCCGTCACCCCCCAAACCATCTCTCTTAACGCAGCTGGTTGTGGTGAAGGGGCTACACAGGTGGTCGCGCACCTCTTAGAGGCACAAAAATCATTAAAAAAAATAATTTAAAAAAAATTAATTGAGACCCAAATTTCGTTTTTCCTGATTTAAGTTTCTCGGGTTCTAAACATTAACTGTGCCGAATTTGGTCCCGGTGGGTGAAACAGTCTATGATTCTATAGCGGACAAACAAACAGACGAGCTTTTATATATATATAGATATATATATATGTCGTCAGTGTCATTTTATGTCAACTATGAGTCGTATATATATATATATATATATATATATATATATATATATATATATATATAATGATGATTAACTTTAAACTATGTAGAGGGGATGATACATGACAGTGTACACGAAGCCAGAGTGACGAGACGAGCAATATTGCAGGTATGTTGCAATAAACACACAGGGGAGGAAAAAACCACAGAGAGTACAGGCATTGATGACCACGCACAACACTGGTGAGACGCACGTTATTTTATTTATTTATTCCGGATAAAGAATATATTCCGCAGACACACACAGAAGATTTAAGACATCGAAGAATGTACAAGGCAACGCGTAGTTGGGCGACATGATGTTTCACTAATAACGGAATAGAACAGCGGCGGCATATATGAAGAGAAGAGCGAAGGCACGGAAGACGGGAGAAAAGCAGGACACATACATGAGGGCAAGGCAAAGAAGCGAGAAAGAGAGCGAAAATATTTTTTCAACCTTTATATACTGTGAGGGCGCTAGCTCTTTCGAATTCTTTTAATAGGTTAGGAACTGACATCTGACTGAATATGTGGTATATGAGTCGTATGTTTTTTCGAAAGGGGATCGAGATCATGTCTAAAATTAACTTTACCGCACGTGCATTGAAGAGAATAAAATAGTCGGTTATTTCGTTTTTGAAACAGGAATTTAGAATATGCGTTAGCTTTTCAGAGGCAATTAATAAAGGTGGGGGTGGGGGTTTCTGTTATATATATGTATATATGTGTGTGTGTATATATATATATATATATATATATATATATATATATATATTGTTATCTTCACTTATACTTTTGGTCGACAATGTCCACTGTCGTATGAACGTGCTTGACCGTCCGTTTCGCGTGTAACTTGCGAGGTCAGGAAGGAGGCTTATTAATGATAAAATAAACACTTTATTTGGGCATCGTTAGAGCATGACCGCTCTCTCTCGTGTCACTTCTACATCTTCTCTCTTTTACACATTACCAGCGCTCTGTGAGCGCTGGTAATGTGCACTGTGTGCCATGGGTAGCTGTGGCACTGTGTGCCATCTCACGAAACTTGGCGAGCAAATAGCGTTAACAATATATATATATATATATATATATATATATATATATATATTGTTATCTTCACTTATACTTTTGGTCGACAATGTCCACTGTCGTATGAACGTGCGTGACCGTCCGTTTCGCGTGTAACTTGCGAGGTCAGGAAGGAGGCTTATTAATGATAAAATAAACACTTTATTTGGGCATCGTTAGAGCATGACCGCTCTCTCTCGTGTCACTTCTACATCTTCTCTCTTTTACACATTACCAGCGCTCTGTGAGCGCTGGTAATGTGCACTGTGTGCCATGGGTAGCTGTGGCACTGTGTGCCATCTCACGAAACTTGGCGAGCAAATAGCGTTAACAATATATATATATATATATATATATATATATATATATATATATATATCCTCTGAACTGTTTTTAAATGTGTTTTAAGCGTCTTTTATGAATCTATTTTTTCAATTTTACAGGAAGTAATGCAGTATTTCGTAACCAAAACACACTTTTTTTATCGTATATCTGCAAAATTTGGCGTATGTGTTCCATCAGGATGCAGCTCTGAAGATATTGACTCAATAGTAAAATACAGTAAGATTTTTATAAATACTTGATTATTTAAGGAGAAATTAGCGATTCCAAAAAGTGCAAAATAACATATCGGCTATCAATAATGCTAAATATTGTAATTTTATTAATATATTTCCAGCTATTAGAATAGGAGTTTCTCTGGAACTTAAAACTATGTTAATCGAGTTTTTTTTTTACAGTCAAAAGACACGTGCTTTTACATTTATGTTGAAAATAAAAGCAAAGTCCCATAAATTTTGAAAAGCTTTTATTTTAAGAAACCCCTTACATTTTACTAGAATCCCCGAAAATATATTTTAATAATTTCATAGTTTTACGTCACGAAAAAAAATGCAAATGTTAATAAGTTATAATGCACTTTTTGAATTTGAATCGCTCATGTCATTTTAAACGTAACTTTTTTCAGTTAATGATAAAATATAGGTTTGTTGATGCTATTTTACTTTTCTACTAATTTTGTGCTTTTTTTAACATGATTATATGAAAATATAATGATATTATAATATTTTCCTTAATTCTAATCATATAAATACACCAGGATGTGTCCAAGTAGATTCAAATAATTTTTATTTTACTTTTAGTTAGCGAGAAAGTTGGGATGAATGCAGAAGTCGCATACTGTGATCAACATTATGTCAATCCTATATCAACCGGAAGAATAATTGCAATGTAAGTAATCAAAATAGTTATTTGACATTTTATGATGCTCACGCACACTCGTGATGAAGACATTACAATTAAGCAAATGGCTTTTATCTCAACCGCGGAAAAAGTACCTCGTTAGGTGTATGCATTCGAAAGCATGTATTTTTGCGTTAAGGAATAAAAATATGTCAAAGCCTTCAGCCTGTTGAAGTCGAGACACGAAATGGTAAAACTAACAAAAAAATAAGAATGTTGTTTTAATGACCTCTAGCTAACTTTCATTAATGGTACTGCCCAGGTAATTTAATGACTATTTCAACAGAAAAAGACTCGAAGGTAAACAGTTATTGGCAATGATATATATCTATGATTAAAACTGTGGCATTGATTAATTTAAAGCGACAATGGACCATGAAAAACTTTTTTTTTATTTATTAACTAATTGCTATGAAATTTTGTATACTTATACAGTGTTTTTTAGAGATGGAAATTCTAAATTTAAAAAAAATCAGAATGTAATTAATTAAGAAATTAATTAAAATCAGTTCGTAAATTACTCTTTTTTAAAAATGCTCCATGCGCATCAATTTTTGTCTCAGATATCTAATTTTCTCTCTTAAGCTAGCTTTATATAGTTATAATAAAAGTTAGTAGCAATATTTGATTTACAGTCATATTTAAAAAACTAGAAAAGAAATCGATAAAAATAGGTCATTTTATGCAAAATTTTATCAAAAAATTATTTTTATTGTAAAAATTTTAAGTTGTTTTAAAATAGTATAATGAATTGTTTACTAAGTTTTATTCTAACATATATAAATAATCATTTTATGAAATTTTATGAAAATTCAAGAAAAATTTTGACACATGGAACTTTTTGAACTTACCGAAAAGACATGAAAACTTGTTTTGAAAAAACGACATTTAAATTTTTAATTTGACTAACATTTCCATTGTTTACGTTTGAAAAAAATACTTATAACTCGGTTAATAACGATCGGATCAACATACTTTTTTTTAAATTTAAAGCTGATGAGTTGCAGAATCATTTTCTGAAAGAAAAAGAAATCGTTTTGGTGACATATTTTTGTCTGTCTGAAGGTCCATTGTCGCCTTAACACACTGACTGACCCGCTGTTTTGTGAAAAACAGTACCTGATACCAACTTAATTTAGTTACATTTACTGAAACGCAGCTGTGATTATAGTCTATTCTAAGACAATTAAAATTTATTTAGCATTCTTTGTTTATTAAGTAAAATGAATCTAAGTTATCCCGTAATTGGTATCTGACACAAAAGTTTTTTTTTATGCTGAAGTCAATGAGATAACTCGTACATTAGTTTTTAAACAAGATCCTACTACGAGTGTAAACGTAGAAGGATCAACGTGTCAAGATGTCTGGAGAAAACTTACTTGCGGTCGATCATAACCTGATTAAAATATCAAAGATCTAGTAATCAAATTTATTTTAATCATTTACATAATCTTTACTTTATAACTATATACCGTACTTTTCGGACCATAAGACTCACGGGACGATAAGACGCACCTCAAATTTATGGAAGCATTTTTAGAAAATTATATTTTGCATTTTGTTAGGTATATACCTGTAAAAATATTTTCAATTTATTTATTAATAAAGATAAAAAAATATATATAATAAATAATATATATATATATATATATACTCGTACAGTCAATAAATTCGGGGACTTTATTTACTACAACAATGAATACACTTACAAAGTCTTCTGAACACAATCACCTTCAAAATAATGTCCTTCCGCAACTATGCACTTCTGCCAGCGTTGATACAGCTTCTGGAAACAGTCCTGGAAACCGTTGCGTGAGAGCTGTCGTAAAGCGGTTGTCGCTGTTGCCATCACTTCTTCGGCATTTGCAAACCACTTGCCCTTGATGCGTTCTTTCAGTTTCGGGAACAGGCAGAAATCGCAAGGAGCGAGGTCTGGGGAATACGGGGGATGTGGCAGAAATGTGGTGCCGTGTTTAGCGAGGGCTTGTTGCACCATCAGGGATCGGTGCGCAGGGACATTGTCATGCAACAACATCCACATGTTGGATTTCCAAACGTGTGGACGTTTACCACGGATTGCCTCCTGTAGACGACGAAGAACCAGTACATACCATTTATTGACGATGTTACCTTGTGTTTGGCGCAGCTTGTCCTTTCTGGACCTTGCGCCAATAAACTTCAACCAACCAAACAACCGCTGCTCCTACCCGTTGGATGTTCGCCTCCGTTTGTGGGGGCACTGGCCACCCACTTCGCGGATCATCTGCAACAGCGTCTCTCCCGTTTTAAAACAAGCTGTACCATTTGAAACCTTTCGATCTGCACATAGCTTCGTCTCGATACGCTTTTTGCAGTAACCGTAAAGTTTCTGCAGTGGTTTTTCCTAATTTGTAGCAGAATTTAATGTTGGAACGTTGCTGCAAAAAGGACATTTTACTACATCGACATCATAGGCTGACAGTCTGCAGCCAAATGGTGAGCTGCGCGCCTTAGCAGTTGTGCAAAGCGTCATGTGACGTTCACGCGTACGCGGATAAACAGACTTGCAAACCACATCGTTATTTCGGTTCCCCCACACACCGGGCATGAGGGGGGAGGGTAGTCCCCCAACTGATTGACTGTACTGGTATATATATATATATATAATAAAATATTCATTTTATTTTAATGTTACTTTTGGACCACAAGACGCACAATAATTTTAAGTCGAAATTTATGTCTTATGGTACGAAAAATACAATACTTTTAACTTAAAAAAGCATGAACTTAGAGATCTACTCAATCTAAATGACAAACACAGGCGAAACCATAGTAACGCCCAAATTCAATTTGCCTCAATTCTTTCCACGCATGATAAAGATTGAAAATCTTATTCGTATGAAGTTTAAAAGCATTAAATCACTTTGAAAAAATGTCTGAAATTTGCTTTTCCCTATATTAGAAAACTTCTCCTGCTTCAGGCTTGGAAACAGTGAATTACTTGTTGATTATTACTTCACCGAAACTCGTGTTTGTTGACCTGACCATAAAAATATATCAGTAAGAACAAAAACGTACAGTTTCTAAAATTCTACACTGAAAATGTAAAGTGCCACTATGTTTCAAACTAATTGTAGTAACTCCTCCTCTGACAAAGGAGTATTAGGTGCGATTGTCTACAGGAGCAAATCTCAAAAGATTTAAAAAAGCAAAATTGGGCTTCAAGAAGGGCTCTTAACCCTTTCAGGGGCAACAAATCCCCCCGATTGAACGGTGCAGGTTTTTTTTAACCTAAAGAATCAAGAATAATTTTCCAATTATATGTTGCAGAATGTTTTTACTTCCTTAAGGGGACAGTGGACTTTCAAAATTGTGAAATTTGTCCAAAAATTAGATTTTTTTATTTTATTGAATTGTGAAACTACGGACGAGTAGGAATGTGTTGCAAAAAGAATTTTAAATTTCTGCGATTACTTTCCTAGTTATAGGCATTTGTATTTAATTTAGACATTATGTGCTTACTAATAGCAAAAACTTTAAATGTGCTTTTCTCAAAATAAAAATTTTCATGTCGTACGAATATTAAAACTGCTCCAGGCGCATTTCTAATGATCGTATTGCTTTGAATTTTAAGTTTTATATACTTAAGTGTATATTAAATAAATCTTATTTAAAAAAATTATGCTTCGTAGCTCAGAATTTTTAAATTTTGTACTTGAAAAGATGATTTATAGGTATTTTGCGTCATAAAAAGGGTGTTTTCACTATTATTATTTTTTCCCCTTTATATATTTAATGAATGCTTAAAATAAGCAATAAGTTCCATTGTTAATTATATAAGGTATCCTGCAAATAAATATGACCATATTATATGCAAAAGAAATGCGCATGGAACATTTTTAATGAGGCCAATTTTTGATATAATTAATAATTCATAATTCATAAATTATTAATATTTCATCTTTAAATTTTAACCACTTTTACATATCTATGGTACTAATCACATATTAAAATTCCAAGCAAATCCATTCAAAACAAAAGAAGTTAGGATTGAAGGTCCACTGTCCCCTTAAGCTGATAACAGGTGGCAGAACTAACCATTTTCCTGCTCATTTAACTGGAATACATTGAATGCAACTGAATAAAAAAGACTAGTTTTAGGCGTTTGCACTGTGTAAACGGCACCCCTGAATGTTAAACACGAAGGGACTGTCTTGCGCAAATAAAAAGCTTGTTCTCCAGGGGTCCTGTCATTTGTCAACAATAATAGCAGCTTAACATTAGAAACTGAAAGCTAATCAACTTCGCTACTTAGACTACTCTTTGATGTGTAGTCAAATTAACCCTTTCAAGGGCAAAAACCTCCCCCGTTTCTAGGGTGCACATTTTTTTCCCGATTTCTTTTATCCTGAAAAATCTTGGGAAATTTTCCAGTGAAAGGTTGCAAAATGTTTTTAGTTCTTTAATCTGATAACAGATGGCAGTAGTAACCATTTTTCTGATTATTTAACTGGAATACATTGAATGCAAGGGGGAAAAAGGACTAGGTTTTAGCGTTTGCACTGTGCAAATGGTGCCCCTCAAAGGGTTAATGTTATAACTTGGATATAGACCTTCCTGAATTTTCAATAGAGACAAAAAACACCTCCTGAATAATCCTCACCGAAAAAGCACTATCATCCCCAGTTTTAAACTTATATCCAGTTTTTATTTTTTTTATGCGGATTTCAGAGGGGAATCTGTTTGTTTCTGATTTAGCATCCTCCACAAGTTTCATGGAAATGTAACATTTCTCATTACTTTCATGAAACTTGATTGAAACTTGAATGAGGATTTTTGAGTGTAACCAATAAGAACATAAAAACACTGCAAATGACGCCGGAAAATAATGCTGAATTTTCAGAAAGCCTGGTATTTTTCAGAAAGCCAGACAAATTCGTAAGTGAACAATTAAACAAAAACATAAATAGATCAAACTATTACAAACAACGTATGGGGCCTTTAGCGCCCTTTACACGTACGCTCTTTTGCGAGCGCTTGGAGCGTACGGGATTGCTCGCACGCTCCAAGCACTCGCGAAAGAGCGTGCGTGTAAAGGGCGCTACGCGTCCTAAAAAGGGCGCTACGCGCTATGCACGGGAAAACTTTCCCTTCCCCTCCGACACCTTTACACGTGCACTCAATCGCGCGGGATCGGGATTTCACGCGGGAAAGAGCGTGCGTGTAAAGGGCGCTATTGAGCCAGTGCTAAGGATATGTCCATTTTACATTAAAATATCAAAATTCCCCGTTTTCGTAGGCTCTAATCTTAAGGCTGCTATGTACCAACCCTATTGGATTCGCTCACCTCAATGTTAACCTATGAAGAAAATTTGTCTATTTATCGCTACGTAAATGCTGATAATCCAACAAAAATGGTATTTTCAGATAGCCTGAACTTTTCTGTACTTTGCAACAGGATTCATTTTATAAATTTCGTCCACCAAAGGAATTGATGAGCGTTTAAAACACACTATTCCAGATTTCCCCACCCCGAATAATTTAAATTTTAAAATACAGTAACCACCGCTTATAGTGATCTGTGGTTATAAGAATCAACCGTTTATAAGAATCAATATCGCAAAAACAGAAACAAATGTATTATTTCCATGTTAAAATTTTCGCTTTAAAGAATAAATCCACCGTTTTTAAGAATCAGTTTAAACTCTTCGCTTTCCTTTCATCATTCCAAAAAAACCACTTAAACCCTCCAACGGTACGAAGTTTTTTCTTTATTCTTTTTAAAATAAAGAGTGATAAAATGGTATGGAATTCAATCGTAAAATGCATCCCTTTCTTTGTTAGACATAACATCATAGTTTCCCCTTAAACGCTTTAGCTAAACACTGTCCTATTAGCTTGACCCAGGGGCATCCTATCAGTTCGGATCCGATTTCACTTTTCTCCACTCACAAACAAAGACAGGGACTCTTTTTTCCCACCTCCCACATCCTGGTTGCGGCTTCCTGAACCCTGAAGCACATTAATCTTCTGGGAAGTGTCCACTATCACTTAGGAAAACTTGACATTATTAGATTCAGCACGTTATCAAACCGTGAAACGTAAGCTAGAAGGTGAATCTTGGCCTGAGACTATTGGTATTGAAAGAGGTATAAACAGCCTCCTGTAAACTTCATTACGTCGAACTACCATAGAAAACTTTTTCTTGCCCCCTTCCTGCTGTTGAAATGTTAAAACTGTTAAGGAGGTATATTGTAACAAATATTGGATTTATTTCTTCTCTTACTATAATCATGTGTATTTACTTATAGGTATAGAAAATAAGTTGTATTTTTAAAATTATAAAAATAATTTTAATAAAAGATAATTAACGTAAATTAAAGAGTATTTTATTGTAAATTATCTAATATATGTATATATCGGTGTGTGTGTGTGTGTTCCTGTCCAAAAACCTAAATTTCGGCTATAAGAATCAACCGCTTATAAGAATCAAAAACAGTAATAACAAACGTGATTCTTATAAGCGGAAATCACTGTATTTGCATTTTTTCCAAAAAAAAAACGAAAAATGCTCCAAGGAGTAAAATTTCTATCTCTGTTACGGGTCTCAATTTATTTTTTTTTTTTAAATCTTTCAATCCAAGTCGGCAAACCTTGGACACATTTTCTCCATTTCCAGTCTCACCTTTTATGAATAACACAGTCATGAAAAATTTTATGTTAAAAAATTAATGCCACGTAATTATACCACTGAGTCAGATTAACCATTTCAATAATTCGGAGAAATATTAATTTTTTAATAAAGCTACAGATTTTGAAAAAAAAAAAATTGGTAAATCATTCTTCATGCTGTAAAAATATATATAGCAAATTTTACAACATTGTATAAGTTTGTTAAAAAATCACACTTTAAGTAAAAATGTGTGACTTGTAATATAAATTCAATGAATAACTCAAATATGTTTATATTATAGATTCTTCTTTTCCTTGTTTGGATTACTCACTATTATAGGTACTTCGACAGATTATTATGCCAAGAGAATGGACTTCACTTTCCAAAGTACTTTTGTTTTTTAATTTTTAATTTAACTTGATTTACATACTTAGCCTAGTTATCATTACTTAGTTTGTTACCAAGTGGTATTTTCGTGCATTTTCAAAGATCTAGCAAATCGACTTATTTATACATCTTTGTGCTTTACGATGAAACTGCCTCAAATTCCGCTTGAAGCTTTGTAAATGTAATGAATAAATTACATTTAATTAATTCAATATATTAATAAATTTACATTTAATGAACAATTTACATTTAGTAAATTGCATCGAATTTCATTTATATTTATTTCTACATACTATCTTGGAAAAATAGGCCATGTTACGTGCTCATCAAATGAGAACCCGAGAAGCATATAATATTTACAACCTTTATGTACAGTTATTATACAATTGTATAATATTATTCTAAGACTACTATCCAGTCTTAAACCGAGAGATTAACACTCAACAATTATCCCCCGGGCAGCTTGCTCCGCCCACACTTGAGTCGCCCTCCGAGACCAAACAGCGTCCAACCTCTCTCACAGAGAAATAGCTTCAATTCCCTCCCCCACACTGGAACCCCTATGGGGTCTAGGGGATGGGATGACCTTTATTAAAAATCAAAGAATAAGATTTAATTATTCAGTTCAGCCTTTCTCCCCCTCTTACATCAGCATCTTCAAGTCTGATCTGCAAGGTATATGTTGTACATTACACTTAATAATACAAGTTTATTGCGGTTCATTCTATTGTATTGCGTTTTTATAGAATGTTCATCATTTATAAGCACATTTCTCTTATTTATAAACATGTAACAAAAAATTGCGGTGTTTTGGGGGAACTCGGAACGAATTAATGGCTTTTCCATTCATTTCAACGGGGAAAATTGATTCGAGATACGAGTATTTCGAGTTACGAGCTCCGTCATGGAGCGAATTAAACTCGTAAGTCGAGGCACCACTGTATTTCTTTTTTTTTAACCAGTTGTATAAATTTACCTTCTTCCTTCTGTTTATCCATTTTTTAAATTAAATACAGTAAAACACTTATCATATTTTACAGAATAAACATTAGGGGAAAAGTAATGAAATAAACAGCCACTTGAAACAACGTTTTTCATTTCTTAAAAGGGTAAATGGATTGATCAAGACGTGTCTTTGTAGTGCAGTTATCATTAATAAATTTTAAAACTCGAATTTGAGAAATGTAATCATAAAATTCAAAATTAAACTTCTCAACAAAATAACACATAGCTACATAATTTTAATACTCGTGTGAAAATGTTTAATCACTTTCTTAAGACTCGAAATTCCTTGTGAGAAAAGAATATTCTTAGAACCAAACTTCGAAGCATCTTCGTTATTAAGGCATTGGAATAGGGGCAATAACGTTTCTAGAGATTAACAAATGTCCTCTGGCAGATTATTAAAGCAGTTGGAGAGATGCCGTCGATGTTTAACACTATTTTAAAATGCCCCGAAGGAGTTTAACACTATTTTAAAATACCCCGAAAGCAGTTGGAGAGATGCCGTCGATGTTTAACACTATTTTAAAATGCCCCGAAGGAGATTAACACTATTTTAAAATACCCCGAAAGCAGTTGGAGAGATGCCGTCGATGTTTAACACTATTTTAAAATGCCCCGAAGGAGATTAACACTATTTTAAAATACCCCGAAAGCAGTTGGAGAGATGCCGTCGATGTTTAACACTATTTTAAAATGCCCCGAAGGAGTTTAACACTATTTTAAAATACCCCGAAAGCAGTTGGAGAGATGCCGTCGATGTTTAACACTATTTTAAAATGCCCCGAAGGAGTTTAACACTATTTTAAAATACCCCGAAAGCAGTTGGATTGATGCCGTCGATGTTTAACACTATTTTAAAATGCCCCGAAGGAGTTTAACACTATTTTAAAATACCCCGAAAGCAGTTGGAGAGATGCCGTCGATGTTTAACACTATTTTAAAATGCCCCGAAGGAGTTTAACACTATTTTAAAATACCCCGAAAGCAGTTGGAGAGATGCCGTCGATGTTTAACACTATTTTAAAATGCCCCGAAGGAGTTTAACACTATTTTAAAATACCCCGAAAGCAGTTGGAGAGATGCCGTCGATGTTTAACACTATTTTAAAATGCCCCGAAGGAGTTTAACACTATTTTAAAATACCCCGAAGGAGTAGCCGGCTGTTACAGAAAATAGCTACTCAAATGGTAATTGAAGATATGGGAGCCAGAGCGTTGGATGAGTGGAAATGAATAAGTAGGTCAACAGAATCTAAAGGAAACCTTTATTCGTTACTGAAGTGAAGACTGTAAACGCGTTTATTTCCCCTTTTATTGAGAATGTCATGTTTCCATAGTGGTTACACACGTGTAGGGATTGAAAGCAAACAACCCGAAGCATTCAAATTTGAAGCTTTAAACATCCCTTTTAGAACATTAAGCTATCGCAACGTTCTTATCTACTAGTTGTTTATAACAACAAGAAAAATACAAATTGATTAAGGAAAAAAAAGGATTTTATTATAGTCCAGGAATTTAGATTTCATTCTATATTCCTGCGATAAGGTCCCGTTTTAAAGTCAGCCACATTACCCACAATAAGTTATGAGAATCCATAGATTGTGGCAATCAAATGAAGCAAATTTACCGGCTTCATTTCGCTTGATTTAAAATGTCCGTTGTTAAAAACACTAATAGCGCAACCCTTATTAAGAGGAAGGGTTCTCGAAAAAAATTTTAAAAAATTTCGTGTCAGGAGAGGTGATAAAAATTTTCCTGGGTGATAAAAATCGTCCTTTTAACTGTTTGGGGTAAACCATTACCCCAAACATTAACCTAACTTTCTCCAAAACGAGAAGTTTTGGGGATGATTCTGTTCCCTTATTGGTTCGAGCGTCACTGCAATCAATATAAATTATTTCTATTGAAAAATTATGGAGCACATTCGAAACCTTTGCTGGACTACCTGTATTCAGAGAACATGCTAATCTGGTAAACCTTCGCTGGCCGAGCCTGATAAGTTCAGTTAGCGAAAAAATATCAACATCTTATGTGCCAGTAAGAAATGCGTGACCAACACTTATATCAAATACATGCGTAGAATTTTACATGCATGTTAGCACGTCACAGAAGGGAACTCGGTTGCTTACATATTAGCCCGACAGATTTTTTTAAAACTAAAGATTAATATATATATATATATATATATATATATATATATATATATATATATATATATATATATTATATATATATATATATATATATATATATATATATATATATAATATATATATATATATATTATATATATATATATATATATGTATATATATATATATATTATATATTATATGTATATATATATATATGTATATATAGATATATATATATATATATATATATATATATATATATATATATATATATATATATATATATATATATATATATATATATATATATATATATGTATATATGTATATATATATATATATATATGTATATATATATGTATATATATATATATATATATATATATATATATATATATGTATATATATATATGTATATATATATATATATATATATATATATATATATATATATATATATATGTATATATATATATGTATATATAAATATATATATATATATATATATATATATATATATATATATATATATATATATATATATATATATATATATATAATCAACATATCACCAAACTCTCTCACGAAAAAGAAACCTTTATAGGACATTTTGTATTTTAAGTGACAAAATTAGTTCAAAATCCTTTTTTCTAAGTAATCCTTTTATCTGAAATTACTAAAATCTCAACAGAAAAAGTGTGTGTCAGGTAGGAAAAATGCTATCATCCATAATTTCTGTTCTGTTGTCAAGTGATTATTTTTCGAGAAAAAAAAATATCCATCGATTTATATAATCGATGCAGAGTAAATGGTTTCTAACAAACCATGTCTTCATGTCTGTGTATAGATCTTTATCGTATTTATAAATAGTTGTTTTAGAAAATCTTTGTTAAAAATTATTTATATTTTCGAAATATTATGCTTAGTATCCATGCCTATGTTTAATATTTAATTTTCCATAAACAATGCTAAATGCTAAAAATGGAAAAGGTGCAATCTACTGTTTGAACCAATATTCACCGGATTTCCCCGGAGCAATGAAAGTTAAAAGCTTACAAGCAACAAACAGACAAAATATTTTATGCAAATCAAGCAGTCATATCTGCGCCTTTTGATCCTCAGAACATAGTATTATAAACACTGAGTCATCGGCATAACTAACAAAACAGTACCTATACAGCATAACAGACAAAATACATCAATGACTGTATTAGCGTCATGTCTGAGGAAAAACCGGGGCACTTAATAAATTATTCACCAGGAGTTTAGAATTTTCGAAAATATAATCCATTAAACCGGCATTCTGGTAAATTTAACTTCGGTATTTATGACGTATATTGTAATAAATTCACTGTTATGGTCCATTTAATAAAGCATTCTTGTAAATATGACCTTATCTAATATAATGATAATGCCTCGTAAATGGGCTTATATCAAAGCTTATTCACAATTTTTTTTTCCCCAATGCGGAGGCCTTCTTCCTTTAAACATTCGCCTATTATCACGGCGGTTTTGCTGGCCTCTTCATTATGGGGGCACCACATAGGTGGACCAGCATCGCCCCCTATGAAGGGACAATCGATTTTCAACTAACTTCCCGACTAGATAGACATTTGAAACTTTTAGAATTGCTCAGAACACGATGACAATGCATTTTTTTAATACTTTTAGCCATCTTTAAGCAGAATTAAATTAATATTCAGTTTATTTTTCAGTTAATTTTGTTTTGTAGACTGGTGCAGTCATCTATTGGCCAGAAAGGGAACTAGTCAAATGCAAGTTAACTTCCAATTAACTTAATTTTCTTTCAAGTCGATGGGATAATTCATCAAAAAAATTTTTAAAAGTATTTATTAATACATAGAATTGTCAAGTTTATATGATTCAACAGAAGATTTAAAAACATGGTATATAAAAAGTCTTTTTATCTTGTAATTATTTATAAATGATACTTCATCAGTTTGGTGCTTGGGCGTTTATATTTCTTACTGCTATGAGGAGGGTCGATCAGTATCGGCTAAATCAGTCGTTTGCTTTTCTTTTGGTTTATAACATTTATTTTCCCCGTTTAACATTGTTTCTGGAAAGCTCTTCAAAGATTCTTTGATTTACAGTACATTTTTTTTTCGTTTTTGACATGTTTGTTCAATATTTTCAGGTAAAACGGCAAGATTTGTGGTATGTTTCTCAGTCCTGACCAATTTTCCAAAAGTTTTTAGTGCCAAGATGTCAGAAAAATCTTTGTCATCCATCTTCGGTATTCGTACGCTTAGTGTATTTTACATCATCCTTTTGCATCACTATTTTTTTTCAGAGACTTTTAGCGTTGAAGGTAAGTATTACCTGAGAGGTGATCACTTTCATGTTGCTCTTTATAAAGTGCATGCTTATTTATGTTTGATGAACAGTTAAAAATCAGTATATCACGACACAAGGAATATACCATTTAGAGACTGATAATACCATTAATATACCATTAATGGTATATTTTTTTATCAGTCTCTAAATATTATCAGTCTCTAAATATTATCTCTAAATATTTTTTATAGTATCTAAATATACCATTAATGGTGAATTTTTTTATCAGTCTCTAAATATTATCAGTCTCTAATGGTTTTATCAGACTAATATACCATTAAGACTGATAAAAATATATAGATTATATTTTTATCAGTCTTATTGAATGTACAAATATAATACAATAATAAATATTATACGATAATTTTAACTTCAGTTTGAAACCTGTAATAGTAGTTAGGTTTGTTTTATAATCTTGTAAATTTTTTTTTTTTACTCAAAGATGAAAAACTGCTAAAGAGAGATTTGATGGGGAAAAGTAAAGCTGCAGAAAAAAAAAATTAAACTGAAATTATTGTCTTAAAAGGTAAACTGTATAGTTAAAATAAAATCAAAATACAAAAACTGGGGCGTACCCCATGAAATTTCACACTACACCGCCTCTGTAAATTCAAACATTTTCCCCATTCTCTTAACACCTTTTACATAAACTGATGAAAAAATTTTGAAAAAAAATTTTTTCATCCATGTTTGCTAAAAATTTTTTGCAAAAAATTTTGAGCAAACATTTGAAATTTCAACTGATGAAACTTTATTGATGTATAAAGTTAAATGATCCTTCATGGTATTGTAGAAAAGAAAACATGCATGTATGCGATTAGACATCGTGTAATGAGAACGTAAAATCTATTAAATATGAAACTGCTTTATCATGAATCGATTTATACTTTAAGAAATAATTCAGAATGTGAATAATTTCCTGATTATTCTGAAAACCAAGGAGAGTTTTTTATCACAAAACATTAGTAATACTGGTTGGGAAATTCGGGAGTGATGGAACGAATTGTTTTTTATGGGGACAGTGTACGTTGAAATCGGCAAAAATTGACCAAAGCATCGAATTTTTGTTTTTAATGCTATATTGTTCTACAAATCAAAATGCACCGAATGCAAAAATCCGCATCAAAATCCGATAATTTTTAACGAAGTTATTAGCATTTATATGTTTACAAACAATCCACTTTTGCCCTTTGAATTTCACTTTGTTTGCAATTTTCTCAAAATGAAATTTTTCTCGATAATGCAAATTGAAAATGTGATACGCGCCATATTTTTGCTTCAAATTACACGATATTTACCATACATTATCTTTATACATACATTAATAAATGTGTGCATGCATTTTTGTTTTAAAGAAGAGTAACTTATAAAAAGTGACTGTTTGTATACAAAGAAGTGAAATTTTTTTTAAAAATTCATCCATTAATCGGTTTTACTTCTTTTAAAAAATAAAATATTGAGATATTTGTAATTCAATGCACAGAATGTTTCATTATGGTATAATAAATAAATAAAAAGTAAAATTATTATAAAAAAAGTAAAAATTTTAGCGCAAGAGACATTTTAAAATTTTATTAAAATTTTTTAATTTTTAAGAAAAAAAAATTTTTCTAAATAAACTAGAAATTTTATTTCTGTGTCGTTTATAGTGTAAATATTAAACTATATTCAGGATTAAAATTTCATATAGATATAATGTAAAATAAAAAAGTTAAATCTCAACGTCTAATGTCCCCTTAAATCACCACTCTCAACAAGGAAGTAGGTTTTGAAATATAACAGTTATGCAATTTCCGTCTTATTTAATGACGTTTCTGCGTTTGTGTATGTATTTTGTGCGTGTGGAGAGTGTTTGTGTATGTTTTTTTTCTTTTTCACTAATTATTTTTTTCAGTGTTAGAAAACTTAGACCCTAAGAAAAGGTTTTAGATGCTGTTTGAATTAAAATTTTTCAATAAATTATCTTTCATTAATTCTTTAAGGATATAACTAACTTTTATAGATCTGGTTGTGGTATTATAACGGAAGTATTCTGTTCACTCAATTCTGTTATATATACAAGGGATGACCAACGTGTCGGGGTGATAGGTTTTTCGATTTATAGTTTCATTATAGATGAATCAGTAACTCTTTTCAATAGGACTCTTCACCAGGAATGACCTACAGATCGATCGCAGAAGCTTTTGCGATCGACCAATCTAGATGTAGTATCTTCAGAGAATAGATATATTTTGCTTCGCTTACACCAGGATGACCAACGTGTATAGTTAATTGTGGAAGGTTTCTCGGTAGACAGATCTTATAGGAGTATTGCAGTAGAAGACAGTTCTACTGTTTGCATCAAAAATGATCAACGAGGCAATTATGTAAGGTTATACCGGTTGATTTATGTCGCTGTTGGGTTTTATATTTTCCTTTTATGTTCTACACCTTTTTATTTCCCATTTTGATTAGGGATTTTTGAAGCTTATTTTGCCTCTTTTTAAGCTACTGATAGGTGTAAATGCTGTATTCCAAGATACACGATGATATGGATGCAATTTATATGCGAGAAATAGAGCGTGTTAACTTCTTGCAAATCTCTGTGAAAACAAATTTCAATTAAAAAATTAGAAAGAATTCAAATATTTTTATATGGAAATAGAATAATAACAGTGAAGTCATACTTTTAGTAAAAAGATATGAGCTTTTTTTTTTTTTTAAATGTTAAGAAAATCAAATAAGCCTCGGCAATTTTCATGGATATTAATCTCTAAAAACTTCAGTTTTAAGTATGATCAGTTTGCAGGTCAAATATATACGTGAATTCATTTGGTCAATTGCAGAGGTTTATTTAACGTATGACTGTCGATTTCAGGGAACTTTTCAATCATGAAAGTCTACCACAGCAGTTGAATAGTTGATCCTGTACGTTTAATACCAAGCAAAAATTTTGCAATAAATAAAAGAAAATCTTTTGATATTTTCCACGTATGCACGAGGTAAAATAATTGTGTTCAGAATGACCTCATGAACGATGGCAGGCATCGATTGAACTTTAACAGCACAAATCACTGGTCGATATGTTAAGGGGACTAGGACGTTTGCGATGGTCGTAAAATGAAGAAAATTGTACTGTTGTTTAAACCCTTAGATATATTTCCAGTATTTACATAATATATTTTCCCACATTAGACTAACATTTGAGAATAGTTTAATGCTAATTAAAAGTTATATTGTTTATAAATTTTTAATGGCATATTAAACAAGATTTTTTTTCTCGGAAAAATTTGCTGTTGAACAGATAGGTACACTTTTTTACAAAACTATATAAAATATCACCTTGAAATTTTACTTGTTTGATACTGTGAACCTGTTTTTTATCTTATAACTGTTACCTAATTATGTAAAAAAAGTATAAACTTTGCCATAAAAAAAACAAATAATTTCCAATAATCATTGGCTAACATAAAAATATCTAGCCAGTTAAAAAATAAAAATCAGGTTCACAGTATCAAACAAAAGTTTATGATAACCATGCAAAATTTCAATGTTATATTTTATATAGTTTTTTTAAAAAGTATACCTAACTGTTCAATAGTAAATTTTCCGAGGAAAAAAAAATACCTTGTTCAAAATCCCATTTAAAAGAAATTTATAAACAATATAACTTTTAATAAGCATAAATTATTCTCAAATGTTAATTTTATGTATGAAAAAAAAAAACCAATATGTTAATATTGGAAATAGACATAAGGATTTAAATAACGGTACAATTTTCTTCTTTTTCGACCATTGCATACGTCTTCGTCCCTTTTATAACTACATGAGTTATTGTTTTAATGACCAAAATTGTTAATTAATGAAAATTAGTGTATTGCTTTCAAAACCATCCGACACTTCAAGATTCAGTTTCCTATATATTTCAAAGTAAACATTATTAATTGGGTTTACGACAGAATAAAAAAAAAATGTATGTTTAAATTAACCATAAATCATAGTTTTATCTTCCCCAAATATACATTATATGTTTTTGTAAATATCATCCTACTCCTTTAATTATGTAATGTACATATTTGTACTAAATTCTGTTTATATTTGTTTCAGGGAATTTGCTAAAGTATGGAGAAGATTTAACTACATTTTTCAAGCAAATTATTATTAATGGGTTCCTGACAACTGAAGTTTTTTTCTTTATAGGGTATGTTACATTTTTTTTCCGCTGTTGTAAATAAACAAGGTGAAGCAAATTTACTAAAACTTCAAATATTAATAAATAAAGCCTGGAAGGGGTTTTAAGTAGTGATTCGTAGCAAAAGCAGAGAAAGAGAGAATTTCGCTACACAGCAGAAAAAAAAAAAATTATCCTCAGCGAGAGGGAAAATTGTGAATTCCACTGTGACAATAACTATAGCTGTCACAATATAAATAAAAATCGCCTTTAGTTTGGGCAAAAAATATAGATTCTCGCAACAATATGTGCTTATACCGCAAGAGATTGCTGTATGAAGCCAGATTACAACGTAAGTGGTCGAACGGCATATGTGAGCCAGCACAAGTAATTTCTCGTTGAATTACTCGTTTTGAGGAAAATAAGTCGATAAGGATGATGGAATAATGTAAAAAACGTGATGTTTCAAACAAGGGGATCTTGAACCGACTCTGGGCAAGGAAAAAATTGTCCAGTTTCGAGAACCAGATGCTACGCGAGTTCATAAAACACTTGGGCCCAGCTAATCTTTCCTCTTCCCACTGCTTTGTTACGCGTCAGAAAAACCCTACAACCAGACTCACATGCAAAAGTATACATCTAATAGCGTATACAGATTGGTACAGAGTTCTCTGCCTCCAGACCCCCGACTCCTGTCATCACATTAGTCACGGTAACATTAGACACGGTATTTAGAACCACCCCCATTCCCGCCCGCAAGATTTCTTTGATGTGGTGTATCCCCCCGACCCCGCTCGACACCATTTGACCCGCTGACCCTCCACTCTTTCTTTGATGGACCGCCAGAGGAGGCGATCCACGCATAGTACAGAGTACAGAGAGACATAAATCACTGGCAGATGCAGAGAACTCTGTACCAATCTGTATGCGCTATAATAGCGCATATAGATTGGTGCAGAGTTCTCTGCCTGTAGACCCCCGACTCCTGTCATCACATTAGTCACGGTAACATTAGACACGGTATTTAGAACCACCCCCATTCCCGCTCTTTGATCTGGTGTCTCCCCCGACCCCGCTCGACACCATTTGACCCGCTGACCCCCCGCCCTTTCTTTGATGGACCGCCAGAGGAGGCGATCCACGCATAGTACAGAGTACAGAGTGAACATAAATCACTGGATTCCCCAAGGCACAGGCAGAGAACTCTGCACCAATGTATATGCACCATAAAGGGCATTAGGTAGCCTTGGACTTAGCTAGTCTTTTGCCCTTGTCATGCACTCTTAGCAAGGCATAACCGATGAGCGCGCTGTAGGAAATTCCATATGCCGATCTCCTGAAAATTTTTACTGGTGATTAGTAAAATGCTGCTTGATAAAGTTCATTCATCCAGCCCCCCTTGATTGGAAATAACCGTCTACCACAAATTGTAGTACAAAGTTTGAAAAAGAGGAAGATGAAAAAAATTGCACAGTGCATCTGCATAAAGCTATGGCTAATGCATAGAGCAGATGACTGCCCTTTGTGACCAATAAAAATTTAGAGAAATTCCGCATTTCCTTTCCCTACAATGTAGTAATCGGTTTTGCCTTGTTGAGGAGTCCGCAACAAGGGCGAAATATAGGTCCAAGGTTAGTTAGAACTAGGGTTTCTCATTTCCCGGCAAATAATGGATCCCGGGAAACGAGAACATTTTAAAGAGATTCCAGGGAAACTCGGTTTTCTAATATTTATTATTTAAAAAAATTGTTAAATTAAAAAAAAAAAGAAAATAATTTCATCTTTAAATAAAACAAAAGACTTAATTACTAATAGAACAAAAGCAAGTTATTTATTAGAAGAGTTCTTAAAATACTTTCTGAGACAAACTAGCGCATTAATTGAATTATCATTGAGTCGTGTCCTAATTTTGGTGACAAAAAGTCCAGCAGTCGAAAATACTCTTTCAAATCGCGCGCAATTTGGCGTGATTTCGTATTTGGCGTAAAATTGTATCTGCCAAACCCAATGGGGTTGCCAGAAAACTAAAACCACCATACAACTACCAGATTTGGCGAAAAATCGCCCCTCGGCGTCCGTTGCGTATATTACACCTGTACCTAAAAGGATCCCGGGAATCGATAAAATGGTAAAAATAACCCGGGAAATCGGGAATAGATATTTTAGTGGATTTCCCGGGAATCTAGAACAAGAAATCCCGGGAGATAAACCCTACATAGAACGCTGGAGATGTATGTTTTTGCAATTGCTTCCGCCCAGAGGGGTGTGCTGTGTGCATTTTGTCAGACTGACATGGTCTGAGAGAGTGAGGATACTATGGGTCTTCTTACAATCTTATAATATATATATATATATATATATATATATATATATATATATATATATATATATATATATATATATATATATATATATATATATATATATATATATATATATATATATATATATGCATACATATATATATATATGCATACATATATATATACATATATATACATACATATATATATATAATATATATGTATATATATATTTATATATATATAATATATATATATATATATATATATATATATATATATATATATATATATATATATATACTGAAGTGCCACTGAATTAGGGATGCCTACCTAGTAACGAGTTGGGCCTCCTCTGGCCTTGATAACGGCTGCCACACGACGAGGCATAGATTCAACAAGTTTCTGGAAACGTTCCACGGGAATGGCTTGCCAAATATTGGCTAAAGCTGTCCATAATTCAGTAAGGTTCTTTGGTGCTGTGTGATGGCCTTTCACGCCTTGTTCCAAAACATCCCAAAGATGCTCAATAGGATTTAAGTCTGGGCTTCTAGGTGGCCAATTCATGACAGAGAAGTCAGAGGAATGCTCATCCAACCAGCCAGTAGCCAACCGGGACTTGTGAGAGGTACAGTTGTCTTGCTGAAAAACTCCATTACCATGCGGATAACAGAACAGCATAAACGGATTGAGGTGATCACCCAGCAACTCTACGTACCGAATTGCATTGAGGGAGGTTGGTACACGCATCAAAGATCCCAAACTGTGCCACGAAAAAACACCCCAGACCATGATTGAGCCACCATGCCCTTGTACAGTTCCAGCCAGGCATGCAGGATCCATGGCTTCATGAGCCTGACGCCATATTCTCAGCCTCCCTCAAGCGTTAAATTGTCGGAATCGAGACTCATCACTCCATGCTACTCGTTTCCAGTCCTCTACACTCCAGTCTCTGTGCTCTCTTGCCCAGGCAAGACGTGCAGCCCGATGGCGAGTATAGAGCAATGGTACTCTCGTAGGTCGACGGCTCCCGAAACCCATACGGTGAAGCGAGAGTTGCACAGTCCGTTTACTGACTGTACGACTGGAACCGTCATTAAACTGGGTGGTAATTTGAGCTAATGTTTGGCTCCGCTGGCTACGTACAATACGCCTGAGCCGTCTCTCACCACGCACTGTCAAAGCTAATTGTCTTTTGCAGTTTGCCCGATCGCTATTTTTTTTCCACCATCCATGTATTCTTGGTATATTCTTGACACTGTCGACCTTCAAAATCCTAGCTGTCTGACGATTTCGGAAATTGAATGGCCCATGCGTCGCGCACCTACGATTTGTCCGCGATCGAAGGCGTCTAAATCAGGCAGTTTACCCATACTGGCAATTCCAACAACTAATTCAGAATAACCACAGTACGCGCTATATATGCAGTTACCACAGCGCCCTCACTTGCGCATACATGATGCGCAGCGCTACACAATTTTCATAGGCTTTGCTATCCCTAATTCAGTGGCACTTCAGTGTATATACATATATACAGAAGGTCGTTCGCACTTTATGGAAACGATTTTGATAGTTAAGTTTTATGTATAACTGCCGTATCTTTTGAGGCGATTTGCTTCTATCTGATAACCATGGTTGTTGACAATAGCTCTAGCTCGAATTTTCCATGAAAGTAGACTTTTTCTTAGTACTGTCATGTCAATTTTACCCCATTCCCCTTGGACCGTTTTCCAAAGTCCGTTCAGTGTTCTTGTATGCCGTTTTCCAGAGTCATGTTTTAATAAACAGAAAGCGCAAAGTCCATTGGAGAAGTGTCAGGGAATTTTACAGCTATTTCATTAAATGGGATACACTTTATTCCCGTTTCTGTTCTTTCTTTGCTAAATAAGCGGCAGTTGATTTAGACGTGTGACTAGAGGCTTTGTCCATATGAAAACTCAACTTCATCAATGTCCTTTCCTCATAAGGCTGGAATTCCTTCTTCAAAAATTAGTTCTAAAATGTTCTGCTGATAGTAGAGTGAATTAATTTTGGCTTTACTCGAGACTCTTTTTATTTTTAATTTGCCGTTGTAACAAAATCCTGCAACTATCACGAATCCCTTTCGGAACTTTTCTGTACAGTGACGAAGCCATTTCGTACGGTCATTCCCGTCAGTTGAGGAATAGAAAATTGTTCGTTTTTTATTACAGTCACTTAAATACACCCATGCATCAACGAGTATTACCAAAAATTTCCATTTTTCAGCAGCTAGGTGTTTTTCATATAATTTTCTACAGTTTATTTCTCTTTCAACAATATGAATTGGCAAAAGCAGATGAACTTTAGGTTTAAACATCTTTTTTTAACTTCAAATCTTTATGAATGATTTTACTTACAGTGTCAGAAGACATTCCTAGTTTCTATGCAATGTATCTTTGAGTCGGCGGATTTTCTTTTAGGATCAGAGACTTCACTTTCTTGATATTTACCTGCGTTCGAACAGTCTTAGGATGAGGTTTCGCGGTCATGTTTTCATTTTTACTTTCAGTTAGACTTTTTTTTTCCTTTCAAATTTAATATATTATAAATACCTTTTTTTGGAAATGCCATAACCGCGATTTTTACACCGCTTTATAATTTGTTGATACGAATATTTCTCCTCTGAAAGCACAGTTCCGTAACCTTCTAGTCATTTATCAATTTTATGATCCATTTTCAAAATAAATCTTTTATTTTTACATTCCAATGAAAACAAAATAGTAGCAGATGATTATTCTGAAGTTGCCAAATTTTTAGCTCAAAACGCAAACGCCAAAAAAAAATTACAAAATCGTTCCCTTAAAGTGCGAACGACCTTCTTTATATCCATGAAAAACTGATATTATCATGTTCTGTATATGCTTCTAATTTGAATGGGTATGAAAATTTAAGAACTTATCTGAGGTGGGAAAAGGGAATAAATATCCTGAGTAAATGCAGAGGTTAGTGCATATCGCCTGATATTTGCTAATCATACAGGGAAAAAAATTTTAAATGATCGAGTTCGTTCGTTTCTCTAGCATGCAGTTAGGTTTACATTCGCCTGTAAAAAATCTGGTGTACATTTCTCTAAAACATACAGAGATTTCTGTAAAAATAATATAATTCTCAAGTATAAAATTCCCATGGCGAAAAACAATTCAAAATACATTAAAACACAAGCCATCATTTTTTTAAAGTTTATTACTGGAATACAGGGTGTCCCAAAAGTCTCTGTAAAACTTTAAAAATTTATTACAGAAAAAATAATAGGCCTACAGCAAAAATAATTACAACAGTACATAGAGTAACGTAAAAAGTTTTTTCTTCTACATCAGTATACTCCTACATGAGATCCTTTCGTAACACGAAGAATATCAAGCCGATATTCCAATTCCATCCACGAACGTTTCAGCATGCTGACATCAACAATAATTACAGCTGTTTGGATCTTTTGTTCGAATTGCGATTTCTTCACGGGATCAACCATTTTGAATGAATGAGTTTTTGTCAAAATTCTTTTACATGTGCATGCAGCGCCATCTATGAACAGAAAAAAAACTGTTTAAGTTACTCTATGTACTGTTGTAATTATTTTTGCTGTAGGCCTATTATTTTTTCTGTAATAAATTTTTAAAGTTGTACAGAGACTTTTGGGACACCCTGTAAAATTTCTCGCAATAAAATGCTCACGTGTCCGGAGAACTTTCTATTTTGAGTACCTCTCTGAACATGTTAAGCAAGTCATACTTTTTCTTATTTTTACGCTTCCTTAAGGGAAAAAAAACTTGTTTACACTCTTTACCAACTTAACTTTCTGTACCAGCCATTTGATTTTTAATTCCACATGAAAATTGACATACTTCCGGATAAATAAATATGTTTCTTAGACTTAAAATACAGAGTGGACGCTCTAAAAGCCTTTTTATAAGGGTCTGCCCATGTCAGCTTTTTCTATTCTTCAGCTGCAAATTTACAGCAAAAGGAACGGGAATAAACCTCGCAAAAAAAAAAAATGTATTCATTAAGTATTTCCTTGCACTGGTAGCGCTTCCAGCCCAAGAGCTAACCATCGCTCTCTATAGTGGTCCAAGTAATGTCAGGTGCTGCCATCTTTTGGCATGAAGCGGTATCAAGACCAAACATTCACGTTGACTGGCGTCAATTTGAATTCTTTTTCTCCTTTAACGTAAATGCAGTAAGAATTAATAAACTTAATTTACCTCCAGAGTATACATAAACGCATAAATTGAATGTCGTAGAATTAGGAAATCAATTCGATAGATGTAAATTCACCCGAGAATAAATCTCTTGAAAAATTGAAAGTATTTCTAGACTATAACCAGGCTATTCAGAAGATTTTTGTGTTTATAAGAGTTTAAAAATGAGTCCGAAACTCTTCGTGTTATTTTTCACGAACATCAGGTGTCGTGGATTTTTTTTTTTACATATCACAAAATATAATTTTTTTTAACGGAAATTTTTATTCTGAATCATATTTTGTAGTTTAAAGAACAATTTTCCAAGACTTTTTTTAAAAAATGACATTTAAAGATGTGACAACGGGACGATTGAAATATTAATATTTATATTTTTTTTTTGCAAAAATGTATAACTTAAGGGGACTTACTACCCTTAAATCTTTAAAACATTCGATGTTTTGAAAAAAATATATGTTAAAGCCTGATCATTTCTGAAAAAAAAAATAAAGCAAACCTCATGAAAATATTCCGCTTAGTTCCGGAGATATTGATATTCTAAATATTTAATTACTGATCAAGTTTATGGTAAGAAAAAATTTTAAACTCATTTTTCTCAAAATGTCATTTTGCATCATTCCGCAACTGATATCTCAAAAACTACGAAACATAATTCAATGAAATTATTATCACTGCATAATCATGTTATTTTATTGCGTCTGAACTAGAATTATTGCAATCACTGCACATTTTGTTATTTTTTTCAGGGATAAATTAATCCAAAAATTTAAAGAAATTTTAAGTATGTTTTGAGCAGTTTTAAAAAAAAATTGAAACAATATTTTAATGTTGAATGTTTTATGTTCAACTGTATTTTGAATTATTTATTTTAAATATAAAACAGGAATTATACATTTAAGTGTAAAATTAATTTCACAGTTCTGCGCGCGAGCCAGTATACAATAAAAATGCTTAAAAAACAAGGTATATCTAAAACCATTTAAATAAAAATTATTTGCAATTATTTTCAGTGTTGAAAATTTGTTTATTAAAATAAATATATCAATTTATCATATACATGAAATTTTGAAAAATTGGGAGTAAATTGAAATAGTTACAAAAAGTCAAAAAGTATGAAAATATGCCCTATTTCCTGGACTTAAGAGTCGTGAGTCCCCTTAAATCCTTTTTTAGCGATTTAATGGACAATTATCCAAACGTTTTTTGATGTGCGGCTGAGGCACGTATCACAAAACTTTTTTCCCAGGACTTTGGACATGTTGGCTTGATCAAGGATTAGGATGTGGAGCTAAACTCTTGTTTCTCATTTTGGATTTTACCTTTTCAAATTTTTTTTTAAAATTTTGAATATCGAATTTTTTTCGCAGGTATGGGATCGGAACTTCCCTTTCGATCCTACACCGTCTTTTGACATGAGAAAGTTTGTCCCAAAGCACTTCACCAAACCAGGGCCCGATTATGAACACTGGGGGCCCCTGGGCAGATGCTATTTGGGCCCCCCCCCCCTTACGAACATTTATAAAAATAAGAACTTGCCATGGGCTATACATACTATTTGAAGTACTAGGTGCATACACCAAGGGGGTTTTGGGGCCCCCTAGCATCAGGGGGCCCTGGGCAAAGTCCCGATTTGCCCATGCGATAAAAAGGCCCTGCACCAAACCCAGCATGCCTTGCGCTGCCGAGGATTTGTACACTAGGGTTTTCGATTTTGAGCAACTTTTTTAAAACCCGGGTTTCGGGTTTGACTGATTTTATTAACCTTTAGCTTACGGGGCCCACTTTTTCGATTCCCTCTTTAGGACGGCCTTTAAGGGGTTTATATATATAACTATATATATATATATATATATATATAACTATATATATATATATATATATATATATATATATATATATATCTATATATATATATATATATATATATATATATATATATAACTATATATACTATATATATATATATATATATATATATATAACTATATATATATATATATATATATATATATATATATATATATATATATATATATATATATATATATATATAACTATATATATATATATATATATATATATATATATATATATATATATATATATATATATATATATATATATATAACTATATATATATATATATATATATATATATATATATATATATATATATATATATATAACTATATATCTATATGTATATATATATATATATATATATATATATATATATATATATTATATATATATTATATATATATATATATACATATTTATATATGTATATATATTTATACACACACACACACAAATATATATATATATATATATATATATATATATATATATATATATATATATATATATATAGTATATATTCATTCTTGGGCCCGTATTCTTGGGATACATGCTATCCCAACCCGTAAGGAAAAGGTTAATTTAAAACCCGGGTTTTCCCGGGTTTACTTGGTTGGTTCCAGGGGGGGGGTCAATAGCAAAGAACTAAAATAATAAATAATTTATTAGAAGCATTTAATTTATTTCAGAATTTCAAATATAAAAAATAACAGTAAATAAATTTAATGGTAATAAACATATACATATATGTATAACTTAAATAAAAGTGGTACAAATATCTCATTTTTTTATAAAACTGCCTTACAACCATCATTGCACTCGACGTATCATCATCGAGTCGGCTTCTGAGTTTACTAGCAAAGAGACCCATTACAGAAAATGCTCGTTCTGCTTCCACCGAAGTTGGTCGAATTATTGTTAAAGACCTGAAAAGTTTATCTAGCATTTCAGGTCGGCTTTTTTGTTCCCCGAGACAACTCAATTTCTTTTCTTATGATATATGAACCAGATTTTGATTTTTTATAATTTTCCTTATTATCATTCTCCTAATTAATTCATACTAAGCTCATCAGATAGGGACATTTGTTTAGTACAAGCACCAATACTCGCGGCATCATCTTCAATTCCATCTTTAACTCCCACCGCAACTGTTACTTCTGGTTCAGACTGTGACCCATTATCATTTACGTTGAATAATCGTTTTATTGAGGTTGCTGCCAGATCAAATATTTTGTTTTTGAAAATTTTACTACCAAACTCATCATGCAGAGGCTGTTCGCACATTTTTTAGACGATTTTGGTAAGCGGTAATAAAAAATCGTTTGCTGCAAAAGAAATAATTGCAATTGTACTATGTTTTTAAAAGTCAAAATTATCGTCTCCGGCTTGAAAGTTTTGTTTTTATTCAAAATGGCGTTTTTAACAAAGCAGTGGTTCGAAGGCTACATTTATGCTCTTTCCGAAGAGAAATATGCATACTCCGTTATCCACAAAACGATGTGAGAGTCATGGTTTTGTGATATCTAAAGCGTCGATAGGTAATATCGTCAACAAGAAAGGAAAAAAACGTCAAATTGGAGCCTCAAGTGGGACAAAAATTCCAAACAAGTATCCAAGGAAAAAACGGACATCTTCGACTATTGCAAAGGTACGTTGTTTAATGTTAAAAGAAAATCCCCCTAGTCAAAGGACAGTTGCAAAATCATTAAAATGCTCGGTGTCCACTGTAAACAAAATGATAAACGTTGATTTAAATCTTAAGAAAGCGAAAAAAACGCAATGTGCATCGTCTTCTTCCAAATCGTATCGCTGAACGCAGGACACGCTGCAGAATTCTATATGAGAAACACTTATCCAAAGAAAAATGGAAAACAATTGTCACATTAGTTGAGTCATGGGTGTCTTTAAAAGATAGCAACAAAAAAAAGAGCCATTTATTATCATAAAAGGGGAGAAAAAAATTTAAGTACATGGTTCAAAGAATCGAAAGAAAGTTTTTCTAAGGGATTCGTGATTGTTGCTGGTTTTTCTTATAATGGCAAGTTAAAAATAAAGAGAGTGGAAAAGAATGTCAAGATTAACTCCAAATACTATCAGGAACCTATTTTATCGCCAATTTTTCTGAATGAAATACCATCGCTGTACCCACACTGCCATCAATCTGTGAGACTCCATCAGGACAAAGCTAGCGGTCACACATTAAAATCCACTGTAAATTTCCTAAAAGAAATGGAACAAAAAACTGGTATCAAGGCCATACCCTTCACTGATATCCCTACTAAATCTCCCGATATATCACCTATGGATTTTTGTACTTTCGGACTTTTAAAATCTGCATTATCCAAACGTCGTCCCAAAACCCTCACAGGACTCTGGAAAGCTGTTCAGGAGGAATGGGATAGAATACCTCTTCTGACACTTCAAAAGGCATTATTATCCTGGAAATTGCGGTGTCGAATGATAGTTCAGAATAAGGGATGTCAAATAGAACATTTAAAACACAAGAATTTTATGTAATTTAGTTTTGTGAATACAATATACATCGTCTAAAAAATGTGTGAACAGCCTCTGTATAATTGGTCTTGGTTCCAAATTACGGAATATAATTGGTATTCTACTGTATTAGATAAATAACTATTTCCCCGGATTTACATTAAAAATTCTCCGGGTTTCGCGTTCGTAAAATCTTTGAAAAACCCGGGTTTTCGGGTTCTTTTTACCCTATTGGACACTTGTCTAGCGATCGCGTCTTGTGAAGGAAGGTTTCCTGCAGCTATAAAGCTATGGTATTTTATTGATGGAATCCTTTAAGATTTGATATACTTTTTTTTTTTACGTGGTATTACATTTTAAGTTGTTTCAACTCTTTGGATGTCTCTGAATATTACCTTACCCACACTACATTATGTGTTTTATGGAATTTTCCTTTCTAGAGGTCTTGTTCATTCCTACTCGGTGATGAAAGCTATGGAAAACAGCCAGCTAAAGATCAGCTGTGGTACAAAGATCGTCCATAGACTATTAAGGTAAGATGTACATTTGCTGGCTCTTTAAGCCAGCAAAAGGCTTTCGGAGATCTTGTTAAAAGCTGCAAGCCATTTCAAGATTCTTTTATCCATTGTGAAGCGTTGTGAAGGGGAATAAGAGTTAAGAAAGAGTCAGTATAAGAAAAGGCCTTTTACATAAGTTTAAAAGATTGTTAGAAAAGGGAAAGGTACGCAATAAAAATATATTTATGGTAAAGAGGGGAAAACGTTGCAGAATAGCGTGGTGTCCTTTGACTTAGTAACCGATGAATTACCCCCATAAGAAGGCCCAGTAGTAAGCTAGAATCGCGGCTAGTTAAAAGACCCCCCATGATAAAAGAGTACGAACCTGTAATATTTTAACTTAAATATGTTAAAACCTATAATCGGTAAAACGCCCCAGCACATTAACTCTGAAGGATTTTACAAGGCGCGCCCATAAAGTAACCGGAAATTTTTTTTATAAATAAGAAAAATATTACTCACCATCAAATAAATTTATCTCGTTCAATATAATCTCTAAAGGAGTCTATAAAATTTTTACAACGTTTCCTCAAGTTTTCAAACAATGTTTATAGGGGTTTGATATATATATATATATATATATATATATATATATATATATATATATATTGATATATATATATATATATATATATATATATTGATATATATATATATATATATATACATACACACACACACACACACATATATATATATATATATATATATATAAATATATACAAGGTGCGCCCATAAAGTAAATTTTTTATAAATAAGAAAAATATGACTCACCTTCAAATAAATTTATCGCCTTCAAAATAATCGCCAAAGGAGTCTATACAATTTTCCAACGTTTCTCCAAGTCATCGAAACACTGTTTATAGGCGTTTGAACTAACCGTTCGCAAAATACGCGTAACATTTGATTTAATATCCGGGACGTTTTCAAATCTCTGTCCTTTCGTGGCCATCTTAAGCTTCGGAAAAAGGAAAAACAGCTGGCGATAAGTCGGGAGAACAGAGTGGGTGATTCATCACTGTAATTGAATACTTAGCAAGATAATGTTGTACAGAAATTGCTGTATGGGGCCTAGCATTATCGTGGAAAAGCAACCATTGCCCAGAATCAAACATGTCCTTCCTAATTCACCTTATCCTGTCTCTTAATCGAAAAAGCACCTCCTTGTAAAAATACTGATCAATTGTTTGATTTGCAGGAACAAATTCGTGGTAAATAAGTCCTTTGTAATCAAAAAATGCAAAATCCATGAAAGGACAGAAATTTGAAAACGTCTCGGATATTAAATCAACGTTACGCGTATTTTGCGAACGGTTAGTTCCACTGCCTATAAACAGTGCTTCGATGACTTGGAGAAACGTTAGAAAATTAGAGGGGGGGTGTCTCGGCAAATATAACGTAATTTTTTTCTCCAAGAAACAGTGTAAAATTGCGAGAAAACTGGGTTATATTAAGTAAAACATGTTTCTACACTAAAATATGGCTAAATCCTACACAATAGTTCCAGTAGTCACTCTTGAGACCACACATGTGTCCCCGTGGACTGAATTAGAATGAATATTCTTTTACGAATTCTAGTAGTTCCTATTTAAGTATTTTGTTGTTCGATTTTCTCACTGTGATTCTAGACTACGTTCTTAGTAGTCTTAAATGCCAGTCTTAACTAGTCTTAAATAAAAATAATTAAGCAAATTATGCTTTTTTAAATAAATCCAATGCAATCAAGCACAGATTAACGCATTTACACTAAAAATACGTATTTTGAAAAATCTCACGTGAGATTAGGAGGGGGGAGGGGGTCGAGCCAATTCTCACGACATCTCACCAGGGCGGGGAGGGGTCGAAAAATCGCCAAAATTGCCTCACGTAATTAATGGACGCCGCCCCCCCCCCTTCCACACTGAAGACAAGATGTTGACTGAAGCATGTGTAGACGCATGTGTAGACTCACACAGCAAAGCGATATAACTTTATAGAACAACTAGATTTATTGCCCGCCTTCGCTCGGGATTCTGTTATTATTTTTTATTATTCTGTTACCCGACTTAGCTCGGGTTTCTGTTATTATTATTTTTTTCAATGATTAGCCTCGTGTTATGATGTTTTAAAGTTATAACAATTCTTAAACAAATTAATTTAATTTTTTCAGTAGTAAAAAATTTATTTATTAACTTATTTGTTGTTATTTTAATACTTGCCAGTACATAGCATTTTTTGTTTCTTTTTTATCATCTGCGACAATGTATAATTCTGATTGATTCCTTGCTCTAGACACTCCCACATACAACTGACCATGCGAAAAATATTCTTCTGTCAGATCCAGTCCAGTAACTTTTAATGGCTGTTCCTGCGATTTGTTTATGGTTATTGCAAATGCAAGCCGAATAGAAAACTGTAATCTTTTGAAATAAAATGGCAAGTCTGTAGGAATGATTGGAATTCTGGGAACGAAAACTTGTTCCCCTTCATACGGTCCAATTAAGATTGTTGCTTCAGTGACGTAAAAATTTAATTTTTTTACTGTTAATCTTGAACCGTTGCACAACTTTGGAGGGTCCAAATTTCGAAGCAGCATAATTGGGGATCCTACTTTTAATTTCAATTTATGAGGTGGACTTCCATAAGTGTTCAAAGAATTTAAAAATTCTTCTGTACAGCTTGTGGCTTCATCATCATTCCCGCGTTTAACAATTGAGAAAAGTATTCTCGAATCAGCTTCAATTGTTTCTTGTATGAATTCGTTAATTTCTTCAACTTTGGCACAGCTAATCTGATAATTATTATAGAAAAAGTATATACACATATTTCATGCTCGGAATTATTTCTCAAAACTAAATCGTCTGCTACGTTTCAATGCCATTTTCAGACTTTCTTAGTTAGAATATACACATATTTCATGATTGTAATTCTTTCTCAAAACTAATCGTCTGCTATGTTTCAATGTCACTTCAGTTATATAAATCATCGCTTCAAGGCTAAACGCACGTGTTTCTAGCTAAGTAAACCTGTCCATCAGTATATTTGTGTTTCAACAGGTAGCTTTGGATAGTTTTAATGCATGAAATGGATTGAGAACACATTCATTGAAAATGAATGATTTTCCATCTTTATATTTTCATTTTTAAAAAGAAATATTCCGGCGTTGCCACGTACATGAAAATAATATATCAAATTCATTCTTGCATACGCCAATACCCGGCTTCACTCGGGATTCAGTTTCTGTTATTATTTTTTTCAATGATTAGCCTCATGTTATGATGTTCTACAGTTTTCGCTAAAATTCTTTTGCGGTAGCAAATAGCATTAGTTTGTTGTCGGTGCTGTCGTTGTTCATCGCTTTCCTCTCCTCTCGATGTTGAAGCTCGAAGACAATCGTATGTTCGACGCGTTAAAAGTTTCTTCATCAGTCTCACTGCTTCGGATCACTACAATTCGAAATCTGTTAGCTTCGAGCTCTTGGGAATGTTTTTTCTTCAGATTCTTGTGTGTGTCTAACTGCATTTCGAATTCTGTTGGCTTCGCGCTCTTCTGTTTTTTTTCATCACATTGCTCATTTCTCAACAATCTTTGACATTTTCCCCTTACTTCTGCAGGATTAAAAGTTGCTCTCCTCTTTTTCGGCATTTTAAAGCATTAATTTACAGCTAGTCAATAACGTTTTAATGGGTTTATTATTATAGAAAAATAATCAATAATGTTTGAATGGATTGAGATCCCATTCAATATTAAAACACAGGAAATCTGGTAATTATTATAGAAAAAGTATATACACGTATTTCATGCTCGGAATTCTTTCTCAAAACTAAATCGTCTGCTACGTTTCAATGCCACTTTCATACTTTCTTAATTATAATATACACGAATTTCATGATAGTAATTCTTTCTCAAAACTAAATCATCTGCTATGTTTCAATGTCACTTCAGTTATATAAATCATCGCGTCAAGGCTAAACGCACGTGTTTCTAGCTAAGCCAACGTGTCCTGCAGTATATTTGAGTTTGAACAGGTAGCTTGGGATAGTTTCAATTCATGAAATGGATAGATAACACATTCATTGAAAATGAATGACTTTCCATCCTTATATTTCCATTTTTAAAAAGAAACATTCCGGCGGTGCCACGTACATGAAAATAATATATCAAATTTATTCTTGCATGCGCCAATATATGAATAAATCACGTTTTTAATTCATGTCTATTTATTTTTACGGAAATGTTATAATTTAATTGGCAACAATGAAATGTTACAATGGCTTTGAAAAAATATCCGGGGAAATTTGGCGATTTTTATTTTCGCGATTTTCAATATCCGTTGATACTTCTAACATAATTCGGGAATGGAACGTCGTAGAGGAATGAAAATAGTCTATAACCATCGCGCAAGTTCAAGCAATAAGTTGACCAAGTTTCATCGCAATCGGATGAACGCTACGGCAGCGCATAAAATACGAACAAACAAACAAACATTCAGTTTTATATAGAGAGATATAGTTTACACCAAATGAAGGACCAGCGGTTCAGGAACCAAATGACTGTAACGTCGTTACAATAGCGTGACCTGAGCAGGATCTATGAGCAACAGTTTCGTACTTTGTGGATGCACCTCGTATATAAAGATTCGTTTATAATAATGAATTGTCGAAGTATCTTTTATTTTTTTTTCTGCTAAATTTAATGCTTTATTTGCAGGATTTATCCACCTTACCTGTTCTGCATGCTGTCTATGTACATTCTAACCAATACCCATGGTCCACTTAAAACTCACGTACAACAACAGTTTTGGGATAAGTGTGACAAAAATTGGTGGCTCAATCTCCTGTTCATAAATAACTTTTTCGATCAACAAGAAACGGTATTTATATTACTGTTTTAAGAACATTTGGTAAATCGGAAGAAGCTGGGGCTGTTGGCGACTTTTTTTGAAAAGTCGCCAAATTTGCGTTTCTCATTCCGCCATTTTGGTTAATTCCCAATACACGGTGCCATCGCCAATTTGGAGAAAAGTTGGCGCCAAAATTCCGTTCGGAAACCTGTTAGGCTTAAACTGCGAAATGTAAACAAATGTGGCGACCAAGAAAGACAAACTTACTGCTAAATTCCAAGAATACAAACTTACTGCTGGCTTTATGAAACTCGTAGGCGCACACTGGATATTCGCTTCGCTCAGATACCCTTGCTTCACTCCGCTACGCTCCGTTACGCATCCGTCCAAAAATATTACAGAAAATCCCCAGCCGCTGGCATCGCTTCGTACCGCTGGCTGTAGTACAGTAAAAAAATCTTCCCCTGGCTGTAGGGGTCAGTAGAACAAAGCTTATCCCACAAAATATCAAATAATATTATCCGATCCGAATGGAAGAAACTATGGACTAGTGCGTCATTTACAACCCCTTCTTTAACCCCCCCCCAACTAGTCTCTCTTGCGAAAATCTACATCTAACAATATCCAAAATCATCCCCTGATATTTAGAAACTACACCTTTAACCAACATAGCAATAAACGGCTAACTGATAAGCATTGAACAAACACAAACCCTATTTGGCATTTTATTGCCAATTTGGCAAAAATCTAAAAAATATGCAGAAAAGGGGATACATCATAACAGGAAATAAATAATTGCCAAGTTGGCGGCAGCCCCAACTTCTTCCGATTAACCGAACATTTTTATAAATATGAATAATTAAAATGCATTGTTGTTTTATTTCTCAAGCATTTTGCGATAATTGCTTACCCTCTTATTTAAGAACAGTGTTTAAGGGATTGATCTCAAACTCTTTTACATTTCTTAGCATTTTCTTTCTGTTGCACGTAAGAAGATACGTTACACGGGGCTACAAAAAAAACAAAAAAAAAATTCTGGTGCCTAGGATTTTAGAACTGATTTTGACTATATTTTGAGCGCTGAATCTAAATATGAAATTGGTTTTTCTCTATCAGCTCTACTTTTTTAGATACAGTAAAACCTTGTGTAAGGTATACACAAGATTCGATTCACAAGAATCGAGCTTTTGAGTGAATGAATTAAAGAAGCTGCTTTAGATATGCTAATTTCGGCATACGCGCTTAGTATAAATACCATGCAGCGTCATTAATGAAAAAGGTTGTTAAGGTTGAAAAGGTGTTATCCTGCGCTAGTGCTTAGCAGGCCCAAAGTTTACGTGGCAGTACTGCTGGTTTGACTCTCTGCTGGGTTGTGAGTATTGAAAATATATTGTTCTTGAAAGCTGTATTTATATATTCCGTACAAGTAGTACGTATGCTTATTGCTGTAAAAGCCAATTATATATGTGCAACGAATTCAATAAACATTGTTTCATGTATAAACTGTGTTTGCATCAATTCAAATAGAGTGCCCCTTAGTAAGCTAAATACTCTATACTTGTTTATCTAACTGGGACCATAGGCAATACGGACAATCGAAAATATGGGTATAATATGGTAATAATAATATGGGTAATCCGGATAATATGGGTAATCCGGATAATATGGGTACTGAGCAATAAAAAATCCTTAACTAAGAAGACTTACTTTGTTTTGTAGCAAAATTAAATAGAATTGTGTACAAGGCATCAAAATATATAAAAATAACTTTTCACTTCATTTCTTAACAAAGAATTGGTAAGTCTGGTAAAGCTTTCTTTAAACTCAACAAAAAGTATTTTATTATCATAATTCATTATACAATCCATGCAGGAACTGTACATTGAATCAAACTAAAAAGCTAATATTTGGCGTACTTATTTGGCGTTATATTTGGCTAATATTTGGCGTTACGTTCTCGCTGTCATAGTGAAAAATGTTATCTAATGTGAACATTAAATAAAAATAATGTCTACACATCTGATCCGGATTATCTGGAGATCTGGATCAACGAGAGCCGGATTAACGAGGTTTAACTGTACATCCAGTTATCTATTAATGTTTCTTTCTATTCAATGCATTCAAGTATGGGTGATTTGCCCTCCTGGGAAAAATGGCTCTTCCTGAATATTTTCCAGATGATTGGCACCTATTTATTGACAGCTCAAAGCGAAGTTTGAAATGTGTCCTTCTACGCAAACTGAAACAAATATGGTTCAATGTCAATTGCTCGTGAAATGAAAATGAAAGAAGAATATGACACCATAGCTTTGGTCTTGGAGAAGATAAAGTACCATGAACATCAATGGGTGATTTCTGTGGACTTAAAAATGGTAAACATTCTTCTTGGGTAGCAAAGTGGCTACACCAAATATCCTTGCATTGTGTGCCTCTGGGATAGCAGACACGAAACACACCACTGGGTTAGAAAAGGGTGGCTTAAGGGACGGTGGACCTTCAAACCTAACTTTTTTTCTTTTGAATGGATTTGCTTGAAATTTGAGTATGTGATTAGTATCATAAATATGTAAAAGTAGTTAAAATTTAATGATGAAATATTAATAATTTATGAATTATGAATTATTAATTATATCAAAAATTCGCCTACTTAAAAATGTTCCATGCGCATTTATTTTGCATATAATATGGTAATTTTTATTTACAGGATACCTATAGAAATAACAATGACACTTATTGCTTATTTTAAGCATTCATTAAAAAAATATAGAGAAAATAATAACAGTGAAAACACACTTTTTATGACGCAAAATACCTATAAATCATCTTTTCAAGTGCAAAATTTAGAAATTCTGAGCTACGAAGCATAATTTTTTTCAATAAGATATATTTGATATACAGTTAAGTATATAAAACTTAAATTTCAAAACAATACGATAGTTAGAAATGCGCCCGGAGCAGTTTGAATAGTCGTATGACATGAAAAATTTTATTTTGAGAAAAACGTATTTAAAGTTATAACTATTAGTAACCACATAATATCTAAATTAAATACAAATGCCTATAACTAGGACAGTAATCACAGAAATTAAAAATTCTTTTTGAAACACATTCCTACTCGTCCGTAGTTTCACAATTCAATATATAAAAAAAAAATCGAACTTTTGGACGAATTTCAGAATTTTGAAAGTCCACTGTCCCCTTAAGAGAGAATACATTTGCGTTGGGGAAAAGAATCTCATTAACGACCCCTTAGTTGGACGAGAGAAAATCATATTTTCTCCACTGCATATCAAGATGGGCCTAATAAAGCAGTTTGTAAAGGATTTTGATATGAACGGATCATGCTTTGCATATACTAAGGGGGGCAAATGCCTATGTTGAGTACGGAAAAAATTAAAGCAGGAATATTTGACGGCCCACAAATAAGACAACTCATTAAGGATCCTGCCTTCGTAAATTCCATGAATGAGGCTGAGCGAAAAGCCTGGACTTCATTTGTTGCAATTGTCGGAAATTTTCTGGACAGATGCAAAGCTGAAAACTATGTTGAACGAGATGCTAAACAGTTTCAGATCCCTTGGGTGTGACATGAGGATTAAGGTGCAGTATTTACGCAGCCACCTAGACCATTTTCCTGAAAATTTAAGAGACACCACAGAGGAACAAGGTGAAAGATTTCACCAGGATACTAAAACTATGGAGGACCGCTACCAAGGAAGTTGAGATACGCACATGATGGCAGATTACTGCTGGAGTTTAAAAAGGGGACTGTTCCAAAATACATCCAAGAATGTCACGGAAAAGAAGTTTCCGAAGTGCTCAGTGACTAGTTGGTTTCATCAATGACTTTTTCCTCTTTCTTGCTCTTTATAATTAGACTAGCGGCCCGTCCCGACTTTGTCCGGGTTGAGCAAAATATTATACCAATAAATTTCCAGTTGATAGCCAATAAATCGTAAATCTTTTTTTACCTTAATAATAACCGAAATAACTTAAATTAATTTTATGTTAGTTAATAATTAAAATAAATTTTTTAAAAGAAAAAAGGCGTGCCGGAGAACGGCTAGGTTCGAACCGCTAGCGTCAGAACAGAAGTCCACCGCGATAGCACCACGCTAAGGATCGTTGAAATCTTCGGAACAAAAAGCGGTAGAAGACAGTAGCGAAAACAATGGAGATTGTTAGGATTAAGCCCCTAACTTTATTTCTACTGATAAGATATACATAATATATAGCCTATGTCCATCTGGAATAATGTGCCTTTCAAACAGTGAAAGAATTTTTCAAATAGGTACAGTGGTTCTGAAGATTACCCTCCACGTACAAAATCTCTCTCTCTTTATATAGAAGTATAGATAAGTACTACAGCAATATTCTCTGCAATTTTTAAGTTCCTTTAACATTTTTAAAAAATATAATAATAATTAAAAATTCCGTGTTTAGTTTTTAAATTTGATCCATGGATTTAACTTAAAATAGTGTAACGTATATTTCACTAAAATGTTATATCTTAGAAATTTGAGCTCCTAGGCAAAAACTAATGCCATATTTAAATACAGGGCATCAAAATAGTATAAATTCAGCTCCAAAAACCCCGGCACCAAATCCACTGTTGACCTGTGTTATCAATACTAAAGATGTATTATTATGCATCCTTTGTTTGTATTCGTTAATTTTTCTTTTATTTTTAATTTTTTCTGTCTCTTCGTTGGTAATATTTTCTTCATTCCATGTCTTTCTCCTTTCTATTTTTTGCTGTAATGGTTTACGACCCCTTCAAAGTTAATTTTTTTCTTTAAGAAATGGCAGTAATCTTTCTTTACTAGGTAGCAACAATTAAAGCAGCCCGTTTTGCTGAACGACGCATATCTCCTGACGAAGAAAACTGTTGTATGCCTTCGACATTTGAAATCATTTGTAATTATTTTACCCAGTTTGGAGAATTATTATAATTATTTAAGATTTCGTTTCACTTTTTACTACTTTTGAGGTTTTTATTTTCTGATTTCAAGTTCATCTTATTGAACGCAAGTTGCTTCTGGCAATCAATATTGCGCCACCCACTTCCCTCCTTTTTTCACTACTCTCTTGTTGCCCAAATGAAGTGACCTTTTTTGGACGTACTTTGGAAATATCCCGTACTTTGGAAATATATACTTTGGAAACATGAATAATTAGTAGGAAAACTGCAACAGAAAACCAAAGAGTAAATAAAAAGTATTCTCGCTTCATCACAAATTTAAATACAAAAGCTTGAGTTTTGTCTTGTTTTCATTTCTCTGTTGACAATATAATAATCCTGGTGTTTTTTCCTGAAAAAAATGGTGAAATGGGGAAAGAAAAATTTCTAAATTAGCCAAAGGTCAATTCTTTAAAACGGAATTTAGTACTGTATACTTTGTGTTCCTCCTATCATTGTAATGAGTTTAACTTGGATCTACGTTTCCATAACATTTTTGATTTCATAACGTTACGAGGTTAATTTTAGAGATAAAAATATCTACTGCAAACAATTTTCAATGCTACATTGTTTTCTTTGTTTATAAGTTAATTAGAGCACATCAATGATAGAAAAATTTCATATAAATAGTGGGACTATTTTTATTAATAAAGGTTTTGTGATTAAAAAAGATGTAGAAAATATTATAAATTAATGATACTTTAAGTTAAATGAGAGAGAATATAAGAACTGTTCATTTTTTTCCTTTCAAATTTAGTGCCTGTTTCATGGCTGGTATATCGCTGCAGACATGCAACTGTTTTTGATATCTGTGTTTACTGTGCCAGTATTTCTGAAGTAAGTATTAGCATATTTCTTAAAAAGGTATTTAGAATTGCAATTTGTTCATAAAATTTTCATTATGTGCATTTAGAGAGATCAGGGAATGTTTCCCTGGTGTAATAGTAAATATACAGGGTGATTTTTTTTTAAACTGACACTATTCTGAGCCATCTGTACCATAAATAATCTGACTCCGTATCCTTTACGAAACACTGTACATTTATTAACTTTCACAATCACAGCACAGTTACAGTATTCTAACAACAATTAATTACGGCCTTTCATTTAAGCCTCCCAGCCCACTCGACTACGTCGAGCCATCACATGGTTCTAAGAGCCGCGCAAAACGGCTCTCCAACGCGACAATAAGTTACTTTCGTTTTGACACGTGACATACACATACAGTATTTTCCTCCCGTAAGGAGAGTAAAACCAAATTTCCCCGTTTATAGGGACAAACAGTTACAGACGGATTTTTGAGTTCTGTAGACCATCTGTAGCGCGATCTATCAGCCGGAATTCCACCAAAATTAGTAGAAGGGCTAAGGGCGACATGGGAAAGAGTTTCTGTGGAAAAAAAAAAAAAAAGTTCCAAAAGTCACCGATAGGGGACGGTATGGCGCTGTTGTTGTCGGCGCACACAATAATTTGCATAAAAGGCAAGTAAAACATCAAAATACCCATTCGTGACTATGTAGTCGACAGCAGTGCCAGTATTTCGGGCTATAAAGATAAGGGATGAATACCGAAAATGTTGTAAGCAGACAAATGAATAACAAAAGAAAGTTCCCCGCAACACCACTTTACGCAGCAAATTCACTTCTCCCTCCTTCAATGTGACCACAGTGCTGATGGACGACACATTGTATCCTGGACACTACGTTCTCAACGGCCAAGCGCAACGTGTCACCAGGAATGTTCATCAAAGTCCGGGATATATTGCCTTTTAGGAGTTCCAGACTCCACCAAGATACACCTAATGGTGCATATACATTGGTGCAGAGTTCTCTGCCTGTGCCTTGGGGAATCCAGTGATTTATGTTCACTCTGTACTCTGTACTATGCGTGGATCGACTCCTCTGGCGGTCCATCAAAGAAAGGGCGGGGGGTCAGCGGGTCAAATGGTGTCGGGCGGGGTCGGGGGAGACACCAGATCAAAGAAATGAGGAATGGGGGAATGGGGGTGGTTCTAAATACCGTGTCTAATGTTACCGTGACTAATGCGATGACAGGAGTCGGGGGTCTGGAGGCAGAGAACTCTGCACCAATCTATATGCGCTATTAGACTTTAAATAACCCTACAGTAAGATGTCACATGGGTTAGGTGCGGGAAGCGAGGTGGCCATGCCAGTGGAAAAAAAAGCGACTGATGATCCTTTCTTCTGTAAAGCAAAGTCGCAACAGATTCCGCACCGATCTTTATTAACTCAAAAATACTGGCGCTGCTGTCGACTACGTAGTCATGAATTCGCATTTTGATGTTTTATTTGCCTTTTATGCAAATTCTCGGGAGCGCCGACAACAACAGTGCCATATCTTTCCCTGTCGGCGACTTTTAGAACTATTTTTTTTTTTTATCACGGAAATTCTTTCCCATGTCGTCCTTAGTCCCTCTATCAATTTTGGTGGAATTGCGGCTGGTAGATCGCGCTACAGATGGCTCTGAGTAGTGTCAGTTTAAAAAAAAAAATCACCCTGTACTTCGCCGGTAAGCAGGACTTAAATTCCATACCGATGGTGCCCTGATTTTATATTACGAGCGCATGCGCTAGTGAGGGTATGAAAGTACGCCACAAGCACATATTTACAAAATAAATGAGGAATAGCAAAGACACTGGCCTGTTCTAATGTCTGCATGCTTGATTCTCGCGATTTACGTGGGTGCTTGTAATCGGCTTTAACAATAGGTACCGGTCTGTTAAGGCTGCTATGCACTAAGAAAAAAATCTTATTTCCCTTTTCCTCTTCTTGCAGATTCTTGTGGTGGGAGGAGTCCAGTTGACAGTTCGAGAATTCCACCCCCCTCTAGGATTGACATTTTGAGGGATTGTAATGGTTCTCTCTCTATAGGGGGGTTAAGCGCTGCTCCCAAATTGTTTTTTAAATATATTTTTGTCACCTATTTACAGGTACATAAATGCTGATAATCCAATAAAATTGCTATTGTCAGATAGCCTGAACTTTTCTGCAAAGCGCTACAGGATTCATTTTATAAATTTCGTCCACCGATGGAATTTATGAGCGTTTAAAACACACTATACCAGATTTTTCCTCGAATAATTTAAATTTTAAAATATTAATTGCATTTTTAAAAAAACGAAAAAGGTACACAAATGTAAAATTTCTTTCTCTATGACGGAGTACAATTTTTTTTTTAAATCTTTGATTCCAAGTCGGCAATCCGTGGACAAATTTTCTCCATAGGTTAACATTGAGGTGAACGAATCCAATGAGGTTAGTACATAGCAGCCTTAAGCTTTCAAGGGACAATAGATGACTGTAGAGTTCTATTAGCCCCCCCCCTTCCCCCCATAAAATGCTCTATATGCCATAAAATCGACCCATTGGGAAGTTTTAAATGAATTGTACGTAGTTACTCTCATAGAGTCCAGTAACTCATGTATTTTAGGATAACGTCTGTAGTATTTCGTTGTTTACAAGCCATTTTGAAATTCTTTCTGCCATTATATATTTTACTTTTAATCGTATTTCATTTGTGATATCCAAATTGTCCCATCACAGACAGTAAGGAGTTGGAATATTTGTTTTTAAAGTTTTGCTAATTGTTCTGATTGGTGATCCAGTATCTCTATGGCATGGCAGAATATGATATTCATTAATGGCCTATTGACATAGAATCCGTTCAGCGTTAACGTTGAAGATTGAGAGATCAGCGTTGGCGCTGATTGGTTAAATGGGCCAATGATTGGTGTATGATTGGTTAAAATATTCTACGCTAACGCCGACGAATTAATTCTATGTGAACAGGCCCTAAGAGCGATTTCAGGTGAAAAGGTCGACACATCTGTCGCTGTTTCTACCGTACACACAAATGTAATATCCGCACATAGTTTGATGCAGCAAAATTATTGGAGTTTGCAAAAGAGAGTTAGTACATACTATACTGTGCTGTGTCTTAAAAATACTACATAATTTTGAAATAACTTAAGCTGCAAAGCTTAAAAAAAAAGTCTACATAGTTTTAGACTGAGTTCAATTGTTTTATCATTGCGAATAATGACATTCGCTAAAATGTCTTTACTCTAGTTCATAAATAATCTATATATATATATAAAACAGTTCCGTAACTGACTGACTCACTGACTGACTGACTCACTGACTGACTGACTCATTGACATACAACGCACAGACCAAACAGCTGGACCTAAAGGGCTGAAATTTTGCATGGCGATTCTCCTTATAGTGTAGGGGTGCACTAAAAAAGATTTTTGAAAAATTCTTCTTAGATTTTTTTAAATTAAATTTTTAAGCTGTTTTAGTAACTTTTTTTAAGTTTGCATTTAAAATAATAATTTGAGGGTTATAAAATTTATATCACGAGAAAGATCCTAAAAATTCCTTGAAAATGAAATCTTTTTCGAACCTTTACCTCCATTTTCTGATTTTTGGTGAGTTTTTAAAGATTCATTTTTAGAATTTAATTTATTAAATGCCGATCACGTGATTTCTTTTTCTGGTACTTTCAATAAATTTATCGTCACGTGCATAACAACTAAATAGACAAAAAAATATTTTTTTCTTGCTAATACGGCAGACGATTGGACATTATTTTGTCTATAAAAATATCCCTTACGATTTTTTTATAAATATATATTTTTTTTCTACATTAATTGTATCTATTGATCGTCGTATTTATTATAAATACATATATATATATATATATATATATATATATATATATATATATATGTATATATATATATATATATATACTGGCATTAATTGCATACATTGACCGTTGTATTTAATTTGAATGTACCCCGTGGCGAAGTGCGGGTTTTCAGCTAGTCTGCTCATAAAAACACTATTATTTTTACGGCTTTCAAGTAACATTATCTTTGATTTTTTCTTACTTTACAGGAATCCAAAGAAAGGCGTATTACTTCATCTCGGAATCGTGGCTGTTGGATTAATTACTACAGCACTGTGGGCATGGCATAAAAATATTCTACCAGCTATCGTTGTAACTCCTATCAGTTCTGAGTAAGTAACTTTTATCTTATTTGACGTATGTAATGCATATTGTTTATTACAAACAACATTTATATACAGTTAATACTAGCACAACTTCCAGTCTCAATCTCTTTTAGTCGTTCTTCCCGGACCCAGTGTTGCCAACCTCTACAAAGCGCCCCCCCCCCTAGCGCCATCCCGAAATCCCCCTGTTCCCCCCCTAACACCAACTTGAGATCACCCTAGACCATCCTAAAAGAAATTCTGGTTCCAAATAGGCATCCTGTCTGAGAGATAAATTGAAATAAATAGAAAATATACACTTACATAATGAAATGGAGGTTTATTTACATATGACATATGCATGGAACTTATAATCTAATAATAAAAAAACGCGTCTAGATTGTACAAAATATTAAAAAATGGCCCCCCCCCCCCCCACAAAATCCCCCTAAAAAAATGGGGCCCCTAAAAACACCCCTTTTCATCTCACTTACCCCCAAATTTAGGGGTGAAACCCCCCAAGTTGGCAACACTGCCTGGACCCCACCTGTACACAGTGGCGTAACGAGCATAACTGGCGCCCGGGGCACGATACCTTTGTGGCGCCCCCCACCTGAAAAACATATAGTAATATAATATATAGACCCTATATTGGCGCCCTCGATAAACATATAATAACATAATATATAGAACTTATATTGGCACTACCCCCCGAAAAGCATATAGTAACATAATATATAGACCTTATGTTGGTGCCCTCCCCTAAAAACATATAGTAATACAGTGATTTCCGCTTATAAGAATCACGTTTGTTATTACTGTTTTTGATTCTTATAAGCGGCTGATTCTTATAACCGAAACTTCCCTTTGGACAGGCACACATACACAAATATATACTTGTACATATATATAAACACACAGGCACATATATACATAATTTACCATTAAATACTCTTTAATTTACGTTATTTATCATTTATTAAAATTTATAATTTTTTATAATTTTAAAAATACTCAATTTCTAAACAAATACTATAACTCAATTTCTAGACCTATAAGTAACAACACATGATTATAAAATCAACAAGAGGCAGCTTCTCTTTGACTACACTTTGGAAGAGCACCATATCTAATTAACAAGTTCTGTTTTTCAGAACAACTAAGAGTTTTCCTTGTTTTTATCATATTTGAATTCGACTATCAAAAAGTTCTAACACTAACTGGCAATTTTGTTAGAAAACTAAAGTGAATACTAGCGACGTATGCTTATTACAGTTTCAGACGAAGATTCACTTTATAGCTTACGTTTCACGGTTTGATTCTGAATCAAACCGTGAAACGTTTGATTCAGCATCTGGTTCATCTGATTCAGCAAAATGGAACCGTTTACATTTCACGGTTTGAAGTGCTGAATCCACTGTCCCGTTTGCGTAAGTGATGGTGGACACTTCGCGGAAGATTTATGTGTTTCAGGGTCCAGAAATTCGCAACCAGGAAGTAAGTGGTGGGAAAAAAGGAGTGCCTATCTGGAGAAAAGTGAAATCGGACCCGGGCGGGTTAGATGCCCCTGGGTAAAGCTAATAAGACAGTGTTTAGCAAAAACGTATAAGGAGAAACTCTTATGTTATGTCTAAAGGAATGTATTTTACGACTGTTTTCCACCCCCAAAGTTTTATCAATCTTTCTTTTCAAAAACTTAACAAAGAATTTCGTACCTTTTGAGAGTTCAAGTGGCATTTTTTGGAAAAATGAAAGTAAGGCGAAGATTGCAAACTGATTCTTATAACCGGTGGATTGATTCTTTAAAGCGGAAATTTTAACATGGAAAAAATACATTTGTTTTTGTTTTTGCGATATTGATTCTTATAAACGGTTGATTCTTATAACCACTGATCACTATAAGCGGTGGTTACTGTATAATATATAGACCTTATATTGGCGCCCCCCACAAAATAATATAGTAATATAATATATATACCTTATATTGGCGCCCTCCCCGAAAAACATATAGTAATATAATATATAGACCCTATATTGGCGCCCTCGATAAACATATAATAACATAATATATAGAACGTATATTGGCACTCCCCCCCGAAAAGCATATAGTAACATAATATATAGACCTTATATTGGCGCCGCCCACAAAATAATATAGTAATATAATATATATACCTTATATTGGCGCCTTCCCCGAAAAACATATAGTAATATTCTGGCTCTAAGACAACCACGTTTTATTGCGTATATATACACTACACAACACAAACATAGGATATTAAATACAATTGTAATTTATAACTAACACCCTCTTTAGTATTCGTAAAGCATACACAGGTGACGTGCCTGTGATATCTATATGCCTCTCTGGAATCATCCAGGTTCTTCTGTCTATTTACGACTTCTGTTCGGGAGTTGGCGGAGTTTTGGGATTGGCGGTCGCGAATTGCCCTCGTTCTGTTTAACTAAAGTTAGTAGAGTCTTACAATACTCCCTTAACAGTTGCTTACAATTTTTACGATAAAATGGGTATCGTAGTCATACAGCTCTGTAACTGATATTTTTTATTAGGTGTGAGTTTGGTCAAAAAATTTAATTGGAAAGATGGTACAGTATAAGAGGGTAATCGATAAATTTCTTTGAGATGTATGTAGCAATGCATACATCTCAAAGACAGTATAAATTTTCTAAAAAAAAAATTTTCTTTTTCATGTTTTTCAACAAGTTTACTAGTAACATTATACATCTATTTGTGTCTACAGTGTTTTGCATCTACGTTCAAGAGAGAAAATTAAATAGTAATTTAACATCAGTGATTATTTGTTTTAGAGAAATAAACAAAGTATGGAATGCTTATTGCACGACTTTCCCTCACATTGCTCCTTATTTTGCCGGCCTACTCATTGGTTACTTTTTATCTACGTATAAGGATTTCAAAATCCCTTTGGTAAGTATTTAAAACTTTTCAATACGTTAAGTGTTATAAAACCTTTAGTTGTCAGAATTCACTTCTTGAAATTTAAAAAAAAAAATGTTGTTGTATACCCATTTAGTTGAATTCAGTATCAAGTGAACCAAGCCCGGTGACGAGCTATGGATGGGGCAGATGTCACAAAGATCCAAAACATACCATAAGATCTATACACTGTTTTCGCAAAAAAAATTCGGATGAACTCATTTCTTAACGGCCTATTTTTATGAAATAATGATCTCTACTGGGATTGTTCACCGACATGTATCTATGTTTATATACATCGGCCCCGGCTAGACTTGTGGTAACGCGTTGGACTTGGTTACAGAGACTGTTAACCTTTTCCATACGGGATGGGATAGCATGTATCCCAGTAATACGGGCCCAAGAATGAATGAATATATATATATATAATATTAAAAAACTAGTAATTTCTTAATTCAACACTCTTAACATTTAAAAACTATTAATTCCTCACTTTACTATTCAAAATTACATACCCCTTTTTTAATCCCTTAAAACATTTAATTCCCTTTGGGCATTCGCGTTAAATTCCATTATTACAACCTTCGGCAAAATCATTCAAGATGGCGGTCTTTTTTAACTAAAAGGACGCGGCGCGGCGTCAGTACAAGTCTAAATCAGTTCTGCACATCAACAACAACTTTAAACCAATCAACTATTAAGACACACCTTTTAATCACGTGATGGGGTGAAGTTTATATAATGCTTGTTACCCGGAAGTAGGACGGATTCCTGTATTTTCACTTGCTGCATCCACACCGACGGATCGGTCGGTATATTGAATAAAAATGTTCCCGTAAAAACTTGTGTTGACGACTTGTTCTTTCGGACAGACTACCATTCCAGTGTCTACAGAAATGACTGTGATGTGGGGTTGCGGCATTCTTTTTTGTAATGACCGACGGCCGTTCTCCCCATGTCACACATATATATATATACACTCATGGACAAAAAAATTAGCGCACCAAGAAGGAGTCGTCAAAATGAAACGAAATTTTACATACGTAATGACTACTTTGATATAAGTAAATGATAAGAAAATCAAAGAAAAAGGATAATTTATTTCAGATAAAAAGGCAAAAGAACGGAGGAGTTAATACTCTGTTGGACCCCCTCTAGCTCGAATGCACGATGCGATACGATCGGGCATTGAGTCATACAAGTTCTCTATGATGTCGTGAGACATTTCGTTCCATATTTGCTGTAACCTTGCCTCTAGTTCGTTCAAACTCGTGGGATGCCCAACTCGTCGTCCCAAATGATCCCAGATATGCTCGATTGGAGACAAATCTGGGGATCGGGCAGGCCAAGGAAGGGTAGTAACAGTGCGAAGACAGTCAGGTGACACCCTTGCCGTATGAGGCCGAGCATTGTCTTGTTGAAAAATGGCTCCTGGGAGCCTTTGCATGAGTGGCAACACATGTGGTTGCAGGATTTCATGAACATACCGCTGGGCTGTCATGGTGCCACGGAACAATACTAGGGGTGACCGTGTATTGTAGGCAATGGCACCCCATACCATCACACCAGCTGTGGGAGCGATGTGTCGCTGTACAGCAAAGGCAGGATTGAAGCGTTCACCACGGGCTCTCCACACACGAACACGATTGTCATCACTGCCGAGATTGAATCTGGATTCGTCGCTAAAGACGACCTGGTTCCATTCCGCTGCAGTCCAGTTTCCTCATGCGCGGCAAAACTCCAAACGGAGGCGTCGATGGGTGGGCGTCAAGGGCAGCACACGTAATGGGCGACGCGATACCAACTGTCCTTCAGCCAGGCGCCTTCGTATGGTTCGAGAAGACACAGACGCCCCTAGTGAAGGTGCTACCTGTGCCTGGATGGCGGCCGATGAAGCAGTTGGCTGTACGCGTGCATTTCTTACGATGTGGCGGTCTTCTCGACGACTGGTCTGTCGAGGGCGTCCTGAGCCTGGTCTTCGTGTACATGACATCTCTCGGGTCCACTGGTCCCAACACCTCCTCACAACACAATCAGAGCGGCCTAATTGACGAGCTTTTCGCCTAACTGACCACCCAGCTTCCATCATCCCGACGATTCTCCCCTTCTCAAACTGCGTCAACTGCTTATATTGTCTTCGAACACGGTGTAATGGCATGTCTATCTCAGCTCTTCCTTTGTAAATGATTCAGCACACTCAAACAAGCTTTGGTTACCTGTTTTATACTCCACAGAGTACGATGTTCAACGCCCTCTACCGGCTATACGTAATGCGCAATCATGCTGTATTTCTAACCATTTGCATATCTCCCCGACATGTACCTTTATTGCAAGTTTCGTTAGAATACCGCAATTATTTCTTGGTGCGCTAATTTTTTTGTCCATGAGTGTATATATATATATATATATATATATATATATATATATATATTATATTTATATATATATATATAACCCCCTTAATGGCCGTTCTTACAAAGGGGGTATGAAATTTCACATTCTAAAGAGGGTAACGGAAAAACGGGCCCCGTAAGCAAAAGATTAAGTTCGAATCCTGATGAACGCTATGAAATACCTTCGTGTCTAGGCTGGATATGGGCACGTTAAATCTGTAGGCCGGAAATCCCTTTTATGATGTCAGAGAGGGTGGGAGAAGGTACGATACCCAGATGTCGTCCCTTTGGGGTGCTCGGTCAAAACTGAGGTGGCACCAGGGGACTGTGTTGGTTCATTTATACGGTTCCCCCCGTTGAAAGCAACCAACAATTCGTGAGAACTGCCCCGCATCGGCAAACAACAACAACATAAAATAATTTTTTCTATCCGGATTGTTCACCGACATAGAGTGGAACCTCGCTTAACGAGCACCTCGCATAACGATCAAAATAAATCGTAAAAAAATGGGTCGCTCAACGAGCAACATTTCGCATAACGAGCGACGTGGAAGGAAGTCCCCTCTTCACGTCATTCGGATCTTCACGTCACCAGGATCATCAATGGCAGAAAAATAAGTATTTAAGGGTAGTCATGGATGGTTCGAGAAGCAAATATCATGGGACTGGAGGATAACAATGATATCGAGGAGCTTTGTGGAAGAGCACAACCAAGAGCTGACCACTGAACAGCCAATAGAATTGCAGTGTCTTTCACGGCAAGCAGTTGTAGAGGAGAGTTTGTCGGTGGATAAGGACGAAGAAACAGCAAAGAAACAATCTTCTGGCGCAATAAGAGAAATGATGAAAGCATGGGAAACTGTTGCATCGCAAGTTACAAAGCATCACCCTGATAAGACGGTGGCTATGCGCGCTATAAATTTATTCAGTGACAATGCGGTGACACATTTTTAGCAAATTTTGAAGTGCCGAGAAAAACAAATGTCGCTAGATACCTTTCTCGTAAAAAAAAATTAAGTATGTGTCATATAAATTCGTAAATAATAAACTACATATGGAGGATTTTGCTCCTTAAAAATTTATGTATAAGTAATTTTTTTCAATGTAAAATATAAACAAAAATTAAAAAATTAAAAAACAAGCATAGACTGCTAAATCACTTTAACATAAAACATATCCTGCAAAGAAAACAAAACACTTTCAATAGAGGATAGCGCAGAAGCTTCATATCCCCATAATGAAAAAATACAAATAAATAATCCAACAGAGATAGATAAAAATAAAAATAAAACAAATATAGACAAAAAAAAACAGAAATCAAGCACTCTGAGCATCCACGCACCAACGGCAAGATTCTGTATAACTGCCGGAACTGAACCATAAAACAACATAGAGGTAACCGACAGGTCTCGTCATCAGGGAGCCTAACCAAATCAGTAACCTGATTGGTGGTAAGCCTAAAAGACATCCCAAGGCCCCCGAGTCCCCCAAGGAAGCAATTAGTCAAAAGAAAATGAAAAAGACAAACACAACTTACAGTATGGACTCAACGCACCGTACATGCAAGCACACAAATAATCCTATTGCAAAATCCTTTCATTAGGAAAATGCAAAGTCCTTGCATGCAAAATCCTTGCAGTTCCCCTTGAGGTAACTGATTTGGTTAGGCTCCCTGATGACGAGACCTGTCGGTTACCTCTATGCTGTTCTATGGCTCAGTTCCGGCACTTATACAGAATTTTGCCGTTGGTGCGTGGATGCCCAGAGTGCTTGATTTCTGTTTGTTTTTTGTCTATATTCGTATTATTTTTATCTATCTCTGTTGGAATATTTAATTTTCTTCAAATAATAAGCGTTGCATCTAAAACATTTTGAGTATTTTTTGGCATGGAACGCATTATCGTATTTTATATTAATTTATATGGGAAAAACTGCTTCGCTTAACGAGTGTTTCGCATTACGTGTAAGACTCTAGAACGAATTATGCTCGTTATGCGCGGTTCCACTGTATTTGTATGTTTATAAACATTTGAATGTCAGTATTAAATCAATATATTGTTCTATTGACAGGTTTATAGATTAATCGGGTGGCCTGCCGCCACTGCCGCCTTCCTATCAATGCTCTTCGTGACTCAACGGTGGAATTCGGGAATAGAACCCACCGTCCTAGAAAGCGTACTGTACTTTTCATTCTCAAGGTTGATATACGTTTTGGCAGTTGGCTGGCTGGTTGTATGCTGTGCGAGAGGATATGGTGGTAAGCTAAAAGAAATTATAAAATGTTTCTTGGTATGAAAGTATCTATATATATAAAACGTGTAAGTATGCGGCACAAAAATCGACGACATTTCTACATTCCGAATGGCAACGGCTGAAACTACCAGATGTAAACATTAGCGGCCGTCCGCAGTTTGCAACAGCGTGTGAACATGGATTTACTCACTGAAATCAGGAATGCTCGAAAGCGAGCTGCACGAACAAGCGAAAATTGGGAACAGTCTCAAGAAAGATAGCGAAGAAGAAATAATTCATTAAGAGAGAGGCGTGAAAGGGAGCATAAATGATCGCGAGGTGAGGCTTAACCGTCGCCGGCATAGCAACCTACAGCCAGTAATAATTAATTTTCTACACTTTTTTCAGTACTTTCTGAATTTTTACTCCATTTTATAAGTGAAGAAATTTTCCAAGCAATTTTTTATTTGATATGATTAAGTGTAGATATCTGAATTGTGAACAGTAATACATACAGAGAGTCATGTAATCAATACTATATTTTAAATTTTTCCCCGACAATTTCTTATTTGGTGTAATGATAAAGCGTATATATCTTAATTTTTAAAAATAGTACATACAGAGAGAGATGTAATTTTTAATATCATTGGTGTTGGGTTTCTCAGTCTTCTCTTTAACTCTGTTCTGAAGTGATAGAAATTCACATTTTTTGATCACGATGATTCAGAATCAGCCTGATAGAGAATAACCCTTAACAGAGTATATTTATGATGACAGGTAATGGTAACATTCCTTACATATGTTACTTTCATTTGAGTTGTATTGCAAAAGAAAATATAAAACTAAAAGCGACCATGCTGGTCGCGCAGCGGCTAGTAATTGGAAAATATACAAATTCTTATAATCAATCTAGCAGTGACAAATGCCTTTTTTTCCCCTGTCAGAAATTTTCAAATACTTCTGAAAAAGTTACCAATCATGAATACATGTAATTTAGCTTCTTTAATAAACTTTTAGTCATCTTACTTAATTTGTATTCTAAATAACACACGTACGAACTAATGTTCTCTACCACCGTAAAGATTTCGGCCAGAGATGACGGCAAGTGGAAATTCCAACTTCCAATTAAAATTCACGTTAAAAAAAGATTTCTCTGGGTTCTGTATCATGAAATTTCATTAATCGCAGAATCCTTTTCTCTCTAAATTCATCCATTAAATTATAGTAACAAATAACTAACAAGAAATATAAAAAAAAAATTTAAGTCAATTCCTACATAGGTCAACAAAGAAAAATTTTATTTTAGTTACATTTTGGCGGGGAATTGCGTTTGGCGGGGAATTGCACTGATATTGGCTCGATTCTGTGAACACCATTATTGCCGAGAAATTATTTTCTCCCATATAAAAATAAAATTAATTAATTAAATTTAATTAATGAATTAATATTTGAAAAAATTGTATTAACATCAAGTGTCATCCACTACAAGCTTTAAAAAATGCATTTGAACTTGAGTGGATGAATAAAAAGTATTTTATTAACGATTGAAAATTTGAACAAGATATATAAAGGGAGAGTGTGAACTAATAGTAGGAATTGAAAAAATAAGTATTGTTTAACATTATGTAATGAATATACTACGCAGTCAAAAGTTTCCGAACATGTACTGCAACTTAAGGAATTTGTGCATATACCTTACTCAGATATCAATAAATATACGTAGACTTGTTCGGAAACCTCATGCCAAAGCACTATCAGTAGAATGTTAGGTGCGGAAAATTTAAGGACTTCAACAGAAGCCAAGTAATTTAAGTACTACCTTTGCCCCGGATCTGTTCAGAAGGTTGCACATTAGTCTGACAAGGGAATTGACAATTAAGGCAATAAAATTATATATATATATATATATATATATATATATATATATATGTGTGTGTGTGTGTGTATATATATACATATATATATATATGTATATATATATATACACATATATATATATGTATGTATATGTATGTATATATATATATATATATATATATATATATAGATAGATAGATATACATATATATATATGTATGTATACATATATACATATATATATATGTATGTATATATATATATATATATATATATATGTATATATATATATATATGTATATATATATATATACATATATATATATATACACACATACATAGATATTGGTAGATATAGAGATAGAAAGAGAGAGAGAGACAGAGAAACATGCGTAAATATATATAGAAAATCTTGCCGTAAAAGTCGAATAGCCAATGCCGAAAAAGCATTTCTTTTCCTGTTCGGTAGCCATTTGCAGACTGACGCAATTAGGAAATTTTTCTTGCGAAATGTTGTCGCGCCATCTACCGGCTTATGTGGAAGGTATTTAATGTTTAAAAGTTTGTTGTGTAAAACTGTTTTAAAATGTCTTTCTAAAAAAAAACAATAAACATGCACATACCTCATTTTGTTCTTTCTTCTTTTTTTTCATACATGAAATGCGCTCAATAATTTTGGACCACCCTGTATTATGGCGTGGCTCTTTATAGTTATTGGTAATTTTAATCCTTGTCTACAAATATATATGTAAGAAATAGATCCAGTAATTATTATTTTTATTTGCTCGTCCCTCACTTTGAATACGAACCCGACGAATTAGAGTCAGGAATTGGTAGGGAAACCAGTTTCTCGCCGAACGAGCGACTGGTATTTTTTGCTGTTCTGAGTTGGCAACGGCTAGGAGGGAGATGAGTGATTTTGGTGTGCGCGCAGTACGAGGAAAAACTTGATGTGTGTCGGTGATACGTGCGGTCTCTGAACCAGCATGGTTATGTTGCAATTATTGGAATTAATAAACGAGTTAAGTTAAACTTTATAGAGTATATATAAGCTCACTTCTACCCAGACTTGGGTGTATATAATTTGAAGTGGCACTCTAAATGAATTTGATACAAACACAGTTTATACATGAAACAATGTTTATTGAATATTCTTGCACATGTAGGCTTTGCTTTTAACAACAAGATTCATACGTACTACTTGTACAGATATATAAATACAGCTTTCAAGAACAATATATTTTTCAATACTCACGAACAGTAAGTCAACCAGCAATTCTGCCGCGTAAACTTTGGGCCCCGGATAGTACTGGAGCTGCATACCCTCGTAGCTCCCTCTCGCTTATCTATCAACCTTAACAACCTTTTTTATTAATGACGCTGCATGGTATTTATACTAAGCGCGTATGCCGAAATTAGCATATCTCAAGCATCTTCTTTAATTCATTCACTCAAAAGTTCGATTCTTGTGAATCGAATCTTGTGTATACCTTACAACTTGTTGTTTTCTGTCATTCGTCCAAATCACGACATATATATTTACAGCAAAAATTATACTGTCTCCAACTTTACCAGAATTCTTTATTTATTTATTTTTTTCGTTTGTTCTATTGCAGGCATTCTCAACTATATCCTGTCACTGAATGTATGGGTTCCAATCTCCAGACTATCATTTATGATGTTTTTGCTTTCTCCAATTATCCAGGGGGCATATATTTCAAATATGCGAATGACAGTCGACAGCAGTAACATAACCCTGGTAAGATTATTTCTTATTCCATTAAGTTATACTCCTCTAAAATTGAAATTCCTTTTACATGCAAATTCTCTACAAGTGAAATGATATCTTCAACTGAAATTATGAATATTTTGCTTTCACGATGAATTTTCAAATCTAATTGTCTGAGCAGCAAAACGGCATCCTATCAATCGAAAGATGCAGAAAAGATTAAAAAAAAAAACCTTTACACGCAGCGCTATTTAACTAAGATATTAGCAAGATTTCACCCGGGAGAAAATTTAACTTTTAGAGCGCAAATTGATACAGATCCGAGTTTCTGACCTAGGGAATCGAATAGAACGAGACTGGTAATGGCATTTAAGTTAAAAAGTTGTTGTAAGGTATCGCCTTAGATAACATTTCGGTATTTGATAATTGATAAATATGCAAATCGTGTATGTGTAGAATTAGGTATGGATATGTTTAAAATATCGTATTAAAGACGGAGACAAAAGTTCTTGAGAAAACTGCTAACTAATAAGAAGATCTAACACAAGCTATATTCGCAATTTAATGAAATGACTTTCATCTTGTGTAATTATTGTGTAAATTGGCGCTAGGAGCGGTGCTAAAACAATAGAGAATGTTATAATTGAATTATCAAAGAAAGCGAAAACCTAAAACCTAACTATTGAATGAAGACGGATGCGAAAAGTCAGGATAGCTTATTAGCATTAAATCTTTAGTTACAACAATACAAATAAACTAAAAGGTGTGCGTTGGAATAGTCTGATTTTTAAGATAAGCAACATAAACTGCTAAGCACACTAAGGGGAAAAAAGCTCAAAATCTTTCCTAAAAATAAGCCACCGGGAGCAAATAATCACGTGGGTGAAGCAGATTTACAAAATCACTCGGAGAAGCAATAAGAGTAAACACTTATTGAAATCGTTAAGAGGAAAACCTAATAAAGAAATCAGTATTAGTAATTTAGTCAATCTGGATCATATTAACAAACTATTTTCAAAGGGTGACAGAAATATGCTGAAGGACTGAGATGATTGGAATAGCAAAAAATAATTAATATAAGATAATCAGTCATACAACATGTAGCTTTTGTTTAAGAACCTAAATGTACTTTTTTCAACCTAACTATTTTACTTTATTTTAGACTAGCGGCCCGTCCCGACATTGTCCGGGTTGAACAAAATATTATACCAATAAATTTCCAGTTGATAGCCATTAAATTGTAAATCTTTTTTTCCCTTAATAATAACCTAAATAATACCTTAAATTAATTTTATGTTAGTTAATAATTAAAATAAATTTTTTAAAAGAAAAAGGCGTGCCGGAGAACGGCTAGGTTCGAACCGATAGCGTCAGAACAGAAGCCCACCGCGATAGCACCACGATAAGGATCGTTGAAACCTTCGGAACAAAAAGCGGTAGAAGACAGTAGCGGAAACAATGGAGATTGTTAGGATTAAGCCCCTAACTTTATTTCTACCAATCAGATATACATAATATATAGCCTATGTCCATCTGGAATAATGTACCTTTTAAGCAGTGAAAGAATTTTCAAATAGGTACAGTGGTTCTGAAGATTACCCTCCACGTACAAAATCGCTCTCTCTCTTTATATATAAGTATAGATAGCACCACGCTAAGGATCGTTGAAGACTTCGGCACAAAAAAGCGGTAGAGGACAGTAGCGGTAACAATGGAGGTTGTTAGGATTAAGCCCCTAACTTTATTTCTACTGATCAGATATACATAATATATAGCCTATGTCCATCTGGAATACTGTACCTTTCAAACAGTGAAAGAATTTTTCAAATAGGTGCAGTGGTTCTGAAGATTACCCTCCACGTACAAAATCGCTCTCTCTTTATATATAAGTATAGATAGCACCACGCTAAAGATCGTTGAAGACTTCGGCCCAAAAAAGCGGTAGAGGACAGTAGCGGTAACAATGGAGGTTGTTAGGATTAAGCTCCTAACTTTATTTCTACTGATTAGATATACATAATATATAGTCTATGTCCATCTGGAATACTGTACCATTCAAACAGTGAAAGAATTTTTCAAATAGGTGCAGTGGTTCTGAAGATTACCCTCCACGTACAAAATCGCTCTCTCTTTATATATAAGTATAGATGACTGAGATGATTGGAATAGCAAAAAATAATTAATATAAGATAATCAGTCGTACAACATGTAGCTTTTGTTTAAGAACCTAAATGTACTTTTTTCAACCTAACTATTTTACTTTATTTTACATATAGAATAGCAGTTATGTATATATAAATATATATATATATATATATATTATTTAATTAATAATTCATACATCATTATATTTAACGGTGATGTGACAGCTAATCTTTCGGGAGGGGGGAGGCGGGGCATATTCCCATTCCTTACATAAAATCGCGCCATTACATCGTTTTGCGGCTGCTGATTGGTCAATTGAGTTTGCATCGGTAATTGCCATAATATTTGATCCTAAGCCCATTTTAAATGAGATAAAATCTATTTCTTAGTTGCTTTCATTTTTATATATATTTTTTTTACGCCATATTTTACAAGGAACGTGAATTTTTTTAAGTGGCGCCATCTATTAATGTGAAAGTAATTTAAAGTGACAAGCTATTTGCAAAAGAAATTTTTGCCCCATAAATGCCTTCATATTTCTTTTTTGTGCATGGAAAATTTTAAGAAAATACGCCCATCTTTGGTAAACATAATTGGGATTACGTACGAAAGACCCGAATTTCAGAGAAGGGGGTTACCTCTGGTCCCACTTCTTCTGTGTTTATGACCTTGGTGTACAAAATATTACTCGTATGAGCTGTTTTTTTTTTCTTTTATGTATTAAAAAATGGTAACATGTATTAAAAATATAATGTTAATTAAATTTTATCTGCAAGGAATTGTTTAATACCTTTCAGAGTTAGATTTTGGGAGTGTTAAGCCTCTTTTTTTTTTTTTGCCGTTGCTGGGACAAAGTCATCATAATATAGTTTATCATAAGAAGATTATATTAACAAAAGCGTAGGGAAAATCACAATAATGTTTCTTAAGGCAGGCCTCGCAGCACCGTGAACGCACGTAAATTAAACAAACTGCCAGAAAAAACTAGTTATTTCTTCATTCAGTTAACCCATCGAAAAGACCTCAGGCAAGACATCGCCAAATTGTATCTGTTTTTGTCGTATCATACGAACGCTTGAGGCAGCATTTTAGAACCTGTATACTACTACCTCTTAATACAATATCACCGTGTTGTCATATGCTGGTTAAAACAAAAGCGAAAAAATATTAAAATTCCAAATTAGAATTTTATCATTTTTCAGGTATGTATGCTGCGATAGAGAAATTCTGAAATATGTGGTCTTGAAATTTAGTATTCTCGCCTCATTATAATTATCTTATCTTGTGTCATGTTTTAATCCCTAAGAGGGTTAAAAAATGATTGGAGTTGCACAAAATCATCTTCGAAGTCTTTAGTCACAGAGTATAATTCTTCGAATAGTCTTTTCACACTTAGAGGTGCATCAAAATTTTTCGTTTCTTGCGTTTGGCATTTTTCTTTATTTATTGTTTAGTTTCCCTAATGCCAATTTTATATCCGGATTTGACAAAAACGGTTTAGTTAAGTAGGGCCTTTAAAAAAATATCACTCTTTGAAACCACTATTTGTTTAATAATTATAATGCATGCCCAGGAGAAGCAGTCTATTGCCTTGGTGGGAGGGCATGAAACTCACCTAAAGAACTTGTTTCTCCAATGACTGCAAACTGACGAAAAACTCTCGTTTTGTTGGAAACTTCTGTGCTCATGATGAGAGAGTTCCTTAAGGTCAAACAGGCGGTTTTAATAAGATGTGGACCTTTAATACAAGCAGCATGCTTGTTTACCTTCGGTATAGATTCTCCATAAAATTAGAAGGTTGTTGTTATTTGTTTCTATATCGCCTGTAGTATATGGCGCATAGTCAATGAGTGTAAATTTATCGAGCATTTTTGAAGTTAAGTTGGCACTGCAGATCATCTCAAAGACATTCATTGATGTTCGGATCGGCATTTAAGCCGGTCGGTTAGCTATTCTACATTCATGTCCACTAAGTTGAAATTTTGCATCGTAAACTGGCGTGTTGTTGGGGGAAAAAAAGAAAGGACCTTCTTCACACCAGAGTCAAATCTTCGAAGGTGGGAAGATGTCAAAAATGCTTTAGAAGACGTTAACATTTAAAAGTTTAGACCACGGATACTCAAACGCTTTTTCTCTCGGGCCACATGCATATGTTTGCTACATTACGCGAGCCGCAACTTAGTAGAAGAAAAAGCTCTGTTCACTGTACCTCATAATAGAATAATCTAAAAAATAAAACTCAAAACCTAAATGGATTCAAACGTTTACTTAAAAATGAGTGTTTTTTTCTTTCGTTGAGACAAACTTTTGACTATTTTAGACAAATTAGGTTTATGTTTGCTACATACTACTCTCAATACGTCATCGAGGTATCATCGAATCAGTAATCCGATATCTATATAAAGACTTACACATACTTATCGTATGTTATCAGTATGTGTGATATATATCACACATACATGTGAAGAACTTTGTTTATAGGGGGAATGTTACAACTTTGGCTGGCCTAAAGGACCGCATAACATTGTATTTTCGACAGATTACTGGTGACCAGTTGCGTCCCCTGTTGAACACGCTATTCATCGCCTGCACATTTTACATACTAATGAGGGAGCCCAGATTGAACAATTTTCTTTACATCGCTAGACAGTGTGCAGCAAATAAATTATGCTTGAATTGGAATTTGTAGCTTGTTTAAATTATTTCCATGTAATACACCCCCCAGTGGACATTTTTGAGCTTTTTGGGGGGGAGCGGAAGGAATCTTTCAGAGCTTCCTTTGAATTGTCTATCTGCAAAGTTTCAGCTCAATCTGCATTTTAGTTACAGCTACATAGGGCTCTGAATAGGCCAAGTTTAATTAGTTTAATTATGATCACCCGCGTGGGGCCGTTGCGGCCTTGTGGTATAGTGCGCTGGTTTTCGGTGCTGAGGGTGCTTGGATCGAATCCTGGCGATGCGCCACTAAAATGCCTCCGTTTTTGTCATCCCTTCAAAGGCGGCAATGTTGGTCCGCCTATATGGCGCCCCCATAATAAAATGGCCAGCAAAACTGCGGTAAATTATAGGCCAATGTCTTCGCGACAAGTGCCTCCGCGTTGAAAAACAAGTAATATAAAAACAAAATTTTTTAAAGTCAATTCCTACTTAGGTCAACAAAGAAAAATTTGAGTGTGAACTAATAGTAGGAATTGAAAAAAAGGATTGCCTGCCAGAACCTTGCCTACTGTGCGAGATTAGGAGGGGGGGAAAGAGAAAGAAAAAGTTTGCCAGGTTGGGGATTCGACCCCGCAACCTACAGGACGGGAGGAGCCCGCGCTACCGCAGTGCTACCGTTTACAGAGTAAGAAGAGGGAAATTACTATTCAAGAGCAAGAGACGCTCTAGGTTTAAAACTAAATCGATTAATTAAATTTAATTAATGAATTAATATTTGAAAAAACTGCATTAACATCAAGTGTCATCCACTACAAGTTTTAAAAAAATGTATTTGAACTTGAGTGGATGAATAAAAAGTATTTTGTTAACGATTGAAAATTTGAACAAGATATATATAGGGAGAGTGTGAACTAATAGTAGGAATTGAAAAAAAAGATCACCTGATAGATATAGAAGGGGAGAGATAGACAGGCCGAAAGATAGATATATGCAATCCAATATATAAATTTATTTAAATGTTTGTGTGTGTATTGCAAAATGCAATCGTCGATTACTTTGTTAAAATGTTTCTTCTATTTTAGATCTGGCTGTACGTAGGTGATCTGGGAATTTCCTTCTTAATGGCTTTAGCTATGACCACTGTCGTAGAATCGCCTTTCGTTGCTATGGAGAAAATAATTTTTAAAAGGGAACCAACGGAAGGAACAAAAAACACTGATAATTATATTGAAGACCAAGTTACCAGTATAACTAATGAAAAAGGCCAAATAGCAATCGAACTGGAAAATAACATTAAAAATATAACCTTGGACATGCAGTCAAAACAATAAAGTTTCGTGTGATGACTATTTTTCTACTTCACTTTTTTATTTCTAGTCTTATGAAAGTTTCTAAGCCGCAAAGATCTACATCAATTAAATATAATTAAGGAGGAATATTGATCATGTTGTTCTTACAATTTCAGACAATCAACGTTATTAATATAGAGAAAATACTTGATCTATTTACATGAGAAATAAATGATGTAATAATGATGTTACAATCGATTCTTGTGTTTTCGAATTCCTTATTAAGAACAAATCATAAAGGTATTGCTAATGGAAGAGAAAGGAACGTGATTGACTAACTGTTGCAGAATACTACATTATGTTACTGAAACAAGACAAATTGTTTATACATGATTATTCTTTACAATTAGTAAACACTTACTTAACTCCGTTATATGTAAATTATGAGATGTTGATACAATGGTTCCAAAACTGTTTTCCATGAACCCCATGAGATACCCATGAGTTTCGTCATGACATACCCATGAGATTCTCCATGAGGTCCGGCATATTAAAGTCACAGGTCTTCTGAACAATAGTCATGAGTCAATAGTCATGAGGTCATTCTGAAACAATAATCTTTCAAAAGCCTGATTATGGGCGCATCAACGAAAAAAAAAATTGGAACCAAAAAGAATTAAATAATATTCCACCAAGATATCTTTAGAGAGTACAGTGTGATGAATCCTTACGGATTGCTTTAAACAAGTTGGTATCTCTTATTTTTACTTAAAAGAATACTTTTCATAATTTTGTACTTAACCTTATACTTTATATTAATGACGTGTTACCGGCAACCTCTGACTGCATGTACTGCTCAATTTCCAGTCACGTTGTCGGACAATATTATGACTGTAATGTGTACAATGGATTACAAATCTTTTTGTTTTTTAAAATCTAAATGTTGTGATTTTTTTTAATCAAGATTAAATGTTATTGAGACAGCGGAATAGATACAACTTTTCCTAATTTCAACCATTACATACGCTATTGAACCATAAGAGATGAGTATTCAGTATTGAATGGCGGCAAATATACACAATCTATATATATAAAACAGTTCCGTAACTGACTCATTCATTCACTGACTGACTGACTGACATACAACGCACAGACCAAACCGCTGGACCTAAAGGGCTGAAATTTTGCATGGCGATTCTTCTAATAGTGTAGGGGTGCACTAAGAAAGATTTTTCAAAAGTTCTTCTTAAGATTTTTTTAAATTAAATTTTTAAGCTGTTTTTGTAACTTTTTTTAAGTTTGCATTTAAAATAATAATGTGAGGGTTATAAAATTTATATCACGAGAAAGATCATAAAAATTCCTTTAAAATGAAATCTTTTTCGAACCTTTGCCTCGATTTTCTGATTTTTGGTGAATTTTTAAAGATTAATTTTTAGAATTTAATTTATTAAATGCTGATCCCGTGATTTCTTTTTCTGGTACTTTAAATAAATTTATCGTCACGCGCATAACAACTAAATAAATAGACAAAAAAAATTTCTTCTTTCTAATGCAGCAGACAATTAGATATTATCCAAAAAAAATATCCCTTACGATTATTTTATAAAATATATTTTTTTACATCAATTGTATACATTGATCGTCGCATTTATTATAAATATATATATTTATTTTTTGGGGCATTAATTGCAAACATTGACCGTTGTATTTAATTTGAATGGACTCCGTAGCGAAGTACGGGTTTTCAGCTAGTCTTTCATAAAACATTAATAGAATTTTTTTTTCCTTCATCTAAACCTTAAAACAGATTATATAAATAACCCCATCAAATTTTCCTGTTCCTCACATACTAATATTACTATCGTTTACAAATTATACAACAATTTTTATATCAATAGACGTTCATTTTATCAATAAGTTCTCTTTTATTGCATAGTATAAAGGCTGCTATGTACTAACCCCATTGGATTCGCTCACCTCAATGTTAACCTATGGAGAAAATTTGTCCACGAATTGCCGACTTGGATTCAAAGATTTTTTTTTTTTTTAATTGTACTCCGTCATAGAGAAAGAAATTTTACATTTGTGTACATTTTTTGTTTGTTTTTTTAAATGCAATTAATATTTTAGAATTTAAATTATTCGGGGGAAAATCTGGTATAGTGTGTTTTAAACGCTCATAAATTCCTTCGGTGGACGAAATTTATAAAATAAATCCTGTAACGCATTGCAGAAAAATTCAGACTATCTGACAATACCAATTTTATTGGATTATCAGCATTTATGTACCTGTAAATAGTTGACAAAAATATATTTTAAATAAAAAATTTGGGGGCAGCGCTTAACCCCCCCCCCCCTATAGAGAGAGAGCCATTACAATCCCTCAAAATGTCAATCCTAAGGGGGTGGAATTCTCGAACTGTCAACTGAACTCCTCCCACCACAAGAGTCTGCAAGAAGAGGAAAAGGGAAATACGATTTTTTTCTTTGTATATAACAGCCTTAAGTTAACGTTTTAAGCTTCCTGCTTGTACATCCGGCTTTAAATTAGAGTTAAGACCGGTACCTATTCGGTGTCTTATAATATCGTAAACTACAGACTTCGAAATGTGACTGAAAAATATCATCATAATATGTTGTATTGGAAAAAAGGAACATATTTCCAAGCAAGTATAAAAATTGAAAATGATATTTGGGAAATTCCCAAACTTGCAGTATAACAACCATATTTTGTTATAAGAATCAAAATATAATGTGTTTCATCCCTAAACACTTGAAGTAATTACTCAAAATTACTCAGAATTTAAAACGTATCTTAAAATTAATATCTTAGATTAAAGTTCAGAATACTAAAAAAAAAAATTTGTAACTTTAAATATTCATATACGTTAAACCCTCGATTTTGTTAATAACTAAAAGAAAAAACTTAATATGTGAATGCCAAACTGTATATTTCAAAAAGAGATATGTCTATAATTTACTTTGATTTGAAGCTAGCAAAAGATAAGAGCAAATAAAGATTCCTTTTCAATCAATTAAGCGCGATTCGTGTGGGGGGGGGGGACACTTAAGAGGACCGCAGTGCAATTTAGTGTATGCTTGGGTTATTTCTTGAGTTACGGCGAAAAGACGTTTTCACTCCTATTAGACGATATGCACCGATTTTCATCGATTTTCGTCACCGATTTTCAAACAGCCGATTCCAGTGGATTTATTTTGATTGTGCCGTAATTTCTGGAGTTATGGCGCAAAAATCATTTTCATGCAATACAAATGCATACGTCCGCGTTTTAACGCACGCTAAACATGAAAGCGAGGCTACCTTCAAAACTTACCGTCCGAATTTTATTAAATTTGGACATTCGGCATGTGTGTGTGTGTGTGTGTGTGTGAGGGGGGGGGGGGAGAGACGCTTAAGAAGACCGCAGTGCAATTTAGTTATTTTTTGACTTATTGCGAAAAGTCATTTTCACGCCTATTATGCTATATGCACCGATTTTTCTCGAAATATTATTTGACCGTAACTCATCGAATTAAGCCCCGATCGCTTAGAAACCGCATGTTTCGCACGTGCGCACCCCGCAAACAGCCGATTCAAGTGGGTGTTTTTTATTGTGTGGAAATTTCAATAGTTAGGGCAATAAGTCATTTTCGCGCGTTCGTAACATGGCCTGAAACGCACGCTAAACCTCAATGCGAGGCTACCTTCAAAACTCACCGTCCGAATTTTATTAATTTTTACATTCGGCATGTGGGGGGGACACTTAAGATGACCGAAGTGCAATTTAGTGCCTGCTTGGGTTATTTCTTGAGTTATGGCGAAAATACGTTTTCCTGCCTACTAGACGATATGCACCGATTTTCTTCGAAATAACATTTGGCCGTAACTCCTCGGATTAAGCTCCGATCGCTTTGAAAGTGCCTATTTCGCACGTTTCCCCGCCCCAAACAGCCGATTCCACTGGTTTTATTTTGATTGTGCGGAAATTTCTGGAGGTATGGCGCAAAAAACATTTTTAAACCCTACAAATGCATACGGCCGCGTTTTAGCGCACACTAAACCTGAATGCGAGGGTACCTTCAAAACTTACCGTCCGAATTTTATGAAATTGGACATTCGGTATGTTGGTTTGTGTGTGTGGGGGGGGGGGGGGATATGCTTAAGAGTACCGCAGTGAAATTTAGTTATTTTTTGAGTTATTGCGAAAAGTCATTTTCGCGCCTATTAGGCTATATGCACCGATGTTCCTCGAAATCTGATTTGGCCGTAACTCGTCGAATTAAGCACCGATCGCTGAGAAACCGATGTTTCGCACGTTTGCACCCCGCAAACAGCCGATTCCAGTGGTTTTTTCTATTCCGCGGTATTTTCAATAGTTAGGGCTATAAGTCAATTTCGGGCGTTCGTAACATTGCCTGAAAAGCACGCTAAACCTGAATGCGAGGCTACCTTCACAACTTACCGTCCGAATTTTATTAAATTGGACATACGGCATGTGGCTGAGACACTTAAGAAGTATTTAGTGCAATTTAGTGTCTGCTTGGGTTATTTCTTGAGTTATGGCGAAAAGACGTTTTCACGCCTATCATACGATATGCACCTATTTTTGTCAAAATAAGATTTGGCCGTAACTCCTCGGATTAAGCTCCGATCGCTTTGAAAGTGCCTGTTTCGCACGTTTCCCCGCCCCAAACAGCCGATTCCAGTGGTTTTATTTTGATTGTGCGGTAATTTCTGGATTTATGGCGCAAAAATCATTTTCATGCCCTACAAATGCATACGGCCGCGTTTTAGCGCACACTAAACCTGAATGCGAGGCTACCTTCAAAACTTACCGTCCGAATTTTATGAAATTGGACATTCGGCATGTGAGGTGGACACTTAAGAGGACCGCTTTGCAATTTAGTGCCTGCTTGGGTTATTTCTTGAGTTATGAGGAAAAGACGTTTTCAAGCCTATCAGACGATATGCACCTATTTTCGTCAAAATAAGATTTGGCCGTAACTCCTCGGATTAAGCTCCGATCGCTTTGAAAGTGCCTGGTTCGCATATCTCCCCGCCCCAAACAGCAAATTCCAGTGGTTTTATTTTGATTGTGCGGTCATTTCTGGATTTATGGCGCAAAAATCATTTTCATGCCCTACAAATGCATACGGCCGCGTTTTAGCGCACACTAAACCTGAATGCGAGGCTACCTTCAAAACTTACCGTCCGAATTTTATGAAATTGGACATTCGGCATGTGAGGTGGACACTTAAGAGGACCGCTTTGCAATTTAGTGCCTGCTTGGGTTATTTCTTGAGTTATGAGGAAAAGACGTTTTCAAGCCTATCAGACGATATGCACCTATTTTCGTCAAAATAAGATTTGGCCGTAACTCCTCGGATTAAGCTTTGATCGCTTTGATAGTGTCTGTTTCGCACGTTTCCCCGCCCCAAACAGTCGATTCCAGTGGTTTTATTTTGATTGTGCGGTAATTTCTGGAGTTATGGCGCAGAAATCATTTTCATGCCCTACAAATGTATACGGCCGAGTCGATATCGGCATTCTTGATATAGTGGTGTGACAAAATGTATCCATTCCTCAGCAAAAAGTTTAGAAAAGATTTAGTTTCAATGCACCTGTATAACCCTCAAATAACAGAACATATATATACACTGAAGTGCCACTGAATTAGGGATACCTACCTAGTAACGAGTTGGGCCTCCTCTGGCCTTGATAACGGCTGCCACACGACGAGGCATAGATTCAACAAGTTTCTGGAAACGTTCCACGGGAATGGCTTGCCAAATATTGGCTAAAGCTGTCCATAATTCAGTAAGGTTCTTTGGTGCTGTGTGATGGCCTCTCACGCCTTGTTCCAAAACATCCCAAAGATGCTCAATAGGATTTAAGTCTGGGCTTCTAGGTGGCCAATTCATGACAGAGAAGTCAAAGGAATGCTCATCCAACCAGCCAGTAGCCAACCGGGACTTGTGAGAGGTACAGTTGTCTTGCTGGAAAACTCCATTACAGTGCGGATAACAGAACAGCATAAACGGATTGAGGTGATCACCCAGCAACTCTACGTACCGAATTGCATTGAGGGAGGTTGGTACACGCACCAAAGATCCCAAACTGTGCCACGAAAAAACACCCCAGATCGTGATTTAGCCACCATGCCCTTGTACAGTTCCAGCCAGCCATGCAGGATCCATGGCTTCATGAGCCTGATGCCATATTCTCAGCTTCCCGTCGGCGTTAAGTAGTCGGAATCTAGACTCATCACTCCATGCTACTCGTTTCCAGTCCTCTACACTCCAGTCTCTGTGCTCTCCTGCACAGGCAAGACGTGCAGCCCGATGGCGAGTATAGAGCAATGGTACTCTCGTAGGTCGACGTCTCCCGAAACCCATACGGTGAAGCGAGCGTTGCACAGTCCGTTTACTGACTGTACGACTGGCACCGTCATTAAACTGGGTGGTAATTTGAGCTAATGTTTGGCTTCGCTGGCTACGTACAATACGCCTGAGCCGTCTCTCACCACGCACTGTCAAGGCTAATTGTCCTTTTCAGTTTGCCCGATTGCTAGTTTTTTGCCCACCATCCATGTATTTTGGTATACTCTTGACACTGTCGACCTTGAAAATCTTTGGTGTCTGACGATTTCGGAAATTGAATGGCCCATGCGTCGCGCACCTACGATTTGTCCGCGATCGAAGGCGTCTAAATCAGTCAGTTTACCCATACTGGCAATTCCAACAACTAATTCAGAAGAACCACACTACGCGCTATATATGCAGTTACCACAGCGCCCTCACTTGCGCATACATGATGCGCAGCGCTACACAATTTGCATAGGCTTTGCTATCCCTAATTCAGTGCACTTCAGTGTATAATAAATAAATAAAAAATTATGTATAGTATTATTTTATTCTTTGGCATGTCTCATATGAGTGATTTTTTTTTTTTTTCAGTAGATTGCTGTCGTTGTTTAAAAGGTCGTGAAATTTTTCATAAAAATTTGTCAAATTACATTTCACACATAAAATGGCTTTCAAAGTCTCAACACTTAATTGTGATTTTTCTGGTGTCCACACTTTATTTACCGTAGAAAAAACGCGTTCTGCCGCAACATCAGTTCCTGGTAAGGGCAGCGCGTATTCCACAATTTTTAGTGCATTATTGTATGGAACATAGTTTGTTTGAAAACGATGGAATATTTCTAACCATTTGTTCTCTATTGCGATTTTTGCTGGTGCCGAAGATTTAACCTTTTCCTTCTCAATATATTTCTTTACTAGCTGAAAACCCGCACTTCGCTACGGAGTACATTCAAAGTAAAAACATCGGTCAATGTATGCAATTAATGCCAATATATATATAATAAATACGACGATCAATGTATATATTTGATGTAAAATATATATATATTTATAAAAAAATCGTAAGGGATATTTTTATAGACAAAATAATGTAGAAGAAGATATTCAAATTAAATCTAATATAAAGAATACTAAAGAATATAGTACAGTTAATATAGTACAGTTTCTAGAACATTTCTTTTACTGTATTTTAATATTTTTTTGGATAATGTCCAATCGTCTGCCCCATTAGCAAGAAAAAAAATTATTTTTTGTCTATTTAGTTTTTATGCACGTGACGATAAACTTATTTAAAGTACCAGAAAAAGAAGTCACGTGATCGGCATTTAATAAATTAAATTCTAAAAATTAATCTTTAAAAATTCACCAAAAATCAGGAAATGAAGGTAAAGATTCGAAAAAGATTTCATTTTAAAGGAATTTTTATGATCTTTCTCGTGATATAAATTTTATAACCCTCAAATTATTATTTTAAATGCAAACTTAAAAAAAGTAAAAAAAACAGCTTAAAAATTTAATTTTAAAAAATCTAAGAAGAATTTTTCAAAAATCTCTCTTAGTGCACCCCTACACTATAAGAAGAATCGCCATGCAAAATGTCAGCCCTTTAGGTCCAGCGGTTTGGTCTGTGCGTTGTATGTCAGTCAGTCAGTGAATGAATGAATGAATGAATGAATGAGTCAGTTACGGAACTGTTTTATATATATAGACTAATGATACCTCATTAAAAAGATCATTTTCGGATATATTACAATTATTTGTTATTATTAAAGCTTAACATTATAATATTAACAAAAGTAATATAAAACTCATATCCTGGTTAAATAGCCACATGGCTGCCGAAAACGTACATTCCCTTCCCGTTCGCCCGCCGTTCCCTAGCTTGTCGTGCATTCTTTCCAAGAATCGGGACTTTTTTAAAACGCCGCGGGGCAAATTGTTAAAAATCGGGACGTCTGGTCACCTTACTTTAGAGGGCAGATTATTTTTTTTTTTATTTCGCGGTTTCTTTTAATTGGTGGACTCTCTGTCAGTGGCGTAGCAAAGGGCGGGCAAGGGGGTCTATCATGCCCCGGGAGCCACTCGCAGAGGGGTAAGATCCATATATTATATTACTATATGTTTTCGAGGTGGATGCCAATATAAGGTCTATATCAGGGGTTTCCAACCTTCCAGGGTGCCTGTTCCAGGGGTGCCTTTTTTTGCGGCCCGCGAAGACTTCTAGAAAAATAATTTGCAACATCAATTTAGATATTCTTAGTTATCGAAAAATGTTTTTGTAAAAATCTTTGTTTTCAAATGCTGTTCATTTACAAAAAAGATTGATTTTCCCTCAAATTCCATGAAAATTAGGGTGTCCACTCATGTTCTATTTCATACCCCCCCCCCACTCCACTTCTTATTTGACTTTTGTGTGTGTGTGTGTCTGTGTAATTTAACGAAAGTTGGCAAGTTATAATCAAGGTCGTTGTTGGAGGTTCATCCTCGAAATTTTAAAAATTTCATAGTACACACTATACACAAATCCTCCAAATTCCCCTCCATCAAGAAAAAAAGTCCTGGGTATGTTCGTAGTTAAATTGCGGCCCGCCACTAGACAGGTGTTTTCGATTGCGGCCCTTGGACACTTGTAAGTTGGAAACCCCTGGTCTATATGTTACGGTGAAAGACCGAAATCTGGAGAATGTCGACTTTCACCGGTGAATGCCAACAAACACATAGTCGCTTGGTGCATGTCCGAAATATTTGCTAAATACCCTTATTTCTGACTTACACCAGTGAATGTCGACATTCACCATGCACTAATGGTGAATGTTGAACATGTCCGAGATTTATATTTTCTTCTCCGTAATTCAGTCGCGATAAATTTTTCGCCTCTCTTTCTGAGAGGAATGACTGAGAACTTAAAACACACAGTACATTCAAAATGAGAAAGGAAAATAATAGAAGTTAGAAACTTACTTAATTATACAGTACGTTCTAAATGAGAAAATAAAATAATAGTAATAAAAATGTGATTCAAATCTTATTTATTGCAACAACTTAAACTATTATGACACTTTGAATTGCACAAGAGGCCCTTGCTTTTACAACTGCATTTATTTGTGGAACACTTCCTTTTGCAATGATAGCGTGTATAGCCTTGCCCACCGCTTCTCGAATTAGCTGCAGCTGCTTCTCTCAGCGAAATTTCTTGAAAATAAATCTCATCTATGGAAAGTAACTTTTCTTTACAAATTACGAACTGATTACGCGTGTAAAGCTGCTTGAGGGTACCATTTCATTTGCAAGTTTATAGAAGTCGGAGTCTTCTATTCCAACAACAACCGCTAACACATTTCGGTTATCTGTACGACCAGGGCCCGACTTTGACACAATGGGGCCCTGGGCAAAGCAGACTTTGGGGGCCCCCTGTAAGGACAGATCCAGAGGGGGGCATGTCCCCCCTCCTCAGGACCAGATTTCCACATGAACATGTGGGACACTCACCCAGGCCTCCCTTAAATCGGGACCAGATATTCAAAAAAAATTTCGACCGCCAAAAAATTTCGTAGTCAAAAATTTGAAGAAAATGATGAATATTAATAAGAAGTGTTAATTAATTAATTTACTTTTAATGTTAATAAATAAATTCATGAAATTTTCTTTTGAAATTCAAAATAAATCACAGTCTGGAGTTATTACAATTCTCCCCTCCCACCCCCCACCCCCCCCAAAAAAAATTAACCAGAAACGCTTATGGACGTAAGCATGCTTTCACTATAGTGGGTGCACTGTGCTCCACCCAGGATTTTTTTCTGTATCCGCCACTGCACCCCTTTACTATATTAACCAAAAAACAAATTCTCAAAACTATGTACAACTTTATACTAAATTAGGGGGCCTCATAAGATTGGGGGCCCTGGGCAAGTGCCCCACTTGCCCATGCGGAAATCTGGGCCTGTGTACGACCACGGTCGACATCAGGGACATGTATTCGTACAGTATCACCAATTTGAGCAGGAGGAAATTGTTTTTGTGAGGTTCGTAACATTTTTGTTGCTTGCAGTAGAAGATTCTCTTTGGAATATGGTTTTCGGTATGACCACCGCTCAAATTTTTTTCAGAAGTATTACCAGTTTCTTCAAGCTGTTCTTCGGTTTCAAAAGTATTGGCAATTTCTTCAAGTTGTTCTTCGGTTTCGATATTTGCGATTTGTTCGCTAGGCAAAAAAGACGATGCTATTTTCGCTTTAATGCCAAACATGGCTTCATAAGGACTTTGGCGTATTCCTTCGTGGTATGTAGTGTTCTTGGCAAATTTAAGAAAGGGTAAACCTTCTGACCATTTATTTGTATCGTTATCGTTCATCCATGCAGTTAGCATATTCTGTATATCCTGATTGGTCCCTTTCAACTGAGCCTTGTGTTTGACTGTGACGAGGTTTTCCCTGAACTATCTTAACATCTTTCCACGTAGCGCATATTTCGGATATGACTTGATTACTGAATTCTCTACCATTATCTAATTCCAATATTGGTGGAGCACCAAATGTTAAAAATATTGGAAGAACGTGATACGCTACTTCTTCCGCCCTCTTAGTTTTCAAAGGTCGTAGCTGGACAAACTTAGTTAAAGGATCTTGATACACCATTATGAACTTATATTCGCCATCTCTGTTTGACTGCAGATCTATCAGATCAACTTGACATCTTGAGTTTAACTCAGAACTGATCATTGGTTTCACAACAATACCTTTCTTATGTGCACTGTGTTTCATTTGACACTGTTTGCATAAATTTAAGTACAACATTACAACTCCATATGTAATATTTTTGTATTTATTTTGCAACTCTTTAAGCATACGTGTTCTTCCTCTGTGGCCTATTCTGGTGTGAGTTTCATATAGTATACTGAACAATTCCTCATTGGTAAACATAATATTGTATATTCGTTTCTCCTGGTTTTAATGGTACAATTAACTTCTCTTCATCATTAATTTTTAAAACGTCAAAACGTTTTAATCGTCTGTAATTCAAAGATGTGTTGCACTTAGTTTTAGCAGAAACCACTTCAGAAAGTATTTTAGAGTACTTTCCTTCAGAAAAATAAAAACAATTGTCTTCTCGTTTACCCGCAATTAATGCATTTAACTTTTCAAGAAAACGATCACGATTCACTGCAGTATCCATTCTGTATAAATTTGGGTATCGGAAAAAAAATTTAGAAAACGTTGCTCTCACCATCAAACCTTGCATAAGACTGACAAAGCTGATTGTCTTCAAGCAGAACAAAGGATTTGGCGGGAAACAGCCAGTCGCCTCTTTGTCGGCTCCTCTCTTTTCGACCTCCACCAGAGCATATCTCTGATTGTCGACATACACCGGTGAGGGTCCGAATGTACAAGAATCAGAGCCTGACTAAGGCAGGGGCATACGGGGCAGTTGCCCCGGGCCCCTACATCAGAGGGGGCCCCCAAATCGAATAGAAAGTTTAGTATTAAGTATTAAGTTCTTCATTACTAAAGTAGTGAAGCAGAGGGGGCCCCCAAAGAAGTTTTTGCCCCGGGCCCCAATTAGGCTAAGTCGGGCCCTGACAAGAATGTAATGAAATATTCGATCTTTCACCGACGTATTTGGTGTTTGTTGACATTCACCGGTGAATGTCGACATTCTCCAATTTCGGTCTTTCACGGTAACATATATATTATATTACTATATATTTTTCGGGGAGGGCGCCAATATAAGGTATATATATTATATTACTATATTATTTTGTGGGGGGCGCCAATATAAGGTCTATATATTATGTTACTATATGCTTTTCGGGGGGGGAGGGTGCCAATATAAGGTCTATATATTATGTTATTATATGTTTATCGAGGGCGCCAATATAGGGTCTGTATATTATATTACTATATGTTTTTCAGGGGGGGGGGGCGCCACAAAGGTATCGTGCCCCGGGCGCCAGTTATGCTCGCTACGCCACTGCTCTCTGTGCTTCAGAGATACGAAAAAATTAACATCTTTGAAAAGCACCAACGAAAATAGTACGCAGAAGCACAAATTATATAATGTCTACTGAAAATTAAATAAAACTCATCAGAATTCAATCAGACATTTATTTCGAAATTTTGAAAAAGCCAAAATATTTTAATAACAATGTAAGCTTTATTTTTATATTATGCAAAATATAAGAATAAATCATTTCATGCTTGAAATGCATTATATAAAATAAGGAAATCTGAATGAATCAATAAACTATAAAATTATTAACAAAAGTAAAAAAAAAATAGATTCAAACAAAGATTGCCTTTTACACATCCATATAGCATACTGGCATACAAAAATATACGACAGTATACGGAATTTGTTAGATTATGTACAAACTGGCATTTTAAAAATAATTTGCATGGTAATTTGTTATATAAACAAATAAAACGGCCTATAAAGATCAATACAAGCATACAACAATAAGGCCACTAATAAACTAGGCAGGATTAGTATATATGATATTAATAAATGTTAATATTAATACTGTTGTTGGCTAAACCTGTTAACTGCATATGAAAGATTGTTCTGCAGAAATCTAAAAATGCACTTATGTGTAAAAATTATACAGATTGATTATTTCCATGCCACAGTATATTTAAGTTCAATCCCTCATTTTTTTTCCTGAACACAGATAAGAGAGAAAATTTATCATTCACCACCAACGATTAATACAAAAATTTATAATTGCACTTTGACATTTACTTTGCTTTTTCAACAATGAGAATAGTTTTGTTCTGTTTTCAAAAGAGGAATTTTCTCAAATTTTTCACTAATTTTTTTTTTTCTTAAGCCTATAAATATACAACCCTTTCTGTATTTATAATCAGTGAAAAAAATTACATACAAAGCATTTTCTTGAATTACAACCATAAAAATAAACAATTACATATTTATCACAGGCACCAAATGCTAGAAATAAAATTTATATTAAAATAGTTAACCTTTAAGTACTCTTTTCAAATCACAGAAAACTTGGCTGCTTTTACAATGTTTCATGCACTACAATGCAAATACTCCATATAAATACTACATTCCCTAAACTCACAAGTACGATCATAGAAACAACTTCAAAATTTATTTTTACATTTAATTGTCCTAAAAAAATGTAAATAACATGTGACAATATTTTTCCCTGTCATCAGTTTATATTTTAAGTAACTTATTGGTATTTAAAGTCATAAATTATATATATAGTCAAATTCATTATGGGGAAGATTTTAAATTGTCTATCTACTCATAAAAGAATATTTTAATCAATAACTTGTTCATCATTATTCAACTAACTTCCCGAATCATAACTGAAAACACAGCTGTCTGAAATTATAAGTGGTAGAAGAACAGAGTTCAATGAATGACACATCATACATATATAATGTAGCACATACATAATATTGGACATTATATTTATATTATCACAAATATATAATAATGGGAGAAAAAATGTAATACATCATTATCTTATCAGTCTGTGAACAGATATGTAATCACGAATAGCAATACTAATAAAAATGACCTAATAAAGACATTTTGAAAATAAAGAATGGAGTGGACACAACTAGACCAGGTGTACATAAATATTCATAGCTCATTCAGACAGAGAACAATTCATTGTAGTGATGTCATGAAGAATATCAGAAAAAAATAAATTTTTTAACATATAACAATGCTGATACAACTGGCCTGAATCGTGAAAAAAAAAGTTCGCCATGTAATTGCAAATGACAATACTAAAATATCTATTTTATTGATAGGAACTGCATAATACACATTTGTTTTGGAAAAACTGACATACCTAAGTTTAAGATCTAGATAACTGAAGTAGTAGTCAAAGTTAATATATACTAAGACTAGCTGAAAACCCGTACTTCGCTACGGAGTACATTCAAATTAAATACAACGGTCAATGTATGCAATTCATGCCAAATATATATATATATATTATATGATAAATACGACAATCAGTGTATACAATTGATGTAAAATATATATATATATATATATTTATACGAAAATCGTAAAGGATAATTTTATAGACAAAATAATGTAGAAGAAAATATTCAAATTAAATCTAATATAAAGAATACTAAAGAATATAGTACAGTTAATATAGTACAGTTTGTAAAACATTTCTTTTACTGTATTTTAATATTTTTTTGGATAATGTCCAATCATCTGCCGCATTAGCAAGGAAAAAAAAATTTTTTTGTTTATTTAGTTGTTATGCACGTGACTATAAATTTATTTAAAGTACCAGAAAAAGAAATCCCGTGATCGGCATTTAATAAATTAAATTCTAAAAATTAATCTTTAAAAATTCACCAAAAATCAGGAAATGGAGGCAAAGATTCGAAAAAGATTTCATTTTAAAGGAATTTTTACAATCTTTCTCGTGGTATAAATTTTATAACCCTCAAAGTATTATTTTAAATACAAACGTAAAAAAAGTTAAAAAGCAGCTTAAAAATTTAATTTTAAAAAATCTAACAATAATTTTTGAAAAATCTCTCTTAGTGCACCCCTACACCATAAGAAGAATTGCCATGCAAAATTTCAGCCCTTTAGGTCCAGCTGTTTGGTCTGTGCGTTGTATGTCAGTGAGTCAGTTATGGAACTGTTTTATATATATAGATCACAAAAAATGTCATGTAATTGCAAATGACATTATAAAATTTATTTTATGGATAGGAACTGCATAATACACATTTGTTTTGAAGAGAAATATATAACTGGTATGTCTAAGCTTATGTTCTGGACAACTGAAGTTGAGAAATATTAGTTAATATAAACTCAGATTTAAATTTTAAAATAGTGGGTAGAGTCAACATACCCGATCTGAGTATGTATTTACTCTATCTTTTTTGTTTAAGTATACAGAATTAAGAATAGCAGTATTTAAAAGACAGGAATGAACTTTTCAGTGCTGTTCTTCCCTCCAATCTTAATCCAAATTGAATAGTTATGATCCCCTTTCATTTCTATTCTCATCTTTTGCTGTTAAAGCTAGAATTGGCCATCTTGTCATGGAGTCATACTTGCACTGCTTCAACCTTGCAGCTACTGACATTTGTCCAATATGCTCTAAAGATTGGGAGACTCTGGAACATATTCTGCTTTTCTGTACCAGAAAGATCTGCTATAATAATTTACTGATTGCTCTAAGAGACTCTAAAGCTATTTTTACTATTTTCTCAGACCCTTTTTAGATGTTTGTTGCTTTTAATGTTTACAGAAGACATTGTGAAAGTGGTGCTTTTGTGCTGGACTCATTAGATAAGTTGTATAAAGTTTTCAATCTTTGCAAGAACCACCAACACAAGGGTCCAAAAAGAGTGTAAAAAGAGTTTTGCATGCCTGGCAAAACCAATTAAGGAAATTTTCCAACAGTCTTTTTTCCAAATGAAGAAAAATCTAGGATAACACAGTCTAATGGTTTGTTGGGTTTGTAGAGCCTATTGTCTTATTTTGCCTCACAGGGGCTAAATGTGGTGGAATAAAGCCAATTAATTCCAGAATGGCTTAACAAAGAAATAGCTTCAAAAAACTAGCTAAGAAATAAAAATACAAAAAAATTTTGAACTGTTCAGGTATGGCACACACTTTTATTCAAAAGTTATGAAATTCTCTCTCTAAATTTGTTAACATCAAACAAGCAGTTATAGATGTTAGCATGTTTCTGCTGATATAAAAAAGTATTCTAATATTTTCCTCACTATGTTTAACAAGTGTTAAAGCTCAAGTCACTGTTATAATAATAAAAATTTGCATTTGGTTTCCTTTACTACCACTTAAAATCTTTTAAATCTCGAAATTAAAAATCCCATGAGTCTTAAATTAGTATGAGCATGTTTGAGACCTATATGTTTGGATGGTGTGTAGTATCAAAATGTCTTGAACAGATGCTGTCAGTCACATGAAAAATTTTGAGGAATTCCAGTTTTGGAATTCTTTGCACTAAGACATACTTACAGAAATACTATTCTAGACAGACAACAATTTTTTTCTAAAACAACAGCCCATAGACACTGTGCTTGCCAAAGATGTCTCTCTGCATAAGTAAATCCTTTAGAAGGGAGTATTTTGATTCATTATCTGAATAGTGCTGATTTATTCAAGTCAATAACAACAGAAGAAAACTTATGTAACAAATATATACCAAGGGTTGGCAACTTTTAATAATGTGACTAGCAAAGACATCTAGGCAAAACAGTTGCATAGAGAATTTCAATTGAAATATTAAAGGAACATTAAGTAAATGTAAATTTCAAACTTTACCCTTTGTAAAAAAGAATTGCCAAACCCTTATGAATACTATAAAAACATTTTAAGGCAGAAAATATTTCGCAACAAATAATTTTCAGGTAAAATTTTTTTACCTATGAAAATGCTTTAAGAGTTATGGAATCGGTAGACAAACATTGTTGAACCCTCATACATTAGTAAAATGTTAAGAGAGCAATATACCATGATTCTAAATAAAAAATTTCTACTACATTAATAAATATATATATATTATATCATTGGCCTGATTAACAAACCATGTAACTCCAAAAAATAGGATTTGGGGATTTTCATGCTGTTACCTTTGTTTATGGTTCCTGTATAACTCTGTCAAACCTCATAACTTCAAAAAATTTAATTCATAAAAAAATGAGAAAAAACAACACATACGACATAACTCCTTCACTAAATTATTCCTAACCTTGTAACCACACTTTAAATATGAAGATATTTAATTACACAACAATGTAAATTCCCATTTTGCTTTATTTCTTCTCCTGGTCTCACATTTCTATGCACCCACATTAATTACTTGTTGTTGGGTCTTTTTTTTTTCCTGCCTCTAGAGCATCCACTTTTAGGCCTCATTATTCAAAATTCCAGTATTCCAAATTCTTCTTTTCCTAAGCCATCTTAAATGGCATTTTGCCTATGTTCTGTGCTGCTCTCAACACAGAACACAGGCAAAATGCCATTCTGTCTGGTTTGTCATGTGGGCCTGTGATGGGTTGTGCAGGGGGGTGGGGGTGGGGTGGGGGTAACTGCCAGCTGCAGTCTACATCCACCGATGGGGGGGTCAAACCCTGGAATGCCTTTGAAGCTATGCGAGGCCCCATCCAGTGCAATGGAATTATATAACAATGTGGCCTATACATCTCAGAACACTTTAACATTTAGTTTAAAGAATAAACAGTACTTTATCTTTTCACTATCAAATAAGTCAATTATTTTGTTCGTCCTGTAAAAAGTGGGAAATGTGAGTTACTTGATTTGTTAATTAGGACTACAATATATTTTTTTAAAAAGTGTTGAAATTTGCATAATAAATCCCTGAAATCATGAGTATAAGATACAAGCACCAAGAAGTAAACATAACAATTGTTCTTATTGAATAATATCTGAGGCATCACTATCCATGCGTGGTCTCTTTGATCCTAAAACACCTCCAAGAAATCCTTGGGCTGTGTTAAACAGATTAATTGGGTTTTTTCCATCTGTGATTAAAGCAGACTGAATACCCAGGCCCTGAAGTAGTTTAACCTAGAAAAAAAAGTTTTAAAAATGAATATTCTACAAACATACCTATAGTGAAAAAAAAATTTTATCAGAATATTTAAAACAAGCAACAGTACAATTTTGAAATAAATATCTAGATGTCTCATATATTCAACACATTAACCAAGTATATATCTCCAAATACTGCTTATGTTGTTTTTAATAAACCACTAACTGCCTGCAAGGTTTAACTAGATGATTTAAGAGGGAAATTCATCTAAAAATATGTCTTTAATACCTTATTGGAAGATAGTATAAGGCATTAGTACCTTTTTACACTCTCCCAAAAACAGAGTATTTAGGTATATTTTCAGTGAATGAACCTGGTTATATATTTTAATTTATTATAGGTTATTGTATGCTTATTTATATTATACACAGTGCAAATCTTTTCCATCCCTAAAGTAAATAACACTAAGTGTAATTGAACTATTGTGCAGTGTTGCCAACCTATACAAAGCGCACCCCCCTAGCGCCATCTCGAAATCCCCCTGTTTCCCCCTAACACCAACTTGAGATCACCCTAGATGAGACCTTCCTAAAAAAAATTCTGGTCCAAAATAAGCATCCTGTGATATAAATTGAAATAAATAGAAAATACACACATTATGAAATGGAGGTTTATTTACATTTGACATATGTATGGAACTTATAATCTAATTAAAAAAACTCGTCTCGATTGTACAAAATATTAAAAAATGTTCCCCCCACAAAATGCCCCTGAAAAAATGTGGCCCCTAAAAACACCCCTTTTCATCTAACTTACCCCCAAATTTAGGGGGGAAACCCCCAAGTTAGCAACACTGCTATTGAGTTAACTTCTAATTGATATTGATTTATTAACTTTATTTGCAACCCTGTCTTAATTTTAATTCTTGAATATAACTTTAAATTAATTTTACCTATCATCAAATTATCACCACAACAACAGTATTTCTATTCCACTACTGAGTAGGAATTTTGACTTTTTTCAAGGTTGCTCTACAATCACTTAATTTTCATTTCATTTTGAAATAAATATGAAGATATACGAAAATTTCATTTTGGGCAATATTTTATGGTCATACTACAAGTGAGAAAGCAACATGCAATTTAGGATAATTTTCATTTTTTTTTTCTAAGTCCAAATCTACTAAAAATTTATGATCTACTAAAATTATGATACAGACTGATCTTTATCAAAATTTCTGATCACTGAAAAATGTGAAAAAAGTATTTAAAGTTCAAATCTCTAACATCACTGGAAAGCAATGATTTTCTTTTTGAAGATAAATTATTTTTTGCCATTCTAATAATATGGGGTCACATCGTGAAAATAAAACTTATTTTTAATGTAACACAAGCATGTACATGATAAAAATAAACAAAATGTACCTGGAAATCTTGTCCAGCTGATGCCATCGATTTAATTGTGTCACTGCCAAGGCTTTCAATAAGACTCTTAATTTTATGAACATCAATTTCAGACAAATCTTTAGCTTTTGCAACTTCTAATTCAATCTTCTGTTTCTGGTAAATAAGTTCTGCTTCTCTAGCTTTCTGAAGGCGGCTTAATTCTGCTTCCTATAATAAAAATTGTGATTTTTTATTAAAGTTTGAAGTCAATATTATTTTAAAAGGTACATATTAAGTAAGTCTTGGGTACCCCTTGAGATCTAAATTTATTTATCATATGCAAATTTTCATCTGAAAATTATAGGAATTGATAAAATTAATAATGCTTGCAGAATTTTTTTTTATTTTATTATTAATCCCAGATTGTCTAGTCTGGTCCTGTTATAAGAAATAAGGAATATCTAGTTAATCCATAATCTAGTTTGTCCATAAGAAATGTCTAGTTCATATAAAAATGAAAAAACATAAAACTGATACTGTAGTCCATGCCATTTTCAGGTTTCCTCCATAACAGGCACTTGATTACAGATTAAAAATGTACAGGCAAACTGATTAAAAAACTTGAACAAAACTATAAGGATCCTCTCAACCAAATGCCTAAAAAGGAAAGAATATTAAATAAGCATTTCTAACTATAATGGTGCTTTCTATGCAGATGAATTCAGATTGACCATTAGTAATGTAGCAAGTGGTTTAGCTGTAGCAAAGTTTGTGATTTAAGGCTGAAAAATGATTACATTGTTACTTTTCACTAGTTTCAATATTATACTAACGTTTTTACCTAACATATCTTAGACAATATTGAAAGTTTCAGTTTATTGAGTTCCTATGATTTATGTAGTACATGAATAATTCATAAATATTTACAGCAAAACATAAAAATTAAAAATTCTTAGAACAATTCTTGGCAACACATTACACGCTAACAAAATGTTCACAAGTACAACAAACCAAGTTTAAAATGATCTTTCAAGACTTTAAACCAAAGCAACTGATCCTAGAACATGTCCTTCTCGGATGTAATTGGATCTCAATATGAATGCACTGAATTGACAATGCTTTATCCTGTATAAAGGAAGAAACTGACAACAGTAATATAAACTCTTCTCTTTCTGAGCTAAATAATTTCTGCATGTTTGACTCAAAAGAATGCCACAAGACTTAATTTTCTGACCTTCCCTTCTTCCTAAATAAATTATTGCAAATTATACAAAGTTCAAAAAGTAAAATTTCATTTATAAATATTTAAGTATCCCTTTATTTTAACCTTTTCCTTACGGGGTGGTATAGCATGTATTCGAAGAAACACATACACACATATATTTACATACATATATATATATATATATATATATATATATATATATATATATATATATATATATATATATATATATATAATATACACTCATGGACCAAAAAAATTAGCTCACCAAGAAGGAGTCGTCAAAATGAAACGAAATTTTACATACGTAATGACTACTTTGATATAAGTAAATGATAAGAAAATCAAAGAAAAAGGATAATTTATTTCAGAGAAAAAGGCAAAAGAACGGAGGAGTTAATACTCTGTTGGACCCCCTCTAGCGCGAATGCACGATGCGATACGATCGGGCATTGAGTCATACAAGTTCTGTATGATGTCTTGAGACATTTCGTTCCATATTTGCTGTAACCTTGCCTCTAGTTCGTTCAAACTCGTGGGATGCCCAACACGTCGTCCCAAATGATCCCAGATATGCACGATTGGAGACAAATCTGGGGATCGGGCAGGCCAAGGAAGGGTAGTAACAGTGCGGAGACAGTCTTGTGACACCCTTGCCGTATGAGGCTGAGCATTGTCTTGTTGAAAAATGGCTCCTGGGAGCCGTTGCATGAGTGGCAACACATGTGGTTGCAGGATTTCATGAACATACCGCTGGGCTGTCATGGTGCCACGGAACAATACTAGGGGTGACCGTGTATTGTAGGCAATGGCACCCCATACCATCACACCAGCTGTGGGAGCGATGTGTCGCTGTACAGCAAAGGCAGGATTGGAGCGTTCACCACGGGCTCTCCACACACGAACACGATTGTCATCACTGCCGGGATTGAATCTGGATTCGTCGCTAAAAACGACCTGGTTCCATTCCGCTGCAGTCCAGTTTCCTCGTGCGCGGCAAAACTCCAAACGGAGGCGTCGATGGGTGGGCGTCAAGGGCAGCACACGTAATGGGCGCCGCGATACCAACTGTCCTTCAGCCAGGCGCCTTCGTGTGGTTCGAGAAGACACAGAGGCCCCTAGTGAAGGTGCTACCTGTGCCTGGATGGCGGCCGATGAAGCAGTTGGCTGTACGCGTGCATTTCTTACGATGTGGCGGTCTTCTCGACGACTGGTCTGTCGAGGGCATCCTGAGCCTGGTCTTCGTGTACATGACATCTCTCGGGTCCACTGGTCCCAACACCTCCACACAACACAATCAGAGCGGCCTAATTGATGAGCTACTCGCCTAGCTGACCACCCAGCTTCCATCATCCCGACGATTCTCCCCCTCTCAAACTGCGACAACTGCTTATATTGTCTTCGAACACGGCGTAATAGTATGTCTATCTCAGCTCTTCCTTTGTAAATGATTCAGCACACTCAAACAAGCTTTGGTTACCTGTTTTATACTCCACAGAGTACGATGTTCAACGCCCTCTACCGACTATACGTAATGCGCAATCACGCTGCATTTCTAATCATTTACATATCTCCCCGACATGTACCTTCATTGCAAGTTTCGTTACGATCCCGCAATTATTTCTTGGTGCGCTAATTTTTTTGTCCATGAGTGTATATACATATATATATATAATATATATACATATAATATATATATATATATATATATATATATATATATATACACACACACAGTGGAATCTCGATCGATCGTTTTCGGAATCATCGTTTTCCCGTATGTGTCGTTTATTTCACTCAGTCCCGACAATAATTTTTCTTTGTTATGTTCCCGAATCTATCGTTTTCCCGCATTTATCGTTCAGTCCAGTCGGTCCCTTGAAAAACGATAGATCGAGATTCCACTGTATATATATATATATACACACATATTCATTCATTGGGCCCGTATTCTTGGGATACATGCTATCCCACCTCGTAAGGAAAAGGTTAAGAGGGATATTAGATTAGATACAGTTAAAAGTACACTTGAAGAATCACAAAAAATACATATGCATACAAATTAAGTTTTAAAAGGGAATATAAATTTTTATTTTACCTATGCATTTAGTGGAAACTACTTTAAAATAAGATAAGAAGAAATAATATAAACAATGCAAAATGATACACAGTCAATTTGTTAATTAGGAAGACATTCGTGAAAAACTTTTTATGAGATAAAGTGTCCAAATTTTTGGAGAAAGTAAGCTCTATACATTATGAAAACAACATTGAAAATTTAGTAGCTATAGTCAGTTAAAATACTAATACTCAGGCAAAAACTTTAAATTCTATCAGCATCAAAATTTTCAGCATTAAATGATTCCTATCAAGTAGTGTATCACCACTTCTCTTGAAAATAAAACAAAGTTTTGTTTTCTATAGATATTTAGTAATTAATATCTCAAAAACAAGAAGGGGACTTAACAAGCAATGGCAATAGAGAGATTCTTAATTTTATACTGCCACTAAGGGCCGCCCAGAGGGGGTGAACTGGGGCACTTTGCCCCAGGCCCCCAACTGCCAAAGGGGCCCAAAAAAAATTTTTTTTAATATTTATTAGATTTCCTCCGAAAGAAAATTCTGAAACTTGTACCGTACTTCAAAATTCAAAATAATCTTCTGAAAAAAGGGGCCCCCCAAAAAATAAAAAATAAATTATTCGATTAATCAGATTTCTTGGGGCCCCCAACAGAAGTTTGCCCCAGGCCCCTTTAAGTTTCTGGGTGGCCCTGCTGCCACTTGAATTTGGTAAAGAGGTGGGAAAATGCACATGCTAGCAATAACAATGCAACCAATAAAAATTAGAACATTACATACAGCTTCAATCTGCAGAGCTTCAGCTTGGGCTTTAGCTTTTGCAATAGCAGCATCGTTAGCGATTTTTTCAGCTTCCATCCGGCTGGAAGCTTCCGCTTTGGACTGACCACAGTGCTCAATGGTCATGCTGCTCACTTTTAACTCAAGAAGATTTTTGCGAGCAGCTTCTGCTTCAACTTCATCTGATATACGTTGACGTTCCAATCGACCACGGGCCTCTTGCTCTCTACGTTCAGCTTCCTGCCTAAAAAAGAAAAAGCATCAGGAACAAAGAAATTACACTACCAGCTAACAGGCACAACATGTAACAATTTTATTACTATCAGACTGCTGAAGAAGCATCTTACAAGAAAAGTAACACTTAAGTGAAATTAAATCTTTTAGACACAGCAACTATATCAGCATTGGCAGAAAAGTTTTATGAATGTTTAATGCAAGTTTTCATGCTAATGTTAGAAATCAAAAGAAATAGAGCAAAAATGTTAATAAACCTTATTTTTACTCTCGGACCCTAAGTAAGGGAAAGGCAAGAGAGTTTTAATTAATTCCAGACTCTATGGGGACCTGATGTATTTTACAATGAACTTTTGCTTTCTCATACTGGCATCAGTTGAGCTGAATATAAACAACAGAAGTGAAATTAGCTGCAGACTCAATTGAATTCCTAACTACACTGGTGCTCAGAATTAAAAGAATTTTCACATTTTATCGAGTTTCTGGAAAACTAATGGACAGATTTTAATGAAATTCGATATGGAGATACACAGTTATAAAAGAGAAAAAATATCACCGTACAACAGTCATGGTACGCACTCATGATCGTCAGTTAGGCTCACCAGCACAGGAATGTCCAAAACCAACACTGCAAGATCATACATAAAATGACTTTTGTAGGGGGTATGGATGCCTCTCACAGTGCAATGCCATGCTGGAAATGAAACTGTGGAGTCCCTGTGCAACAACACAGTTTTCAGCTCTTGGATGGTTCTTGGAAGGGAATGGCAATCTACAATTGCCCTCCCAAGAGGGTCCCAGACATGTTCAGTTGGGTTTAGGTCTGTGTTGTATAATTGTTGGCAGCACAGCAAGTGCATTGGAAAAATACACGCAAGAGGGCGTCGTGTTCGCCGATGTGTGATGTTCTCGCAGTTGCAATGTAGCGAGCATGTAGAGAGGTCGTATAATAAAGTATTTCTGTGATCTGTATCCATCTGGGTTATTTTGTAAAGAACTCTCTTAACTACTTCAGTTACATCAATGGCGACGAGGATGGGATCCAGATGGTTGTTATTTCAACTCTATTTTAAATAACTTCATAGTTTTGAAAAAATTTCGATTTCGTTTTCGATTGTGCGACGCTAAGCCTAACCTCATCTTCTAAAACGGCCTCACGTGGTTCCGATGTCTTCGTACGGAACAATCGGCGTTTTTGACTCTGCGGCGGAGTCATGGACTCATTATGCTGAGCGCATAGAACTTTTCTTCATTGCAAACGAAATTACGGATGCGGCTCGAAAACGTGCAGTTTTCCTAACTGTCGTTGGTCCCGAGGTCTACAGCCTTCTAAGGAATTTGCTCTCACCAGTTACGCCGACATCGCAGACACTGGAACAGTTAATAGAAGTTTTGAATCAGCACTACAACCCGGTACCATCGGAGATCGTCGAGCGATATAAATTCAATAGCCGCGTGCGTCAAGCTGGAGAAACAGTGGCTGTGTTCATTTCCGAGTTACGTCGGCTCGCCAAGCACTGTAACTACGGCACTACGTTGGATGTGATGCTGCGGGATCGGATCGTTTGCGGTATCCAGGATGAAGCTATGCAGCGAAAACTCCTGTCTGAACCTGATCTAACGCTAGCCCGAGCTACCGAAATCGCCGTCGCGATGGAAGCTGCAGCGCGGAATGCTGTCGACTTACGGACCGCGGCATCGTCATCGCAACCGTCGGAAGTGCGCCAAATACGGCAAAGCTCCTCTACACAGAGAAATAAGCAACCTCATGGAAAACAAGGGGCTTTTCAAAAGAAATCCGGTGCAAAGTGTTACCGTTGTGGTGAATCGAATCACAAATCCGCCGACTGCAAATTTATTAAAGCTACTTGCCACACCTGTGGAAAAATTGGCCACCTTGCACGCATTTGCCAATCTAAGATCAAATCGCCAGCGAAGCATGCCTCTAGAGATGTAAACAGTGTACAAGAATGTCAACCAAGCAAGGGACTTTCGTATACTCTGTTTAATCTTAGAAACATTGGTGAAGCACCTCCGGCAGCTAAAGTTACGTGTATGGTTCAAGGGGTGAACATTTGTTTTGAAGTTGATTCAGGGGCCCCATTTACACTCATACCTCTGGAGACTTACGAAACATTTCGAGAAGTGTTACCTCCCTTGAAAGAAACTTCTATTAAATTACAGTCCTACACCAGTCATACTATTCCAATACTGGGAGTAACTGATGTCAAGGTTACGTTCCAGAAAAAGACTCACTATTTACCCTTGTTGATAGTGAAACAAGGACATGTTAACTTAGCGGGTAGAAACTGGATTTATCCACTAGGACTAATGCCAGCATTTGAAACAGTTCAGAACATTGCTAAACAGGATAGTGTGTCGGTGATGAAAAAAATGCACCCAGTTGGACAAACTCTGGAAGGTATTCTAAATAACCATAAAGAAGTTTTTGCTCAAGGTATAGGACTGCTGAAGGGAGTTAAAGTGCATTTGACTTGCCGTTCAACATCAGTGCCTAAATTCTTCAAGGCTCGCCCAGTTCCCTACGCTTTGCGAGAGAAAGTGGATCAAGAGATCGAAAGGCTCTTACAACAAGGTATCCTAGAGCCTGTAAAAACATCCGAATGGGCAGCACCAATTGTACCAGTCTTGAAACAAGATGGTAGGGTCAGAATTTGTGGAGATTTCAAGTTGACTGTCAACCAAGCTACAGAGCTGGAGCAATATCCATTGCCAAAAATAGAGGATTTGTTTGCACAGTTGTCAAATGGAGATTCGTTTTCCAAGTTGGATCTCAGGGATGCATATTGTCAACTTGAGTTGGATGAAGAATCCAAGAAGTTCCTGGTGATCAACACTCAGCGTGGATTATTTCGATACACGCGTTTACCATTTGGAGTAGCTTCAGCACCTGCAATTTTTCAACGGGAGATTGAGAAAGTCTTGCAAGGCCAAACCGGCAGTTCATGCTATTTGGATGACTTACTAGTCACCGGTGAAGACAAAGTTACTCACCTAAAGAACCTAGACCAGGTGTTGACTCGCCTAGAGGATGCTGGTATTAAGTTACATCCAGATAAATGTGAATTTTTAAAAGAATCTGTGCAGTACCTGGGACATCGAATCGATAAACAGGGACTTCATCCAATCGAATCAAAAGTGGAGGCTATCGAGAGAGCTCCAACGCCTAGGAATGTGGATGAACTACGTTCTTTTATTGGCCTTATCACTTATTATGCTAAATTCCTACCAAACATGTCAACTGTTTTAGCTCCATTATATAAGCTGTTGGAAAAGAAACAAACTTGGAAGTGGTCGCAGCAAGAAGAACAGGCCTTCAACAATGCCAAGCAGGCTTTGAAAAATTCTTCCTTGCTGGTACATTTCAATAACAAGGAAGAAGTGATCCTGGCATGTGACGCTAGTCCATATGGGCTAGGAGCAGTTTTGTCACACAATACAGCCAATGGAGATCGTCCAATTGCATTTGCTTCTCGTTCCCTCACAAATGCAGAGAAGAACTACAGTCAGATCGAGAAAGAGACATTGGCTTTAGTTTTTGGTGTGACCAGATTTCGCAATTATCTCTTGGGGCGGACTTTCACATTGGTGACAGATCATCGTCCCCTGATAAATCTTCTCGCTGAAAATAAGCCAGTGCCTACTGTAGCAGCTGCACGAATTCAGCGTTGGGCATTAACCCTATCAGCATATGCTTATAAAATAAAATTCAGGAAGGGTGCATTGCATGCCAATGCAGATGCATGTAGTCGTTTGCCATTAACTATTCACATGACAGATCCACCTGCTCCAGCAGATTCTGTACTACTGCTACAGGAGTTAAACGACAGTCCTGTTACTCCACATCTTATTGAGGCTGAGATAAAAAAGTGTTCTTTGCTATCTAGTCTCCGGTCGTGCATTGCTAAGGGTTGGCCAAAAGAAGTACCGCAAGGTCTAGACCAGTTTTGGCCTGCGAGGTATGAACTGTCTGTAGAGAGCGGAATCATATTCAGAGGTTCCCGTGTCTTTATTCCTCAGAAGTTTCGAAGATTCATCCTTGACGAGCTGCACATGGGTCATCAAGGAATTTCTGCCATCAAAGCAGTGGCTCGATCATATGTATGGTGGCCTGGTATAGACAGAGAGCTAGAGTTAAAAGTTCGGAATTGTGTTGCCTGCCAAGAAAATGCGTCAACTCCACCAGCCAAACAGATCTCTTGGCCTGTTCCAAAAGATCCATGGATACGTATCCATGTAGACCATGCTGGGCCTGTGGAAGGTCAGATGTTGTTGATTGTGATTGACTCATATTCAAAGTGGCTAGAAGTGATTCCTGTACCTAGCACATCTTCAGCAACTACCATAATTGCACTCCGCAATTTGTTTGCCCGTTTTGGTCTACCAAAGAGTCTGGTGAGCGACAATGGTACTGCCTTCTCTAGTACTGAGTTTCAGTCATTTCTTGCACAAAATGGCATTGTGCATATAAGAACTGCTCCTTTTCATCCAAATTCAAATGGACTGGCAGAAAGAGCAGTACGCACTGTCAAAAGTGCTCTTCGGAAGATTACTGTAGGCTCCTTTTCTGAAAGGTTGGCAAGATTTTTATTGCACTATCGTAGCACACCACTTGCAGCAACAGGGATCTCTCCTGCAACAAACATGCTGGGTCGTCCACTACGTTGTCGGTTAGATCTGCTGAAAGACTTTGAACAGCATGTGAAACCTCCACCACATTCTGAAAACACCTCTAGATTCCAAGTAGGTGATTTTGTTTGGGCACGGAACTTCAGCCGTGGTCCTAAGTGGGTGGCTGGTGTGGTGTGTGACAGAGTAGGAAACATAATGTTCAAGATTGAAACAGCACTAGGCATTTGGACACGCCACATGGACCAAGTGCGTCATCGTGAAGGTTCGTGCAATTCGACTTCACAAGATCAAGTACCATCCAGTTTTGATGTAGATATCCCTAGAGTGAATCCTTCAGGTGAACCACCCAAGTTGACACCGGCATTGGATATACCTGCAGGATCTGAGGATGATAATCCTCCAGTTCTTACGCCACAAAAGATACAAGTTCCTGGACAGTGTGCTGCAGTCGACACTGACTCCTTACAGTCAGGTTCTACAACACCAGACCGAAGGAAATCTTCAAGGAAGAGAAAACCACCCAGTCGTCTAAACCTTTAATTGGCACATTAGGACTGAATGTTTTTCTTTTTTTTTTTTCCCTTTTTGTTTCTTTTTTAAGTGTGTGTAAAGTGTTGTATAATTGTTGGCAGCACAGCAAGTGCATTGGAAAAATACACGCAAGAGGGCGTCGTGTTCGCCGATGTGTGATGTTCTCGCAGTTGCAATGTAGCGAGCATGTAGAGAGGTCGTATAATAAAGTATTTCTGTGATCTGTATCCATCTGGGTTATTTTGTAAAGAACTCTCTTAACTACTTCAGTTACATCAGTCTGGATATCTGGTGGGCCAGTCCATCCGGTGAATATCCTCAATTTCAAGATAATCATCAACTTGATAAGCCTTATGTGGACGAGCATTGTCATCCTTAAAAATGAAAGGAAGACCAACTGCACCCCTGAAAAGTCAAACATAGGCCTGCAAGATCTCATCCCTATACCTCTCACCAGTCAGGGACCCTCTGTCTAACATGTGGAGTGGTGTGTGGCTGTTTATCTTGGTGCAGACAAAATCAGCCTTGACTGCACTAGGGTAATGTTCTCTTCCCAGATGAGTCGCGATTCAGCCTAGACACTGATTCTCGACATATCTTCATCTGGAGAGAACCTGGGACCCAATACCTTTCCTCCAACATCCGAGAAAGGGACTGCTAAGGCAGGGCAAGTGCCATGGCAAGTGCCTAGGGAGACATCATGTTAGATGCCGCAAGCCTCTCCCTGTGTTTGACAGAACATCCCTGACTGGTCAGCAGTATAAGGATGAGATCTTACAACCCTATGTTCGACTTTTCAGGGATGCAGTTGGCCCTCAGTTCAATTTTATGGACAACAACTCTCATCCACACAAGGCTCACCTAGTCGATGATTAACTTGTAAGTGAGGATATTCGTTGGAAGGATTGACCAGCCATATATTCAGACCTAAACCCTATTGAACATGTTTGGGGCTCTCTTTGGAGGGCAATTGCAGCCCACCACCCCCCTCCAAGAACCCTCCAGGAGCTGAAAACTGTGATGCTGCAGGAGTGGAGCTGACTACCCCTCATTTACAGTATAGCAACAAGCTGTGAGAGCTGTAGGGCTGTGAGAAGCATCCATACCCTATTATAAGAGTCATTTAATGTTCAATCTAGCAACATGGGTTTGGGACATTTCTACGCTGATGAGCCTAACTGATGATCATGAGTATGCACCATGACTTTTGTATGGTATAAATTTATCTCTTATATAACTGTATATCCATACCAAATTTCATTAAAATCCATCCTTAATTTTCCAGAAATTAAATAAAATGTAAAAATTCTCTTAATTTTGAACACCAGAGTATTTCAACTAAAAGATCTTATTACAGTAAAAATGCCTTAAAATAAAAACGATCTCAAAATATTTACCTTGCTGTAGCTTCCTGACTTTGTGTAGTTATTTCTATAGCTAGTTGTACAGACTTCTGTAGAGAATCTCTTGTGCGTTGATCAACAGGTTCTACACCTTGAATATCCACACTTGTAATGTACAAGTTATTTTGTGGAAAATGAAATGTTTTCCTCACTTTGTTATCCTCCAAACCAAACACAGCAGTACGAATTATTCTGGCTGAGTTCTATTCAATGCAAGACAAAATCATAATGTAAAAATAATTTATTCATACAAAATTGAAAATATATGCTAGTTTACAAAAGAATGTGATTTAGGACCAAAACATTCACCAATTTAGAAATAAGCAAATATATATAACTGTACAAATTTTTATGTAATAAGCTGTATTCTTTGCAGTTAGTAGTGTAATACAGTTTAAACTCGTAATTTTTAAGGGGTTATGAAACATTATATTAACAAACTGTTAAATAACTAAGTACCTAGTATATTGATTACAGTATGTTTAAGTGTCATAGAGACAACTTTTGGTTTCACTATTATCTTGCAAACCTTGTCAAAAAATAAATTTTGGCCCAGCCAAAACTTCAATTATAAAATTATTTCAAAGAACTATTTTAACAATTTCTAAAAAAGAGAGACAGTTTTAATAGGTGATGTTTTTACCTTAGGAATAACTGTGAGTTAAGTTGAAATTAATACTAATTAAGCACTCAAAAGTCTTACTATGCTAAAAATAAGCATTGTAAAATTCTAACATGCCCAAGTCTCATTTTCTTCAAAAACTTTTGTAGTAAACAAAATTCATATAGTCAAAAAATCTTGTAAGTTTGCTTTTTAATTATAAACCAATTTTCCAGGAAATAACTAAATGCCTTAATAAACTGAGAAACTCCTCATTAGGAAATTAAAATCAGCTAGTAAATAAACTATCTGGTTAAACTTAAAAAGTATTTTTCACCAGCTTTCAAAAAAAAAAATTTTTCTATATTTATTTCTACTAAATGATCCTTGTCAGATACTTTACATTAAAACAATTAAATAACTTTTTTTTTCAATAACATATTTACATTTTACCTAGACTTAAAGAAACTTTTGGCAAAATAAAACAAAAATAAATATTACAAAATGGAGAACCAAAAATATAATGTTTTTTATTGGGTTGTCAGGAAAGTACTTTCAATTTGCACTAAGACTGATGATCACAAATTAAAAGCACTGATTAAAGCTCATCATCACATAACTATGTGAGCTTGTTAAGAGTCTAAATGCATCCAAAGCAAGTATTTATGACATGAAACTGTCAAAGCTTGGTTACAAAAAAAAAAAACCTTGATGTTTAGATCCCACTTAAACTTAAAAAAATTCATTAAACACAATCTATCAACATATGTGATTTGCTTTTCAATTGTGATTAAAATGATCCATTTTTGAAATGATTGAAAACAGATGATGAAAAATGGGTTTTACAGTAGCACTGAATGCAAAAGATAATGGTCCAAGCCTTGTGTGAGGCAGCCCAAACAACATCAAAAGCCGAAAATCATCAAAGAAGGTCATGATATCAATTTGGTGAGATTATAAGGGAATTCATTATTTTGAGCTATTACAAAGGAATGAAACTATCAACTCCAATGTGTACTGTCAACAACTAACAAAACGGAAAAATGCATTGTGACAGAAAAGTCCAGAATTGGTGAATCATAAAGGTATTGTGCTCCATCATTGTAATGTCAAACCACATACATCTTTAGTCACTCGTCAGAAACTATTGGAGCTTGGTTGAGGTGTGTTACCACATCCACCCTATAGCCCTGACATTGCACCATCAGACTACCATTTGTTCATGTTCTGCAAACTCACTTGTCATGTGAAACCTTCATTTACAATCAGTGTCAAACCATACTTGGAAATTTTTTTTTGCTGAAAAAGATCAGAAGTTCATTCAAAGTGGAATCGCGAAATTGCATGGAATATGGCAAATGCTTACTGAACAAAATGATCAATACATTAATCATTAAAATTATATCTTTGTTTAAAAAAATAGTTTTTATTTTAATGAAAAAAAAAACAGAGAGGAGTTTCCAGACAACCCAATAATTATTTTTGTTTACCACACAATATTTTTCTCTTATATTTAGAATTCTTATTATATTTATTTCATGTGCATGTCATTGTACCATGTACACCAGGGGTATCAAACTCAGAAGCTAACTTGAGCCAAACAAACAAGGTTTAAGTATAGATGGGCAGTAACTGTTACATATTTTTTAACAGGACATCTTATTAATAATCTATATTTTCAGCTTTTCGTTCAACAAATTACTGTTAATTATTTAACAGTTGAACATTTAATCAACTTTTCTAAAAGCATTTTGTTTGTATTTTTTAAAATTTTTTCAACATTTTTCATCTGTAAAAAAGTCAGTAACATAACTTTTGACATATTTTAGATATTATTTATACTTAAATAACGTATTTACCTAATTACAGTATATTCAACATAAATATACACATTTTGTTTAATAAGCATTTTGTTTAGCAAGAAAAGAGTATAATTAAAAAAACATTTAGCGAAATTTTCCTATCTTATTATAATTCTGCGTCGGTTATTTTACATATATTATTGTGTGCCAATATATTGGCCGGGCCACAAAAATGTTCATCGCGGGCCGCAAGTTTGACCCCCCTGATATACACAAAAAATAATTTTAGTAAATCAGACTAACTATAAATAAATTCCAAAATAGTCAAAAAATATTTCTTCACTGTGCTTTAACAGAAAATGTTAAGCCACTAACCAATAAGCAAAAGAATATTTTTGAAAAGCAATATACGAGGGAATAAGGAGGTTACCATTTTTTACCATGACTTTCTACTGTAGAAAAGCACTGTTTTATAACTCATTCCTTTTTAGTTTGGGGATCTATATCACATTTGTTACTTTCGGACAACATTTCCTATACTTCCAAATTTTTATATATTTTGTGTTCTTTAAAGTAGGTCATTTCTAAATAAAAGATAATTACTTCATGTACCATGTCATACCTTCATAACTTCATAATTTAAATCTCACACAAGTTTAAATAAATAATATACAATATAAAATAATGCTTTGAACATCATAAATATACAAAATTCATAAAACCAGATGATTCTATAATTTGAAAACAAATTATGATGTAATTTTGGTTAACAGTTTCTTCATACTCATTATGCAAATTTTCTCCAATTAAAATTTCCTCAGCTATATTACATTTCCCATATAATCTCATTCAAAGTATAGGATTTTCTGCAATATTTAGTTTAAAATATCCGAGTACCTCTGTAGCAGAAAACTTCACATTAATATTGCTTGAATATAAAAAATATATATATAACTCACTTTGTGGAAATCATCAAAGTTTGTGCCAGCAACAACCCCACGAATTCGTGATGCAACTGCCTTGCATAGATCTCCAATGAAATCTGGTACACTGAAGAGTTTAGCTGCCGCCTCAGTGCTCTTGTCACCAACATCAAAGTACCTACACAAAAGAAAAATATATATGTATAGATTGGAAAAGCAGTCAACTTTTTGCATGTTACTCTTCAGCACACTTATTACCAAAAACTAAGTTCATCTAGAGCATGCTTGTCTAAAGTGCGGCCCAAAAGCCTTTAAAATGTGGCCCAAACACAAATTATGAAAATATTTAAATTTACACATTTTTATTAAAAAAAATAAATGTTTGCAATATTTTCAAGAGTTTGAAAGTAGATTTCAAGATTTTCGAAAAAATGAAGAATATTTCAACATATTTTCTACCCCATTTTCTCTAGAAATAAATAAATTACCTTCAAATCTTCAAATGGAATGCATTGAACTGCAAAGTGACATTCAACTGAAAGAAAAATTTGGGAATGTTTCTTTACTGGAGTTTTATAAAGATTACCTACCCCGCGATAAATATCCTAATTTTCACAATCATGCTTTATTAATGTCTTCAGCTTTTGGCAGTACCTATATTTATGAACAACTATTTTCAAGAATGAAGCATACAAAAAACAAAAATAGGACAAAGATCACTTGTTCAACAAAAGTAAATTCATCCATCTCATTAATTTGAATTTTTTCCATCTTTATGAAATCCAAACTAAATTAAACAAAACTTTTACAAATTTGAAATAAATATGTACCTATACATATCTAATTCAAATTTAAAAAATTTATAATAAAAAAGAAGTTAATTTATTTTAATAAAACTACATAGAGTTAATTTTTATTTCAATTCGTTGAAAAAATATTGTATGTATGGCCCAGCAATTTTTTTTTTTTTTTTTTTTTTGCAATGTGGCCCTTAAACGGTCATAGTTTAGACACCCATGATCTAGAGTAACCGTACTCAACCTCTTTGTCTCTTGGGCCCCATGCATATGTTTTGTATGTTAAGTGGGTCGCAACATATTACACTATACCTCATAATATAATAATTAAAAAAATAAAACTTAAAATCTAAATGTATTCAAATGATTATTTTAAAAATGAGTGTGGGTTTTTTTTTATGTTGAGACAAACTTTTGACTATTTTAGACAAATCAAGTTTATATTTGAACATGCTACTCTTAATACATCATCAAAGTAAGAATCCACAAGCCGATTTCTATAAACATCCTTCGCATATTTCCTTTTCGAATTGGATGATTCACAAAGATATGTTGATGCAAACAACGTGAGAAGCAGGTGGCACAGTTTTGTATCTTTTATTCCCTAATTTCAAAAATTATGTTTATACAAGCTTGGTGGGCTGCAGTTTGAGTATCCCTGGTCTTGAGAAACACTTAAAATGTTTTGGTCACACCTTAAACAGTTACTAGCAGCACAAGAATTTTCCAGGTATTTTCTCTTGATGTAAACTATTAACAATAAACACCTTTGATGCTTTTGAAAGTCTTATGGCATAGAATTGTAATTGTAAGCATATGGAGATAGGTGTAAAGGTTGCTAACTTTTGACATTTACGGTACTATTCAAAATACAAACATTTTTCGAGCATTCTGAATATAGCATGCCCTAAGGTGGAATTGAAAAAAAAATATTAAGATCTTAGGCACAGAAAAATTCATGGTCTTTTATCAGACGAGATTAAATTTCTTTGGTGATCTGTCTCAAATTTAATTCCACTTGGGACATGTTTTCCAATTTTATGACAAATTATGGACTTTTCAGGATTAGTAAACATCTTAAATTTATAAAATACAGTTAATGCTCAGATGGATCAATTTTAAAATATATACGAACCAATTGTATGAAAGTTGTAGAGAAAGTCGAGCATGATCAGCAGTTTCCACAGTAATGATATCTGTACAGAAGTCTGGACCTAGGAGTAAACACAGCGTGCGAATTACATTAGGACGTTTGGGTTTGTCACCAGAAATGCTTAACTGAGTAAACTGTTCATCTGGAGCCAGCATGACAAGGTCAGGCCCAAAGATAACTCTGAAAAACAAAGCTGATTTCAGAAAAATGATCAACACATACAGACAGAAGTTAAAGGTAATACATGTTATACTAGAACTTTTAAAAGAAATTATGTATGACACAAAAATATTTATACAATGATTAGCTACATAAGACATAGATTAAACTATTTGCATAATACTTCTTTAATAAAACTTGCTTTAAAAAAATCACCATTATAATGCACTGCAGGTATTAATTTCTAGACTTAATTTACTCTACAAATAAAGCTGATAACATGACTTAAAACATGCTTCAGTAGACTAAAGTTAATGTACCAAAAACTAACCCTTCTGTTATTTTTTAACTCAGATATCTTTATAAAAAATTAATGCAATCAAATGGCAATAACATTAGTTACAGAAAGTTTTTATGACAAAAAAACAAAACTTTAAAAGTCGCTTCAATAAAAATAATTATTTGTCCATTGTCCATTGCTAAGTGATTTTTAGTGCAACCAGATACAAAATATTGCAGTTAAATGGATCTGTTAAGTTCTGTGTCAAGGTGTTAAGGTCAAGGAAAATAAAACTATAACAATTTCTTACAATGATATTTCTGGACAAAGTTTTAAAAATCTTTGGAAACTTTACAGAAAACTCAAAGATGTTAAGATTAGTAAAGATTAATATCTTTACTAATTCATCCTCCCTGGAATAACTTTTAATATCTAGCAGAAAATCATAAATGATACTAGATATCAACATCATCTATATATTTAAGTTGCTAAGCCGACTTTTTGAGAAGTGCGTGAGAGAAAACTACTGCATCAATTTACTTCATTTTGGTCTTAAACGAAAGATTGTAAAGTGTAGATTTGTCAAATTTGGTTTTTGTAACTGCAATTTCTATTAATAAGTGATAATTTACAATTAAAAACTGATTTCTGCGCATGCTCAGTGGCATGTTTAAATGATAAATACATTTATTCTGAGGAGTCTCTCTAGATCTCTCTCAGCCATTTTTATTTTTATGATAATTATGTTTGTGAAATATAAGATTAATTCCGATGGAAATCGTTTATTTTGTGCTGTATAATTAACGATAATTTACAATTAAAAAATAAATTGCTTTCTGCGCATGCCCAGTGACATTTTTAAATCTGGCTTTAGATACTCACTAAGCACGAGGTTACTTAAACACATTAATATGTATCTGCGCATTATGATTTTCACCATTTGGAAATGATGTGTTGAGTATAATTTTTGTAATACAGTGGAATCTCGATCGATCATTTTCAGATCCATCGTTTTTCCGTATGTGTCATTCATTTTATCCAGTCCCAACGATCCTATTGCTTTGTTATGTTTCCGCATCTATCGTTTCCCGCATTTATCGTTCATTTCAATCGGTCCCTTGAAAATCGATAGATCGAGATTCCACTGTAGTGCATTTATTTACTATCTAGCCGTCATGTTTTGACAGGTACCAACTAGTAGGTATTTATTTTTCAGTGTCACCAGGAAAAAAAAAAACTAAGGAAAATTAAAAGGCATCCAGAAGGAAAATGATGAGTGTACAAACTTGAAGAATTTCATAGTTCATATTAACATAATAAAAAAAAAATCAAGCAAAATATGAATTACTATAAAAAAAATTTAACTATAATTTTGAACATTTTTCACTGGCTATGGGAATATAAACATTTGATGATTCATACTACCTAGACTTTTTTGCTTTATAATCATATATCTGCACTGCAGCATTATGAGGCACACGTAAAGTAACAGCTCTTGCTCCCTCCTCTTCAGACTTAGTCATTTTTTGTTTTGAAACTCCAGGAGCAACTGAGCTTCTTAATCTCCAAGATGCTCTATCACTTGCAGGATCAACTGCCTTATTTATAAGTTCTTCAACTTGAGGAGGTAATTCTTTCACCCACAATTCTTCATCTTGAGTAAGCATGTATGTTGATCCTGACACTAAACGAACCTGAAATATTAAAATATTATTACATAAAAGATTTTACACAGCAGTGAAAGAGCTTCTATACAAAGCATAATCTGAAATCCCGAATAAATCTTTTCACAAAACTAATGTGTCTAGATTCACATCTAACAAATTTTACTATCATTAAAATGCACAAGGATTTTCATATAACAACACAGTGAAAGCAATCCTACTCCCTAAAGATGCAGCTTTTGAGTATAAGATATTTATGCTACATGTCTCAGAAAATATTGCTTTAATGCACTCTGTCAAGGCTAAAGAGGCCAATATTTGCAATTTCAATATCCAGTCAGCAGAACTAACTAGTTACTAGTAATCTTCAGTTGTAACACAATACAATTATAATACAGTGGGTGATTGGTTAACACACAGTTCGGACTGCAAACATTTCGGACAACGAACACTTTCACGAAAGATTTTTGTTTGACAACAAACATATGTTTGGATAACGAACTAAAACGAATTCTACCGAACACCTCTGTGACAAAAGGTCGAAAAAAGTTTCTAGTAGTCCAAGATCAACCAAGGGTTGGTTCAGTGAGTTTATCTAATAATCTTAATCAAGAGGTCTACAAACGATTCAAGATCTGGAATTGGAGATGAACGAGGATGACATTGAAGAGCTCATAATGGAACATGAAGATGAGCTAACGACAGAAGAACTCGAAGAAATCTTGAAGAACATCAGCGAAATGTATCCCCTTCTGAAAATAGGAAGGCGAAAGAGGACCAATGACGACATCTGCTATTAAAGATCTTTTAAAGAAGTGGGAGGATGTCAGAGCAACGGTCTTAGAATAGCACCCAAACCAAGCCGATGTCAATAGGGTTGGGGATCTCTACAACGACAATGCTATTAATCACTTCTGGAAAATTCTGAAGAGAGAAAAGCAATCGACATTGGACATGTTCTTTAACGACCCATTAACAACAAAAAAAATTATTGATAAATGTGCAAGACTGTATTATTTTGGTAAAAAATAAACTTACTAAGAAATTATAAATATATATATATATTTTAATTTAATTTTTTGGGCCTTCAGAACAAATTAATCGAAGTCCCATAAATATCTGTGGTAAATCGATCGGTTAACGAACATTTCGGTTTACGAACATAGTCTTGGAACGGATTATGTTCATAAACCGATCACCCACTGTACACTGCAGAATCTAAAAAATTCTCAGATTTAAATTATGCACTTACCTGTCCATTTTTAATGTTCCTCACATATATTCCCTCATTTTCATCTAAAGCTATAGCATAACGCTTGGCAATAACTTCAACTTCAATTGGGGGAATATATTCTGTTGGTCCTTTAATCATCCATCGTTCACCAGGGCTTCTCGCCTTTGGCTATTTAAGAAAAAAAATATTGATCAAACAATCACATGTAAAAGGGTATGAAACAGAATCTGTCGATACTATTAAAAAAAATGTTATTATGACAGTGATTGTCTCAACAATAAAAAAATCAGCAAAGCAGTTACAACTCCCCAAAAAGATAAATACTCAGCTAAATATTAGATAGAGATTTACAAAAAAGACACTTCTAAGTCTTGCAAATCTCTGTCTGCAAAAATATAGACCCTAAAGTATATTTTATTTCTAAAACTACATTTCAAGTTTTTCCATCTTCTCTCTCTTATGAGAGAGAATGCCGTAACGAGAATGCCGTATACGAGAATGCCGTATACGAGAATGCCGTAAATTAAAAATGTTTGTTCTTTTTGCAAAATCAGGTCATAAGTAGATAAGCCAAATCAACAAAAGCTCCTTGAGGAGTCAAATTACTCAATTTTAAGAGTTCTTAAAAACTGGTAAGATTTGTGTGAAACATGTTTCTGAGATAAAGTGGAAGTCATTGCATTTGTGCCTACAAGTATCTGAGATAAAACAATGAACAATCACTTTCTGCACAAGTTAGTACACCCAGTGAAGGAAAATAATAGTTAAAATAACGAGAATGCTGCAAATTAAAAATGTTTGTCTTTTTTGCAAAATATGGGGATAATATTCAGACACCATTTGATCATTGTAGACAAAAATATTAAATTCCAGGTTATATTAATTTTTGTATTTTTAAAATTGTATCTTAGACACAGCATACAAAAGTATACCTTTTGTATACTTTTGTATGCTGTGTCACAGTATACAAAAGGTACTAAAACATAGCATACAAAAGTATACCTTTTGTATACTTTTGTATGCTGTGTCACAGTATACAAAAGGTACTAAGATACTACTTCGACACAGTAAGACACTATACTAAGTACAGTGTACAAAAAGACACAGTAAGACATAGATAAAAAGACATAGTAAGACACTATACTAAGACACAGTATACAAAAGGCATCTTTAGAACAAAATAAGTTAAGAAGACATGACAAATTCATTAATAAAGTATAATCAGGAAAAAGGAGACAAAGAAAATAGATCATATGATTTGATAAACAAGAGCATACAGGACAAAATTTATTTCACTTTTGGAAATGAAATGGGTAATAGTAAAAACTTTTACTATTAAACAAGAAATATTTTTTTTATTTACATTGATAGTCTCCTCTCTTTACTGAGTTGTAAATTTAATGAAAAGTTACGACAAGTGAAGTAATGATAAGTTAAGAGGAAATTAGGAAAAGAGTATTAGATTTAAATACTTCTTTTTAAAGTTTTAAAGAGAAGTAAATTCAGATTTTGATAAATGCATATAGTGGAATATTTTACAAATTTTTATAAAGATAACAACATGTCTTGAAAACTCTACCCATAGTCATAGAATTTTTCATTCATAATTTATAATTAATTATTTTAATATATAATGTATAGAAAGCATAACAATATACAGAAATACATAGAAACTGTATTATATATAAAAAGATTAACTTATTGAGATACAAAAATGAGTTTGGAAACATTTGATAATTCGCATATCACTTACAAACCATTTCAAAAAATAAAATAACTTTAAATATTTCAAAACATTTCAGTTGGTAATTTCAATAAAATAAATAGCACCAAATAACTACAATCATGAAAATAATTTTAAAACTTTTTTAAAACAAAAAAATGTTCTTTGACACATAAATTACAGTTTAAGTAAAATAATTTCTCTTAATTAAGATCATAGCAAGTCTCAAGTGAAAAATTTAAATACATATAAATATTTACTTACAGGTGTTTCACTACTATCTTGAAAAACCTCTCGAGCACTTAAAATCAATCCTTCACTCTCAGTCAAAACATAAATATCTTGGATACCAGCTTCTAGACTTTCACCAGGAAACAGGAAAAAGGAACATTCACCCTATAATAAAATTAATGTATAGCAAATGTAATGTGTCTCTAAACTACTTAGTTTAGCTACACCTTTTAGTTGTTACCATTTTGTTGTTGCACTGTTTAGCTCCTTTTGGTTGTTTTAGATGGGGTTCTTAGTTCTGGGAATGAGATGAATGAAATAAATTTCAAACTAGAATTCATGCCATTGTGTTTTTATACTGAACATAAAAACAAAAACATGTTTCTGATGGAAAAACATATGGATGGCACTTTGTAAATTGAAAATTACATCTGTTTATGTAACTCTGATCAAATAAAAAGAATGTGTCAAGTCTCTCATGCAGATTGCAATGGAATACATCCTTACTGCAATTTAAGAACTTTATTGGCAATAAATTCTGCTCATCATATACCTTTATATTATATATACTGTATACCTGCATACTATGATTTTTCTGTTTCATTAAGTACAAAGAAGGAAGCAATAGAACATGCTTCTAGCAATTTGTCCCTCTGAAGTATGGCCTACTTAGCCTGAAAAACTTACTGCCAGTCCTGAAAGGTTGAGGATCTCTATAATATAGTACAAAATTGATGTGTATATGTAAAAAACTATTTTAAGGAAGCATTAAAAATGCCTGGTCCTAAAAAAATATAGTTGCATCATAAAAATAAGTCTAGGTAACAACAGAATCTTGTTACATTCTCACAAAGTCTCAATCATGCATGAAACCCAAAAATATATAACAAATATTTACCAACATGTTCACTTTAGGTCATGTAAGAAAAGAAGTTAAAAATTAATTAGCCGCTCATATCATGTAGGAAAAGTATTTATAACATTCAATAATGATGATTTAAGGAAAAACTTAGGGTTTAAAAAACAGAAGATGAATATAAGTGATGTACATGGCAATTAGTATCCCAGAGTATCCTGTTACAAAAATATGTTAGTTTATAACATATTTTAAAGGTTTAGTTATCTGACAAAAAAATTTTCCCTCAGAAAAGGCTGAAAAAAAACTGAGATAGCATAATAACCAGTTTAAATATATCACTGAAGTACTGATGCATAGGGGGAGGGGGTGAGAATTCTTAATTTCTGCCTAATGAATAGTATTTTAACTTCTGGGATATATGAATGATGACTGAATGTTATGGCCTGATCATGAAACATGAACCTTCCAATCTGCAAGTGGTGTATTATACAGATATGCTACTCTGGTGGTATGAGGCAATCCCGTTTTCCGTGCTATTTTTAACAAAAATGTTCATTTTAAAATGACTGGCTTATTACAACAGAAAGATATTATTAACTATTTGAAACTTTGAATATGAAAGTACAGGTTTTGCAGAAATTTGGGAAGAAAAAGTTCATAATATTTCAAAAGAATAGAACTTATAGTGAAAAATAAGAATGTGGAAAAGAAATCTTGCTTTATTAAAATCCACAGCAAGGAGAAATAAAGAGCAACCACTGCTCTAACCTTTAGCTTACGGGGTCCATTTTTCGAATTTCCTCATTAGAACGGGAAATTTCATACCCCCTTTGTAAGAATGGCCATTCAGGGGAGATATATATATATATATATATATATATGGGGTGTGTGTATATATAATATATGTATATACATATATATATATATATATGTGTTTGTGCATACAGTGGAATCTCAATCTATCGTTTTCCAAGGGACCGATTGAAATGAACGATAAATGCAGGAAAACAATAGATGCGGAAAAATAACAAAGCAATATGATCGTTGGGACTGGATAAAATGAACGACACATACAGAAAAACGATGGATCCGAAAACGATCGATCGAGATTCCACTGTATATATATATATATATATATATATATATATATATATATATATTATATACATGCTATCCCATCCCGTAAGGAAAAGGTTAATTTTGAAAATCGCTAAAAATTTCTTTACATTTACATTTTAAAGTTTTTATTTATTCAATAAAAAATAATATTGCACCTTAAGAGTTATTAAATTATTTATTAAAAGCAGAGGCATATACAGAAAAAATATTTTTTCATGGGGAGAGGAACTGGACACCTTTGATTAATACAGATTTCTTGATACAGAAAGGTCTGAATATTTAGAAAGCTCTTAACAGATTGGCCTAACCTACAAGATATTGTCCATATAAGTTATAATCCTTTATCTATTCCTGTTTCTTTGCGGGATAAGTTACCATTAAGCACAAATTTAGACTGATGTGCTTTCTTAAAATCATTGTATAAAATAGTTCTAATTATTACACTATAAAAGATAAGTAATTATTACAGACTTTTATAGTTCAGTATGTCCTCCAAAATGGTATAGTGGTTAGTACTGTGAGCCACAAAATGGACTTAGGATCAAATCCCGAATAAGGCTTGGTTGTTACCATGGTGTCCCCTATTAGGGAGCAATGCTAGCTCATCAAAATGGTGCTTCCATAATAAAGTAGTCAGCAAAGACTTTGTGTTCAATAACAAAAGGCGAATATCTCAAGACAAGTGCCTCCACATTAGAACAAACAAAAAAGAAGTTTGAAGAGGGAGAAAATCTTACAGAAAACAGAAATTTATATTTTGATAATCCAAGACAGTTCCAATCCTGCTAACCTGGCTCCCTCCCCACCCCCCCAAAAAAATTACCAAATTCAGGATAGTTATTAAAGCATTTAATTTAACAAATTAAATCTTGTAATGCCAGTGTTATAGTATGATGATACTTACTTTCACTAACTTTTTCCGCCCCAGCTGAGGTTTACCATTTTCATCTACAGGATTCAGTATAACACTGTATTGCCGATTGTTTAAGGTTGTTATTGGTACAAGCCCCAAAACCTCTTCATAAACTCCTGGAATATAGGTTTCTGTATCTGCAATAGTAATCAACCATTCATCACCATTTCTTCTAGTTTTTTCAAATTCGTCAACAAATGTCTTCTTAGCTTTTACATGCACAGCTTCCTTAAAAATTTTCGGAACATTAGAATTAGAATACATAGACAATTGCACACAGATTACAATGTCACTTTATAGCATAGAAAACAAATAAATAAAAAAACTACAGCAGACATCTTTGTGAGTTAAAACTATAATAACTAATGAATATTTTCATATATGTGCCAATGATTATGAAAGTGGCCTAATTGCAGAACACAAAATTAAAAATTTAAAAATTCATTCATTTCCAACAAAACTACCATGGGTTATTAACATAGAATTACTTATCGTCACTTACTTTTTTTTTTAACCATTTTGGTATTTTTCTATTTAACTGTTTACTGCTTGCCCAAGTGATACAGACTGAGTTTGGCATGCTGCAAAAATTATAACTCATGAGACAACAGATGTCTGAAATTTTGATTTACCGCAGACCGTTATGGAGGAACTTAATCCTACATTAAAATGAGTTTATATGTTATCTCTCATTACATTCTTGTACATTACTGTAATCTGATGCAATCTTTGTAAAATTGTAAAAAAATGAGCCTTTAATTGAGTCAGAAATATTTCATTATATATTCCATAATATAGTACAAAAATATTTTTAAATTTGTTGAAACGCAAACCTCTAAAATCTCGAAATGAAAAATATATGACTTAGACCACCTTCATAATCACAGCACATATAAAACAGTAATAAAGCTTTTTTTTTAGAATAATATTTATAATGATATATTTATTATTATTAGAATTTAAACTCCAGACAAATTTTGCCCAGAAGTTCTAAAAACTACTGACTGGGTTCCAAAAACTTAAACAGCAATTTATCCTCTGAACATCAATATAACACTTACTGTAATAATAAAATTAATAAATTTTATTTCTTTAATGCATAATTATTTCTGTTAGAATAAGTTACCAATAAATGTTGTTGATTTTTGCTACTATAACACCAAGAAACTTTCATACTTAAACTTATATAATAAAATTAAGGTCTGAACATTATAATTTTTAATTTAAATTTTTTAATAATTCTTCGGTGTTCTTTTATGAGCTAAATGGAAAACTGAATTTACAAAAGGGTGTTCTTTGTGTGTTTTAAATTTTAATTTCACTTAAAATGTATTCTAAGGCAGAACACAAAATTCACCGAGAGAAGATGGATAAAGGAATGAAAGCAGAAAAATTTATTATGGAATATGCCTGTACCATTGAATCCAGCCAAATATTCCAATATGGTGTTACATGTTTGATTCCTCCAAACTTACTACATCAAATTTTTACATAAAAATAATTTGATGTTAATCCTATATGGTGGTATGTTTAGCTACAAAAGAAAAATTTAATCCTGACCTAATTATTAACCTATATGTTCTCTAAAAACCTACCTTATATAAATGATTTTAAATCTTATTGTAACTCGCATTAATTTTTGTTCATAGCTTTTCTTCTGTTTTAACAATTAAAAGTTTTTAATATCATGAACACACTACCAAACACAGCTGACATTATTGGCTAAGCAACATCTTTCATTGTTCTCCTCATTTGCCTAGGCCACCAACCAATTTATCTTCCTATATGAAGAGTATATGCCATCCCTGTCACTACATAGTTTTCAGAATTTTTACAGCAGGATCTACCAGGATTTTCAAAGTTTTTATGCAAAGACTAATGCATGAGGTGTCTTTATGAAGCAGAGATGTTTTCTTTAAAAAACTGTTCATAGGGAGGAGTGCATTGAATTTATATAACATGATAGGAAAACATAAAAAACCTACAAATATCAAATGCTATAGTGTCAGTTCTTAGTCTAATAAAGTTAGCAATCATTAATTCAGTAAATGACTATCAGCAAGTTATGATGAACATTTATAAATAAATGTTAAATGAAAGATTAAATTTGTATAATACTAAAACATAGACCTCCAAACCTTCAGTAGAAATATTCACAATTTTTTTTTTTTTTTTTTTTTTTTTGGCCACAGAGAACCCTTTACATTTGCCACAAGTCTATGATATTTATTTTCAGTCCCATTTAGAAAATGTTACAAATTTTCAATCCAATAAAAATAAAGAATAATAAAAACTTTTTGAAGTAAAATATGCTTAACACATTTATAAGACAAATAATTTTCCATGAAAATAATTTATGGAGCTGCAACAAATAAAGCAATTGGTGCTTACTTTTTCTGTCAAAATAAATGCATTGACAACATCCAGTACTTCTTCATAAGGTCCAGGTAAATATGCTCCAGTCTTTTTAACAATCCATTCTTCACCGGTAACACGATCTTTTCCATCTCTGTCTTTAGTTTCAGCTGTTGCACGCAACTTCAAAGCTTGATTTAGATTAATAATAACAGCTTCAACTTTTTCAACCACTTCAACTTCCTTACGAGGAACATATGTTCCTAAAAAAAATAAACTCTTATAAAAGTGAACAATTTTGTCAAACACAATTCACAAACAACCAGTACTCACTACACACAAGCTGCAAAAGAATGTATACAAGCTGTAATAAAAATAAAACCTAAAGTAAGTTTCCAGCTCTAAACATAACTTATAATAGTGCAAGAATTTTGTTTTCACAGTGGGGATAATAAAATCTGCCTATTTTCCTTAAAAAAAAAAGTATTTGCAAATGAACATTCTTATACTTAATTATCGTCATTTATGTACAATAAATATAATATTTTGCAATTAAAAAATACTTTCTCACCCAGTTGTAAGATAATTACTCTCAACCAAATACATACACTTCTTCTACACTTAATGCTCATTTATCAAGCATCACAGAACACTCACTAAATAAAATCTCACTACACACTATATTTGCCACACAATTACAAGCTGCTAACAATGGAAAAGAAAAGCAGAAATTTAGTGTAAAAAAACTGGAAGATTTAAAGAAATACCAAACTTTATAGAATAACTGAAAAATTATCAGTGCAATGATGAAATTTCTGAGGTTAGATAAAAGTATGTTTCAACTATTAGTCTGGAAAAAGATCTTTCAAAAGTTAGTAGTTTGTACTTTATGCAATTTTTTCATAAATGTGATTGGATTCAAGACTGGAAGATTTAAAGAAATACCAAACAGTGATAATCACTTCAAAACTATTTTTATTTCTCAACATAATCTCCATCAATATTAATGAGCTCATCCCATTGTTTTATCAGTGTCCCAATACCAGCTGCATAAAATTCTTTGGGTTGCTGTCTCAGCCACATTAGGACTTCATGTTGAACCTCTTCATCATTTGCAAAGTGTTTGCCTCCAAGACAGTTGTTTAGTAGATTAAACAGATGAAAATTGCTTGGGGCTAAGTCGAAGCTTACAGTGTGTTGGGATTCCAAAGGAGTGCTACTAGCCCATTTCCAAAGTCGAGTTGAAAATGTGAATGTTAATCATACTGCGATGTTCTATTGAAGCTTCAAACTGCAATTCAGAGTAGGGATGTGACATCGACAACAAAACATAGATATTCAATATTAGAACATTGATGCTAATAAAACATCGCCCAAAAAACACTGATGTTTTTGAACATTCATTCTTTAAATCTGGTTTAGTAACAATACTTTTGGGAGGCCTCTTAATATTAATTAACGTTAACATATATAAAAGCTCGTGTTTATACTATTTATAAAATAAAACCCCATGGAAGGTTCTGGAGTGTCATAAACATTTCAAGTGCTCTGATTGGTTCATTGGTTGTTAATTGCCATTTGTCTCATTGCTAGGGTATTGTTCCCCCTTTTGTATTCGTCCTTTTCAGAATTCAGATTTACATTTACTGAGTGTGAAAATTATGCTACTTTTTTTTTTATTATGGTACTTTTTTATTTAAAAAACCCATCTAGACAACGTAAAACATCGATGTTTAAAAAAAATAAACTTCAATAAATCAATGTTTTTATCAAAACATCGACATCAATGTCTCATCCTTAATTCAGAGACAGCATCCATGTCTATTGACCAGAGGAATAATGCTCATGATAATGTAGATCTCATACAGCTCACCTAACACAGGAGACAATTCAAAAATTTGGTTGGCAACATCCACCTTACAGCCTCCACTCATTTCCAAGCAATTTTTATCTTTTTAGTCCACTAAAAAACCATCTTGGAGGCAAACACTTTGCAGATGATGAAGAAGTTCCATGCGAAGTCCTAATGTGGCTCAGACAGCAACCCAAAGAATTTTATGCAGTTGGTATTGGGGCACTGGTGAAATGATGGGATGAGTACATAAATATTGGTGGAGATTACGCTGAGAAATAAAAATAGTTTTGAAGTGATTTTTTAATTATCTTTTGTGACTTACTTCATGACTTTCCCTCATAGAAAAAAAAAGAATAAATGATAAAATGATAAAATATATGTGCAATGAAACTTCTCTAAGTCAGTCAGTCAGAGTTCTGCATAAAAGTAGCCATTTTGAGGGACTAACCATGTAATAGGGATGGGTTTCTGTAAGGCGGCTAGTAATGGTTCTGAAAAAAAGTGACCGTTTGGAGGTATGGCTGACTAGAAAAGTTTCACTTTATGTCTTATAAACATTTAAAAATCCATAAAGAAATTTCTAAGAAATTCTCAAAGTTTTTTTTATAAACCATTATAACCTAGCTCTTCTCTACAAGTATCTAATACCATGAAAAAGACAGGGATTAAAAGCCAAAAATAAAAAGAATCTAAGAACTTCCAGGAAACTGATAAGAAACTTCAGAATCTCCTGAAAAGTTTTGGACATTAAGTAGCTATGCAGTGAACATTTATAAAGCAACTGATACACGTTTTACAAAGCAAAACCTCAAAGTAGATGTATTCATCAGTTGCTAATCAAGTATTAAAACAACTTTTACATAATGCATTAAGACCATCAAGATAAGCATTTAAATTTTTTTTTTAATTATTCGATTTGTTTATAATAGTTATTCTGAGAGGGAATACAAATACATATCTATGAAAAATATGAATATAAATCAACTTTCACCCTTCGACATTTAAGATACCTACTTAAATGAACTCAAAGTATAAAATTAAAAATTTTCTAAGAAAATTTATAGAACTCCCACATAAAAAAAACCATATTAATTTAAAAAAACTATTGCTTTTGCAATGGTTCCGAAGAAAATATACTTTTTTAAATATAAGTTTTTCAGTCTAATAAGGTATTTGATGTCCCTCATATTGGTTAGAAATTACATATTACTCATGTATTTTTAGTGGAAGAACTCATTTAATTGGAATTTATTCATTAATTTCATGGAGGAGAAAGAAAAGAAACTAAAGAGGAGGGAGGTACAGGAACAACTGACAATGTACCATTATTACCACCTGAATCTGCATCAATGGATGGGGTGCCATTAGTTGTAGACTATGGGACAGAAAATATTTGCATTAAAAGCACACAAATTTAGAATACAGGCTTACAATTTAGTACATATATTCAGAGATACTTAAACATAAGCTCTTTTTAACTTGTATTATTTGAGAAACTATTCAACCATTAATATGCTAAAAAATAGGGAAATACCCAAGTAAGAGAGATGATAAGATATATACTTACCAGTATCTAGGCAATCATTCCTTTTTAGCTTTCATCAAAACTGATAAAAGCTAAAAAGGAAAGTAAACAAAACATGTGAGTGTATGTATGTATGAGAGAGAGAAAGAGAGTAGGCTCCTCAACCTACCTTTTTCAAAATATTTGGCTGACAAGACCGTTTTAGAATCAGTTGTTTTACAGTATGAAGAATTAGTAGAGACAAGTCTCTTTTAATTACGGCAAATTTTATAAAATGGCTTTTTCTGTAATTATACACCATAATGAAGAACTATGATTTATACATATTAATAACTAATTAAACAGCAAATTTAATTTAACCGAAGTATAACAATAAGAGGAAAAATTCTTACCAGGTCCTTCAAACAACCATTCATCTCCTGCAATTCTTTTAACTTTATCATCACTGAAATCCCGTAAAGCTCTCAACCTCAAGGCAGCATTGGAAGGTACAACAGTTAAAGGTGTTACTTTCTAAGTAGAAAAAAATTCAGATTTGAAAATACATAACAAAACCATTACAGCAATCTCTTGCTATAATCAACACTGACTATGATATTAAAAAATCTTTGCACGTGCATCTTAGCCGCTACTAAGTCATTTCTGAACTATTTGTGATAAACCACAAGTTATGGACACTTCCCATCTCCCAATCCATGAGGCACTATCAGCTTGGGATCTCTGTAGCCAATATTGGGGACAAGACCTTTGAGCAATTAATACATCCTGTTTCCTTCATTTTACTTTCTATCTTGTACTTTTTATCATATTGTTTTTCTTTTTATAGCTTGCCACTGGAATTTTTTTTTTTAAACCACTACACACTGTTGGTTGCTAACAAAAAGCTAGAGGGTTTTTTTAAATCTGAAATAAACTATAAAAAATTAGCATTTGATCCTATCACAATATAAACTAAAAAGGCAAGCCATGACAAGACTATGTCACATGATAAACCCATTTTAAGAAACTGGATAAGATGATGTCCCTTCTAGGCTCAAAATTATACCTGTCAAAATGTAGTTAGTCTAGCCAGAGAATATTAATTCACTATGCCAGTGGTGCGCAAACTTTTTTTGACCATGATCCATTTTCTTTATAAAAAATCACTCGGTACACCACTGGGCTATGCTATTTCATTGGCTACTGATGCACTGAGTTAATCATGTAATATATGCAAGCAAGCAAACCCCGAGACAAAATTGAAATCACTGACTTTTTATGTACCATAAACTTTTTCTTATGTAACATATCTGTTGAATTATGGCAGATGTTGATATGTCCAAAAAATTCAATTTTATATTTTAAGTTGATATGTCACACTTAAAATTGGTTCTTTAATGTGGCAAAATCTGATAGTGGAATTAAGAAATAATACCATGCTATTTGTATTGTCAAATGCTGTTATTTATAAAAGAGGTAATACTTGGTCCCTAATTCAATATTTTAGTCCCTAATTGAAAATTTTTATTGAAGACCAGTCATATGCTTAAGGTTGAATATGAGTATTGACTAAAGAATATTTGAATTGAAAAATTTAATGGTGCAATTTTATATTTCACAACAAAAGTTACTTTTTTAATTTGCCAAAAACATGAAAAAATGACATATCAACATCTGCCATAATGACACTAATATAATAAAAATGTTTCTGCTTTTTAACATTTAATATAATATTATTACCATTACATACTGAAGTTTGAGTCAAAACTTTGGATCTTAGTGCTTCTCAATGAAGAAAACTGAATAGTTGATGCTGCTATTAAAAATTATAACAGTGGAAGTTATATATACCCAACACATGTAGTTGTATTATTTTTTAAATGAAAGTTAAATACTAATTACACTGTCAAATGGTTCCCTTTCACTAAAATGATGCATCAAAAGAAAGTTAGAAAAACAAGGCTGCGATTGTAAGCAGGAAATAATGGTAACACACATTGAAGAATTTTTCTAAGTATTTCAAAAGACTTCAATTTCAAAATATCAGTGAGCATAACAAATACATATACAACTTTCATCTGATCAAAAGAAAAAACACTTTACTTAGCAAAAAATATACATGAAAAATCAAGAAAATATTTGATAGAAAATTAAAAATATATAACATATCTGTTGCATTATGACAGATGTTGATATGTCTGAAAAATTCACTTTACAAAAAAAAAAACACTTTACTAAGCAAAAAATGTACATGAAAAATCAAGAAAACATTTGATAGAAAATTAAAAATATGGCATATTACTAAGAATTTGTTGATTAAAGTCCCTATGAAAACATACTCCTTGGCAGGGCTTTTTTTTTTCTGGTAGTACACGGGGATACGGCATATAATCTTCCCCCAACATAATAAACCCCTACCTTTTTTTTAAAGAATTGTTTTGGCTGAACATAACTGAAATTTTAAGAAACTTCTAAATCATTTGTTAATATAAAACAAAAAAGTTTTTTTTTTTCAAATTATGAGTTTTTGTTCCCCTGTGATGTGACGTGTGAAAACAGTACTAAAAATATGCACCTTTATTTGAGAAAAAACAGTATAACCACCTATTTTTTTAGAAAAAAAGTACTGCTCCTTGGTAACACAATTCGTTAAATTTCAAACATTAAAATTCAAGGGAATTAAATAAGAGATATTGTAACAAAATTTTGTCGATGAACAGATGATAATTTTTCATTGTGAACCAGGAAGTTTTGAAAGAATTATCTAAAGAATAATTTTGTTAGCATCAAGTAGCAATTCCTTAGTAGTAGTGACCAAATTTCATACTTACAGTGTCCATAATTTCTCCAGGATATAATGGAAATGGATCCTGATCCAACCTAACTTCTAAGTCAGCATGCCGAAGTTTAATCTGACCAAGATTGTCATAGACCACAGCATTTTCCTTATCTCGAACAACAGGATTTAGAATAGTACAGTAATGATAGGGAGGAATAATAATCATCTTTTCTGGCCCAAAAATAACACTAAAAAACAGAAAACATAAGGAAACTGAAAAACATTTAAAAAAATTTTTTTAATTCATCAATTTTTAAATATTGATGAATTAAAAAAAATAAAGATACTGAAAGATTTTTCATTTGTAGAAAGAACTGAATTTCCTTCTAAAATTTTTTTGAGATTAACATTTATGGTTTGCTTTACACTTTATCTCATATTTTATAAAATAACTGTAAAATAAAATAGACAATATGGCATTCATTATTAAGACAAACTTTTTGGCTATTAGCTGCATTGAGAGCATCTGACTGAAATAATATCTGGGTCAGAGGTATCAGTTATGGTAGATGAACACACAATTGTTCAAACTGAATAACTTCCAAGAATTGGTTTTCTAGTTACTCCAGCATAAAAGATTTTTCTGGTAAGGTTGGGATATTTACTTGGTAATTATGTTTTTATTTATACACTTTAGACTCAAGAGACAATGTGGGCAGGGGGAATAATTGAAGAGTTTCTTTAAAAATAGTTTTAAAATATGAATATAGCAAGCTACAGCATTATGGTTCATATATGTTTCATTAATACAAGAAATAGCAGCTCACACATACAAGATAGATACTTTTTTCATGTTATATACCAGCGCTTCTTAAAATTTTTTCATTCATGACCCCTTTTTATCATCGATTTTTTTGCGACCCCGGGAAATAAGGATATGAAGATAAATATTTTCTCATACATAATTTATTTTTTTGGTACACAATTTACATATGTAAATTAGTAGTATATATGAAAAATAGTAGTAAATAAAATAAAATATGTCTTAGATACTCACAGAGGGTGACAAGAATTAAATACATGTATCAGAATTAAATTTTCAGGACCCCAAAATTTTGCTTTGCGCCCCATTGGGGTCATGACCCACAGTTTAAGAAACACTGTTATAAATACAGTTACAGTAAGAAATTATAACAAAGAATATTACTTAGTTAAGAATCACCCAAAGACAAAAAATACAATTAAACCTACTGTTCATTTTCATTCCGAACATATGTTTTGGGGCCTGTTTCAATTCTTGTAACATTAGTTGTTTGATCTAGAACATGTAAGTAGTAATACGGAGGTATTCTAAAAATGCTCTTTTCAGATGAAGATTTTAGTTGATCTGCCATACTGCTTTGATCTTTGTTTGATCTGTTCATCACTGAAATATAAGATAAAGAAATCTACATAAGTCTACCAATGGTAATTTGCAAAAGCACAGTAATTTATTTAAAGATACAACTCCAATGTTAACAATTTAAATTATCCAAAATTATAAATTAAACTTTAATATTCAATAATGATACACAAAGTTATGATTGACAAAAATAAAACAAAGATATATCATATGGAAATTCAATAATTATATTGATACTTGAGCACAGGAATTAAAACCAATGAAATATTTATTTTAATGTATTCTAAAATATTTTTTAGTTCTCTATTACCTAAAACTGGTAACAAAAATTAAACATGATATGATCATGAGCAATAAAGTTTGAAAACTAAAAAATAATCATGGTACAAAACTTGCTTAAAGCTCCCACTGTGTATGCATTTTTTCATCTTCTTACACTCTAAATTTTGTACCACAATTTGTGGTAGACGATGGTTCACTCTCAAGTGGCTGGATGACTGCCCTTTGTTTGCCACTAGTAAAAATTTAGAGGAATTCCATGCTAGGCATCCCTTTCCCTTTACCATACTTATCGGTTATGTCTTGCTAAGGAGCCAATAAGAAGGGTAAAACCTCGTTTCATGGTTGCCTGAATGGAGATGTATATATTTTTGCTTTAAGCTCACTCCATTTCTTTGATGTGTTTTATTTATCATTTGAACTCACAGTTTATCTAGTAAAATTTTAGCACCATTAGCTATCTTATCTTAGGCCTATCTTTGTAAAAGATATCCAGCAATCCTTGATATTCAGTATTATTACTAATAATTATCTCCACATATTTAAGATGAGTACTCTGGCAATAGGAAAGCAAAATAACAAATGAGTATTACAGGAATAACCACTGAGTATATCTACTAAGTGAAATCTTACACTCATGATATGAACAATGACTAACATCTTGACAGGGTTGCCTCTCTTCTTCAAATCCAAAACATATGAATTTTTTTAAAGACCTTTAAGTACTTTTTCTGTAATTTTACAGATGTAACTAAAAATCAATTTGATAATTCTTTGTGATGTAAAAAAACAATCATCTATCAGTACAATTATAAAGATCAGATTTACTTAAAGTTTCAAAATAACTTGTTCTGCCTGATAAGAATATATATCAAATATAAAAAGACCTGACATACTGATTTAATCAATATGAGACTGAATTTAGATATCATGTGCTGATTTCAAATATGTACTGAATTTTAAAGTTCTATTGACTTTAAAAGAAAAGAAATCAATAAATGTTTTTAGTACTTTCCTGTTCTAACACCTATACAACAAAACTGATAAAGGAAATGGATAAAAGGAACCAAGTCGTACTACTCACCGCTACATATTGAAGTTGTAACACTTGGGTTTGGAAAAAATAATGGGATTGACAGATGAAGTAGAAATGCTAAAAAGTTCCCTTAGCAAATTTTATAACCTTTCTACCTATAGTTGGTTATGATCCAATAATTTAATTTTTTTTCACTCCTTCCCTTAAAACCCTGCCTCTTTTTGAAAACTGTAAGTCTAAATATCAAACTAATATCATCCAGACTTTACCTTTACCAGTGGGTGTTCAACCCAGAAGGCCTTAGTTGCTATGTCAGGCCCCACCTGGTGCAATTATAATATCACTTGTACAAAATTAATTATGATTATGCGACTCATGTGAATGGAACAATATTTGATGCTGATTCAACATTAGGAAAAATTGTGTGTTTTACTTGATAATATTGCAATTCATAATTAAAATTTATTTGATAAAATATAAATTTTAAAGAACTTATTGGGTGAGGAAATACTTTCTCTCTGGGAAGAAGAAATACTGTGGTGGATTTACCCCGGATTAAAATGATGGAAGATTTCGATGAAAACTGAATTCAATATAAGAGTATAAGAGAAGTAATCAATTCCCTCTTTATTTTCCCAGATCAAAAGTATCCGTGGAAAGAGATTTTGCAAACAGACAAAGTTTGGACTGTACAAAAAAAGGTAACACAAAACTGATTCTTTAAAACACATATTGACAGTTGAACATAATGTTGACTTAACATGTAATATTTATACAGAAATATTAAATGAAAAAAATTTATAAGAAATTGTTTCTTCCAAAAATTATGAAATAAGTATTATATAATACTGTTTTCCTTAACAGAATGTTTAATCTTAATTAACACAAACAATAATTTATATACCTGTGTATACTTGTTTAATTTTCAATCACAAATGTATTTTATTGGCATGTAGTTTTCTTTCTCTACGAAATAAAAAATGCAAGGATCTTACATATAGAAAATCAGAGAGTAAATTTCTTTTGAAGAAATAAAAAATGTACTGGTTTTACAAATAGAAAATCTAGTTATTTTAACAATATGATTTATTTGTATATACAAATATAGGTAATAGAGAACATAAGCCACATAAAACATAGGCAATATGTTAAAGACAATCATACGTAGGATCTTGCATACAGAAAATCTGAGAGCAAATTTCTTTTGAAGAAATTAAAAATATACTAATTTCACAAATAGAAAATCTAATCATTTTAATAATATGATTTATTTATATACACAAATATAGGTAATAGAGAACATAAGCCACATAAACATAGGCAATATGTTAAAGACAATCATAGTCTTTAAATTATGCAAATATGACCCTAGAGCACAAAATTCTAACAAGAACATCTGATATTTCAGTAAAACCTATTATGTTTAAGTCTAACTTATTACTCAATGACAGCTCTTCTCTTAAAAGTATTCTTAGATTATAAAAGTGATCAACACTTCTGATTAACATGTATTGCAGTCTCTCTATACCTCAGGTTTTTATTTGTTCATTTGTTTTGAATTTTTTCTGAATTTCTCTATAACCATACTCTCCTTATAGTATGATCTAAGTGTAACCTAAGAGCTGAATCCCAAGCATGTCTTTAAATAGCACCTATTTAAGCCAGTCTTGTACTCTAAGAGCTCAGAAGCCTAGTCCTCAGTTGTCCTTATCTTGCCAACTTAAAATGCATTTCTTAGTTCATCAGGAAAAGCAAGAAAAAAAAAGATATTTTTTTTTAAAACATGTATAGTTCTACTGTTTAAAAAGTTAAGGGCAATACTAGACTTTTTTTATATTTTTGGTAAACTATTAAGAACTAAAGGAATTTATAAAGGCTTCTAAGGATTTTTAAGGACCATAGCAACCTAGCTGAGGCCACAGTGAGATCTAGCTGATAAGTGAGACCACAGATAGTAGCTAAAAACTAATAGTGTAAGTGATGCAGATTAATGAACTTCTCTGAGAGCTGAGCAATGGAATATATCAATACACATGATATATTATTTATTTTGCTTAAATACTCCAATAAAAGCAATACAGAACACATATGATATATATTTAAAGAAATCAAATTTTAAATATGCAAATATGACCCTAAAATATAGCACTGGCTTTCACTGCTCTAAAGAAGACAACAATGACATGTTAGCAATAGACTTATTTTACTATCAAAAAGATTTAATAATTGTATTGCATAGATTTTGGTCTATAGAAACAATTTTTAAACTCATTAATAGATATCCGAAGGGGGATCAAGCAGGGAATGGGTGCAGGATCCCAACCCCCTGATGGAGTTTAAAAAATTGACAGGAAAGAAAAGTGTGATTCCCATGCTCTTATAAATCCCAATCCCACTCCAGAAATATAGGTCCTACAAATAAAAAAAAAAATATATTGTCATTAAACTAGATAGCAGGGGCTACAAGTTACATTTTACTAAAGAATGATTTCCCTGTGTAACTAAAAATTGAAATTCAAAAACACAAATTCAGTTTAGATAGTAGACAGTATTCATTGAACCTACGTATCAGTAATATAACAATGGGAAATGAAACAAATATTTTAAATAAATTTTTCTTTTATCAAATAGATTTGAAAAAAATAATAAAAAATTCTGTGAGCAAAGCGATTTCTTAGATTAAAGCACTGAAAATTTTAAATCCTTCTGTACATGAATTTAATAATGACACTGTTAGTCTTTACCGGTTATTTAGGTGATAAAATCAAATATAAAATTATCAATAACTACCCATATAGTAATTGATTCAAATGACACAGCCAAAATAATTTATTAAACTGATCTACTTACACATAAAAAAATATATATATAATTACCACGTCAATCAATATTATGCGAAGGAAGTCGGTTTCAAGCAACCGGCATCAATCTTCAAAAATTGCACCACAGGAGAGAAAGGGTAAAACAACGTCACTAGTGTTTATCAACACACGCCCCTTTAAAGATTGATAAAATTGCTGCCACAATGTTAAATCTTTATATTGTTGAATCTACTTGGTCAGCGATTGCAATTGGCAATTCATGATGAAGTTAAATAATGAGAAATTTAATTGTTTTCAGAAAGCCCTGAAAGGAAATAGGTTCTCAAAATATTAAAAATTGCTCTTCAAAGAGAAAAAGATAAATGAAAGCGTAACAATGTGACACGGGGCCTAGTATAAATATTTGATCTAGAAGTCATTTGACTTCTAGGTCTTGACTTATAGGTCAGTACCATGTTTTTATTAACTTGCTTTCTTGTTTGTTTGTGTGTTTGTTTGCGTGATTGTTCGTCCAGTACAAATCTTGCAATCGATTTTTAACTAGCTCCGACGTCGCATTCTGCGCATCTGGTTCGCGCAGGAGAAAGAGCTGTCGCGGACATTCGAACACCGGACTTCAGTTCTCTCTCTGTGCTAGCGTCGTACGCACGCATCAGTGGCGTAGCGAGAGGGGGGCAAGGGGGTCTATCAGAGCCTGACTAAGGCAGGGGCATACGGGGCAGTTGCCCCGGGCCCCCACATCAGAGGGGGGCCCCCAAATCGAATAGAAAGTTTAGTATTAAGTATTAAGTTCTTCATTACTAAAGTAGTGAAGCAGAGGGGGGCCCCAAAGAAGTTTTTGCCCCGGGCCCCAATTAGGCTAAGTCGGGCCCTGGGGTCTATTATGCCCCGGGCGCCACTCGCAGAGGGGCGCCAAGTGGTCCCAAAATAACTAATTCTATATATTATATTACTATATGTTTTTACGGGGGGGGGGCGCCAGTTATGCTCGCTACGTCACTAGCACGCATTCGCTCCGAATTCGCTGTTGACGAACTACGAGCCGGGGTTTTTTCCCCGCGCGCACAAAACGTTGTAATTGTTATCGTGAATATATATCACTTGTTAAGTTTAATAAAAAAGTATTAAACTTAACATTTTCGTACTGTATTGTACCAGATATTATCCCGTAATTTCCTTACATGTTAGAGTCTCTTTCCTATATTTCTTGCTCAATGTGACACGGGGCCTAGTATAAATATTTGATCTAGAAGTCATTTGACTTCTAGGTCTTGACTTATAGGTCAGTACCATGTTTTTATTAACTTGCTTTCTTGTTTGTTTGTGTGTTTGTTTGCGTGATTGTTCGTCCAGTACAAATCTTGCAATCGATTTTTAACTAGCTCCGACGTAATCAATTTTACGTAAATAATTTTTCAGGTGTGTGAATATTTGTCATTTTTGTATTGATGTTTTCTTTGCATACGTTATTTCTGTACATTTTTTTCTTTGCATATGCTCGATTATTACCCTACTGAATACTTATATCGTATAACAACTGTATTTCACCTTATCTTTGCCCAATTGCCTTTGGCATACGTAGCTGTTGAATTGTATTTGCATTGTTTCTCTCCTTGATTTAAATCATGCAATCTTCCGGCGACCCTTGCGCGGATCTATCGCGCGTCTCCATTAAACCACCCCCTTTCTGGAAGACCAACCCACACATATGGTTTAGGCAACTAGAAGCACAATTTACCATTTCAAATATTACGGCGGACTCCACAAAATTTAACCACGCTAATGCGCTGGTTTTTTTTAGACGGATCTAAACATGATGTGCTTCGATGGCGGGTCAGGTGTGTGAATTTTTGTGCTGGTCTCCTTTTCATTGTCAAAGATGGATTCTATTGTGATAGAACCATTGGGTGCGGACAATTACTCCAAGTAGGCAAATGGTGTAAAAGTGTTGCTCATGGCGTAAAATTGTTGGAGCATAGTAAAAAAGACTGAACATAAAGCAGAAGTGGTTAAGGATCAAGTGCCTGATCCTAAAGAAGTTAGGGTTTATGAGGCCAGGGAAGCGTAAGCTTTTAGTATAATTTATTTAAATATTACAAAACCCTATAGAACCCTTCTGACAGGTATCTAAGATGCTTTGACAGCATGGAACAGACTTGAAACTCACTTTAGACCGGATTCTCGAGCCCGAATCATTGGGCTAACTGTTGCTTTTTTTAAATGTAATCCCAATGAGTCTGAAAACATAGGCCTCTTTGCACCCGTTTGACTGACATTGTTAATCAATTAAATGATGCCGGCAAGCCTATTGACGACCGGTAAGTTGCTTTCCAGCTTATCAGACATCTCCCGAACGAGTTTGCTGGCATAGTTCAGACGATTTATAGATACCCAGACCCCCAATTCAAATCTGATAAAGTTTTGAGTGAACTTTTGGCCGAAGAGTCTCGTCTGTTACAGGCTCAAGGTGACCAAGAGGCAGTTGCACTCGAGGCTACTCGAAAAACGAATTTTAAAACTTTTGAAGATCGCAAGTGTTTTCGGTGTGGCAAGAGAGGTCATCTCATTAAGAATTGTAGGGTAAGACAGTTAACAACCAGTCGAGCGCATCCAAATGTGTCAGCTTACCCGAAGTGGTACAAAGGTCCAATCCCTGCAAAAAGCTTTTAAGAAAGAGGACACAGAGTAATTTTGTTGTTGAGGCTTCCCTGAGCGATAATAGAGTGGGAAATGTTCTGTTTGAAATCCCACTGTTCAAAGAAATAAGATAAAACTTTACCTTTCGGGAGTTCACGGGCGTTTCGGTTAACCTGGAGAGACTCTTTGTTAATACACATATTTATTTCTAACGCACACATAAAGAATACACAAAATAAAACACATAACTAATCGGTAACGGTTCTTTCTCAGTCACTCAGCCAGAAGAGAATTCAATGTGAAAAACAGAAGTTTACAGTCTCTTCACTTCTTCACTGTTCTGGTTGCTTATAAGAAATGGTCCCATAGACAACTTGATATAAAATGCGCTTACTTATATGCCCTACTTTCTGATACCGTTTATATGAGTCAACCCCAAGGTTTTGTTGACCCCCCCCCCCCAAAAAAAAAAAACCACACCTAGTTTGTCGCTTGAAAAAAGCATTATACGGCCTGCATCAAAGCGGCCGTGAGTGGTTCTTTGAAATTAGCAGTAAATTGCTTGAAATGGGTTTTAATGAAATTACTTGGGGTAATTGTGTTTTTACATATCAAAATCATATAGTTCTGTTTTTATACGTTGACGACATTGTTAATTTTTGGTGAAAATGATAGTCGTATTGACCGCGTCGTACAAATTCTAATTTTGATTTGAAAGAACTAGGCAGAACTAGAAAGCTATTGGGGATGGAAGTCGAAGAATCTGATGGCAGAATTTTTATTCACCAGAATGATTATATTAGAAGAATACAAACACTTTTTTGTAAGTTTATGCTCCCGATGGTTAGTGTTGTCCCTTAGTGTTGTCAAAAAACCAATGTCCTGATTCTGATGAAGAACTAAACAGATGGAACAAATTCCTTATCGGAGTGCTATAGGGTGTTTAGCGTTTCTTGCTAGCCAAACTAGGCCCGATATTTGTTTCGCCGGTAACATCCTATCACAATTTCAATCGGATCCTGGTATAACGCGCTGGAACGCACTTGTTAAACTTCTGGGGTATGTGTGCCAAACAGAAAATTACCAACTTGAGTTGTCAAAGGAAAATAATTAGAATTAGCTTGTTTTAGTGATGTCGACTATGCATCCGACCTGGATGATAGAATTTCTGTGGGAGGAATGTTACTTCTAGTCGTTAAGGCCCCTATTGCTTGGCGTACATTCAAGCAGAAATGTATTTCTTCAATGGAAAGTGAATAGTATCTCTAACTGAGGCATCGAAAGAACTGGTTTGGATAACACGTATTTTAGATGAGTGTTATGATAAGAAAATTCTTGAGTTTAAACCATCTGAAATCACTTTATTTTCCGACAACCAGGCTGCTATCAGTTTTTGCAAATCCCCCATAGAAAATCATAAAACAAAACATATATAGTTAGATTACTATTAGAAATTTTATTAATGATAATCTCTTTAACTTAAAGTATATACATACAAGGAAAAATCTTGCTGACTGCTTTACTAAAGTAGTGACCAAACTTCCAACTTAAAAAAATTTTGGACTCTGTTTTTAAGTTGTGAGATTTTTAAAAGTCCAAATGTGTTATGGAACTTTTGTGTATTTTAATACCTTTTCGTAAGGCGTTTGGTTGTTTTTAAAGGGAAAAAAATGTTGTCTAGTATATATTTCTGTATATGTATGTGTGTTGTGAAAGATCCACAATTTGGACATTTTGAACTCCTTCCAACGTCATAGACATTTTGTTTTTCCAACACGATTACGGGGCATAAAACGGCCATATTGGAAAAAGCGGGAACTGCACCAATTTTCCAAGAAACATAGCACCCCCTGAATTCCTCAGGACGGGAGAAAGAAATTCCAGGAAATTCAACGGACATCCAATTTTCTTGGAAATAAGAGTACCACGTGGGTCAACCGTGGGGATGTCGGAGCATCCTGCCCTCGAATAAAAAACTCGAAGAGGCAATAAATTTACGTGAATAACTGACCTAGGGAAGAGTCATAATCCAAAGGGGGGGGGAAATGAACCCCGAGTGTGTGAGAGAAACGAGGATCGGAGGAGAGAGAGTGAGATTGAGGTAGCGAGCTGCGAAGAAAGCCTGGGAAGAAAAGACGGCTCCGTAAAATGGCGAGATGTCCGTGTTTAACCGCCAGCGCCGAATCCCCCGCCAGTGAAGGGCCCCATGATTTTTAGCCCGATACCTAAAGCCCCCTCCGATATAAGTGCCACAACGACTCCATGCCTTGTCCTGCTGTTTCATCAAAGCTCCCCAGGTTGGTCATTTCCTCCCCTTTAAATAGTGCTCATGCCTTTTGAGAGATTACGAGAAATATGACTTTATTTCACTCGACCCGTAATGGTTCTGCCGCAGGAAGCGGATGAAGTTTAATGCCCTAACTTCAAAGTTTAATGCCTTAATGAAGTTTAATACCCCAATTCCGTTAAAATATGCCTAACCAAGATCTTAAATATAATATGTAAACCTGACCTTTTCTTGTAAAATATCGTATAATAAATGTTGTTATTTTTTTATTTATAAACGCATAATTCCCTTTGGAGTTCACCTCCCAAATTTTACACAACGCAAAGGGGTATCTCTGATACCCCTCATAACAATGTAGTTGTCTTAGGGGGAGAGTGTAACGGTCCCCGCGAGGGTACATTTTTGCTAATCGTAATGTTTTCGGATTGCTCGAGCAGCCCCGATACCGTTTCGGATGGACGAAAATGTAATTTGCCAGAGAGTTATGAAGAATATGTTATGCGTTAGTAAATGTGTATCTTAGACCCCAGTCACGGCAGTGGTTATGTTTTTATTTCTGTAAGCCCCAGTTTTAAAATGGAACCTGTCATATGTCCACTTTTACTCTAGATAACCAAATGCACATATAAATTTTCAATCTTACATACTATGTGATAGTATTTATGTTTGTATGATACTTTTTGCATTGTCGCCCGTAATATTTTCGGGGAGGAGTGTGGCCATACTCATAATTTAAGATTAGTATCGTCTTTCAATTGTTTCTGAAATGTGTACTTTTCACTTGAGGAGAAATATTCGTATCAACAAATTATAAAGCGGTATAAAAATTGCAGTTATGGCATTTCAAAAAAGGTATTTATAATATACTAGCTGAAAACCCGCGCTTCGCTACGGAGTACATTGAAATTAAATACAACGGTCAATGTATGCAATTAATTCCAAAAACAAAATATATATATATATATATATATTTATAATAAATACGACGATCAATGTATACAATTGATGTAAAAAAACATATAAAAAAATCGTAAGGGATATTTTTATAGACAAAATAAAGTCCAATCCTCTGCCGCATTAGCAAGAAAAAAATATTTTTTTGTCTATTTTTTTTTGCACGTGACGATAAATTTATTTAAAGTACAAGAAAAAGAAATCGCGTGATCAGCATTTAATAAATTAAATTCTAAAAAATTAATCTTTAAAAATTCACCAAAAATCAGGAAATGGAGGTAAAAATTCGAAAAAAATTTCATTTTGAAGGAATTTTTATGATCTTTCTCGTGATATAAATTTTATAACCCTCAATGTATTATTTTAAATGCAAACGTAAAAAAAGTTTGAAAAACAGCTTAAAAATTTAATTTAAAAAATCTAAGAAGAATTTTTGAAAAATCTTTCTTAGTGCACCCCTACAGTATTAGAAGAATCGCCATGCAAAATTTCAGCCCTTTAGGTCCAGCGGTTTGGTCTGTGCGTTGTATGTCAGTCAGTCAGTGAATGAATGAATGAGTCAGTTACGGAACTGTTTTATATGTATATAGATTAAATTTGAAAGGGAAAAAAAAGTCTAACTGATAGTAAAAATGAAAACATGACCGCGAAACATCATAAAGTTAAAAAAGATGTTTAAACCTAAAGTTTATCTGTTTTTGACGAAGATATTGCTGGAAGAAAAATTAATTGCGGAAAATTATATGAAAACCACCTAAGGGGCTGAAAAATGGAAATTTGCGGTAACACTCGATGAGGCATGGGTGTATTTAAGTGACTGTAATAAAAAAAGATCAGTTTTCTATTGCTCAACTGACGGGAATGACCGTACGAAATGGCTTCGTCAGTGTACAGAAAAGTTCCCAAAGGGATTCGTGATAGTTGCAGGATTTTGTTACAACGGAAAATTAAAAAATCAAAAAGTCTCAAGTAAAGCCAAAATTAATTCACTCTAAAATCAGCAGAATATTTTAGAACCAATTTTTGAAGAAGAAATCCCAGACTTATACGGAAAGAACATTGATAAAGTTGAGCTTCATATGGGCAAAGCCCGTAGTCACACGTTTAAGTCAACTGCCGCTTATTTCGCAAAGAAAGAATCAGAAACAGGAATAAAGTGTATCCCATTTAATGAAATACCAGTAAAATCACCTGACGCTTCTCCAATTGACTTTCGCGCTTTCGGTTTATTAAAATGAGCCTTAGGGAAATGGCATCCAAGAACAATGAACGGACTTTGGAAAACGGCCCAAGAGGAATGGGGTAAAATTGACATGACAGTACTAAGAAAAAGTTTACTTTCGTGGAACATTCGAGCTAGAACTATAACTATCAGATAGAAGCAAATCACCGCAAAAAATATGGCATTTATACATAAAACTTAACTATCAAAATCATTTCCAAAATGCGTACGGCCTTCTGTAGTGTCAGAAAAGCTATTACCTTTAAAAATTATAATGTCAACTATCCTAGTATCTTCAAGCGAATGGAACTTTCCCATATGAATTAGATTGTTAGTTCAACTAGAGTTTCTTTGTTGACGAAACTACTTCAGCACTATTGTTTATTAGAGTTGTGGGACCAACTCTCACGCGTTTCAACCCCACAAAATATGTTGAATCATGATTGCTCCGAAAGCATCATTCAACAATAGATACCAACAGCAAAGAGCGAAATAGAAATATAGTTGTGGACAAGAATTTAGAGAAAGTTTGGGATTTATTATAAATAAACTATTTGTAAAGAAAATAATTACCAGATAAAAAGAGTTTTTATATACCATGTTTTTAGATTTTCTGTTGAATCATATAAACTTGACAATTCTATGTATTAATAAATACTTTAAAAAATTTTTTTTGATGAATTATCCCATCAACTTGAAAGAAAATGAAGTTAATTGGAAGTTAACTTGCATTTGACTAGTTCCCTTTCCGGCCAATAGATGTACCAGTCTACAAAACAAAATTAACTGAAAATGACTGAAAATTGATTTAATTCTGCTTAAAGATGGCTAAAAGTATTTAAAAAAATGTATTGTCATCGTGTTCAGAGCTATTCTAAAAGTTTCAAATGTCTAGCTAGTCGAGAAGTTAGTTAAAAATCGATTGCAAGATTTGAACTAGACAAATACACACACACAAACAAACACACAAGAAAGCAAGTTAATAAAAACATGGCAAAAATAATAAATAAATTATTGCCCGATAAATGTAGTTTGATATTTGACAATTTAATATGAAATACACATATCTAATGCTTAGCAAAGAAAGGAAACCCAGTTTATTGGTTTCATTAGTATTTAAGGAAACAAGGGACCTTCAATCTCGTTCTTTATAATTAATATTATTTTCTACTACTTTGAAGATACTTAGAATTCACAAATAAGTATATTGTGGAGGAATAAAATCTATTTATCAAAAAAATCTTCAAAAATGTTAAAATTTTTCAAAAGGCTCCATGCGCGTTCATATTCTTCTGACATCTTCCAAATTTCTCAGAATTGTTGATTAAAGTGCTTGTTAAAAAACTGTGCATAATTCTTTGATATGACAAATATTTTTCAAATTTATAGACCATAAAATATGGTAAAAATATATAAAAAAAATTTTAAAAATCAGGCAGAATACAGATAAAAGTATTTAAAAGGCTTTAGATTCATACAAAAAAAATTTAAATGCACAATTATATTTATATACATATGGTAAACTTATAATAAAAAAATTAAGGATTTTAAATGATATGGAATGCGCATAGAGCATTTTGAAAACGTTGGAATATTTTAAAAACAGTTTTGAAAACAGGCATTATTCTGCCAAAAATTCCTCATTTTGAATTCTAAGGGTTTTTAATGTAGTAAAAAAGAAAATTAATTATTTTCGTGTTGTATATAGAGTTGAAAGACTGAAAATTTAAAAAATCAAGTTTGGAGGTCCCTTGTCCCTTTAAGAGTGTTTGAATTTTGCCTTTTTAGAGATATCATGGCTGAACCTAAGAGAAAATGTAGACAATACAGTATCGAATATTTGAACAATGGCTTTATTCATCCGCCTACAAACAACAGATTACCGATGTGACGGATTTGTCAAAAAGTTTTATCGAATGAAGCGACGAAGCCTTCGAGATACATGTGACAAAAGTACACTGTGATAAGAAAGATAAAACCGTATCATATTTTCAAGCAATACCATTTTTTTGAGAAAGCCGACATTAGAAAATCTCTTCTCAGTAAAATCCAAATAATGTGACGATGGGTTGCGTGCATCATATAATATTTCGCTACTGATTGCTAAATTGGGAACACCGCATACTATTGGGAAAGAACTAATTCTACCAGCTATAACTGAAGTAATGCGCACTGTGATATACAAACCAGCGTCTGAAATCACAAAGAAAATTCCATTGAGCAATAATTCTGTGCAAAGAAGAATTGATGAAATGGTTCAAGATGATTAAGACTCGCTAGCCGCTGAGCGACCAGCATGGTCGCTTTTAGTTTTATATTTTCTTTTGCAAAACAACGCAACTGAAAGTAACATATGTAAGGAATGTTACCATTACCTGTCATCATAAATATAGGTTGCTAAGGGGTATTCTCTATAAGGCTGATTCTAAAACATCGCGATTAAAAAATGGGAATTTCTATTACTTCAGAACAGAGTTAAAGATAAGACTGAGAATCCCAACACCAATGATTTTATAAATTACATCCCTCTCTGTATGTACTATTTTTCAAAATTAAGATATCTACACTTTATCATTACATCAAATAAGAAATTGTCGGGGAAAAAAATTTTCACTTAAAAAATGGAGTAAAAATTCAGCAAGTACTAAAATTTAGCGGGGATTACATCACTCTCTGTATGTACTACTGTTAACAATTCAGATATCTACACTTAATCATACCAAATAATAAATTGTTGGGAAAATTTCTTCACTTATAAAATGGAGTAAAAATTCAGCAAGTACTAAAAAAAGTGTAAAAAATTAACTATTAATGGCTATCGGTTGCTATGCCGGCGACGGTTAAGCCTAACCTCGCGATCATTTATTCTCTCTCTTAATGAATTATTTCTTCTTCGCTTTCTTTCTTGAGACTGTTCCCAATTTTCACTTAATCGCACAGCTCGCTTTCGAGCATTCCTGATTTCAGTGCGTAAATCAATGTTGACACGCGGTTGCAAATTGCGGACGGCCGCTAATGTTTACATCTGGTAGTTGCAGCCGTTGCCATTCGGAGTGTAGAAATATCGTCGATTTTTGTGCCGCATACCTACGCGTTTTATATATATAGATTATGCGAGTATTTAAAAACATCCCAGTTCTCTATTCAGTTTGATGAGTCAACTTTGCAAGGAAATGAGCCTTTACTTTTAGCATACGTGCGATTAATACAAGAATAAAAAATACGCCAAGAATAAGGCGAAACGTCGCAACGTCACTGGCTACGTCAGTTTTCGTCTGCTATAGATGACGTCATTATCGAGTGGCAGAAAACAGAAGCAGTTCCTATGCGTTTGCACGTGTTTTTGGACGATACCTTCATTTTGAGTTAAATAATTTATGTTTATTTATAAAATTCCTCATATTAGTTGTATGTAACAGGTTTTTTAACACTTTTTTTTAATATTTTGCAAGTTTTAAGAGAATATAATAATTTTTTCGTTGAGATATGTATAGATATCAGGATAAGTTACTTCAGGCAAGCGTCTTGTATCGTAACTCCAGTCTTCCTCTGTCAATAAATACGGGTCACATACTGAATAAACCTTTCCGGGCTGTACCTGAATGTTTAATTTAGTGATATACCTTTGTTTAGATACCGTATCTAAAGACTTTGCGTAATCTGAGAGCATTTTATTCAACAAGCTGTAAGAATGCTCATTGAACGCCATGTTAAATTATGCAATTTTTTGACACTCCTCGCCAAACAAGAAGTAAAATCTGCAAGAGTTGAGATGTGACATGCTGCGAGACATTGCCCTATTATTATTCGCAAAATATTTGCAAACTGAGACCAAGGGAGAATGAATATTTCATGCATTGGAAGAGTTTTTCACAATAAAGAAATCCCCCACAGAAATATTAATTCGCTAGCTACTGATGCTCCAGCGATGATAGGACGCTACAGGGGTCTCCTTGCATATTTAAAAAAAGCGGTTCCGAATGTATTTGCCGTGCACTGCGTCATTCATCTACAGCATTTAATTTCTAAAAATCTGAGAGAACGCCTGCTTAGGTCGTTGCAGCATGTCGTTCAAGCAGTCAAAAAAATCAGATGCAACGCATTGAACGAGAGACTGTTTAGACAACTTTGCATTGAAAACGATGAAGAATTCACTTGCTTCATCCAGAAGTTCGTTGGTTGTCGTCAAAAGGTGCGTGTTTTGATCGATTTTATAAACTCTTTGTGCAAGAGTTCTGTCAGACTGTCGTCTCCCATTCTTAAGTGGAATTGATGAAGGTGAGTAATAGCGTCTTCAATAAGCCCAAAATAAACGCAAACAAGTGTCGAACGATATACACCTTTGGAGATGTGCGACAATAGGTAAAGGTACGCAAGTCATTTAGAATGATTTGTGAAACCCATTAGCGGCGCGCTTTTCCAAGGGAAGAGCCGTCAGGAAAGAAATTCATCATAGGTGGTCTGCAGAGGGCGGAACCGGAAAAGGTCCGGTATTCGAGATTGTTCGAGAAAGGGCTGAGAAGAATGCATAAATAACGACGCGGTTGCGAATGAAGGAGAATAGACTTGGACTGTTGAACCGTCGCTACGCGTACTGAGAGAGAGGGTCTCGCACGGACTTTGAATAATGAACCCTGCTCTAATGAGTGTATTAACGTTCGTCGGAGCGAACCTTTTTAAGTGATTTATTTAACCAAGATTTTAATGTGTCAATAAACCAGATGTAAATAAGAGTTGGTTCTACAGTTATGATTACTTTTGAAAGATAATGATTTGTCGGATCACGACCATAAAGGTTAACAAGTTCTTAAAAAACAAAGATGATAATTTACGAGTCAACTTAATCGATTCCAAAAATGACATAGTCTATTAAGACTTGTTTAATAATTGACCTCTGGAGGTGCGGGGTCAAATGTTCCGGTCTCGTCACTTGACTCGGTTCAAAATTACGGGACCGGTCATTTAGCCAAATCTGATTCCGACCCTTGTGGTGCTATTTGAAACCGGTGCCGCATCACTCTGCCCAACAGCCTTAGGGACTTGCAGGGCCCGATTATGAACTCGGGGGCCCCCCCCTTACGGATATTTATAAAAATGCATACTATTTGAAGTACTAGGTGCATACACCAAGGGGGTTTTGGGGCCCCCTAGCATCAGGGGGCCCTGGGCAAAGTCCCGATTTGCCCATGCGATAAAAAGGCCCTGGGGACTTGAACTGATATATATTATCCGTCAAGGGGAATCATAAACAACAACAACAACAACAGACTTGTTTAATAAATTCAATGACACAAATCAAAAACTGTGATTTTCGCGCTTGTGCCAAAACTTCTACTATAGAAGAAAAATTTATAAAGAGGCGAATTCAACCGATCTCCACATTTCTGAACATCAGTAGGAAAACATGACGAAGACATACTTATCTATTGTCAGAACTTGGAGACTCTCCATTCTGACGTCAACCAGAGATTTGAAGACATTTTTAAAATGAACATAACCGATTGGATTTTGGACCCTTTTTCATGATCAAACTCAGAAGCTGTAAAATAATAAGAAGAACTAACAGAAGTAACAACAAATGAAGAATCAAAATTTAAATTCAAACACAGCTATTAACAGTTCTGGCTGCGAAAAGAGATACCGACACTTTACCCTGTATTACTGGCTGTGGTACAAAATTTTTTAATAACCTTTCCTTCATCTTATTTAGTGGAACGTGGGTTCAGTGCGGTCACAAATCTGTTAACTAAAAACAGAAACCGACTGCAAATTACTAATCGCGGTGATTTAAGCATGCTGTTGACTAAAATAGAGCCAAATATTAAAAAACTGATTGTTGTGCACCAAGTTCATCCTTCTCATTAGTTTTACTGTTATTTGTAATTTTCACTAAATTGAATATTATCCTTCGTTATCTTATTTTTCTGTGTGTAATGTGAAAGTAACGTTGATTTTAATAAATGATTTTATAATTTTAAACTTCAAGGTGTCTTATGTAAAACAACATATTTCTTTACTATGTTCTATGACATAGGTAGAAATATAGATACATAAAAGGACGAAAATTTGTCACTGCATCTCTGTTTGCTCTCATAGGAAGGTGAATTTTCAGGGGCCAGTCAAGACTACAAACTAGACTTTTGCATTCTCTAAATTTCCTCTATGTTAAATTTGTTAATAACTAAAAGAAAAAAATAACTTCAAATAAATATATATATACAAGTGAATGCCAAACTATATATTTCAAATCGAGACACATCTATAATTTGCTTTTATTTGGAGCTTGCAAAAAATAAGAGCAAATATAAAGATTCCCTCTCAGTCACATAAGCGTTATTCCTCTCAGAGAATCAAGGAACAGTGGTATTTATTCATCCAAATAATACGCCTGGATGATTCAGTGAAACACTAAATTGGATAAAGAGAAACAGGGAAAGTAAATGAATATTTCCCGAAGTTTATTTATCATTATAATAACTTGCGACCACCGAAGTATAATATGCAGGCCGGCAGGGATAAAGAGAAGCTATTCATACCTCTAACATAACAGTGAAATTCTGTCGATTACACAGTTCAAATTTAACAATTTAAAATAACCTACAAAACAAATGAATTTTACATTGAGTAAATAGAGAGGATATTGAAATTGGCTATATGAACCAAAGGCTAATATTTTTACTATGGAAAAAAGGAGATGATTTTAAAAATGTAGCAAAGTAGTGTGAAATTGGGGCATCTAGAATGCTTGTTGTTTCAGTGTGGAATACAGATAGGATCAGATATGCTTAAAATAAATAAATAAATCTAGGAAGTCAAAGGTAAAGAAATATAAAATAAGGAATGCAAATTACATACCACTAATTTTTGTTGATTCGGCAATTTTCTGCCAAATGTTATCTTTTATATGCCGATCCATATATTTTTTATGGGATTTGTCGTATAATATAGGGTACTTCTGTACCTCAAGGATTAATAAATCTTCCATTAATATAGAATTTTCCATTTTTCGTGTGCTTGGAATTCGTGCAAGGAGTGGTGCTAGGAATGCGTGCTTTTGAATATTGCGCTGCAAAGCACGTGTTCCATAGCAGACGATTCTTGAAATGAACCGTGATTGGTTCGTCATATCACGTGTCACTTCTTTAGCGTTGAAATTGAGTCAACGGATGTCATAAATCTCAGCTATATGATTGGTTTAGCTTTAACGCAACGCAACGGACTCTCTATGTGAACAGGCCCTTAAACCGTTAACGTTCATTTTATATTAAGTTTTCTTGAAAATGAAAGTGAAGAACAAAGCAAATATTTAGCCCTAAGAAAATAACTAGAAAGACAAACAAAATACAATCACACTTTCTTTCAAAGAATTTTTTTTTCATTTTTGCAGATTATCATTTCTGGCGTTTTTAAAAAAAAAATTAAATGAAATAATTACTGATTGAAATAAGACTGCCTATTTTTTCCATTTTTTCTTATTGTTGTTAAAGGGCAACATTTTAAGCTATTAATTAAAAATGTGAAAAACATCGTCTATAACAGGGATTCCCAACGGGGTCCAGGTGTACCCCTTGGGGTCGATGGAAGTTTAAAAAGGGTCTGTAGTATTCCAGGAGCCTATTATACATTTTTCTGTTTGGAAATTTAATTTAATTTTTTAGGAATGCAATTATTAGATAATAATATCCGTTTTAATATGTATAAATACAGATTTGCATTGGACGTAGTGATCCACGCATCTAAAGGCGAATGTCATGATGCTTTTGCCTCTAATGCCGCCATCAGCTTTTATTTGCGTACCAACACTAGGCAGAAATGAGGAAATCCACTGGACCTTAAACAGCACATGGGCGCAATCTATGCAACCAATAAGAAGCAGTTTCGTTTTTCTCTTGGCGATGTTTGAGCAATTATAATGTTTTTTTGAAATCTTGTTTATATTTGTGAAATTAAAAATGAAAATAGTACAAAAATAATAAAACATAAACCTAATGAACCACTTTTTCAATTTTTTGTTCCTATTCTTAGTCAAATTGTTATGTTTAAGTGTTTTATGTGCAATTAATAGTATTCTAATTATGTTGTATGCTGTATATTACAGAGAAAAATGTGAGAGCGTCTATGAAGAAAAGATTTCTTTTAAAAGGAGTCTATGTAGGAATAATTACAAGATAAAAAGACTTTTTATATACCATGTTTTTAAATTTTCTGTTGAATCATATAAACTTGACAATTCTATGTATTAATAAATACTTTCTTAAAATTTTTTGATGAATTATCCCATCAACTTGAAAGAAAATGATGAAATACGTAATAAAGAGAGCAATTATAAGAAATTTTCAAACATTTATTTACTGAATAACATATATAAACACATTACCCGAATAATTTCGCTATTTCGTTAATAGGTTCAATATTACGTTAATACATGGCGCCTGTAGCGCAGTTACTTTTGGCTCCAGACGCTACTCGTATTTTTACGTAATGGATTTTAAAATATGGAATGAAGATGGCTAAAAGTATTAAAATAATGCATTGTCATCGTGTTCTGAGCTATTCTAAAAGTTTCAAATGTCTAGCTAGTCGGAAAGTTAGTTAAAAATCGATTGCAAGATTTGTACCAGACAAACACACCCACAAACAAGAAAGCAAGTTAATAAAAACATGGTAAAAAGGTTGGGAACCCCTGGTCTATAACATTTTAAACCCTCTGTCGCGCTCTGCAAGAAAGATAACGTGTGTGTCAGGTATTACAGAGGCTTTTTCTTGCACTTAGTTCGATTTTAAAACATTGCTGATATCAGCATTCTTGATATGGTTGCGTGACAAAATTTCGGACCAATATTTTAATTTCGCGATATTTTCAAGACCTGTTTACCTACTTTTTCAGGGGCTTTAATAACTAGTAGACACTCTGGGGAAAAAACACGAAATATATACAACCTTTGTCCAGAAAGTTCGGTGAATGTGTCTATAGTCACAATCAGGGCTAGATTTGAGGCGGAACGCGCCGGAACCTCTCTTTATCAATAATTTGGACCCCCCCCCCCCCGGAAGGTTACCGTTCCGGCACCTCTATTTCTAGAAATCTAGCACTGGTTACAATGGATTGTTGTCTTACATGAAACAGCTGTTACTGCCCTTCGAAGTAATCCCCGTTGGCGGTAATGCACATCTGGGAACGGCTGTACAAGTCTTGGAAACTCCTGACGTAGTCGTCTTTAGGGATGGCCTTCAGCTGGGACGTAGCAATACGTTGGATGTCCGAAAACCTGTGGTCCTTCAGGGCTGATTTCAATTTTGGGAACAAGAAAAAGTCCGGGGGAGAAAAGTCTGGGGAGTAGGGTGCGTGATTCAGGGACACAACTCGCCAGTTGACCAGGAACTGCTGCCCCAGAAAGGCAGTAAGTGGCCAGGTATTGTCGTGAAACAGGGTCGAGTTGCCTTGCTTAGCGTAGTGTGCGTACCCGATTGATCCGTTGCAGCAGACGTTTCAGTATATCCACGTACTTAGCGGCATTTAACGTGGTGCCCTCAGGGAAGAATTCTTTATGGATGAGACCCTCAGAGTCGAAGAACACCACGAGCATTACAGAGAGCATTGTCTTGATGCGGGATTTCTCACTTCGCACCTTCTTGTTTTTCGGCGACCCTGGACCCCGCCACTCCATACTCTGACGCTTCCCGTTGGGGTAGTACTCCAGGCACCAGGTTTCGATCCGCCATGTCGATGAAGTCTCCACAGGTATCAAGCTCAATTTGAATTTGTTCCGGCGTCAAAGTGTGGGGCACAAGTCGGGAGCAAAGCTTGCGTTTACCCAAATCCTGGGCAATCTCACGACCAATTCTCACTTCCTCCGCTATCATTCGCACTGTCACACGACGATCCTTGGCCAACAATTCCTTCACTTTCTGTAAGTTGTCCGTGGTGCGTGCAAGTTGCAGGCGGACCACATCGGGTGATGTCTTCAACGGTGTCCCGTCCTTCTCGGAAGCGTTTAAACCACTCATACACGCACTTCAAGGTGACAGCACGTTCTTCGTAAACTTTTAGCAGCATTTCATGAGTATCTTTTTCAAAGTTTGAAACAGAACAGCATATTCGTTTGCTGATCCATTTTGAATTTCGACCGAGCGCACACCTTCACTCTACAATGAACTGATTCCACACGATAAGACAACTCGCAGCGCCACCATTCAGGAACTGGTTTAGACCAGTCTTCACCTGTCCGGCACAGGAAACGCCGGTTACAAGCTCTTACGACCGTGAGCACTATGACGTCATTCACCGAACTTTTCGGACAAAGGTTGTATATATATATATATATATATATATATATATATATATATATATATATATATATATATATATATACACTATCTGGCCAAAAGTATCCGGACACCCCCCTAAAGAAGTGGTTCTGGCAGGTGATTTGATGCGTAACCGAAAGCTATAAAAGTGTTGGTAGTGGTTTGTCAGGACATATTTATACGTTTGTGAGACAATGAGTAAGTCAAAGGAGCTTAGTGACTTTGATCGTGGCATTATAGTGGGATGCCACCTTTGTGGGAAATCAGTTCGCGAAATTTCGGACATTCTACAGAAGCCAAAATCCACTGTGAGTGATGTAATTGTGAAGTGGAAACGTCGAGGCAGTGAAACTGCAGAAAAACGAAGTGGGAGGCCGTAAAAAAATGAGTGAACGCAGCCGTAGAACTCTGAAAAAGGTAGTGAAACAAAATCGCAAGTCCTCGCTGATTGAAATCACTCAGGAGTTCCAAAGTTCACCAGGCGTTAGTGCTAGAAGCAGGACTGTTCGTCGAGAGTTAAAAAAACCTGGGATTCCATGGTCGTTCAGCCGCTCACAAGCCGAACATCATTCCCCAGAATGCGAAGCGTCGATTGCAATGGTGCAAAGCTCCCCGTTGGACACATTTTCCCACATATCCACACTGGACTGTGGATATGTGGAAAACTGTTCTTAGGAGTCATGAATCTCGCTTTACAATCTGGCAGTCCGATGGACGCGTTTGGGTTTGGCTGATGCCCGCCGAGCGCTTCTAACGTGACTGCAATGTGCCGACTGTTAAGTTTGGTGGTGGCAGCATCATGGTGTGGGGGCGTTTTTCATGGTTTGGCCGGGGTTTCTTCTTTAGTTCCTGTAGTTGGAAAATCTGAGATGTATGTAGACATTCTGGACAATGCTGCTCTCGCAACTCTATGGCAGTATTTCGGGGAAGGCCCGTTTCTCTTCCAGCAGGATAACTGCTCCATTCACACATCGAGACTTGCGAAGGCATGGTTTGACGAAATGGCTGTTCAAAAACTGGACTGGTCTTCTCAGAGCCCCGATCTAAATCCCATTGAACACTTTAAGGACGAATTAGAACGCAGATTACGTAGCCAGCCAAATCGACCATCCTCACTGCCAGCACTCACTTCAGCTGTGATGGACGCCTGGATGTCAATTCCTATGGACGCCTATCAAAAACTGGTGGAAAGTCTCCCCAGACGTGTGCAGGCGGTCATTGATGCAAAAGAAGAACCAACACCATATTAATATATGCCTCAGGATTCTCCGAGTCCGTACCACTGGGCGTCCGGATACTTTTGGCCAGATAGTGTGTGTATGTATATATATATATATATATATATGCAGAGGATCGATCGATCGCTCCCCGAATAATCGTCTACTTCATCCAGTCCCGATGATAATTTTTTGTTCTGAGCTAGGCGGGGAGGGGAGAGGGAAGAAACGAGGATATTTCAACCTCATACTAAGTAAAATTCATCAACTTTTTCAGGTCTTTAGAAGCCAGGTTTATTGTTTTTCGCGGCTTCTTCCCAATTTTCTTATGTGGTAGACTCTCTTAGTTTCAAAGATCTGCCCGCCCGCCCAAAAAAAAAAAAAAAAAAAAAAAAAAAAAAAAAAAAAAAAAAAAAGGAAGAGAACATCTTTGAAAAGCACCAACAAAATTAGTACACAGCACAGAATATATAGCATCTATTGTGGAATTATAAAAATTCATCAGAATTCAATCAGACATTTATTTCGAAATTTGAAAAAGCTAAAATTTGATAACAATGATGTAAGGCTTTTTCTTATATTATGCACAATATAAGAATAAATCATTTTATGCTTGAAATGCATGAAAAAAAAGGAAATCTGAACGAATCAATAAACTATAAATTAATTAACAAAAGTAAAAAGAATAGATTCAAACGACTGCCTTTTACATATCCATGTAGCAAACTGGCCTACAAAAATATACAATAGTATACAGAAATTTTAGATTATGTACAAACTGGCATTTTAAAATAACAATTCTGTATGGTAATTTGTTATACGAATAAATAAAACAGCCTATAAAGATCAATACAGTGAAATCTCGATCGATCGTTTTCGGATCCATCGTTTTTCCGTATGTGTCGTTCATTTTATCCAGGCCTATCGATCCTATTGCTTTGTTATGTTTCCGCATCTATCGTTTTCCCGCATTTATCGTTCATTTCAATCGGTCCCTTGAAAAACGATAGATCGAGATTCCACTGTATATGCATACAACAATAAGGCCACTAATAAACTGGACAGGATTAGTATATATGATGTTAATACTGTTGTTGGTTAGACCTGTTACGGAATCTGCCTACATAAGGAGCTCTGTTTTTAGAAAAATAAACAATACTAATTAAATAGTAGTATATTTTAAGTTCAAATGTGATATATAATAATGAAAACAAACATAATTCAAGTAAGTTTTCAAAACATTTTAAAAAATAGGGAATTTTTTATAAATTTAAGAAAAATTTAATACTTACACCAGACACCCTACAAGCAGTTCAGGTACTAAATATATTTATATTTCCTTTATACCATACACTACTAAGACATTTACCTTTGTAGTGAAATTAAAGTTTTATAATGTTTCCGAAAATCACTGAAATATATCAAAATATGTAGAAAATCAGATTAAAAAAAATTCTTTTTTCCTGTAATAGTACATGTAAAATGGTTAAATTAACATAGAGAGCTTAGTTTTTAATACAAGACATGGTTAATAGTGTGTAAATCCCTGCTGCAAAATTTCATTGAAATATATTTAAAGCTTTTTAAATAATTAGGTTTCTTGTATACAAAAGTAACTGAAAAATGACTTTTCTAGAAAATGCTTTTAATAATTTCATCTTCACTCTTTAAAGCATAACCTCTGGTTTATTAAACTGACCAAGTATTTTCTTCTAATAAATGCAAGCACTTTTAGATTCCCAAAAGATTGCCTTTTCAAATGAAATGACGAAATTTTTTTTAAATACCAAAACAGTCATTTTAACGTAGGCAGATACCTTAACTGCATATGAAAGACTTCTGCAGAAATTTAAAAATGCACTTACATGTAAAAATTATACAGATTATTTCAATGGAACAGTATATTTAAGTTCATTTACTCATTTTTTTTCCAAACACAGATAAGAGAGAAAATTTGTCCTTCACCTTATAAGCCAACAATTAACACAAAAATTTAAAATTGCACTTTGACGTGTCTTTCACTTTTCAACAATGAGAATAGTTTTTTTTTTTTCAAAACAGGAATTTTCTAAAGTTTTTCACTAATTTTTTTTCTTCTTAAACCTATTATATATACAATCTTTTCAGTATTTACAATGAAAAAAAATTATTTACAAAGCATTTTCTTGAATTACAACCATAAAAATAAACAATTACATATTCATCACAGGCACCAAATGCTAGAAATAAAATTTATATTAAAATAGTTATTACCTTTTAAGTACTCTTTTCAAATCACAGAAAACTTGGTTGCTTTTACAAAGTGTCATGCACATATAAAATACAGTACTTCATATACATTCTACATTCCCAAAACTCATACAATTATGATTATAAAAATAAAAACTTGGATTTTATTTTACATTTAAATTGTTGTAAAAAATATATATACATAACATGTGACAATATTTTTTTTATCAGTTTAGTTTTTATATAACTTATTGGTTTTTAAAGTTGTAAATTATAAATGACTCACATTCTTTATTGATGTAAATTTAAAATTTTCTATCTACTTATACAAGAATATTTTAATCAACAACTTGTTCACCTTCTCCAACTAACTTTTCGAATCGTAGCTGTAAATACGATTTCAGAGAGCCTCATTATTTCAGTAGGTGGTAGAACAATCAAGTTCAATCAATGACACATCATACATATATAAGATAAAACATAAATAATATTAGAAAATTATATTCAAATTACCTCAAATAATATTGGAATAACATAACACATAAATATTAGAAAATTATATTCAAATTACCACAAATAATATTGGAATTTAATATTGAAAGAAAAAAGCGTAATCAATCAGTATCTCATAAGTCTGTGAACAGATATGTAATTACAAATAGCAATACTAATGAAAATGACCCAATAAAGACATTATTTTGTAAATAAAGAATAGAGTAAACACACCTTAAACCAGGTGAACTTAACCCTCTAATGACCGGAGGCCCATTTTGCAGGTTACCCCAAAAGACTGGTCCGGCCCAAGACGAAAAGCCACTTTTCCTTCCCCCACAGAACATTCTGACTATAGTACTGAAATTTGTCACGGTGGGGTGACAGACAAGAGAGGGTAGACACGTGAGGCTATCTTTCTAACGGAAAGCAGAAATGTGCAAGTGATTGAATATCTGATTTTACCAGCACTTCTTTTTTGTTTAATCTGATTTGAAATAAATATTTTTACCACATACTGAACACGAAGTCTATGTTTAGTATATTACTTTAATTTGGTTCATTTAAATGCATTAAATTCTATACACACACACACTATATATATATAACTTTTGCCATTATTTTATTTAACTTTTCCAATAAACTGTTAATAATTACAAATGATTAATGTTCCAGTATATGACATTTTTAAAAATGAAAAATTTTATAATATAAAAATTTGATTTTTAAGCGATAAAAGATATATTATAGAAATATTATATTGAAATAAATACTGATAATATGTCAAAACCATGCACTATTAATCTTTCATATAACACATAAATAGAGGGAATGTTTCAAATTTTTTGGTAATGAAAATTTACATTTTTCATATAAGTGCAGCTAAACGGTGATAAAAGCGATAATTATCTTAGGTTGCAAATACAAGAAAGCTATAAAAAAAATTATAAAGATGATTTTTATTCTCATTTAGAACAATTTTTTCCTTTTCTGTGAATTGATATTATTTTCCAATTCTTCAAGGATTTTCAGCTTGAAATCATACAATTGAAATGTTTGCTTTGGCAATGGACAGTTGGTAGTTAGATAAATAATATATGCATTATTCACAGCTGTGTCTAAAAGGAATGAAAACAAATAGACCCACCACTAGGGTTTGACGGTTTTTCAAACCCGGTTTTAAAAATAAGTTTGTCACATTTGAAAACCAGTTTTTAAATTAAGAAAACCGGTTTAAAAAAATTCAAATTATTATGTAAAAATTAATCTTTAACTTATTTGATTTCTTGAAGACCCTGAAGGAAAACTTACAAATCCAAAGACACTGAAAGCTGAATTTTCATTATTTGAGGCAATGAATAAAAGAACCAAAAACTTAGATTTGTTATTTGATGCCCTGAAAACTATCAAACCGTGCTCAGTAGCTAGTGAACGAGTATTTTCAATTTCAAGCAATATTGTGACTAAAATAAGAACAAGACTTAGCCACCATTCAGTGGATATTTTATGTTTTTTAAAATCCTATTTTCTTAGGAGAAATAAAAATTTGTGAAATAAATATAAATATTATTTGAAATTTGAAATTTTTGTTTGAGTTTTCGTTATTTTGTGTAAGTAATGCGCAACCCTTAATTTTTTTTTTTTTAATATTTTGACTTTGATATTGGTTCGTTTTTTGTTATTTTATATAAATTAAATAAAATATTTTTCCATATTCTATTTTTTTTTGGACAAAAATTCGAAAACCGGCTAAAACCGTTTTTTTGGAAATCTGGAATTTGAAAACCGGTTTTTCAAAAAGTAGGTTTATGTATAAACCCTACCCACCACTTACATGATTTTCTAGCTGATGTAAAATATTTTCGACGTTGGTCAGCTAAATCAACACCACCTATATTTTTATTATACATAGCAAAAAAAAGAGGGATAGGGAACAAGATGTTTCTCAGCTCCTTTTCTTTTAAATACCTTGGAGATGTTATTTTTTACATTAGTAGACAGCATGGTGATCTGTTTTTTTATCCAACCATACTGTACACAGCAAATTAGGAATTTGTACACATTGAAAAGATTTACTTTCACTACTATTTTTCATTTTAAGATTTTTAATTTCACTTGGCATTTTCTTTCTGTTGGTCATAACTGTACCACATGCCCCTAATCCTTTTTTGTGCAAATCGATCATTAGGTCAATACTTGTAAAAAATCGGTCAAAATAAATATCATGACCTTTATATTTTAATGAATTCGTGAGATGATGAACGACATCATATCCAAGTCCTTTATTTGATCTTTCCATTTTTCCACTGTACAGTTCAAAGTTCAGCGTGTATCCTAAATAGGACGTACACATCATCCATAATTTTAAACCTCTTTTATCGGGTTTTAGAGGCATGTACTGAACTATTCCCAGCCTACCTTTAAATTTCAATAAAGCTTCATCAATTGAAATTTCTTTATATGGGTGAAAGTGCTCGAGACTTTTTTCCTTCAATTCAGACATGAGAGGCTCCAATTTTTGAGTGTATGTGAAATTTTCATCATCTCTCTTTTTCCAGACTTCCTGTCAGATAAGTGGAAATAATGTTTTATTTTCTTAAATCTGTTCCGGCTCATCATTTTTTTTATCATTTCATTTCCTAAAATAGGATTCGATGACCAGTAATCAGAAATTCTAGGAAGATGATTTATACTCATAATTAATAACACAGCAAAAAATGTCCATAATTCTTTGATATTGTCTATAGGAGACCAGGTAGCATCTTCAAATCCACGCTTTCTTGCACAAAATTCTGCATATTTGTGTTTATGCGTATTTTATCCATTATTTGATCAGTCATAAAGAGCCTAAGAAATTGGAGAGAACTTGATCCTATAGGTAAATTATGAACTGGACCAGCATGACAGAAAAATTCTGGAAAATCCATTTTTGCATTTTCTACACCAGCGGTTCCCAACCGGTGGGTCGCAGAAGGGTTACAGGTGGGTCGTGACTCGATCCTAAAACTATCAGAAACTATCGAATAAACCATCAGAAAAGATAAGAAAAAGTGCTTATATTTTGTCAAAGTACTAAGTGCATATATTTTGTCAACCATTTTCAAATCAGAACACAAATTCTTTATCAATAATCAATCTGTATCTTCAAAAAGCATATATATATATATATATTTTTTTTTTCAATATTTGATGGTAAATTATAAATACATAAGGAGGGATACGATACAAATAAGGTTTTTTACTCCACCATGGACCGATTGAGGTATTCCGATAAGGAAAGGTGGGTTGCCAGCTGAAAAAGGTTGGGAACCACTGTTCTACACAATTAACTCAACCGATGTTTTCAATTTTATTATCCTCAAGTTGATCACTTATTGCACTATCATTCAAATCTTCAACTTCTAAATCTAAATTGTTTTCGTCATTTTCAAGCCTGCTATTTTCACCCCATCCATCATCATCCTCTAATTCTAAATCGGACTCATCTGTTTCCGCAAAGAGGATCGCATCTATTTCTTCCTGGCTCAAAACTTTACGATATCTACCCATTTTAAAAATAAAATCAATTAGGAATATCTAACAATGTAATCTGAATGCACTAGATCTCAAAATGAAAGCGACTGGATAGAAAGAGCTATGCTAAAATTGTGCCCCAGTTCCAAAAGTCCCCACTCAGCATCTGGTCATAAAGTATGCGGGGACAGGTTCTAGACAATAATAGAAGATAAACAGAAAACATAACAATTGTGCGGTGACGTTGAACGATTGGTAAAAACGTCACCGCACAATCCCACCTACCAGGCACTAGAGGGGGAAGGAAATTTAGGAGAATTTTGGCCGGCCGGCTCTGGCCTTCAGAGGGTTAAATATAGCTGTGGTTTAAAAGAATGATGCACAGTTTTGCAGCAAACACTTCAATTAACAATTCTGAAAAATTTGGAAGAAATCAGAAGAAAATTAATGCGCATGGAGCATTTTGAAAAATTCTGACACATTTGAAGAATTTTTGAAAAACAGGTACTATTCTTCAACAAAATACTTATTTGTGAATTATTGTCTTCGATGTAGAAAAAAAGAATACAAATTATTCTCATTATGTATACAGCTGTGAGAAAATGAGTAAAAAAATTGAAAACATAATAAATAAATAAATAAATTGAAGGTATCTTGTCCCTTTAAGCATACAGAATTAAGAATAATATTTAAACATAGGAATGTATTTTTAAGTACAGTTCTTTCCTTCACTCTCAATTCAGATTATAATTATGATAGCTATGATTGAATAACTATGATTCAGATTGTATAACCATGGAATTTCTAACAATCAGTGATTGGTGAGAAAGACCCTAAAAATATTCAACATTACACTGCTTATAAAAACATTTAAAAACTATAAACATAGCCAGTCTCACAGACCTTAGCTTGAGTAAACATGTTGATTTCTTAGTGTTATGTAATTTATAAAACAGAATTTCAGTTTTTAAGATACAGCTCAGAATGGCATATCACATGAACATTGACATGTCATTTTGTGCGGTTTTAGAAACGGCCATGGTATGGTTGTCCATACCATTCACTAAATACCAATAACATACCAAAAAAAAAAAAAAAATTATTTACAAACGAGTTTGAATTATGTGACATTTGAAAATTATATACCTTAGAAAAACAAAAGCTATATTAAATCGTGGCTAACTTACTACCCATAGGTGTTTCAACCTGCTCATTGTATTGTTTAAGAGATGATGGGAACACTCTTAACTATAAAGGTTTCAGTCTTTGCAAGAACTGTCAACACAAGGGTCCAATATAAAAAGTGTTGTGCATGCCTGGCAAAACCTACTAGGAAAATTTACCAACAGTCTTTTTTCCAAATAAAGGAAAATCTAAGGTAACACAGTCTAATGGTTTGTTGGGTTTGTAGAGCCTAGTCATATTTTGCATCACAAGCACTAAACATGGCGGAATAAAGTCCATTAATTCCAAATGGTTTAACAAAGAAATAGCTTTAGATAACTAGTTAAATAAAAATACAAGAAAATTTTGAACAGTTCAGGTATGAAACTCACTTTTATTCAAAAGTTATGAAATTCTCTCTCTAAATTTGTTAACATTAAACAAATGGTTATGGATGTTAGCATGTTTCTGCTGATATAAAAATATTCTAATTTTTCCTCACTATGTTTTAAAGCTCAAGTCATATAATAGGCTCAAGTCATTATACAGGTAAAAATTTGACTCTGGTTTCCATTTCTACCACTTAAAATCTTTTAAATCTCAAAATTAAAAATCCCGCAAGTCTGGAATTAGCATGAGCATGTTTGAGACCTATATGTTTGAATGGTGTGAAATATCCAAATGATCAGAGATTGTCAGTCACATGAAAAATTTTAAGAAATTCCAGCTTTGGAATTCTTTATGTTAAGGCATACTTATAGAAATACTATGCTAAAGAGGCAACAATTAAAGTAAAACATCAGTCCATGGACACTGGGCTTGCAATAAATGTCTGTCTGTGTGACTCCTTCACTAGAGAGTGTTTTGATTCATTATCCAAATGAATAGTGCTGATTTATTTAAGATAATGATAACAGAAGAAAACTTTTGTAGCAAATATATACCAAGGGTTGGGAACCTATGACCAGCAATTAATTATGTGACTAGCAGTGACGTCTAGGCAAACCAGTTATATAGAGAACACAAATTGAAATATTAGAGGAACATTAAGTAAATGTAAATTTCAAATTGTACCCTTATTTAAAAAATAATTGCCAATTCCTCATGAATATTGTAAAAACATTTTAAGGCAGAAAATATTTCTCAAAAAATAATTTGCAAGGAAAATATTTGACCTATGAAAATGCTTTAAGAGTTATAGAATAAGTAGACAAATATTGTCGAACCTTCATAGATTAGCAAAAAGTTAAGAGAGCTATACACCATGAATCTTAAAAAAAAGAAAAAATATTATACAATACATATATATATATATATATATATATATATATATATATATATATATATATATACATACACACAATACATATATGTATTGGTAGTCTAATTAACAGATCACATAACAATCAAAAAAAAAAATTTAGATTTTGGATCATAATCAAAAAAAAAAATTTAGATTTTGGAATTTTCATGCTATTACATTGGTTCAAGGTCCCTCTGTCAAACCTCATAACTCCAAAAAAATTTAATCCATCCAAAAAAGTGAAAAACAACACATACTACATAACTCCTTCACTTAATTGTTGCGAACCTTGAAATCCCACTTTAATTATGAAGATGTGTAATTACATAACAATGTGGCCTATATACATCTTAGAACACTTTAATATTTCATTTTAAGAATAAAAAATAATAATTTATCTTTTCACTGTTTGATAAATCAGTTTTTTGTTCATCCTGTAAAAAGTGGGAAATGTGAGTTACTTGGTTTGTTAATTAGGATTACAATATATTTAAAAAAAAGTGTAGAAATTTGCCCAATAATTTCCTGAAATTATGAGTATAAGACATAAGCACCAAAACAGTAAACATAACAATTGTTCTTAGTTAATAATATCTGAGGCATCACTATCCACGCATGGCCTTTTTGATCCTAAAACACCTCCAAGAAATCCTTGGGCTGTGTTAAACAGATTAATTGGATTCTTTCCATCTGTGATTAAAGCAGACTGAATACCCAGGCCCTGAAGTAGTTTAACCTAGAAAAAGAAAAGTTTAAAAAATGAATATTCTACAAACATACCTATAGTGACAAAAATTCTTATCAGAATATTTAAAGCAAGCAACAGTGGAATTTTGAAATAGATATCCCATATATTCAACATATTAACCAAGTATATATCTCCAAATACAGCTTATGTTGTTTTTAATAAACCACTTACTGCTTATAAGGTTTAACTAGATGATTTGAGGGGCAAATTCATCTCAAAATATATTTTTAATACCTTATTAGAAGATAGTACAAGGCATTAGTACATTTTTACGGCCCCCTAAAAACAGAGTATTTAGGTATATTTTCTAACATTTAATTTGTATGATTCCTTCATTCTTTAAGACAAGATTTCTTAAGATGAAGGGCTCCCATATAAAACTAAAATTAATTAATTAAATTTAATTAATGAATTAAAATTTGAAAAACTGTATTAACATCAAGTGTCATCCACTACAAGTTTAAAAAAATGTATTTGAACTTGAGTGGAGGAATAATAAAAAGTATTTTATTAACGATTGAAAATTTGAACAAGATATATAAATATATATAGGGAGAGTGTGAACTAATAGTAGGAATTGAAAAAGAGAAAGCAATATGCCATTGTAGAATAATTTTCATCTCCCCCAGTCTTAATCTACTAAAAATTTATGATCTACTAAATTTATGATACAGAGTGATCTTTATCAATTTATGATCACTGAAAAATGTGAGGAAATAAAATACTTAAAAGTTCAAATCTGCAACATCACTGGAAAGCAATAATTTTCTTTTTGAAGATAAATTATTTTTTGCCATTCTAATGACATAAGGTCACACCAAAGAATTAAAAATTATTTTTAATGTAACACAAGCATGTACATGATAAAAATGAACAAAATGTACCTGGAAATCTTGTCCAGCTGATGCAATCGATTTAATTGTGTCACTGCCAAGGCTTTCAATAAGACTCTTAATTTTATGAACATCAATTTCAGACAAATCTTTAGCTTTTGCAACTTCTAATTCAATCTTCTGTTTCAGGTAAATAAGTTCTGCTTCTCTAGCTTTCTGAAGGCGGTTTAATTCTGCTTCCTACAATAAGAAATTGGAATTTTTTAGTACCATCTTTTTGAGAATTGAATAGAATGTGTTTAACATAAGGCTATTATATTTGAAATCTAACATACAGAGTATGTGAGGCGAATTCTCACAAATGTCTTAATTTCTAACAGTGAAAAAAAAAAGAGTAATAAAGTTCATAACCTATTGTAGATAACATGGAATATGATCTAGTCAATATTATTTTAATAGGTTCATATTAAGTAAGTCTTGGGTGCACCTTGAGATCTAAATTTATTTAAAAGATGCAAATTTTTATCAGAAAATTAAAGGAACTGATAAAGAAGAGAAAGCTTGCAGAAATGTCTAGTTCATATAAAATTAAAAACATAACAAATTGATACCGTAGCCCATACCATTTTCAGGTTACCTTCATGTCAGGCACTTGATTACAGATTAAAAATGTACAGGCATACTGATTAGAAAAGTTGAACAAAACTACAAGGATCCTCAACCAAATGCTTAAAAGGGAAGGAATATTAGGTAAAAATTTCTAACCATAATGGAGCTTTCTATGCAGACGAATTCAGCTTGACCATTAATAATTTAGCAAGTGGTTTAACTGCAGCAAAGTTTGTGATTTAAGGCTGAAAAATGATTACCTTATTACTTTTCACTAGTTTTAATATTATACTGACGTTTTCACCTAACATATCTTAGACAATATTAAAGGTTTCAGTTTATTGAGTCCCTATGATCTATGTAGTACATGAATAATTCATAAACATTTACAGTAAAACATAAAAATTAATCATTCTAAGAGCAATTCTTGGCAACACATTACAGGCTAACAAAATGATCCTTCTCAGATGTAATTGGAACTAAATATGAATGAACTGAATTGACAAAGCATTACCCTGCGTCAAAGGAAGAAACTGACAACACTAATGTAGGGGAAACCCTTGTACCTAGGGCTGGCTATTCTCAAATGGCAGTATCTTTACTTATAACTAATTTACAATAAAAAAATAGTTTGTATACATTACGTGCTTTATTCTCTTTAAATAAAAATCACATCAAGTGTAGAAAAACAAAACTTGTAAATGATATTGAAAATTTAAAAAAAATTACAAATGGCCCTAGGTACAATAACACTATTGTACCTAGGGCCAGTTATTTCCAAACACTGAAATTGTTGTTTACAATAAAAAAAACAATTTTGTATGCATTATTTCTTTCATGTACAACATCTAAAATCTTTGTAAAGAAGAAATGTTGTAGGCAATGTCTTAAAGGAGGAAATGTTTATTATTTCATCACTTTCTAATGTACGTTTTTTGTCCATTGTCTTCTTGATGATCCCACATAAATTTTCTGTTTCAAACACAGATTTCGTAACCTTTTTTTTATCAATTACTTTTTCAATATTTGTGCTTGATTTTCATTTTTCTCGGGGGTATCAGTGAGAATTCTACACTTGTCAAGTTTTCGTCCACCTCTTTTCTACCAGAGGCCATAGGTACAAGACAAGATTATGGCCCTAGGTACAAGATGTTGTTGTTTTTGGCAAAATGGCTTCCATAGCCAAAGACCTGCAGAAACCAAACTTTGTTTTTATATCATTTTTTCCTTTAATGATTACAAAAAATATCTGCTATACATTAAAACATAAGTTTGCACTTAATTTCACAAAATAAGACTTCAAATTGAAGTGAAAAAATTTAGTTTTGATCATCAAATCAAGACTTCCTTTTCTATTTAACTATAGCTTCTTCTTACTTTCATTAAAAATGGCTGTTATGATTTGAAACAATGTTGTCACTCACTCCAATGAGTAAAAATGCTGTAAAATAATAATTATTTAAATAAAGCATGGTGGCCCTAGGTACAAGGGTTTCCCCTACACTTCCACGGTCATGTTATGACAAAAGTAGCAAACCAATGTAGTAAACTCTTCTGGTTCCGAGCTAAACAATTTCTGCATTTTTGTCTAAAAAGAATGTTGCAAGACTTAATTTTTCTGACCTTCCCTTCTACCTAAATAAATTACTGCAAATTATACAAAGTTTAAAAAATAAGATTTCATTTACAAATATTTAAGTATCTCTTTATTATAAGAGGGTTATTGGATTAGATTCAGTTAAAAGTATAATTGAATACACAACAGATTAGATGCAGTTAAAAGTACACTTGAAGAATCTCACACACACACAAAAAAAGATGTATACAAATTTAAAAAAAAAGATGTATACAAATTAAGTTTAAAAGAGGATATAAATTTTTATTTTACAAAAGTAAAAACTTAACTATGAACAAAATTTTGATCTTTACTTAAAATGATAACCCTTCAGCAGTTTTTAATTCTTTAAATTTCATAAATTTAATAGGGAGATATCAAACTATAATTTCTTACTAAAATGATATATTTCTTGGGAATTTTTGAAAAGGAAAATGTACTATAAGAGCTACTAAAAGTTTAGGTGATATACTGCCCCACAGCAACAAAGATGATGATTTAAACCATAATCTACAGTTTATTACCTATACATTTAGTGAAAACTACTTTCATTATCTCTTTGTAGAGTATTTTAAACAAAGCAAGATGATACACAATCAATTTGTTAATTAGGAAGCCTTTCATAAAGAACTTTCAATGAGAAAAAGTGGTCAAATTTTTTTGAGAAAATAAACCTTATACACTAAGAAAATTACAATGAAAATTTAGAGCAACAGTCAGTTAAAACACTCGGGCAAAAGCTTGAACTTCTATCAGCTTCAGAATTTTCAGCATTAAATGATTACACTCAGTATGTGTCTTCATTTCTCTTGAAAATAAAACTAAGAGATTTTGTTTTCTATAGATATTTAGTAGTTAAAATCTTGAGGACAAGAAGGGGGCTTGACAAGCAATGATAATAGAGAGATTCTCAATTTTTTACTGCCACTTGATATTGGTAAAGAGGTGGGAAAATGCACATGCTAGCAATAACAATGCTACCAATAAAAATGAGAACATTACGTACAGCTTCAATCTGCAGAGCTTCAGCTTGGGCTCTAGCTTTTGCAACAGCAGCATCGTTAGCAATTTTTTCAGCTTCCATCCGGCTGAAAGCTTCAGCTTTGGACTGACCACAATGCTCAATGGTCATGCTGCTAACTTTTAACTCCAGAAGATTTTTGCGAGCAGCTTCTGCTTCAACTTCATCTGATATACGTTGACGTTCCAATCGGCCACAAGCCTCTTGCTCTCTACGTTCAGCTTCCTGCCTACAGAAGAAGAAAAAAAAAGTATTAGCAGACCTGCCAACCTCAGTAAGAGCAAAATCCTGCAACATTCTACCGTGCATAAAATAATCGACAGAACACGAAATAGTATAGTAAAAAATCATAAAAGAATTATAATGTATACTTACTTATAGTTTATAGGAACTCTTTAATAAAATTACATAGTTCAAAATATTTCTTTGCTATTCAGCACAACTTGAAATTATAATATTAAACAAAAGTTATAAATTTGAAATTTGAAATCATACATTTTAATGTACATCATATTTACACTAGCAGGGAGGGGCTTGGGTTGCCTTGGGTGGATGACGGATCCGTACCGTTTGTCCGGCATCCTCGAGTCCCACAGCAATGGAAAGCACCAAACCGCGGATATTAACCTTCGTCTGCATATTCAGGTATTGCTATGTAGCGACCGGTCTTCAGGTGTTTCAATGGACGATACTCTAACAAGTGGGGGTCCGAGGTGTCAATTGTACTTACACTAGCAGGGACCCCAGCAGTCTATATTTTGAGTAACTCTATTTCTTTATAATTTTTATTTAAATTAATTGCAGAAAATCTTGAAATTTTTGCAGCATTTAGGCTACGGCCACACGAGCGATTTTTCCCGGTACGGCTTTTCCCCGCGCTTGAAAATCTACACCAGCTGGCCACACATGCATGTGACATTTTTTCCCGCTGGGTCTTTTCCCTCAGCTTGAAAATCTACACAAACCGCGAGAAAAATAGGTCTCGTTCTATCCTCCAGCGACCGACCTTGAGATCGCGCGAGAAAAACAGCTGCGTTTGGCCACCCCTATGTTACAGAAGCTTATCTATATTTTGGTGCTTATTTTCTCGTTGCGGTTGTGAGGGAAAAATCGCTCGTGTGGCCGTAGCCTTACTGTAGCTGATTTTGCTCTTTTTAAAAATTCATTGTCAAATTGTTCTTCATAACAGTGTCCTTGTGGGTTCGATTTGCAGATTAGCAAATTTTCTAAGGTTTCCCTTGACATAGATGACCTGAACTTAGTAGATATTTTTGTTATGTAACTAAAATAATAGTGTTCATTCCGGAAACCCGGAAGACGCATTAAAAATCCGGCATTGCTGGGGTAAATCCGGAAAGTTGGCAGGTCTGTATTAGGAACAAAGAAATTACACTACCAAATAACAGGCACAACATGTAACAATTTTACTACTACCAGACTGCTGAAGAAGCACCTTACAAGAAAAGTAACACTTAAGTGAACTTAGATCTTCTAGACACAGCAACTATATCATCATTGGCAGAAAAGTTTTATGAATGTTTAATGTAAGTTTTCATGCTAATGTTAGTAATCAAAGTAAATAGAGCAAAAATGTTATGAAACTTCATTTTAACTATTGGACTCTGAGCAAGGGGAAGGCAAGTATTTTAACTAATACCAGACTCTACGGGAAACTGATGCTTTTTACAATGAACTTTTGCTTTCTCATACTATCATCAGTTGAGCTTAATGTAAACAACAGAAGTGAAATTAGCTGCACACTCAATTCCTAACTATACAACTAAAAGATCTTATTACTGTAAAAGTGCTTTAAAATGAAACAATTCCAAAAAATATTTACTTTGCTGTAGCTTCCTGACTTTGTGTAGTTATTTCTATAGCTAGTTGTACAGACTTCTGTAGAGAATCCTTTGTGCGTTGATCAACAGGTTCTACACCTTGAATATCCACACTTGTAATGTACAAGTTATTTTGTGGAAAATGAAATGTTTTCCTCACTTTGTTATCCTCCAAACCAAACACAGCAGTACGGATTATTCTGGCTGAGTTCTATTTAGTGCAAAATAAAATAATTATGTGAAAAATAATTTATTTATACAAAATTGAAAATATATGCTAGTTTACAACAAAATATGATTTAGGACCAAAACATTCACCAATTTAAAAATAAGCAAATATGCATAAATATACAAATGTTTATGTAATAAGCTGTATTCTTTACAGTTAGTAGTGTAATACAGTTTAAACTCATAATTTTTAAGGGGTTATAAAGCATTATATTAAAAAACTATTAAATAATTAAGTATCAAGTATATTGATTACAGCTTGTATAAGTGTCATACAAACAACTTTTAGTTTCACTACAATCTTGCAAACCATTATGGCACGTCCAAACCTTCAATTAAAAATTTTGTTTCAAAGAATTGTTTTAACAACTTCTGAAAAAGAGAGACAATTTTAATGTGTGATATTTTTACATTTGGAACAACTGTGAGTTAAATTAAAATTAAGACTACTTAAACATCCAAAAGTCCTACTATGCTAAATATAAGAATTTTAAAATTCTAACATGCTCAAGCCACATTCCTTCAAAAACTTTGGTACTAAACAAAATTCATGCAGTTTAAAAAACCATGCAAGTTTGCCTCTTAATTATAAACCTATTATCTTTGAAACAATGAAAATATGTCAAAAATAAATTGAGATGCTCTTCATCAGGAAATTAAGATCAGCTAGTAAATAAACTAGCCAGTTAAATTAATAATTTATTTATTTTTCACAAGCTTTCAATATATTATTTTTTCTGTATTTATTTCTATAATACTTGTCAGATACTTTACACTAAATCAATTTAATGAGCATTTTGTTTTTCAACTACATATTTATATTTTACCCAGACTTTTTAAGCAACTTTAAGTAAAATAAAACAAAAAATAAATATTACAAAAATGGAGAACCAAAAGTATAATGCTTTCTTTTCGGTTGTCTGGAAATGTACTTTCAGTTTGAACTGAGACTGATGATGACAAATTAAAAGCCCTGATTTTGAAGCTGATTGTCATATAACTATTGTTATAATTAATTAATCTCATTATAAGAGTGTGTATATTGGGTCAAATGTGGTTTTCAGTTATCATACATGTTGGGATACTCCCCACTCTCTGTCTTCCCAATTTGGAAGTTAAACGGTATGTTTTTCCTGTACAGCGAGTGACGTGCATGCTTCAGGAATGATGTGATGTAATTGTTTCTTTGTGATCACAAGTTGCGATGTTTGGACGTCATTCCTGAACGCTGGTTGCGATGTTTTAATTTAACATTTCTTTTTTCAGTGTTTATATGTTTTTGTAATGTTTGTTATTGTATGTGTAGTAATTTTTGTTATTTATTGTAAGTGAAATATAATTGTCAGAAAAATGTAATACTTATGTTTATTTGGCGTAAATTTTCCTGCATACGCAAATCAGCCAGATACACACGTGGTTTGAATGTATATAACATGCTGGCTTTACTTAGCTCTCACTGGGGCCAGTCGGAGCATTGTGTCAGACCGAAAGCTATCGTCGACGCTTTCAACTAACAAAACTCTAAGATGCTTTGTAACAGAAACATCCAGAATTAGTGATGCAAAGAAATAGTGATGCCATCACTGTAATGCAAAACCACATACACTCGTCAGAAATTACTGGAGCTTGGTTGTGATGTGTTACCACATCCACCCTATAGCTCTGACATAGCACTAACAGACTGTAAGATATTTAATATATATAAATGTAGATGGCAGCACCTGTGTACAAAAAGGAAATAAAAGCGTATCAGCCACTAACTTCAGTTAGAAGATAGCTAGCTAAGGATATGCCTGTAGTAACGATGTAGAGTTTGATTGTCCGTAGTTATCTCAATTCATCCACCTAAATAATAATGCTTATGAATATTAAGTCATCGAGGGTATCTTAGAAAGACTACCATTTGTCCTTGGAAAACTCCTTGTCAGGTGAAACCTTCCTTCAGATAACAGTGTCAAACCTTGGAAATTTTTTTACTGAAGTTCTTTGAATGTGGAACCATGAAATAGTATGGAAGATAGCAAATGGTTAATAGACAAAATGGTCAATATATTACTGATTAAAGATATTTCTTTGTATAAATTTTTTTAAATTTTAATAAAAAAGGAAAAGAGTTTCCTGACAACCCAAAATTTATTTTTGTTTGCTACACAATATTTTCTTTTATACTTGAAATTCTTATTATATTTATTTCATGTGCATCATACATCGTACCCCATAAACAAACAAACAAAAAAAATATTAGTAAATCAGACTAACTATAAAGAAATTACAAAATAGTCTAAAAAAATTTTTTTGCTGTGCTTTAACAGAAAATATTAAGCCACTAACCAATAAGCAAAATAATTTTTGAAAACCAATATACCAGGGAATAGGGAGGTTACCATTTTTTACCATGATTTTTTACTGTAGAAAAAATACTGTTTTGTAACTCATTCTATTTTAGTTTGGGGATCTATATCATATTTGTTACTTTCAGACATTTCCTATACTTACAAAATTTTATATTTTTCGTGTTCTTTAAAATAGGACATTTCTAAATAAATTATAGTTACTTCATAACTTCATAATTAAAATCTCACATAAAGAAAAGTTTACAAACCTAAAAAATATATTACATAACATAATGCTTTAAACATCACAAATGTACAAAATTCATAAAACCAAATTCCTCTATAATTTAAAAACAAATTCTGTCTTAATTTTGGCAAAAGATTTCCTTATATTCATCATGCGGATTATCTCTGATTCAGATTTCATGAGATATTTCATTTCATTCAAAGGATAAGATTTTCTGTCAGCTTCAGTTTAAAATATTTGAATACATTGTAACAGAAAACTTCTCCTTAACATTGTTTGAATATAAGAAAAATATTTATAACTCACTTTGTGAAAATCATCAAAGTTTGTGCCAGCAACAACACCGCGAATTCTAGATGCAACTGCCTTGCATAGATCTCCAATGAAATCTGGAACACTGAAGAGTTTAGCTGCTGCTTCAGAGCTCTTGTCACCAACATCAAAGTACCTACAGAAAAAAAAATATATATATATGTTTACGTATAGATTGGAATATTTACTAAAAGCAGCCAACTTTTTGCATGTGAACACTTATTACCAAATGAACTTCAGCACACTTATTACCAAAAAGATCTAGAGAAAAACTTAAAAAGTTTAGGTCACACCTTACAGTTACTAGCAGTACAAAAATTTTTCAAGTATTTTCTCTTGATCTAAACCAGGGGTTCCCAACCTTTTTATAGTACCGTACCTGTACGTTGTAAAAAATTTGATGACGTACTGGTAGACCAAAAATTTTTAAATGGGGAATAAAATGCAATGGAGAACATTTGTAATAAAACAAGTAACTTGGGATATATTTTTATTGCTAAACATATACATAAAATATAATAATCACTTTAAAAAATATATAATTAGTGAGAAGGTTGGGCCTGTTTATTATTAACTAAAGAAGTAATATCGGGCTCAATGTTTAGCAGTTTAAGGCAAAGTTCTGATTCAATGTCCAGCAAAGCTCTATATTTGGTTTTCATCACAGTCATTGCAGAAAATCCTTTTTCACATAAATATGTGGTCGCAAATGGCATTAAAAAATTTTACTGCTTGGCAAGAAACTTCTCAGACACAATTATAATTCGCAAACACAGTTATAGACACAGTTATAATTTGCAGGCGACTGCCAAATTTTTATGGGGCAGTCATAGATAACATATTCAGGTGTAGACGCAGAGCCTGACTAAGGCAGGGGCATACGGGGCAGTTGCCCCGGGCCCCCAGATCAGAGGGGGGCCCCTAAATCGAATAGAAAGTTTAGTATTATGTATTAAGTTCTTCATTACTGAAGTAGTGAAGCAGAGGGGGGGCCCCAAAGAAGTTTTTGCCCCGGGCCTCAATTAGGCTAAGTCGGGCCCTGTGTAGACGGCATCTTTTGAGATTAGGTAAATCCCAATAAAGTATTATAACACAAACAATGGATAAGAAATTCCAAACTAAAATATTAAAACATATGGATTATTAGTTATTATAGTCATTTCTTTTCTTTTTAAGTAATACAGATTTTTAATAGATTTTCGTTTTAAATTGTAAAATCATTCGCGTACCCAAGGCTGAGAACCACTGATCTAAACAATTAACAATAAAATTTCCACAAAAAAAATTACTTGTCAATCATTGTAAGAAATCATTTGGAATACACCTTTGGTGCTTTTGAAAGTGTTATGGCATAGAATTGTAATTTTAAGCATATGAGATCGGTGAAAAGGGTACTAACTTTTGACATTTATAGTACTATTTTAAATACAAACATTTTTCAAGTATTTAAAATACGGCACGCCCTAAGGTGGAATTGAAAAAAAATATTAAGATCTTGGGCACAGAAAAATTCATGGCCTTTTATCATGTGAGACTAAATTTTTATGGTGATCTGTCTCAAATTTCATAACACTTGGGACATATTTTTCCATTTCATGACAATTTCTGGACTTTTTAAGGACTAGTAGGCATCTTCAATTTATAAAATACAGTTAATGCTCAGATGGATCAATTTTAAAATATATACAGACCAATTGTATGAAAGTTGTAGAGAAAGTCGAGCGTGATCAGCAGTTTCCACAGTAATGATATCTGTACAGAAGTCTGGACCTAGGAGTAAACACAGCGTGCGAATTACATTAGGACGTTTGGGTTTGTCGCCAGAAATGCTTAACTGAGTAAACTGTTCATCTGGTGCCAGCATGACAAGGTCAGGCCCAAAGATAACTCTGAAAAACAAAGCTGATTTCAGAAAAATGAACATCACAACATACAGACAGAAGTTAAAGGTAATGCATGTTATACTAGAACTTGTAAAACAAATTATGTATGACACAAAAATATATATATAAAATGATTAGCTACATAAGACATACATTAAATTATTTGCATAATACTACTTTAATAAAACTTGTTAAAAAAAATCCCCATTATAATGCACCACGGGTATTAATTTTTAGACTCAATTTACTCTATCACATGACTTAAAACATGCTTCAGTAGACTAAAGTTAATGTACCAAAATCTAACCCTGCTGCTATTTTTTAACTCAAGTATCTTTATAAAAAAACTAGCTGAAAACCTGTACTTCGCTACGGAGTACATTCAAATTAAATACAACGGTCAATGTATGCAATTCATGCCAAATATATATATATATATATATATATAAATATATATATTTATTATATGATAAATACGACGATCAATGTATACAATTGATGTAATATATATATAAGAAAATCGTAAAGGATAATTTTATAGACAAAATAATGTAGAAGAAAATATTCAAATTAAATCTAATATAAAGAATATAGTACAGTTAATATAGTACAGTTTGTAGAACATTTCTTTTACTGTATTTTAATATTTTTTTGGATAATGTCCAATCATCTGCCTCATTAGCAAGGAAAAAAAAATTTTTTTGTTTATTTAGTTGTTATGCACGTGACGATAAATTTATTTAAAGTACCAGAAAAAGAAATCACGTGATAAGCATTTAATAAATTAAATTCTAAAAATTAATCTTTAAAAATTCACCAAAAATCAGAAAATCAAGGTAAAGATTCGAAAAAGATTTCATTTTAAAGGAATTTTTACGATCTTTCTCGTGATATAAATTTTATAACCCTCAAATTTTTATTTTAAATGCAAACTTAAAAAAAGTCACTAAAACAGCTTAAAAATTTAATTTAAAAAAATCTAAGAATTTAAAAAAAATCTTTCTTAGTGCAACCCTACACCATAAGAAGAATCGCCATGCAAAATTTCAGCCCTTTAGGTCCAGCGGTTTGGTCTGTGAGTTGTATGTCAGTCAGTGAGTCAGTTACGGAACTGTTTTATATATATAGATAATGCAATCAAGTGACAATAATATCAGTCACAGAAAATGTTTATGATAAATAAACAAAACTTTAACAGTTGCTTCAATAAAAATAATTATTTGTCCATTGTTAAGTAATTTTAAGTGTAACCAAATACAAAATATTGCAGTTAAATAGATGTTAAATGTTGTGTCAAAGTGTTGATGTCAAGGAAGATAAAATTATAACAATTTCTTTACAATGATATTTCTTGACAAAGTTTCAAATTCATTGGCAACTTTTCAGAAAAGCTCAAAGATGAATATCTTTACTAATTCATCCTCCCTGGAATAACTTTTAACAACTAGCACAAAATTATAAATAAAACTAGATATCAACATCATAGATATTTATTTTTGAGTGTCACAAGAAAATAACAACACTAAGAAAAGTTAACGGCTTAACTGATTTGCCTGATCTCAGCTCGGGGTAATTGTCTGGTAAAATTTTGCTATGCCTGAACACAGTTCAGGCATGCTTTAAATTTCAACGACTATCTTGCTTTGCCTGATGATTCCTCAGAAAACTTTATTTCGGGTTCTTGGCAGCAAAACACATGTCCCCTGAACTTATATTTAGGGGGCGTCCATTAATTACGTGAGGCGATTTTTTGCCCCCCCCCCCCTAATCTCACGTGAAATTTTTCAAAATGCTTTTTTTTAGTATAAATATGTTAATCTGTGCTTGATTGCGTTGGATTTATTTAAAAAAACACAATTTGCTTAATTATTTTTATTTAAGACTACTAAGAACGTAGTCTAGAATCACAGTGAGAAAATCAAACAATAAATTACTTAAATAGGAACTACTAAAATTCGCAAAAGAATATTCATTCTAATTCAGTCCTCGGGGACTTATGTGTGGTCTCAAGAGTGACTACTGGAACTATTGTGTAGGATTTAGCCATATTTTAGTGTAGAAACACGTTATACTTTATATAACCCAGTTTTCTAGCAATTTTACACTGTTTCTGGAGGAAAAAAATTACGTGATATTTGCAGAGACCCCCCCCCTCTCCCCCACGTGAAACTGGGTGAGATTCGGCTCGACTCCCTCCCCCCCCTAAAAGCCTCACGTTATTAATGGACACCCCCCTATATTTAGATATAATTTTGTCATGTTTTACATACAATATTAGGTTCTTGTTACTTTTGATTGTAATCCTTTTGAGTACAATGTTCCAATCGATCTTATATTTATTTTATCTGCTTTTTTCCCCTGTAGAAAGAGATAGCTAAATGATGAATACATAATAAAACTAAAAGCAATGATCTTTTCAATTAGCTATTCTATTTACATTTGCACATTATTTTGTGAGTGGACTGAAAGGAAGATATTTCTTAATATGAAATTCTTAATATTATATCCTAGATATAATTCTTATATACCATTAAGGGTAGATTTTTTTCCCTTTTTGGGGGGCAATGGTTAAAACAAGATAACATATAGGAATACTGTAGCTTCATAATGTTCAAAACGTAATTTGCAATACTTTGTTAACTTTTATTAAAGGAAGTATTAGAAAAACTACTTTATTACACTTGCATATAAAAATGAAAACTGAATAAAAAAAACTGACATTTTTTAAACTATATTTTGAAAAGAAATACAGCAGCTAAGTGATTAAAAAATATTCAGAAGGAAAGTGATGAGTGTACAAACTTTAAAAATGTCATAGTTCATATAGAAATAATATGAAAATCAAGCAAAACATGAACTACTAGCTGAAAACCCGCACTTCGCTACGGAGTACATTCAAATTAAATACAACGGTCAATTTATGCAATTAATGCCAAAAAAAAAATATATATATATATATTTATAATAAATACGACGATCAATATATACAATTGACGTAGGAAAAAAAATATATATTTATAAAAAAATTGTAAGGGATATTTTTATAGACAAAATAATGTCCAATCGTCTGCCGCATTAGCAAGAAAAAAAAAATCTTTTTGTCTATTTAGTTGTTATGCACGTGACGATAAATTTATTTAAAGTACCAGAAAAAGAAGTCACGTGATCGGCATTTAATAAATTAAATTCTAAAAATTAATCTTTAAAAATTCACCAAAAATCAGGAAATGGAGGTAAAAATTCAAAAAAAATTTCATTTTGAAGGAATTTTTATGATCTTTCTCATGATATAAATTTTATAAATTTTGTATTATTTTAAATGCAAACGTAAAAAAAGTTTAAAAAACAGCTTAAAAATTTAATTTTAAAAAATCTTTCTTAGTGCACCCCTACACTATTAGAAGAATCGCCATGCAAAATTTCAGCCCTTTAGGTCCAGCGGTTTGGTCTGTGCGTTGTATGTCAGTCAGTCAGTGAATGAATGAGTCAGTTACGGAATTGTTTTATATATATAGATAATTAAAAAAAAAACTTTAAAGTAGCTATAATTTTGAACAAATATCACTGGTTATAGGAATATGAACATTTGATATTTCACACTACCTAGACTTTTTTGCTTTATAATCATATATTTGTACTACAGCATTGTGAGGCACACGCAAAGTAACAGCTCTTGCTCCCTCCTCTTCAGACTTAGTAATTTTAGGTTTTTCAAGCCCAGTAGCTGCTGCACCTTTTAATTTCCAAGATGCTCTGTCACCTACAGGATCAAGCCCCTTATTTATAAGTTCTTCAACTTGAGGAGGTAATTCTTTCACCCACAATTCTTCATCTTGAGTAAGCATGTATGTTGATCCTGACACTAAACGAACCTGAAATATTAAAATTATTACATACAAAATTTACCACAATAGTGAAAGAGCTTCTATGCAGAACATAATCTGGAAATTTGCTTTAATATACTCTCTCAGGGCTGCAAAGGTCAAGATTTGCAGTTTCGATATCCAGTAAGCAGAACTAACTAGTTACTAGTAATCTTCATTTGTAACAAAATATAATTATAATACACTGCAGAACCTATAAAAATTCTCAGCTTTAAATTATACACATACCTGTCCATTTTTAATGTTCCTCACATATATTCCTTCATTTTCATCTAAAGCTATAGCATAACGCTTGGCAATAATTTCAACTTCAATTGGGGGAATATATTCTGTTGGTCCTTTAATCATCCATCGTTCCCCAGGGCTTCTCACTTTTGGCTATTTAAGATTTTTAAAAATATTGTTGCAATCACATGTAAAAGGATATGAACATAAGACAATCACAAGCAAAAGGATATGAAACAGAATCTGTAGACACTATAAAACACAGGTTATTATAACAATGATTGTCTCAACATTAAAGAATAGCAGAACAGTTACAACACCCAAAAGTGATGACTACACGCCTAAATATTAGCTGGAGATTTACAAAAAAGACATTCCTAAATCCTGTAAATCTCTCTGCAAAGAAACAGACCGTAAAGTATATTTTATTTCTAAAACTACATTTCAATATTTTCTATATTTCCTCTTTTATACTAAGATCAGGTCAAAAATATACAAGCCAAATCAACAAAAGTTCCTCCTGAAATTGAGTCAAGTACTCAATTTTAGGAGTTCTTATAACCTGGTAGGATTAGTGTTAACGATGTTTCTGAGATAAAAGAGGAAGTCCCTGTATTTTTCACCTACATTTTCCTCAAATAAAACAGTGAAAAATCACATTCTGCAAAAATCAGTACACTGAGTGAAGGAAAATAATAGTTAAAATAAGGAGGACACTGAAAATTAAAAAGCTTGTCCTTTTTGCAAAATATGGGGATAATATCCAGACACTATTTGATAGCCGTAGGCAAAAAAATTTAATTCCAGGTTATATTAATTTTCACATTTTTAAAATTTAATCTTAGACACAGCATTAGTATACAAAAGGTATCTTTAGAACATAATCAAGTTTAGAGGACTTATGATAAATTCATTAAAGGGCTGAAATTTTGCATGGTGATTCTTCTTATGGTGTAGGGGTGCACTAAGAAAGATTTTTGAAAAATTCTTGTTAGATTTTTTAAAATTAAATTTTTAAACTGTTTTTGTAACTTTTGTTAAGTTTGCATTTAAAATAATAATTTGAGGGTTATAAAATTTATATCATGAGAAAGATCCTAAAATTTCCTTTAAAATGATATCTTTTTTTAATCTTTACCTCGATTTTCTGATTTTTGGTGAATTTTTAAAGATTAATTTTTAGAATTTAATTTATTAAATGCTGATCACATGAATTCTATTTTTGGTACTTTAAATAAATTTAGCGTCACGTGCATAACAACTCAATAGACAAAAAAAAAAAAAAATTTTTTTTCCTTTCTAATGCAGCAGACGATTGAATATTATCCCCCCCCCCCCAAAAAAAATATCCCTTACGATTTTTTTATAAATATATATATATATATATATATATATATTACATCAATTGTATACATTGATCGTCGCATTTATTATAAATATATATATTTATTTTTTTGGCATGAATTGTATACATTGATCGTCCCATTTATTATAAATATATATATATTTATTTTTTTTGGCATTAATTGCATACATTGACCGTTGTATTTAATTTGAATGTACTCCGTAGCGAAGTGCGGGTTTTCAGCTAGTACGAGTAAAATCAAGAATAAGGAGACATGAAGAAAACAGATTATATGATTCAATAAACAGAGTATACAGTACTAAAATTATTTCAATGTTGGAAATGAAATGGGCATTAGAATTAAAATCTTTCACTATTAGACAAGAAATAAAAAAAATTTAAAATTACATTGACAGTCTCCTCTCTTTATTGAATTGTAAATTTAATGACAAGTTAAGAGGAAAAATTTAAATACTTCTTTTTCATGTCTTAAAGAGAAGTTTTTTCAAATTTTGATGAATGCATATAGAGGAATATTTTACAAATTTTTTATAAAGATAACAACATGTCTGGGAAACTCTACCTTTAGTCATAGAATTTTTCATTGATAATTAATAATTAATTGTTTAATGTATAACGTATTGAAAGACTAGTAATATACAGAAGTATATAGAAACAGTATTATGTACAGGAAGCTTAACTAATTCAGATACAAAAATTAGTTTGAAAACATATTTGATAATTAGCATATCACTTACAAACCATTTTTTTAAAAAAAACTTTAAATATTTCAAAACATTTCAGTTGCTAAATTCAATAAAATAAATAGCACCAAATGACTACAATCAAGAAAATAACTTTAAAACTTTTTTAAAACAAAAAAATTTTCTTTGACACATAAATTACAGTTTTTTGTTTTTATAAGTAAAATAATTTCTCTTTATTAAGATCATAGCAAGTCCCAAGTGAAAAATTTAAATACATATAAATATTTACTTACAGGTGTTTCACCACTATCTTGAAAAACCTCTCGAGCACTTAAAATCAATCCTTCACTCTCAGTCAAAACATAAATATCTTGGATACCAGCTTCTAGACTTTCACCAGGAAACAGGAAAAAGGAACATTCACCCTATAATAAAATTAATGTATAGTAAATGTAATGTGTCTCTAAACTACTTAATTTAGCCACACCTTTTGGTTGTTACCATTTTGTTGTTGCACTGTTTAGCCCCTTTTGGTTGTTTTAGATGGGGTTCTTGGTTCTTGGAATGAGAAGAATGAAATAAATTTCACACTACAATTCATGCTATTGTTTTTTTATACTGAACATAAAAACAAAAACATGTTTCTGATGGATAAACATATGAATAGCACTTTGTAAATTGAAAATTACATCTGTTTATGTAACTCTGATCAATAAAAAGAATGCGTCAAGTCACTCATGCAGATTGCAATGGAATACATCCTTACTGCAATGTAAGAACTTTATTGGCAATAAATTCTGCTCATCATACGTATACCTGCATACTATGATTTTTCTGTTTCATTAAGTACAAAGAAGGAAGCAATAGAACATGCTTCTAGCAATTTGTCCCTCTGAAGTATGGCTTACTTAGCCTGAAAAATTTACTGCCAGTCCTGAAAGGTTGAGGATCTCTATAATATAGTACAAAATTAATGTGTATATGTAAAAAATTATTTCAAGGAAGCATGAAAAATGCTCGACTCCTAAAAAAATATAGTTGCAAATTTGTCTAGGTAACCACAAAACCTTGTTACACTCACAAAATCTCAATCATGCATGAAACCCAAAAATAAATAACAAAAAATTATCCACATGTTCACTTTAGGTCACACAAGAAAAGAAGTTATAAATTAATTAGCCACTCATATGATGTAGGAAAAGTATTTATAACAATAAATAATGGAGATTTAATGAAAAAACTTAGAGTTTAAAAAACAGAAGATGAATATAAGTGATGTACATGGCAATTAGTATCTCAGAGTATCCTGTTACAAAAAAATGTTAGTTTATAACATATTTTAAAGGTTCAGTTAACTGACTAAAATATTTTCCTTCAGAAAAGGCTGAAAAATTTGAGATAGCATAATAAAACTAAAAACTAAACTCATGGCGGAACAGTCTGCTGTGGACCAAGGCTGATGGTGCCTGTCTCTGCCTTCTTGACCGTGGGCTTGGGGTGCCATACGGCATACGTCTCAGTCAGGTGGTCAACCTGACGTGAGACCCCCAAAAGTTTAATTCCCAAGCATCCTTGGTCCTCATTTTATTGACTCACTCAAGGGATGAAAGGCTGAGTTGACCTTGCCCAGTCGCAGGGTCAAACTCTGTGTGTGACTTATTCCACTCGCTTTAGTCGTAGGCTAGACCAGGTCCAAGAGGCCAAAAGTTAGTATGAAATCGTTAACAAGCAAAGGGTCTCTATAAATATCCATGGTAAGCCCCAGGCAGTTTAGAATATGGCCAGGAGAGGCATCAGCAATATTGCATTTAGAGCAAAAAGGGTAAGATTTTTGCCCCTAATTGTAAACAAGACACTTTAGGTGTCCACTAGCAAATCTGCTAAGGGTGGTCTGCATCCTTCTGTTGCCCTTGACAGTAAGGGTCCTTGACATGAGGGTCAAACCCTGGACATGTGGTGTGTCAGCTTGAAGCTTTTAACCACTATGCCACCGGGTGTTGAGATAGCATAACCAGTTTAAATATATCTTTGGGTTACTGATGCACAGGGGGAGAGGGAGAGAATTCTTAATTTCTCCCAAATGAATAGTATTTTAACTTCTGGGATATATGAATGATGACTGAATGTTATGGCCTGATCTTGAAACATGGACCTTCCAATCTGCAAGTGGTGTATTATACAGCTATCCTACCCTGGTGATGTGAGACAATCCCATTGTCAGTGCTATTCCTAACAAAAATGTTCATTTTAAAATGACTGACTTATTACAACAGAAATATATTATTAACTATACGAAATGTTGAATGTGAAAGTATAGTTTTTGCAGAAATTATGGAGGAAAAAGTTCATATTATTTCAAAAGAATAGAATTTATAGGGAAAAATAAGAATGTGGAAAAGAAATCTTGCATTATTAAAATCCACAGCAAAGAGAAATAAAGAGGAACCACTGCTTCAGTTTTGAAAAATCTCTAAAAATTTCTTTACATTTCAAAGTTTTTATTTATTGAATGAAATATTATATTACACCTCAAGAGTTATTAAATTATTTATTAAAAGAAGAGGCATATATAGAAAAAATACTTTTTCATGGGGAGAGGAACTGGTCATCTTTGGTAACTACAGATTTTTTGATACAGTAAGGTCGTAATTTTCAGGAAGCTCTTAACAGATTGGCCTACCCTGTCTGCCTATCCCTTGACTGAAAGGTATAAAAACTTAGTAATGGAAATATTAAACTAATTAAAACAGCAGATATCTTTCCCTGTACTGTCTTCCAAAACCTATAAGATATTGTCCATATAAGTTACAATCCTTTTTCAATTTTCCATTCTTTGCAGAATAAGTTATCATTAAACTTAGATTTAGAATGGTGTGCTTTCTTAAAAGTCCTGTACAAAATAATTCTAACTAGCTGCTGCACGACCATCATGGTCGCTTATAGTTTTATATTTTCTTTTGCAATACAACTCAATTGAAAGGAACATTTGTAAGGAATGTTACCATTACCTGTCATCATTAAGTATACGTTGTTAAGGGGTAGTGAGAGCTCAGCTAAAAAATTTATAATCATTACTAAATTAACTATAAGGCTGATTCTAAACCATCGTGGTTAAAAAATGTGAATATCCATTACTTCAGAACAGAGTTCAAGATAAGTCTGAGAAACACAACACCAATGATTTAAAAAATTACCACCCTCACTGTAAGTACAATTTTTCAAAATTAAGATATCGACACTTTATCATTACATCAAAAAAGAAATTGTTGAGTAAAATTTTTTTAACTTAAAAAAATGGAGTAAACATTCAGCAAGTACTAAAATATAGTGTGGATTACATCACTCTCTGTATGTACTATTGTTTACAATTGAGATATCTCCACTTAATCATATCAAATAATAAATTGTTGGGAAAATTTCTTCACTTATAAAATGGAGTAAAAATTCAGCAAGTACTAAAATATAGTGTGGATTACATCTATGATATTCATAAAACTTCTTGATATACACAGTTGAGTATTTCAGAAGTAGGAGATACTACAGTGACAGAATCAAAAGAACGGACTCTAGATAAACCTACATACAACTGTCCATGACTAAACACTGGATTTGATAAGTCTAGACATATTTTGTCCAGCGGTTGTAACAAATGTCGCCACTACACACACACAGTTTTAAATTGCGGGCGGCCACTAATGTTTACATCCGGTAGTTTCAGCCGTTGCCATTCGGAGTATAGAAATATTGTCGATTTTTGTGCCGCATACCTACGCGTTTTATATATATAGATTATTACGCTATAAAAGATAAGTATTAATAACTTTCATAGTTCAGTATGGCTGGCCACATGATATAGTGGTTAGCACCGTGAGTTTCCATGAAGTGGGCTTGGGTTTAAATCCCAAATAAGACTTGCTTGTTACAGTGTCACCCACTCTTAGGGAGCAATGCTGGCACGTAAATGGTGCTCCCATAACAAATAGCTAGCAAGAATTTGCAGTGAATAACAAAAGGCAAATGTCTCATGACAAGTGCCTCTGCATTAGAAACAACAACAAAAAAAGAGTTCAGTATGAAGAGGGAGTAAAACTTACAGAAAGCAGAAATTTATATTTTTATAATCAAAGACAGTTCAAATCCTGTTGATCTGGCTCCATCCAACTCTTGCCACAAAAATAATTTTATTAAATTCAGGATAGTTATTAAAGCATTTAATTTAACAAATTAAATCTTGTAATGCCAATGTAATAGTATGATGGTACTTACTTTCACTAACTTTTTCCGCCCCAGCTGAGGTTTACCATTTTCATCGACTGGATTCAGTATAACACAGTATTGCCGATTGTTTAAGGTTGTTATTGGTACAAGCCCCAAAACATCTTCGTAAACTCCTGGAATATAGGTTTCTGTATCTGCAATAGTAATCAACCATTCATCACCATTTCTTCTAGTTTTTTCAAATTCGTCAACAAATGTCTTCTTAGCTTTTACATGCACAGCTTCCTTAAAAAATTTCAGAACATTAGAATTGGAATACATAGACAATTGCACACAGATTACAATGCTACTTTATAGGATAGAAAACAAATAAAATAAATAAACTACAACAGACATCTTTATGAGTTAAAACTGTAACCAAATAATAACTGATGAATCTTTTCAACTGAATACTTTTATATATATGTGCCGATTATGAAAGTGGCCCAAGTCAAGAATCTAAAAAAAAAAAAAAATGAGTTTATAAGTTTTTTCTCGTTGCATTCTTTTATATTACTGTAATCTGATGCAATCTTTACCAAATTGTAAAAAATGAGCCATTATTTGAGTCAGAAATATTTCATTATATAGTAAAAAATTATTTTTTTAAATTTGTTCAAACTCAAACCTTTAAATATCTCGAAACGAAAAATATATGACTTAGACTACTTTCATAATCACCAGCACATATAAACAATAATAAAGCTTTTTTTAGAATAATATTATTTATAATAATATATTTATTATTAATAGTATTTACACTTGAGATAAATATTGCCCAGAAGTTACATCTCACAAAGAGCATCTTCACAGTTGAAAATACCCCATACTATCCTAATAACTACTGACTGGGTTCTAAAAACTTAAACAGCAATTTATTCTCTGAGCATCCATATAACACTTACTGTACCAATAAAATTAATCTTTTAAAATTCATAATTATTTCTGTTAGAATAATTTAGCAATAAAAGTTGCTGATATTTGCTACTATAACACCAAGAAACTTTTATACTTAAATTAAGGTCTGAACATTATAATTTTTAATTTAAAAAGTTTAATAATTCTTCAGTATTATCTTACGAACTAAATGGCAAACTGCATTTACAAAAGGGCACAAATAAATAAAGTTGGGTAAGTACCAAATTCTAACTAAATTTAAAAAGTAAAAGTGAAGTTATACTTTGTTCTTCATGTCTTTTAAATTTAAATTTAACCGAAAGTGTATTCTATAGCGGAAAACAAAATTTTTTGACAGAAGATGGGTTAAAGGAATGAAAGTAGAAAGAAAATTATAGAAAATGCATGTACCATTGAATCGAGTCAAATATTTCAATATGGTGTTGCTTGCTTTAAGAGGCTTTTTCAGCTCTCGAATACTCCAATACAAATATGGGTCTGACTGTCAATGAGGATAAAACTAAATTTATGGAATTCTCATCCTCCATGGTAAACTATAACAACCCTTTGTGCATTAAGGGTTAAACCTTTGAAAAGGTTGATGAATTTAAATACCTTGGCACTATAACTAATGACAAAAATAAACTAAGAGCAGAAATTGATAACAGAATCAAAATGGCTAATAAATGCTTCTTTGGGCTGAGAAGACAACTGAGATCTAATATTACCAGTCGCAAAACTAACTTAAGAATTTATAAGACACTAATACTATCTGTCTTACTTTATACAAGTGAAACATGGACCTTGAGCACAGACACGCAGCGCTCACTGGACATGTTTGAGAGAAAAATCCTCAGGGCTATCTTTGACCCAGTACAGGAAGAGGTACGTTGGAGAACCAGATATAATTTTGAACTGTATAGGCTTTATGGGCAATCACATATGAAGGGTCCAGGGGTAAAACCACTTTACTCCAAAAACCTCGTTTTGAGAAAAACAAATTTGAAAGTTGGAGAAACGAGGTTTTTCTATGGAGCGGCGAAACTTTATCGTTATTTTTAACGGCGTTAAAGGGGCTCTGCCCCAGATATGAATGCACGGGGTGTTAGTACTCCTTGAAAGCTACAAGATGGCACTGCTAACTCATTTTCGCAAAAATGGCTCTAAAGTCGTTTTACCCCTAGACCCTTTATATAACACAAGTCACCTGTAGTATTAGATAATGATGGCTTGGCCATGTTTGGAGAAGCTCGGAAGATAATCCCACTAAGATTTTGACATTTAAAAAACCTGAGGGATCTCGAGATAGAGGTAGACCACTGACTAGATGGTTAAATGACGTTGAAAAGGACTTTGAAAGTTAAAAATTAGAAAGGAGTTGTCGCAAATAGACGCTGGGAGTGTGGTTGAGGCAGTCAAGGTCTTCAGGGGGCTGTTGTGCTTGAGCAGAAGAAGTTGCTTGCTTTAAAAATCTACCTTGTGTAAATACCTTTAAATTTTTTTGTAACTCACATTAATTTTTTATTACAGTTTTTCTTCTGCTTTAATGATTAAAAATAATTTTTAACACAAAAAAAGCTATGCTCTGTAGCGTCAAGCTAATTACAAACATTCACCAAATTTCTAATATTTAACAAGGATAAATTTTTCAAGACAGAAGAACTAAATTAAGCATTATTCATTAACAGGTTCAACTGAAAGTCCCAAACAAGATTAAAAAAGCAACTGGAAGTTTAAAAAAGAATGGTACACTTAAGTTTGATAACTTATCAAAAACTCAACATAAATACCAGCTGATGAATTAAAAGTGCTACAGATAGATTAAAATAAAAAATTCTTAGAAAATTTTTTGAACCTTAATAGCCACCATTTTGGGTCTGAGGTAACCTAGTTGTAGCATGAGGCTTGGGAATCAGAGTGCTCAGTTTGAATCCCAATGAATATCATTATATACTTTTGCATCTTGGCCGGATATAGGCATGTTTAATCTGTAGACTGGAAAGTCCCTCTATGAGGTCAGAGAGGGTGGGAGAAGGTACAATCCCCTAGATGTCACCTCTGGGGGGGGTGGTCAGTCAAAATTGATGTGGCACAAGAGATGGTGTTGGTTCATCTGTAGAGTGCTCTCATTGAAAGTAACCCCAATTCTCGCAGTTAAAGTGTGATTGTCTTCATTGACAAGTGCCCCACACTGGCAAGTACATAGTCAACATTTTTTATTTTGCTTTATGGTAATTAAGTTCACACAAATAATCACTCTAAAATCTTCGTTTTCTGCATCTAAAACCATACAATAAACAAGCTCGATATAAACATTTAATAAATGCCCCAAAATATAACCTAGTTATTAAGGATGAACATCCAGAAGTATCATCAATGCACTAACCAAACACTGTTGACATTACCAGCTAAGCAACATCTTTCATTGTTCTCCTCATCTGCCTAAGCCACCAACCAATTTATCCTCCTATATGAAGAGTATATGCCATCCCTGTCACTACATGATTTTCAGAATTTTTACAGCAGGATCTACAAGGAATTTCAAAGTTTTTATGCCAAGACTAATGCATAAAGTGTCTTTATGAGGCAAAGATGCTTTCTTTAAAAGACTGTTCATAGGGAGGAGTGCACTGTATTTATATAACATGACAGGAAAACATAAAGAACCTACAAATATCAAATGCTATAGTGTAAGTTCTTAGTCTAAAAATAAAGTAATCATTAATTCAGTTAATGACTATCAGCAGGTTTTGAAGAAAATTTATAAATAAATGTTAAATGAAAGATTAAATTTGTATAATAGTAAAGCATAGACCTCTAAACCTTCAGTAGAATTATTCAAAACAAATTTTTTTTTTTTTTTTGCCACAGAGAACCCTTTACATTTGCCACAAATCTGTGATATTTATTTTCAGTCCCATTTAGAAAATGTTACAAAATATTCAATCCAATACACAAAACAAAAAAAAATTAGATATTTGAATTGAAATATGCTTAACACATTTATAAGATGAATAAGTTTCTATGAAAATAATTTACGGAGCTGCAACAGATAAAGCAATTGGTGTTTACTTTTTCTGTCAAAATAAATGCATTGACAACATCCAGTACTTCTTCATAAGGTCCAGGCAAATATGCTCCAGTCTTTTTAACAATCCATTCTTCACCGGTAACACGATCTTTTCCAGCTCTGTCTTTAGTTTCAGCTGTTGCACGCAACTTCAAAGCTTGATTTAGATTAATAATAACAGCTTCAACTTTTTCAACCACTTCAACTTCCTTACGAGGAACATATGTTCCTAAAAAAAATAAACTCTTATAAAAGTGAACAATTTTGTCAAACACAATTCACAAACAACCAGTGCTCAATACACAGAAGCTGCAAAAGAATGTATACAAGCTGTAATAAAAATAAAACTTAAAGTAAGTTTCCAGCTCTAAACATAACTTATAATAGTGCAAGAATTTTGTTTTCACAGTGGGGATAATAAAATCTGCCTATTTTCCTAAAAAAAAAGTGTTTGCAAATGAACATTCTTATGATACTTAATTATCGTCATTTATGTACAATAAATATAATATTTTGCAATTAAAAAATACTTTCTCACCCAGTTGTAAGATAATTACTCTCAACCAAATACATACACTTCTTCTACACTTAATGCTCATGTATCAAGCATCACAGAACACTCACTAAATAAAATCTCACTATATACTATATTTGCCACACAATTACAAGCTGCTAACAATGGAAAAGAAAAGGAGAAATTTAGTGTAAAAAAACTGGAAGATTTTAAGAAATACCAAACTTTATAGAACAACTGAAAAATTATCAGTACAATGATGAAATTTCTGAGGTTAGATAAAAGTATGTTTCAACTATTAGTCTGGAAAAAGATCTTTCAAAAGTTAGTAGTTTGTACTTTCTTTATGCAATTTTTTCATAAATGTGATTGGATTCATTAAGCACTAAAACTGCTAAAAAACTGAAATGCATTTTATACCTCCTCAAACACTAGTATTTAGCTACTGTCATTATTAAAAGAAAATTGGCAAAAGCAAACAAATTCTTGATGTGAATTTTGAAAAATTCTTGTTCGTCAAAACATTTTTTGAAATCCAAAGTAAAAAAGTCTGAATACCATTTATACTTTAAAAGTTGATTTTAAACTTAATGACTGAGGAAAAGCTTTATTCTCGGACCTAACTGTACCATTAGGTTCATTCAATGGATGGTACAGTACCATTAGATTCAGGAAGCTTTTGATGATATGATGCTTTCATCACAATCTCAACTGAAAGCATAGAATATTTGAAAGATTAAAAACAATTCCAGATGTCTTAACAAATTACCCAACAAAAAATGACAAACATACCACATAAAATCATAAAAAAAAATATTTTAGTGAAGAAATAGAGGACATTCCCTATGTAAAGTAAATGATAGAACTGTTAATTTGCATGTTTCAGCAAAACTTCTTTGTTAGTTCTTCATACATGATAATCTGTAGTTAGGGTAAGCAAGGAGTAGGACTGCTAGATAGTTTGCTATAAAACTATTACAATTTTATCCAGAAATACTTACACAAGAATATTTAATTAAAAAAACTGCTCTCCAAATTGTTGATAGTATAGAGTTACAAAAAACGAAATGAAATTCTGAACAGAAACACAGAATAGAACTTTTTGTTTAGACTGAGTAACAAAACTAAAGTAGGTTTAAGAAAATTTATTACCACTATACATTTTAATGTATAGAAAAACAAGCATTAAATGGAATATGAAAAATCTCATAGAGTGTATAGGTTAAATAATTATACTAATGGAGAAGATATAAGAATGAAAGGACATTCCTTTAAAAACACATAAACCTTCCCGATTCAAACAAATTTTTTTAAGAATGATAGTACAATAAAAAACTAAAATTAAGAACACAGTGATAAAATATAAATATATTTCTTATAAACATTTAAAAAATCAATAGTAAAATTTCTAAGAAATTCTGAAAAGTTTTTAAAGATGATTATAACCTAGCTTTTACTCCAATATGATAAAGAAACAGGTGTCTCACTGATAATACTTTTTGTTTTTACAAAGAATTCATCACAAATTTTAAAACTGTAAGTAAAAATACTAACTTCTTTCTTTATAGGGATTAAAGGTTGAAGAATCAAAGATCTTTTAGGAAACTGCTAAGAAATTTAATAATCTCCTGAGAAGTTTTGGACATTTAGTAGCTATGCAATAGGATTTAACAAGTAATTGATATACATTTTACAAAGCAAAGCCTCAAAGTAGATGTATTCATCTGTTGCTAATCAAGTATTAAAACTTAATATTTCCCATAATGCATTAAGACCATTCATCAAGATATGTATTTCAAAATTTTAAAAATTATATGAATAATTTATAATAGTAATTATGAGAGATAATACAAGTACATATCTACAAAAATATAAGTATAAAACAACTTTCACTCTTAGTACTCAAAGCATGAAATTAAACATTTTCTAGGATAATTTATAGAATTCCTACCTCAGAAAAAAAAAAAAACACAACATTAATGTCCCTCATATTGGTTAGAAATTAAGCATTACTCATGTATTTTTTGAGAAAGAAAATTTAACTGGTATTTATTCATTAATTTCATGGAGGAGAAAGATAAGAAATTAAAGAGGAAGCTGGTACAGGACTGACTAACAACGTATCATTATTACCACCTGAATCTGTATCAATGGATGGATGCCATTAGTTATAGACTATGGGACAGGAAATATTTGCATTAAAAGCAAACAAATTTAGAATACAGGCTTACAATTTAGTACATATATTCAGAGATACTGAAACATAAGCTCTTTTTAACTTGTATTATTCGAGAAACTATTCAACCATTAATATGCTAAAATATAGGGGAATACCCAAGTAAGAGAGATGATAAGATATATACTTACCAGTACCTAGGCAATCATTCCTTTTTAGCTTTCATCAAAACTGATAAAAGCTAAAAAGGAAAGTAAACAAAATATGTGAGTGTATGTATGTATGAGAGAGAGAGAGAGAGAAAGAGAGTAGGCTTCTCAACGTACCCTTTTCAAAATATTTGGCTGACAAGACCGTTTTAGAACTAGTTGTTTTACTGTATGAAGAATTATTAGTACTGACTAGTCTCTTCCAATTACAGCAAATTTTAAAAAATGGCTTGTTTTCTGTTATTATACACCATAATGAAACACTATGGTTTACACAGATTAAGAAATAATGAAACAGCAAATTTAACTGAAGTATAATGATAACAGAAAAAATTCTTACCAGGTCCTTCAAACAACCATTCATCTCCAGCAATTCTTTTATCTTTATCATCACTGAAATCTCGTAAAGCTCTCAACCTCAAGGCAGCATTGGAAGGTACAACAGTTAAAGGTGTTACTTCCTAAGTAGAAAAAAATACATATTTGAAAATACAGAACAAAAGCATTACAGCAATCTCTTGCTTATAATCAACACTGACCATATATTAAGAAACTTTTGCACCTGCATTTCAGCCACTAGAAAATTCCGTAGAGTCCTTTCTGCACTATTTCTGCTAAACAACAAGTTATAGACATTTCCCACCTTCAAACCTGTGAGACACTGTTGGCTTGAGATTTCTGAAACTAATATTGGGAGGCCAGAGCGTTGAGCAATTAATATGTCCTGTTTCCTTATTTATTTTACTTTTTATCTTGTTTGTTTTCTTCATGTACTTTTTATCATGGTTTCGTTTTTTTGCTTGCCATTGGAAATAAATAATAAAAAACCCCTTTGCACAGTGTTGGTCGCCAGCATAAAATTAATGTTTTTTTTTCAGAAATAACCTATAAAAATTTAGCATTTGATCCTACCATAAAAACCTAAAAAAGCAAGCCATGACAAGACTGTCACATGACAAACTCAATTTAAGAAAGTGGATTAGACAGTGTCTCCTTTAGTCTCAAAATTATACCTAACGACATGGAGTCAGTCCAGTCAGAGAATATGGGCAATTCCATTGGATGCTTATACACCGAGTTAATTAAGTAACATATGCAAGAAAACAAATCCCAAAACTAAATTACAATGACTGACTTTTTATGCATCAGTTTTTCTTGACGTATAATAAAAAGGTTCCTGATTTTTAACATTTAATCTAATTTTATTATCATTACACACTGAAGTTTGAGTCAAAACTTTGGATCAAGGTGCTTTTAAAAGAAAACTGAATAGCTGATACTGCTATTAACCCTTACGTCAGCTCATTCGTCTAGGTGACCGTTATTGCACCTGTTCTGAAGGGTGGGGTGATCACTGTTGAGGGTTTGTGAGTTCTTCAGTTGGGTCCTGACTTTCAAATACAACACATCAGAGATTTTCGCCTACTCGTATTTTGTTGGTAAATTTAATCTTTGTAAAATATAGTCGGTCTTTTGGACCGATGAGCCTTGAACTGATTTAAATTTTTGCCTGTCTGTATGACCGATAAGCCTTGAACTGTACTAATTATCTGTCAGTCTGCATGCATTCTATTTCCAAGATCTTTGTTTTATTGTTGTAGCTAGCATGGCTGGAAGATTTCCTCCTGTTTCACAATGAACCAGACATTTTGTTTCTCTCGCGCTGTTATAGATTGAGGAATCGGATTCTGAAATTTTTGTTGAATAATATATTTTTTATTTATCCTTTTCAAGAATGAGAAGTGGCAGTAGTTTTGCATTAATGACTTATAACTGCAAAAAACTTATAAAAATAGGAAAATATCCTAATTTTATAGCATGGCGGTCTGTGAGACCGATGAGCTGGGGAACAGTATAAAGACAGATGAGCCAATATAAGGGTTAAAAATTATAACAGTGAAAATTATATACCCAACACATGTAGTTGTATTATTTTTTAAAATGAAACTAAAATACTAATTACACTGTCAAATGACTCCTTTTCACTGAAATGGTGCATTAAAAGAAAGTTAGAGAAACAAGGCTGCAATTGTAAGCAGGAAATAATGGTAACACACACTGAAGAAATTTTAGAAGCATTTCATTAGACTTCAATTTCAAAATATAACTTTCATTCCATCAAAAGAAAAAACACTATACTAAGCAAAAAATGTACATGAAAAATCAAGAAAGAATATTTGATAGAGAATTAAAAATACGGCACACTACCAGCATTTGTTGATTACAGTCCCCCTGAAAACATACTCATTGATATCACAACTTGTTCGGTCAGTTTGTCAAATTTGAAACTTATTAAATAATTCTAGGAATTAAATAAGAGATATTGTAACAAAATTTTCTCAATGAGGAATTGATAATTTTTAATTGTGAACCAGGAAGTTTTGAAAAAAATTATCTAAAGAATGATTTTGTTAGCATCAAGTACCAAGTGCTCAATACTAGTGATCAAAGTTTATACTTACAGTGTCCATAACTTCTCCAGGATACAATGGAAATGGATCCTGATCCAATCTCACTTCCAAGTCAGCATGTCGAAGTTTAATCTGCCCAACATTGTCAAAGACTACAACATTTTCATTATTTCGAACAACAGGATTTCGAACAATGCAGTAATGATAGGGAGGAATAATAATCATTTTTTCTGGCCCAAAAATAACACTAAGAAATAGAAAATAACATAAGGAAACTGAAAAACATTTAAACATTTTTTTAAAATTCATCAATTTTTAAATATTGATGAATTAAAAAAAAATAGATACTGAAAGATTTTTCATTTGTAGAAAAAACTGAATTTCCTTCTAAAATTTTTTTGAGATTAACATTTATGCTTTGCTTTACACTTTATCTCATATTTTATAAAATAACTGTGTAAAATAAGATAGACAATATGGCATTCATTATTAAGACAAACTTTTTGGCTATTAGCTGCATTCAGAGCATCTGACTGAAATAATATCTGGGTCAGAGGTATCAGTTATGCTAGATGAAAACACAATTGTTCAAACTGAATAACTTCCAAGAATTGGTTTTCTAGTTACTCTAGCAAAAAAGATTTTTCTGATAAGGTTGGGATATTTACTTAGTAATTATGTTTTTATTTATATACTTTAGACTAAAAAGACAAGGTGGGCAGGGGGAATAATTGAAGAGTTTCTTTAAAAATAGTTTTAAAATATGAATACAGCAAGCTACAGCATTATGGTTCATATATGTTATATTAACCCATTAATGCCTATTGGTACGAAAACATACCAGCTTAAGAATAGTTATTTTTCTCTGCACTAAATGTGTCAGAGCACATTGTCCAATAGTGTTCATGTGCTTCAAGAATAGTTCACTGATAGCAGGAAAAATAGATTTTTCGCCATTTGCTCTCAAGTTCTTGTTGTCATTTGACGTTATGCTCAGGTGAAAGCGTCATGAAACAAGATGCTTCTGACATCGCATAGAAAATAGTAAGTTTAGAGTTTTGGATTTATCTCAAAATTATATATTGACTATTAATCACTGTTATAAAAGTGTATTTTATAAATTCATGCCACTCAAAAGTCATGTTTTGCTTTGTATTATAAAATATAAAAACTTATATATCGTTGGTACGAAACCGTACCAACCGGCTAATGTATAGTCAAGTTTGAATTAAAATCAAAAATCTTTCACATTTGAATTAAAATCGAAAATCTTTCACGATTGAATTAGAATTTTTTGAAATAATATTTTGACTTTAAATTATTGTTATAAAGTGTATTTTATAAATTGTTGCCACTTGAAAGTCATGCTTTTATGCTGTTGGTATAAAATTTTGAGTGTAGATGAGTCTATTATTCCATATTTTGGCCACCACGGACTAAAACAATTCCTAAGAGGTAAGCCAATACGTCTTGGCTTCAAACTTTGGACTCTGTGTTCTTCTAATGGTCTTTTATTGCATGCTGAACCTTATTGTGGAGCATCCATAAAATTATCAAAATCTGATTTAGGCCAAGGTGCCGATGTTGTTTTTGGGTTACTAGACAAATCCAAGATCCCACCTGAGACACATGTTGTCATGGACAACTTATTTACTAGCACTCCCTTGCTGAAAGAGCTATCGAAAAGAGGCATAGCAGGAACCGAGACATTGAGAGAAAACATGTTGAAAAATGCTCCTTTATCATCCAAAGAAATCTTGAAAAAGTCGGCAAGGGGGACATATGAATATATATGTCATGAAGATATCAGTATCGTCAAATGGAATAATAAAGTTGTTACTGTTGCAAGTAACAAAGTTTCTACAAAACCTATTGCATCTGCTACTCGATGGAGTGCCACAGAAAAAAAGAAAATTAATGTGTCCATGCCACAACAGCTAAAAATTTATAACAAGCATATGGGTGGTGTTGACCTTGTTGATCAAGCTGTGGCAAATTATCGCGTAAGAATTCGTTCTAAAAAGTGGTGGTGGCCATTGTTTTCGTTTGTACTTAGTGCCAGTGTTATAAATGGATGGAAATTGTATAAAATGAAAAATAATATTGATGAAATCCCACTTCTTGAGTTCGTACGACAATGCGCACCAAAATGTTCTCCTTTGGACGCTCTACAAGAGGATGGAACGTTTCTCGAACCTTTCCCTGACGGAAGTGCCATTTTTCTCGAAAAAGCGGCCGTCTTTCGCAAAAAAAACAATCGGAAAACAATAAAAAAAAACAATAGGCACTTACGGAACATTGCCTAGAGAGCCAGGTAAGGCAATTTCATTTAGGCATAAAGCGGTCTCACAAATAAGATTTGACAAGAATAGTCACTGGTGAATCAGATCAGATCAAGAACATGCCCGTTGCAAGAACTGTTCCGGTAGAAGCAGCTACAAGTGCGAAAAGTGTAATGTGCCACTGCATCCTCAGTGCCATAAAAACTATCATGTTTGCACTCAATAGACATTTTATTGTTTTATTCTGTCAGAAAATCATCTAACGTCCTTTTCATTTAATTGTCGTATTCCTGATTTTGTTATTATTTTCATTAATAAATAAATTTAATATTAGCTTTTATTCTCGATGTGAACTACACACGTACGCCGATTGGTACAAAAACGTACCAGTAAAAAAAAACATAAAGTACAACTAAAAATATAATTTTAGTATAATACACATTAATAGACTTAAAACATACAAATATGAGAGAAGTAACAAAAATGGTTAAAGAAAACGAAGTCGGCATTAATGGGTTAATACAAGAAATAGCAGCTCACACATACAAAATAGATACTTTTTTCATGTTATATACCAGCGCTTCTTAAACTTTTTTCATTCATGACCCCTTTTTATCATCCAGATTTTTTTGCGACCCCAGGAAATAAGGATATGAAGATAAATATTTTCTCATACATAATTTATTTCTTTGGTACACAATTTACATATGTAAATTAGTAGTACATATGAAAAATAGTCGTAAATAAAATAAAATATGTCTTAGATACTCACAGAGGGTGACAAGAATCAAATACATGTATCAGAATTAAATTTTCATGATCCCAAAATTTTGCATAATAGAAAATAATAGAAAATAATATAAGGAAACTGGAAAACATTTTAAAATATTGATGAATAAAAAAATTAAAGAAACCGAAAGATTTTTTATTTGTGAAAAGAACTGAATTTTCTTCTAACATATTTTAAAGATAACATTTATCTCATATTTTATAAAATAACTTATGTAAAATAAAATAGACAATATGGCATTCATTATGAAGACAGACTTTTGGGCTGTTAGCTGCATTGAGAGCATCTGATTGAAATAACATCTGGGTCAGTGACATCAGTTATGTTAGATGAGTTATTCTAGAGCACACAATTGTTCAAACTGAATAACTTCCAAGAATTGGTTTTCTATTTACTTCCACATGATAGATTTTTTGTGGTAAGGTAGGGATATTTACTTAGTAATTATGTTTTCTATTACTACTCTTTAGGCTCATGAGGCAATGGTGGGAGGGGGGATAATTTCAGAGTTTCTTTAAAAATAAAGTAGTTTTAAAACATGAATACAACTAGCTACATCATAATGGTTCATATACATTTTATTAATTCAACAAATAGCGGCTCATACATACAAGTTAGATACTTTTTCATGTTCTATACTATATAAATACTATATATTAACTAAGAATATTCTTAACTAAATAATATTCTTAGTTACAATAAGAAATTATAACTAAGAATATTATTTAGTTAAGAATCACAAAAAAACAAAATATACAGTCAAACCTACTGTTCATTTTCATTTCGAACATATGTCTTTGGGCCTGTTTCAACTCTTGTAACATTAGTTGTTTGATCTAGAACATGTAAGTAATAATAAGGTGGTATTCTAAAAATGTTCTTTTCAGATGAAGATTTTAGTTGCTCTTCAGGAGAAATTTTTGGTTGCTCTGCAATTCTGCTTTGATCTTTGTTAAATCTGGGCATGACTGAAATATAAGATAAAGAAATCTTCATAAGCCTACCAATGGTAATCTGTAAAAGCACAGTAATCTATTTAGAGATATAACACCAATGTTAACAATTTAAATTATCGAAAATTATATAATTAAACTTTGATATTCAATAATGAAACACACAGTTATGATTGACAAAAATAAAACAAAGATATATCATATGGAAATACAACAATTATATTCATATTGGTGCTTAAAAATTAAAACCAATGAAATATTTATTTTCATGTATTCTAAAATACTTTTTAATTATCTATTACCTAAAACTGATAACAAAAAATAAACATGATATGATCATGAGCAATAAAGTTTGAAAACTGCAAAATAATCATGGTACAAAACTTGCTTAAAGCTCTATCATTTAAGCACGCTGTATGCATTTTGCCATCTTCGGGTGCTCTAAATTTTGTACTACTAAATTTTGTAATGACTGCCCTTTGCCACCAGTAAAAATTTAGAGGAATTCCATGTTAGGCATTCCTTTCCCTTTAGCATACTTATCGGTTATGTTTTGCTGAGGAGTCAATAGTAAGGGTGAAACCTTGATCCATGGTTGCCTGTATGGAGATGTATATATTTTTTGCTTCAAGCTCACTCTATTTCTTTGGCATACTTTCTTTATCATTAGAACACACAGTTTATCTAGTAAAATTTTAGCATTAGCTATCTTGACCCATTTTTGTTAAAAACATCCAGCCATCCTTAATTTTCAGTATTATTTCTGATGTTTAATTATCTCCGCATATTTAAAATGAGTGCTCTGGTAATAGAAAATTGAAATAATCATGTAAAGTGTTACAGAATTAATCACTGTGCATAGCTACTTGGTGAAATCTTAAACTCAAGAAATAAACGACTAACACCTTCACAGGGTTGTCTCTCTTCCAAATCCAAAACATACGAATTTTTTTTAAGGATATTAAGTACCCTTTTCTGTAATTTTATAGACATAACTGAAAATCAATTTGATAATTATTTTTGAAGAAAAACAACAATGATCTATTAGAGCAATTATAAAGATGACATTTATTTATAGTTTCAAAACAACTTGATTTACCTGATAAGAATATACATCAAATATAAAAAGACCTGACATACTGATTTAATCAATATGAGACTGAATTTAGATATATGCTGATTTCAAATACAAAATGAATTTTAAAGTTCAATTAACTTTAAAACAAAAGAAATCAATAAATGTTTTTGTACTTTCCAGTTTTAAGACCCATACTATAAAACTGATAAATATTAAAGTTGTAATACTCAGTTTGGAAAAAATAATTGGATTGACAGATGAAGTTGAAATGCTGAGAAGTTCTCCTTTGCAAATTTTATAACGTTTTTACCTATAATTTGCTATGAGTCAGGAGATTTTTTTCCCTCTTTCCCTTGAAACCCTGCTTCTTGAAAACTGCCAAACTAATATCCTCCAGACATTACCTTTGCGAGTGGGTGTCAATTCAGAAGGCCTTAGTTGCTATGTCAGGTCCCACCTGGTGCAATTGTAATATCACTTGTACAGAATTAATTATGATTATGCAACTCATGTGAGTGGAACAAAAACTGGGAAGAAGAAATACTGCGGTGGATTTACCCCGGAGTAAAATGATGAAAGATTTCGATGAAAACTGAATTCAATATAAAAGTATAAGAGAAGTAGTCAATTCCCTCTTTATCTTCCCAGATCAAAAGTATCCATGGAAAGAGATTTTGCAAACAGACATAAAGTTTGGACAGTACAAAAAAGGTAGCACAAAACTGATTCTTTAAAACACATGTTCACTTAACATGTAATAAGTTTTATACAGAAATATCAAATGAAAAAATTGTATAAGAAATTGTATCTTCCAAAAATATATGAAATAAATATTATATAATACTGTTTCACTTAACAGAATGTTTAATCTTAATGAACAGAAACAATAATTTTATATACCTGTGTATACTTGTTTAATTTTCAATCACAAATGTATTATATTGGCATGTAGTTTTCTTTCTCTAAGAAATAAAAAAAATGCAAGGATCTTACTTATCGAAATTCTGAGAGTAAATTCCTTTTGAAGAAATAAAAAAGTACTGATTTTACAAATAGAAAATCTGGTCATTTTAATAATATACTTTATATACAAACATAGGTAATAGAGAACATAAGCCACATAAAACATAAACATACAAAACAAAAGCAATATCTTAAAGACAAACATATTTAAATTATGCAAATGTGACCCTAGGGCACAAAATTCAAAAAAGAACATTTGAATTTTCAGTCAACCCTATTCTGAAGTTTAACTCAATGACAGTTATTCTCAATGACAGTAGTCAATGAGTTATTACTCAATGACAGCTCTTCTCTTAAAAGTATTCTTAGATTATAAAGTTTCTCTACATTATGTCAGTTAGAAAAAACTGTTTTTCTAACAAGGTTATTAACACTTCTGATTAACATGTATTTCAGTCTCTATATACCTCAGGTTTTTATTTGTTCATTTATTTCAATTTTTTCCAATTGCTTTACTATAACCATACTTTCCTTATAAAATTATCTAAGTGTAACCTAAGTGCTGAATCCCAGATATGTCTTTAAATAGGTTCGACCATATTTAAGCCAATCTTGGACCCTAGAGCTTATAAGCCTAGTACCTAGTTCTCCTTTTCTTGCAAACTTTGATTCAAATTGAAAACACTTTCTTAGTTCATCAGGGATAAGCAAGAAAAAAAGAATATTTTTTAAAAACATGTACAGTTCCACTGTTTAAAAAGTTAAGGACAATACTAGACTTTTTATATTTTCGGTAAACTATTAAGAACTAAATGAATTTATAAAGGCTTCTATAGATTTTTAAGGACCATAGAAAGCAGCGAGACCACAGGTATTAGCTAAAAATTTATAGTCTAAGTGATGCAGATTAATGAACTTCTTTGAGAGATGAGCAATGGAATATATCAATACACATGATATATTATTTATTTTCTTTAATTACTCAAATAATGGCAATACAGAACACATAAGAGATGTATCTAAAGCAGGGGGGGGGGCATGGGGGGCACATGCCCCTCCCAACCTAACTTGAAATAAATTAATACGTTAATAGAAGTTCAGTTAAAATCGGAAAATTGAAGAAACTTTTAAGAAAGTTGCTTCTTCCCACTTTTTCAAACTGGGAAATTGAAGATTCCGATTATGTCTTTAGCCTTAACATAGTTTTTAACAATGATATGATCCATAACAAAAATTTGATGCTATATTTTTTTCTGATTTTATTTATATTACACTTATTTTTCTCATTCCATAACTTTTGAATACTACTCAAACATCAATTGTTATTCAATTGATGTTTAACAATGATGTTCAAACATCATTGTTATTCAGTTTTAAAAAACTCATAATATTTCATGTTTTAAGGATTGTCCAGCAGTGAATGCACTGAGGAGGGCCATAACTGAATTCAATCCGTGCCCCCCTCAAAAGTTAGAAGTACGCTATGCCTATGTCTTACACTGCAGTAAAGAAGGCAAAAATAACAACATATTAGCCATAGATTTTACTAGCAAAAAGATTTAATAATTGTACAGCAAAAATTCATGGTTTAATGAAACAATTTTTAAACTTACTAATAGACATCCGAAGGGGGTTCAAGCAGGAAAAGGGTGTAGGATCCCAACCCCCTGTTGGAGTTAAAAAAACTGACACAAAAAAGAGTAATTTCTGTGCTCTTATAAATCACAATTCCTCTCCAGAAATATAGGTCCTACAAATGGAAAACCCTAATGTCATTCAACTGGATAGCAGGAACTACAAGTCATATTTTAACAAAGTATGATTTCCTTTTGTAATTAAAACTAAAAATTTGTTGATTGTATTCATTGAACTCACACATTAGTAATATAACAATGAGAAATGAAACAAATCATATTCTAAATAATATTTTTTTAGCAATAGATAAAAAATAATTAAAAAATCTGTCAGTAAAGTGATTTCTTATATCAAAACATTTGAAAGTTTTAAATCATAGTCATGGTACATTAACGAGGCACCAGAAAGCAGGGCTCCATATCCTCGGTATGGATAATTTTTTGTGGCTGTATTTCCGTTCTCAGGATTAAAGAAAAGTGTTGATTTGAAAGTTAAAAAGAATAATGAGAATAAAAATAATAAATAGATAAATAAAAAAAATAAACAAAAATAAAACTAATACTAATAATAAATAAATATAAAATTGACAATTGTTACAGATGTTAAATAAATAAATAAATAAAAATAAAAAGGTGACAGACAATTAAGCAAAAATCAGAAGGTAGTCTTGAGGTCGATCGATCAAAAAATGACAGGTCACAACCAGAAGCGCCGGCAATTGTAATTTAGAAATTAGAACAGTAGGAAGGAAAGTTAAGAAAGGGGAAGGAGACCAGGGTGAATAATCAAAGTGGCCTTAGGACGCCTATAGCATTCCCTTGGGTCGTAGTCGGGGAGGTTAGCTATTTCTTCGTTATCTATTGAATATAATCTATTGTAGAACTTGATGCGAGATCTTTTTAATGTATTGCCGAATGGGTTCGATTCTCAGATCCCTGTGAAGTACGTTTCTAAGGTACCAAGGCGCCTTCCTAATACCGGGGAATGTTTTATTTTGAATTGTCTGCAATCGCTGGATATGGGTGTCAGCCGCTGAGCCCCAAACAAAAGTTTTATATCCTTCTGAACATGAAACTAATAACGAAACTAATGTTAGTTTTTACCGGCAACTTAGATGTTAAAATCAAATATAAAATTACTTATATTACCAGTAACTACCTATAAAGTAAATGATTCAAATAACAAAGCCAAAATAATTTATTAAGCTCATCTACTTACGCATAAAATAATAAATATAATTACCACGTCAACCAATTTTATGTGAAGGAAGTCGGTTTCAAGCAACCGGAATCAGTCTTCAAAAATTGCACCACATGAGAGAAACTTTACATAATATCACCAGTGTCCAGACAAGGACGGTTCATAGGTGAAGTAGCGCGGCGGGTGTCTGACATGCGTGTGTTGATAGCCGGGCCGACCCATTGTGGTGCTAAGGTAAGTTTTAAAAACGGCGCCTTTGCAAATTTTTGGAGAAACTTTTGGTAGTGACTTTGCAAACTTTTGGCAGTGACTGTATGTCTATTATAAATAATCTACTTCACAGAGTAACGAACATTTTGGGAAAAATATGTAATAATTTAAAAAAGTTTTATTTATTTATAAAAAAGCATGAAAATTTAAAAAAAAATAAAAAAACTTTAGAAAAGCAGAAAAAGTTATTAAATATGAATATAATTTATTATGGAATGAAAATAATTTCTAAAGCATTCTTCGAACCTTTATTGCAGCAAATGGCTCGATTTCATGTCTATAATGTATTATTTTTCAACTGTCTTTTCTGTAAAAATTATTGTTAGATCATTCAATCATTCTTGAGTTGTTCACACATAATTCCATGAAGCTATAAGCTTATAGCTTCATGGAATTATAAGCCATGTTAACTATAAGCACATATCAATTAGCGCAATAGGCATTATAACATTCTAAGGTGGAGTTCTATTCCAACTTAGAGGGAAATTTAGAGGGAGAAATTGGGATAAAATTACACTAGAGTTGATTTTTCTTCTTTTTTTTGGGGGGGGAGGGGAGGGGAGGGGCTACCACTTCTTACGTCCTCAATATTTTGAGAACTGTATGCTTAAGGATAAACACGCACCGTAAAACTCTTGCGGCGACTAGACTTTAGCGCCATCAGCGAAAGATAGATGGCGCCAATTCACCGCAGAGGAAAGATGTTCTTTTACTTTGACTGCGGAAGTTTTTCCCGCTTCATTTGAACCTTGAAAATGGAAAAATAAACTCATTACATAGAAAATGGCTTACGAAAGAGTTTGTCAATATCAGTTAATACCTGTGTCAAACCGTGTTAATACCTGTGTCTATATTTGAGAATATGATTGCTTTTGTTTCGATGTGATGGATTCTTGCACATCTAACATATAAGAAGCTCTTTTGTAATAGCATAAAGTTAACTTTTTCCCCTCGATCCTCGAGTAGATTACTAGAGTGTTCCAAACCTACCAAACAATCAATTCTAGATACTTGAAAGCGTCAAAAGTCAATAAATAATCCATCACTTTTGACCCAACATTCATAAATGCCTTCGGTGGACGAAATTTATAAAATGAATCCTCTAGTGCTTTGCAGAAAATTTCGGGCTATCTGACAATACCAATTTTATTGGATTACCAGCATTTATGTAGTTGTAAATAGTAGACAAAAAAAAGATTTTAAATAAAAAATTTTTTGCTGAGATTTTCGCCTGTTTGGTGGTGGTGGTGGTGGTGGGGGGGGATGATTGATAACTTTGACGGGACCGCCCATCGCAGCGAAGTGTAGCGCAACCCGCGAGTGAGGGGTGAGTTAACATTTCACACATTTTCAGCTCTTCTGAAGAACGACACTATAATGCGAGTTCATTCGACTTCATATTTGACACACTTTTGATATGTTATGCGCTACATTTCGTATTAGTTTCAACAGGGCCGTGCTTAGGGGGAGGGGGGCGAACTGGGCAACCGCCCAGGGACGCTAAAATTTAGGGCCGCTAAAAATTTAGGGCCGCCATTTTTATTCCTCATCGCAACACTTGTAACAATTATAATTTCACGTATAATTTTCTTTTACGTAGCTAGAATGTAGGTTTTTTAGTATCGAAATGTAATGCATTAAAAGTAATAATAATTACAAGATAAAAAGAACTTTTTATGTACCATGTTTTTAAATTTTCTGTTGAATCATATAAACTTGAGAATTCTATGTATTAATAAATACTTTTAAAATTTTTTTTTGACGAATTATCCTATCAACTTGAAAGAAAATGAAGTTAATTGGAAGTTAACTTGCGTTTAACTTTTCGTTCTCGTCCCGGCCGATAGATGGCTGCACCAGTCTACAAAATAAAATTAACTGAAAATGAATTCAATCCTGCTTAAAGATGGCTAAAAGTATTAAAATAATGCATTGTCATCGTGTTCTGAGCTATTCTAAAAGTTTCAAATGTCTAGCTAGTCGGGAAGTTAGTTAAAAATCGATTGCAAGATTTGTACTGGACAAACACACACACAAAGAAGAAAGCGAGTTAATAAAAACATGGTAATTAGTAAAATCAGTAGTGGGTGCAGTTTTTTCAGAGAGGGGGGGGGGATCGAGGTTGTCTTACAAGATCCATTACTCAGTACGTAGAGAAATTTGATTGCCAGTAAATGTGTTTCGCCCAGGGCCGCTAAAACCCTAAGCACGCTCTTGAGTCTCAATCGTAAATGCCGTACATATTTTTGATTTCAAATTCAAAGGTGTCCACTGTTTCTATGTTTAAAAGTTTTATTTGGAGCAGGGCCGGGCCGATCAATTCATTATAGCGCCTGAAGAAAGTCCTAAAAAAGAAGCTTTTGCAAATGTTTGGAGAGACTCTAAATAATGAATGTATCACCATTAGTAGTCTATTTAGTAGAATAATGGAAATTTTGGGAATAATTTTAAATAAAAAACTAGTTTTATTTATTAATTACAGAACTTAAAAAGAACAAAAAAAAATGGAAATTATATTCAAATTATATTCAAATTTAATTTGAATACAAATTTGAATGTAAAACAAATTATATTCAAATTTATTTACTTTTTGTAAATAAATTTGAATATAATTTGTTATGCAATAAAAATAATTACTAAATCATTCTTCGAGCCATTACTGCAGTAAATTGCCTGAATGCATGTCTAAAATTTATTTTTTTAGAAATCGTTTTTATTAAAGAAATTATTGATTTTTTCATTCTCTCTTGCGTTGTTGTTCGTAGATATTTCTTTAAAATTTTAAGTTTAGAGAAACGGCTTTCAGCTGGTGCTACAATTACAGATAGTGTTAGTAGAATTCTTAAAGCTACAACAAGGTTTGGAAACATGCATTCAAAATCAAATTTACATATAAAATTTAATACTTCTTGCGATTTTTTTTCTTCATTTGGTGAAATTAGACAAATTTGTAAGTTGCTCTTTGAAATTAATTGCTGATATATTAGCTTTGTCCTCATCATTTAGCATTGAGTATCAGTCTTAACAAAATTTTTCTATTATACTACTATCCATATTTTTTATATTGGATATATCGTAAAAAAAGCCGAAAGCCGAATACGTTATCATTAGGATTTCCGAAAAACCGAACTTTGGAAAACAGGAGCATGGGACAAACAAACAAAAAAGAAAAAGCTCTGGGATTAATTTGTGAAATTCTTGACTGTGTAGAGAAATATTATGTCAAGAAGATGGCACTGCAAGCCCATCGTTTGATTTTATTCTCAAATGTTTGGAATTTAGAATTTCGTTTTCTCTCTTGTTGTTGCTAGAGTGATGAATCAGTTTTAGAATGTAGTTTTCTTTGAAGGGGATTCAGATCCCATAATATGTCTATTCTGTTGAATTTAGTTAATTTTGAGGCTTTCCAGCTTATTATCATCTTCTTGTAAATATGTAAATATATTAAATTCATTAAAAAACATGCAAAAATGATTTAAAATTTGAACCACTTTCGTTTTGAAGTTTCTCACTCTTTAGTTTAGTTTCTAGTAGAACATAGTAGTTAAATTTCTTCAACTGAATATCAGAAATAGCTCCCTTCATGTTGGCCTCGTCGTCATATCCCAGCCATCCCCCCCCCTCCCCCCAGATAACCGAAATAAACTTTCTTTCGAGTTCATCCTTAATTATGAGAAAAATTAAGAACGGATCAATGGAGATTTTAAATGTAAACTTCAAATCATTAAACTGACAAAGTAAAACAAAGAAACAAAACATAGCATTTGAGAAGGATTTTTAATATGAATGTGAGCACTTTAAAAACACAATTTGATCGAATGTTACGCGCATACCTATTCCGGATGCAAACATAATAAAAATAAATCAAACTACAAATTTCTGTAGAAAAGGTAAAGATTACGAAAGGTTAAAAAAACTGTGTGACACATATCACCGTATATACAAAGCAATATTTCGAATCACAATTGAAATTTTGCAAACTTCAAATCATTAAACTTCAAATCATTAATATGAATGAGCACATTAAAAACACAATATTTAAAAAAAATCTAAACTTTTAATATGTGAAAAGGGACTTAAACCCTCAAAATAAAACACGGACTGACTGATCACTGTATCTCTGGAACCATAAGACCTAAGAAGCTGAAATTTTGCATGGTGGCTCATCTAAGGCCGTAGGTGCTCACTAAGAAAGCTAAAAAATCCAACCATAATTGGGTTAGAAGGGGCATAAGGCCCCCAAAATTAAAAAAAAGATAAATATAAATCTAAAAACCCTTATTTAATGTTGGATCCTGGTCATTAAATTATACGGTGAACTCCTCTAAGAAATGACAACACTTTACTACTAAAGTTAATTAAAATTAAAGGAATCCGATTACATAATTGGTGGTAGTAATGTATTCCGTAGTGAAGCACGGGTATTTAGCTATAGGTATATACAGAAAAAAGGGTAAGAAAATATATATAGTGTTCAGGTCTGGGCTCTGGGCAGGCCAGTCCATTCGGTTAACCCCACTGTCACCAAACCAATCCATGGTGGACCTCGCAACATGACACTTGAGCTGGATTTATGCTCCTCCTTCAAAGGAAAACCAGCTTGCTTTAAATCGTGCAAACAAAATTAAAAGTCTTGTTCCAGAGGCTAAGTGGCATCATATTTCTGGAACTATGAATCCCGCGGACTGTGCACCCAGAGGCATCCTACCTGCACAACTGCTAACACATAAACTTTGGTGGAGTGGTCCCACTTGGCTGAAGGAGTCTCAAACCATTACACATTTTGAGATAGAACCCACTCCTCCAAATAATTCTACCGAATCAGAAAGCGCCATTCTAGTGACAAATGTCACCAATATTCCCGAACTTTTAATCAAGTTTTCATCCTTTATGAAACTATCCAGAGTTATGGCGTGGTGTAATCGATTCATAAACAAATCAAACCCTTCTAATGACAAAATCTCAGGATGTCTAACTTCAAAGGAGATTTCACATTCTATTAACAATATTGTAAAAATCCTCCAACATCATGGATATTCGAAAGATGTAAATCTTCTCAAACAGAACAAACCATTGCCCACAAATCATAAATTTCTATCCTTAAACGTTTTTCTTGATGCTGATGGTATAATTCGTGTTGGTGGACGCCTCTCACGGCATCAATCCTTGACATTCGATCAGATCATAAGCACCCCATGCTATTGCCAAAACACCATGCTTTCAAGAGAGTGCTCATTAGGCATTTTCAAGAGAAAATTTGCATGCGGGTGCGCAATTAGTGTTCTCATTACTCCGACAAAAATATTGGTTTGTGAGTGGAAGGTCTACTGTTCGCCTCGAAATCAACAAATGCGTTACATGCAAAAAACTAAAGCCAAAGTCATGCCAACAACTAATGGGAAACTTGCCTGTGGACAGAATTACCCAAGTACGACCTTTCTCATAGGTGGGCATCGATTTTGCTGGACCCCTCTTAGCCAGGCCAAATGCCACTAGGAGTAAACTAAGAATCAAATCATACATTAGTGTTTTCATTTGCATGTGTGCGAAGGCAGTACACATTGAAGTGGTGACTGATCTACTAATTTCAATAGAAGGATAAAGTAAGATGTGGAAGTTTTCGACCTGTATTCGCTTGAATTGGAGTAGGTTGAAATTTGTGAAAGCTAAACATAAGATATCTAAAATTTTTATTATTCTCACGTTTTATAATATAGACACAGGATGCTTATTAGCAGCGAATGACTGGTGATTTCCAAATGATTAGATCCAAATTACAATAAAAGATATTTGCAAAGATATCGCAGATATCTTTAATTTATCGGAATCCTCTGAGCAATTCCTTGAAGATTCAAATTTTTCTGAGATTATTTCTTTTAAATCTAATTTCATTTTCACCGACAAATCCCAATTTTTCAAAATTAAAAACATTAATTTACTATTGTCTGGAATGAACTCATATTAATAAATAGTTTCAAAGTACTAACTTTCTCTGTAGATAAGGATAATTTGCAACATTGTTTCAAGGCACAAAATCAGAACCTTCTTTCAGTGAAAGTTACATTTTGTATTTCTTCCTTTGTTCAATTTCTCGTTGATTTTGTGAAAAACGCAACGAGATTCAATTTCGATCTTAATTTCATTTTTATGCCTATGGCGGGACCGATCGTAGTCACGAGTCAACTGCGGCATACCTGATGGCAAAATCTTAAACCTCGGACCGTTTTTGAATTTTCGCCTGCTACAAAATCGTAACCGCGGCCCAGCTGCTTCGCTTGGGGGTGTTATTTGGAAAGGGGAGATGATCGGAGCGGAGCGTCTTGACCATCTATAGAGAGAGAGCCATTACAATCCCTCAAAATGTCAATCCTGAAGGGGGTGGAATACTCGAACTGTCAACTGGATTCCTCCCACCACAAGAGTTGGGAACAAGAGGAAAAGGGAAATACGATTTTTTTTAGTACATAGCAGCCTTAAGTGTTAAATTGATAAATAGTCTTACATCAAGGTCCGGGTTCGAGCAATCGAACCAACAACGTTATTAGATGGTGCGAATCATAAAGTAGACAGATGGAGACAGATTAAAAAAACAACTGTATTATAGCAGAAGGAATGCTACTCCATCACCTAATGGCGCACCTGGGAGGGGGTGTCGTCCGCCCCGGGATCCACTTACTAAGGGGGCCCTACGACAGGGACCTTTTTAAAAAATTGAATGATAACTTTATTGCAAAAAATTACATACATTTATTTTTTTTTTAAATCAGAGGGAATGTTATTGTTTTTATAAAACATTACAATTATGCATATACATAAAGTGAAAGGTCGTTCGGCCTCATCAGCCTGTGAGTCCTCCTTTTCCTCTTTCGAACCGATAAGTGAGACCTTGGCTCGCGTAAATAAGTATGGTATTGTAGCGACGTTGATCACCCTAGCACGTGGGGATTCCAAGAAAAACCACACCCAGGGAGTTTTCATGCTTTTTTTTTAATTGATTTATTTCACCTTATCGAAAGATGACGGCGTGCTGCTTGTCAACAACAGTCCAGACGAAGAGGCGCCGACTGATTAGATTTCCCCGGAGGACTTCTGAGGAGACCCCCTTAGCGCACAGAATGGATTCAATAGACCAGTGATTCCCAACCTTTTTCAGCTGGCGACCCACCTTTCCTTATCGGAATACCTACACGGTCCATCGGTCCATGGTGGAGTAAAAAACCTTATTTGTATTGTATCCCTTCCTTATGTATATAGAATTTACCATCAAATATATATATATATATATATATATATATATATATATATATGCTTTTTTGAAGATACAGATTGATAAACAATTTGTGTTCTGATTTGAAAATGGTTGACAAAATATAAGCACTTTGTGGCAAAACAGTTATTTAACAATAGATATATGTTTTCAATACATGCAACAAGTGGTCACTGCACGATGTCCACAGTAAGACTGAGTGACTGAGGTTAGTAAACAATAGTGCTCACGTGGCGTGACCTTCGACAGTGTGACGGTAGAACGGGAGGGGGAGCGGCGTTGCCAGAGTGTACACCACCTGTGTGTCTGTGTGAGTCATCTGGGAGGGATGTAGTGGTTCTGTTGTCTGCCCCAGATGCCAAAAATCAAGAACTAAGAAACCAATCAAAACACAATTCGATTTGTTTCGATTTTTCTTATCTTTTCTGATGGTTTCTGATAGTTTTAGGATCGAGTCGCGACCCACTAGTGGGTTGTCGAGTCCATTGTCGAGTCCAGACAGAGTGGCACCTCTAGGTGATAAAGACGCACACGCGGCAGCAACCCAGCTACAAAGGAAGTGCCGACTGGAGAATCGCCCGACTTGAAGGGGTAATTGAATAAAGCCGGGAGGCTTAACCAGACCGCCCAGCGGACATTCCAAGCTAGGTTTATATACAGTTACCGCCAGGAGAAGACTTAGTTAGTAACTTGCATACGGGGAAATGAATACAACGCGTTAGCAACTATGTCAAGAGATGCTGAGAATCGCCGACATTCTTCGTCGTATTCCAGAACTCACGAGTTTAAATAGATGTATTTTACATAATTGTATACAGCCTTATTCATCCTAGACTGCAATAAACGCATGTTTTTTATTAAATTCACTGATAGTCTTTATTTTAGGCAAAGTCCTTTCAATAGGTCAACCGCGGGTAAGCAAAACCGTGTAAACTGAAACCGCGTAAGACGAGGGGTTACTATAGGTTTGAGGGGATCGGCAAGGTAGTGGGGGAAGCATGCTATGTACTTCTGTCCACTCTGTCATCTTCTCTCTCGCTCTGGCTCAGGTACTCCGGGTAGGACACCTTCTAAGTGTGTTTGGCCTATAGATATGTAATATATTAAAAGCAATATTATAGTGTGCTTATTATTTTCAGATATACTGTCATGAAGCGCAAACAGCCTAGTGGGGCTCAAAAGAGGAAATTGTTAAAAGCAGAAGAAAAAAGTACAGAGCTGGTCTCAGGATCGATTGTAAAATTCATCCAACAACAATCTTCCATTTTCAAAAGCAAATAAGAGCCCACGAGTTCTGGAGTTGATTTGGAGGAATTAGAATCTGTTGTGGAATCAGTGCCACCTAAAATACGGGAAGAAAATTTCAAGATAAGTCAGCAAAACATAGGGGACACTCTTTCTCTTCGAGTTAGTGCCAATGAATATGTAGGCCTAGACGGAGACGGAAAATTGCCTCAAGAAGAAGGTGAAGCAAAAGAGCCTGCTATTGAAATTTTCTGACGAAATAAGTAAAGTTCCTCTTTTTTGTGATGTAGGTAACTGGCCAACAACCCCTATCGGATGGTATGAAAACCGATTTTTTTTAAACGAGGCAGTGAGGTTTTATCAAACAAAGTCGGCCCTTTTGATTCATCACAGAGATCAGGAGAGAACCTAAAGGGTGAAATTCGTCACTTAAGCTCAACATGGTTTTACATTTACCCTGTGGCGAAAAAGTGCTGAGAAAATGGATGGTATATTCTCCTTCAAAATAAAAATCTGGTTTTTTTTGTAAGAATTTTTCCACTGATACAGAAGAGGCAGGTACATCCAAATTCATAACAGGATTTCAATCTTGGTGGAAATTGAATCCAAAAGTAGCTCAATATGAAAATTCTGACAAGCATTTGGACAATTTGGAAAAATGGAAGTCTTTTAAGTGCCAGACTGAGACTAAACAAGACTATTGATTCCATGCAACAGGTTGAAGTAGAAAAGGAGAGGATTAAATGGAACGATATTTTGCATCGTTTGTTAGATATTACATTGTTTTTGGCTAAGCAAAATTTGCCCTTTAGAGGCTACAGAGACGATGAAGAATCTGAAAACAGGGGGAACTTTCTGTAACTTGTATAGCTTATCTCTCATTACTATCCTGTTTTGAAAGAACATATTTTAAGAATTCCACAGCTGAAGTCATCTGGAAGGTTGTGGTATCTTATTTATCTCCAAAAATTCAAAATGTGTTAATTTTCTTTCTATGAAAGAGCGTGAAAGATGTAATTTTAAAGGAAATACAAGAAGCTAGGTACTATGGTATATTATTTGATAGTACACATGATGTATCTCACAAAGATAAAATGAGTGAGGTAATCAGGTATGTGCATATTGAGAACGGCAAAGTCCAGATCAAAGAATCTTTTTTAGGATTTTTTATTCTCAGCGGGGAAAAAAGCAAATGAAGTGACAGAGGAAATTTTAAAGGCTCTAGAAAGTAATGACTTGGAAAGCACGCTTTGCAGAAGTCAAGGCTACGACAACGCATCGAGCACGGCTGGCATACACACAGGTGTGCAAGCATGGATTCGAAACCTAAATCCAAGAGCCCTCTTCGTGGCATGTGCCAATCACTCAATTAGTGTGGGGTGCACGCTTTTAGTTGCACTCCAACCAGTGTGACATTTATTGGCACACTGGAAAATTTTTTACAACTTCTCGGGCTCAACTCACAGATGGGAAATTTTGACTGCCGTTGTGGGAGTAGCGGTTAAAAGGCTGTCCGATACAAGGTGGAGGGCACAGCAGGCAGCTGTGAAACCAGTCATGAAAAATTTTGGAAAATTGATTGATGCAGTGGAGAAACTGTGCGACGAGTCTGAACACATAGATACAAGAGGATCAGTTCAGATTATGATGGCAAATGTTTGCGATTTTACGCTTTTAGCGTTTTTTACGCCTGGTGTCAAACATTTTGGAGGAAATCAATCACACTTGTGACGTTGTCTCCATTACTACACGAAAATTGTAATTATATAAGTCTGTGATGCTCGTTCCTACCCCGCAACATGAACATGTCATCTATCGGCGAAATGTTAAACTGAGCGGTCTCATAAACTCTAGGATAAGAGGCCATAAATTTTGTGTAATATGCGGTTCTGACGTTATAAAAGACATAAATACCAGAGTGGTTCGAGGGCTCTCCAGAATTTTGACACTATAGCGACATGTGGAATGCCATAAACTTTGGCCACTTACGAGCACTTAAAACGCCGGAGAAAGCTTTTGAATTCTCCGGCCGTATAGAAGAAGACCCCCAATACTCCACGAGAGAGAGATCTGTTTGAGTGCCAGAGAGGACGCAGCTCTGCTGGTCTTTCGGCCTGATAGGCCAGAGTAGTCTGTGAACCCGAAACCGTCCTGACATATCTAACTGTAAATTCTAACTCGCTGTACATATTTGCTTTTTGTAGTTGTAGTGTTTAAGGTAGCGTAGTAAAGTAATTGAAGCGAAACGCTTGTCTTATTATTGACTACGTTACGCACTCAACGCTACCTGCAAATTTAGGGGATTTCCCTGGACAAGGCTTGAAACAAACTAAGAGATTGGAACTTTTTATTAAGGAAAGTAGAGAATCTTTAGTTAGTGATGTTTCGGACTTCGCTTCCCAGAAATGTGAAGAAATAGAAATTGATATTGAAAAGAGAGGCAGGAAAAGATGATGCCGGGGGAAAAAGCTAAAGATGAAGATTTATCTTTAGAAGAAGAACTAAGGGGGTCCATGTTCCAATGTGTAGATACGTTGTATTTGGAACTCTTAACAAGAACAAAATCCATTGAGAACATTCATAACAAATTTGAAGTCTTGCAGTCGGTTAATTTGATCAAAGCTTCAGATGAGAAATTGCCAGAAATTATTTCTCGTCTAACTGAAAGTTACGATGAATTTTCTAAGAACGAGGTTTTGCCAGAAATAAAAAGATTAAGACGTCATATGCAAGCTTCAAATATTAATACAGAGGAAGTCAAAAAATGGTCAGCTCTTCAAGTTTTGCAGTTCATTGTTAGTTATGGAATTTCAAGAGTCAGTACCAAACTTGTGTTTAGCACTAAAGTTGTTTTTGACGATTTGCATTTCAGTCGCAACATATGAAAGAAGTTTTTCTAAACTGAAAATCAGCAAAAACTATTTGCGCTCAACAATGAGCCAAATCAGGCTAAATGGCCTAGCGATGTTATCCCTCGAGAACAAGTTGGCTATGAAAATAAACTTTCATGAGACAATTGGACAATTTTTTTTCATACTGGTACTGTAACTGTATATTGCCTTGTGAAAAGTAAAAATAAAAAAAATAAGTTGAATTACCAATGAAGTTAATGTAGATCAAAGTGAAGTATTTCTTTAGTTTTCATTGAAGCTACCGGAATATTATAAGTAAGTACTGGTGCCAAAATGGCTCCTTTTCTTTTTAATGTGAATTTTGTCTTTAACTGTTATTGCTTTAATTAATCAAACGGCGAAGCCTTTTACAGTCCACCTTGGCCAGAAGAAAAATTCATACAACGAAAACCAGCGCCGTACAATTGATTTTAATCTTGTGCCGAACAGTAAGTTAGCGAGTTCATGGCTCAGGAGCTTAGAACGTTGGTGTCGGAGCTGTGCCGTGCGGAACGTCGTTGGTTCGATTATTCGGACCCGGGCCTTCACGTAAGACTTTTTATCAATTTAATACTTAAACATTAATGATCATTGCTTACGTCGTACTGCACGAGTTCGCTCCCTTATTATGCTAATTTTGCTCTGCACAGGTCAATAGCCTGTGGAGACGGTCTGATGAAAAGCTAGCTGTCATTAGAAAAAGTTAAAAATTGCCGGTTTTTGTTTGGGTGGGTGGGCCTCAAAAATAAATCCGCCCCTGGCCCCAAATGGTCTAGGTACGCCACTGTCATCACCTACTGGTTACAGATCAGCGAGTGGGGTTATTTTTGGATTCAGAGGTCAAAAGTTATTCAAAAACAAGTGACAGATCTAAGACAACGAAATTGCTGTTCCCCAGTGATAAATGAACCATTCACAAGCCAAATCAGATAAGTCCACTTTTTGCAATTTTCTAAATTTCGGTGTCAAAGCACTTGATTGACTCCTAACATTTTACATTCATAATAAATTTCCCAAATAATAAGGATTAACAACACTGAATAGCAACAACAACAACAACAACAACAAAAATTGCCATAGAATAATAAGTAACTTTTTTCTGAAGCCTATCAAGTTAAGCCCATACTCTAAAGTAAATCGTTGCAATAATGCAATTCAAACGCAGAAGCAAGTACTTGATGATAACGATAAATTGTTTAGTGTTGTTTCACCACAAAAAGTAAAATAAATGAGTCGGTTACTAGTACAATATAACTGCTAATGCAATTCAAACGCAGAAGCAAGTACTTGATGATAACGATAAATTGTTTAGTGTTGTTTCACCATAAAAAGTAAATTGAGTCGGTTACTAGTACAATATAACTGCTGATGAAATTCAAACGCAGAAGCAAGTACACAAAAAGTAAAATAAATGAGTCGGTTACTAGTACAATATAACTGCTAATGCAATTCAAACGCAGAAGCAAGTACTTGATGATAACGATAAATTGTTTAGTGTTGTTTCACCACAAAAAGTAAAATAAATGAGTCGGTTACTAGTACAATATAACTGCTAATGCAATTCAAACGCAGAAGCAAGTACTTGATGATAACGATAAATTGTTTAGTGTTGTTTCACCATAAAAAGTAAATTGAGTCGGTTACTAGTACAATATAACTGCTGATGAAATTCAAACGCAGAAGCAAGTACACAAAAAGTAAAATAAATGAGTCGGTTACTAGTACAATATAACTGCTAATGCAATTCAAACGCAGAAGCAAGTACTTGATGATAACGATAAATTGTTTAGTGTTGTTTCACCACACAAAAGTAAAATAAATGAGTCGGTTACCATTTAATGCTGCGGCTATATTAAATGGTAAAGAAAGAAAGAAATATATTTATCGCTCACTTTACCAATAATACCTGAATAAGATTTGGATAAGCCTAATTTTACAATATCCATCTCTTTACAAATGAAAAATATTGAAAAAACTTTTATTTTTCTGTATAATTATGTGTTTTTTCATCACTATTTCTTGTTTGGTTGTTCATGGTAAAGTAGGAAGGAAAATGTTTAGACAAGGAACTTATGTTGCATATCTATAAGGTAACTGTATGAAGGATAAAATGTACGTCATGACAAGGTATTTTTCTGACAAGAAATTTTTATCAGCGATTCACATCTAAGGGAAATTACATGATTCACTTTCTTCCCTTTTTCAATGATTGGCATAGAACTGTTTATAGAAGTAGCACATAAAACTGAAAAGCAACTTATGCTGTAGCATATAGACTAGTGTTCAAGGGGTCACAATTTTTTTTTCTGTTTGATTGAAAAAACTTTGAAATCTCTGGGTAAAAGGTATTTATAAGGTCTTACTGCTACGCAATACTCAGTGATTTTTTGATGCTTAGTCATGACGTGGGAGAAACAAATTCCACTCCTGCTGTAGAGTTGACTTAGGAAGGATAGCTCAGGAAGGTTGTCCTGTGAGGGGCAGATGAGACTCAAGTCATCTCTATTTTGCATTCCACGTATTGTCAAAGGGACTACAAAGACTTTGATGACCTGTGATATCTTCACTCGGAAAAAAAGGAAAGTAAAAAACTATCTACCAGCTGACTTCGGTCAGTGTTAATCAGGGTTCGCGTTATCAGTCACGAATATGGTTTGTGGATTCTCATCAACTCGAAATAAGAGATCAGATTTTAGTATGTCGTCTTTGTAGCTTTCGCAGCAACAGTACATTTTTTTGGAGTTCTGTGCTCCTTTTCAAAAATACCTGCACTTCCTTATAAACCACCACCTCTAAGATGGTTGTTTTCTTTGATCGTTAGGATACGGTAACTTCTTACCGATCTCTCCCCGTAGAAGTGCAACGAAAGCCAGTCTGAAAAATCTATTCGGACTCACCCAAAGGGGAACTCACTGTTCTACTAATTCAGAGTCTAGCTTTGAGACTCTTGATTTCAATGCACACATACACTCCTCTGCACTTGATCTTGCTAGACATCTGACATGCAGACCAACTTTCCGAGCCTCATGTAAACAGTTAGTCTAGACACTGGTGGTATTGTGGAGGCCATCAGCTCTCTAGAGAATCTTGTAGAAATTGTCCTCTGACATTATAAAGTTAATGCGAGATACCAATAATTCAGGTGTTAGAGTGGCTGTAGAACCTTGTACTGGATGTCGTCTAGATTTTGGAGCTTTGAAACATTTTTTACAGTCAGGAGATTACAAATTTTGCTCTAAAACTGTGCTGAAACTAAGTATTTCACAAATAAGATCCAGTTGACGTTATTATTGGTAATCAGCTCTCGCTCTACAGGGACATTACTACTTTTAATGGGATAGCAAAGAACTGGTGTTTAATGTACACTTTGCCAACTGTAATTACGGATGTGCAATATAACCTCTTGTTTGCGTATGAACTTTCAAAACACAGAACTTGCATAAACACATAAATTAATTTTGGTGGTTGGATAATATGAAAGCTAATTTCTGCTGTTCAGTTTGAGTTAATTCTTCAATTTGTATGTTATACGAATTATGTTTCACTTTTGATCACTAGGGTAAGTTTACTTGACTTTAGTAATTGATGAAATCTCTTATATTTTGAAAAGGGGAAAGATTTTTGATGGAAGTTTACTTGACTAATCTGGCATGACAAGAAATTTTCCCAATCGTTCAAAGCTAACATATAAAGGACATGGCAGATTACGATACGTTTTTACAATTATGTATAGTATTCGTTTCCTTGTCGTAGAAACTCCATGGATAAGGTGTCTCAATATAAAAAGATGTACGAGAATTCTCATAAATTAATAATTAATAAGCTTTAAAATACCATTAAGAAATCAAATGCTTAACAGCTGTTTTTAAAATGCAAAGCTACTCTGTTTTATAGACTTTTGTTCCTCCCCTTACGAAACTCAAAATGTCAGCAGGAAAACTGCAAATTATTTTGTTTTATGGCGTGCGAGTCAAGCCTGCATTTTTTACCGGTTACTGTTGATTTCCCTTGGATTTGAATTCATCTATGTAAAAGGCCGCCCAGAGACTTTACGGGGCCTGGGTCAAACTTCTGTTGGGGCCCAAGAAAAATAAAAAATGGAAAGAGACGAAAACACACATTCAAATTAAGTTACTTATACTTAAAATTTTATTAAATGAATGATTAACATAATTATTATATCTCATTGCACTGCTCTCTTGTTATATTTTCTGAGGAAATCTAAAAAATAAATTAAAAAAAAAATTTTGGGGGCCCCTCCGGCAGTTGGGGGCCTGGGGCAAAGTGCCCCAGTTGCCCCCCCCCCCCCTCTGGGCGGCCCTGTCTATGTACAACAAACAGCTTTACGGTCTTTAACCTTTAGCTTACGGGGCTTATTTTTCAGATTCCCTCTTTAGAACAGGAATTTTCATACCCCCTTAGTAAGAACGGCCATTAAAGAGCTTATACACACACACACACACACACACACACACACACACACACATATATATATATATATATATATATATATATATATATATATATATATATATATATATATATATATATATATACTAGCTGAAAAAACCCGCGCTTCGCTACGGAGTACATTCAAATTAAATACAACGGTCAATGTATGCAATTAATGCCAAAAAAATAAATATATATATTTATAATAAATGCGATGATCAATGTATACAATTGATGTTATATATATATATATATATATTTATAAAAAAATCGTAAGGGTTATTTATTTTTTTTTGGATAATATCCAATCGTCTGCTGCATTAGAAAGAAAGGGAATATTTTTTTGTCTATTTAGTTGTTATGCCCGTGACGATAAATTTATTGAAAGTGCCAGAAAAAGAAATCACGTGATCAACATTTAATAAATTAAATTCTAAAAATGAATCTTTAAAAATTCACCAAAAATCAAAAAATTGAGGTAAAGTTTCGAAAAAGATTTCATTTTAAAGCAATTTTTAGGATCTTTCTCGTGATATAAATTTTATAACCCTCAAATTATTATTTTAAGTGCAAACTTAAAAAAAGTTAGAAAAACAGCTTAAAAATTTAATTTAAAAAAATCTAAGAAGAATTTTTCAAAAATCTTTCTTAGTGCACCCCTACACCATAAGAAGAATCGCCATGCAAAATTCCAGCCCTTTAGGTCCAGCGGTTTGGTCTGTGCGTTGTATGTCAGTGAGTCAGTTACGGAACTGTTTTATATACCGGATGCGTCATAAATTCGTGCAAACTTCAAAAATTCATAATAAAAGAAATAATGCTCGGAAAATTTTTCTGTTTGCGCCAATATGATCAGAGGGATTTTGGATTTTTTTCCCATGTAAAAAAAAAAAAAAAGTTTCCAAAAGTAACCGAAAGAGGGCGCTCACACGTCATACTGAGACGTTTTATGCAAATCAGGCGAACACAAACAGAAAATCAAACATATCACAATAACACGAGACTGTGCATTTATTTTAAAGTAATAGATGTTCAACATTACCACCAGCACAAGGTAATAGGCAAGTGAGGCACGTCACTACGCCCATTACAGCGGAGTGTAGCATATCGCCATCGATGGCAGCGACTGTCTGTCGAATGGCATTTTTCAATTCCACCAAAGTGGTTGGGGAACCCCGGTACACACGAGACTCTAAGTATCCCCACAACCAAAAATCCGCCGGGTTTAAGTCTGGTGACCGTGAGGACCACTGAACCTTACAACCTCGACTTATCACTCGGTCTTCAGTGAAAGATTCCAACAGGAACGTCTTGACATTACGTAAAATGTGGGGCGGCGTACCATCTTGCATGAATGTGACAACAGGTAACGCATGTCTTTCCTGCATTGCAGGCTTAACGTGGTCATGCAAAAGCGTAAGATACCGTGCTTCAGTGACTCTACAGATTTTCCACTCGAATACAGGACAACGCTCTTCAAAAAAGAAAGGGCCCAGAATAAAAGACGCGGTGAAACCGCACCAAACAGTCACACGAGGAGAATGTAGTGGCCGATTCAGATACTCACGAGGGTTTGAAGTCGCCCAGATACGACTGTTTTGCGTATTAACGTCACCATGCAATGAAAAATGGGCTTCATCCGTCCACATGACATTCAGCAACCATTGTGGGTTACTTTCCATTTGTGCCAGAGCCCATGTAGCAAAGATTTGTCTTGCATCTGTATCTGCCGGTAATAACTGGTGAAGTGCCCGGATTTTGTACGGATACAGATTTAACATGCCGTGCAGAATACGTCGAATCGACGGTTCCGGAATCCCCGTTTTTCTCCCAGCTTCACGAGCACTGCTACTTCCCGTTGATGTCTCAGCTGCAAATTTTCCATGGAACTTTGTACAACATGGACGCGGTCCGCGCTCAAGGATGGTCTGCCAATTCGTGGACGATCCTCCAAATTCCCCGCTTCCTCAAAACGTCGTACTAAATTCAGTATCCCATTCAATGAAATAGGCCTATTTCGCGCCTTCAGTCCTTTCTCCGTGCGAAACTTTCGCAATGCAACAGTTGGGGATTCACCATTCTTGTAGAAAAGTTTAACAACCAACACTCGATCTGGTAAAGAATGCTGCCGGCTTCGAATGACGGATTCATTTCCAACCAGGTGTTTTATTGATAGCCTGATTTGCATAAAACGTCTCAATAGGACGTGTGAGCGCCCTCTTTCGGTTACTTTTGGAAACTTTTTTTTTTTTAACATGAAAAAAAAATCCAAAATCCCTCTGATAATATTGGCACAAACAGAAAAATTTTCCGAGCATTATTTCTTTTATTATGAATTTTTGAAGTTTGCACGAATTTATGACGCACCCGGTATATAGATATATGCATTGATTCTTGGGCCCGTATTCTTGGGATACATGCTATCCCATCCCGTAAGGAAAAGGTTAATGCATCATTTTCGATTGTCAATTACCGTATATTAAGCCGCCCACAAGGTGTAGTGGTTAGCATTCTCAGCTGCCACGCAGTGGGCTTGGGTTAAAATCCCAAATAAGGCTTGGTTGTTTCCGTGTCGTCCCCCTCATAGGGCGCAATCTTGGCTAGCCTATATGGTGCTCCTATAATAAAGTAGCCAATAAATCGTGGCGAATAACAAAAGGAGAATATATCACGACAAAGTGTATCCGCATAGACCAAAAAAAAAAAAATCCCGGACATTAAGAGGTGGCTAACCTATACTTTACGGTAGTTTAACGCACGTTTTTTGTTTTTTAAGATCTTTTACGGTTTTTCATTCTTGAAGCATCCTGCGTAACTGTTGTTTAGGAGGTATAATTATAATTTGTAATTGACAGTTGTACTTCCAAAAGACTGTTTTTTTCCTTCTAAAGAGCTGAATTTCCTCTTTTTACTTGTGATCCGAATTATTTTTTTCCACACTATGGAAAATTGTGTATCAATTTCTGTAAGATAATTCTAATTTGTTATTAGTTTCACTTGCTTACAATGAATCTAAATTTCCCAAGGTGACTCGAACAAAGGAAAGTAAAACCAAATGCAATTATAGATTCGTAGATTGAAGGAAGATTATGACTGAGTCAGATGATTTCCCATTTTGTCACTAGTTCGGCAGTAGTTTGCTAGGTCATCGTTGAAATGACATTCAATTGTTCTAGATGAAAAATTTCTTTAAACGTGTCTTTTGATTCTTAGTTTGAAATGAAATAATGACAACCTAATTTGTTATAAAAGTATTTCTTTGAAGGTTGGTGCGTCATCAGGACCAAAAACATCATGATTTAGCTTTGATAAAAAGGAACTTGTCTTAATTTTTTAAAAACAAATTTCGCACGATTATTATGAAGCGTAAAAGTTTCACAAGAGCTTGAGTAGTTAGTTTTGAGGATAAACTTTAACGCATAAAAAATCTTTTGAGAATCATCAAATATAATATATGGTTGTAAAGCCATAAACTGGTCAGATGTTTTTTTGTTTGGAAAATCATAACGTAACTACAATCTATACAGATTATTTTCATTACTAGACGAATCAACAGATGCTATCTGACTAGGTAAGGAAATTTTATAATCAACAGGAGTCAACAGGATTTCATTCGTCGGATCAAAGAAAGGAGAGTCTTGAAAAATATACCCTGTGTATAATTTGTGTGAAATTTATCTTTAAATATATCTTCAAGGAAGTAATTATAATTCCGAGAGTTGTAGTTTAAAAATTTCTTCTTTACAAGATTGAGGAGACAAAAGCTTTTCAAATGGTTATTCGCGAACAATGTACCGGGTGGTTATAATTAAACTTCCCCTATAAACGGCATCCTACAGCGCAAACGGGTGAACGGAATGCAACGAAATTTTGTATATGGGCTATAACACGAGATGCTCTCACGGAATTTCGAAAAAAAAAAAAAATTAGTTCCAAAATGTCCACCAGAGGGCGCCTTTTCGGGAAAAGCATGAAATTTAACACAATAAACGACCAAAACGGAATACATAAACAATATTAACATTTATTGACTAGTTTCTGATCACCTTGTCATCGAACCACATTTTGTAAAGGTAAGGGAGACACAAAAACAGTTCAGTTTGCAAAACCAGAACAGATTAGGACGAAATTGCAGAAGAGGAGCAGTTGTTAATCGTGTCCAGGACGATGTAGGGAAAGCTGCTCCACGTGACCACCTTCGTTCACCTGCAAAATTTCAAGTCGATGGACAGTGTGTTCAACAGCAGATCGTAACTGATCAGTTGTGAGGCTACGCACATGAAACGTTATGGAGTTCTTTAAGTCATTCAACGTCGCAACACCTCCACGATACACCAGACTTTTTAAATAGCCCCATAACCCTATACATCGTCCTGGACACGATTAACAACTGCTCTTCTTGTGCAATTTCGTCCTAATCTGTTCTTGTTTCTGCAAACCTAACTGTTTTTGTTTCTCCCTTACCTTTACTTAATGTGGTTCGATGACAAGGTGATCAGAAACTAGTCAATAAATGTTAATATTGTATCTGTATTCCGTTTTGGTCGTTTATTGTGTTAAATTTCATGTTTTCCCGAAAAGGCGCTTCTGGTGGACATTTTGGAACTAAATTTTTTTTTTTTGAAATTCCGTGAGCGCATCTCGTGTATAGCCCATATACAAAATTTCGTTGCATTCTGTTCACCCGTTTGCGCTGTAGGATGCTATTTATAGGGGAAGTTTAATTATAACCACCCGATATATCGAAAAACAACAACTATCGTCAACTGGTGTTACTTTGGCTTTTGCGGGTAACTTTTGCCCAACAAACCTATATACCTATATACTTATTATACCTATCATATTTAACCCACCCATTGGCCCTTGCAATAAATAAGCGATAATCACTCTCCTTTGTCTAGATACAGCACGTACAATCTTTTTTCGTTTGTTGGGCCAAAGTTACCCGCAAAGGTCAAAGTTAGCCCAGTTGACGGTACTTTATAAATATTTGTCATCGAGAAACTGTGGCATCCGAGAGTTGCAGTATTGGTTGATCTATTTATTCAGGTTCTATTCCGATGGCAAATCTTATTTTACTGACATACTGAGATACTAACTTTTAGATAAGTCCATATGGGTTAGTTTTAAAGCTATTAACGAAAAAAAAATGAATAATTTTAATGAAATATGAATAAAGATGCTTGGATATTACAATTTTCAATGCTGTCACATGAAACTGAGATGGGAATAAAAAAATAAAATATGATTCAAATTTCTCAGGTTTCCATTCATTTCTCTGTATTGCATCACTTAGCAGTTGTTACTTTCTTGCATCATTTCGCTGCATACACTGCTATTTATTTCACAAAATTGCAGAATTGTGCTTCAGACATCTATGAAAGAAAGTGATATTTGTTCATAAATATCACATCACGTGCCAGACAGGTATAAACGTAAGTAGAGAAACGTAATTGGAAACATCATTTGTCGAATACCGCGAGGAAGTGAGCTTCATGAACAGATTTGTCGCACCCAATATCAATCATGAAAAGATTTATTGGACTCAGTAAGGCTACGCCTGTGGTGTTTTTCACAGCTTTAAATGAACCCCAATCACTGTAAGTGACACTATTCGATCCGCGTGCTAAGGGAGAGCGCGTAGGAGTTATCAAGTACGGTCGCAGAGTGCTGATGTAGGTGACAAGAGAAATGTGATATGTACTCAAGGGAAACAATCCTAACATCAAAACACCTTAGGATAGATAACTAACAGTGCTCCGGAAACTCAGGGCTATGGGCTTTACGTCGAAGCAGACGTCCTTAAGGCAAAACTTATAAACTGTAGATCAATGACACGCTTACATCAAAGGATACATTTCAAGCATCTACTAGAATGGTGTGAAACTTTTTGTTTAAGAATCTCAGAAGAAATGCAAAGAGTTTATTCAAGTGTTAAGTCTCTTTATAGTCCAGTCAAATTGTGTTTTTCGGAGGAAAATTTTGGGGTAGTTTTGATTTCTTCCATTTTATATGTTTTTTGGGGTGCTGAATCCGAATCTGAGGTTTGTTAACAAAATTTCGTAAAGCAAAATTGAAGAAAATGCAAAAAAAGGTAAAAATTTTCATTTTTTGGCGGTTTTTTGCTTATAACTCGGAAACTATCAAATTTTCGTATATAATCCAATTTATCAAAATTAAAGTACATAAAATTTCCTACATATTTCACTATTTAGCTGTTTTCTCCGACGGACCGTTTGGGCTCAAGCGGTATTTGAAAATTGGCGTATTTCGGCTGTCTCCACAAAAACCCACTTTTTCCACTCCAAAATTCTAATTTATTATTAATGGCTGTCAATTAGTGAATTGCTCCCAGTTCTCTGCACATACCTTATTTAGATCGTATATGTAGAGGTACAGGTAATTTTTTCAAAAATAAAATAATTTTCAAGTTGTTTAAAGAAGTCCGAAATTGTACAAATTAGTTGTAATTGTTACAAAAAAGTTGAAATTCCAAAGAAAAATCTTGAAAAATTATTACTTTTTATTATATTGTATTACAATACATATGATCATATATTACATTATTATATGAGCCGTTGTCGTTTAGAGGGTCCTGGCTGAGGTTCTTCGAAGGCGGCGAGTCCTGGCACAGGTTCGGGTTGTTCTGTCGTCAGAGTCGGGGCTTGTTCATCTGGAAAATGAAAGAGGTGGTGAGAAAACAACAACTTGTGATCATATCTGAAGGAGAGATCAGTGATTACGAAATAGATTGTGAGATTAGACATACCTTCCGCATCATGTAAGCGTATTTCTTCAGTCTGTTCTTCAGTCTGTACCCACGACGAGAAAGGTGCTGTATCCGTCGATTGTATGTACATTAAAATCAGCATTATCGTACACCTGCTGTGAAAAGCATGGCTGGTTAACTTTCAGCGGATCGCTGCTGACAGCTGATGCTTCCAGGCGGACAGCCTCTGTGTAAGTCGAACAAAATCCCAATGAGGAAACCACATCGACTAATTTCCTTGAGCCGTACTTCTTGTACAGAAACACTGCCAACCCTACGAGGACTGGTGAAACGAATGATCTGGGCCTCACTGCTGCTACAAGACTATGAGCCAGTGCTGTGTTCTTCTTCTTCCACATATCATGGTCCCCACGTTTTTTGTTTAGTACAACTGTTTCCATAAATGTACGGAGACTTTCGGGAATGAGTTCCTCATTTCCTTTCAAAAATTTATCAGGTGAAGGGTACTGTGCTGTCTCATAAACCTGGCTCCGGATATCCTCAACAACAATTGCAGCAGCCGTCTTAATAATCCGGAGTCTTTCCTCTTGTTCTTTTTTTAACGCCTGCTGGTACCAAGCATCATTTAAAATTTTATACCCTGTGTTTTTGAAACACACTACCAGCTTCTTGTTTGGAGAAAGGTCATTATTATATCGCTTCCATATTTTTTGAGTAGATGAGCTTTAACTGTCTTTATGTCAGGACGATAATCACCCTTCATTTGGTCCACCAACTCGTCTAGCGTAAACTGGCATTCTCCATCACTATTCTCAAGATAAGTGTAGACATATTCCATTGCTGCTTCAACATGATTGGCGAATGTACCCCTATTTCTCTTCTCTTGAATTTTTGGGCGATTGTACAATTTTCTCATGCATAAACTATGATACTGACAATCAGAAACCACCAAGTCTGAGACAGACAGAAGACGTTTGATTATGGCTTGTCCATACTCATCACCACGTTCTTCTGTCCTTTTTATGATAGTTTCCTTGACTTTCAAAATTCGAACCTGATACACAATATTACGATTGGTTTTCTTTTTTCTTTGTTGTTCTATAAAGCCAGGTGTTATGACGAGACCACACATAAAACAATGAGTTTTGAAATTGAAATGCGCTTCAGTAGAACGTCTTTTGACTTGCTCTCTACCCTGTTCCGCCTTCTTCAAATGAGCTGCAATCATTCTTTTATTAATGTAGTTTGTACGACATCGCTCATGAACATCAACTGCAGATTTTTCACGTAGCTGAACATGCTCACCATCCTTCCTCTTCTTTCTTGACTCGATAAACGTTTTCAAACCTCTTTGCCGCACCGTTATCACCTTCTCTACGTTATTATCCAGCACTTCATCACAAATAAAACACACATTTGAAGCCATTTTTAACACTACGCGTAAATATAACTTTTGAATCGTGTTGTCGTTGGATTCTAACACTGAACTACTTACTTCCTTCGCACTGCCACTGGTAGGAATCGGATGGCCGGTGTTTTTATTTTTTGTTTTTTTTTGGAGGGGGGAGGGGAGGAAACCTCGTGAACAATATGAAGGGACTTGAGACTGGGTCAACACCCCTATATCGGATATAGGGGGTGTTGATTGGGTACGCATGTACACGGTGACGTAGTTGGCCTTGAGTCGTCTGTGAAGGAATCGAATAGAAGGAAAGAGGGCTTTTAAACCAAACGAGGCAGTTATAAAATCATTTGGTGAGACTCGCCGAGAATAAATAACATGAAAAGACGTACAAGACGGAATTATATTTGCACAGAATTTAAATACAATATGATTTTGAAAATCCTACATTGTATTGGATGGATGAATTAAATGACAGCCTTTAATGATAAGTTTTGGAGTGTAAAAAGTGGGTTTTTGCGGAGCCAGCCGAAATACGCCAATTTTCAAATAGCTCATGAGCCCAAACGGTCCGTCGGAGAAAAAAAACCTAAATAGTGAAATTTGTAGGAAATTTTATGTACTTTAATTTTGATAAATAGGGTTATATACGAAAAGTTGATAGTTTCCGAGTTATAAGCAAAAAACCGCCAAAAAATGAAAATTTTAACCTTTTTTTACATTTTTTTCAATGTTGCGTCACGAAATTTTGTTAACAAACCTCAGATTCGGATTCAGCACCCCAAAAAACATATAAAATGGAAGAAATCAAAACTACCCCAAAATTTTCCCTCGAGAGCCCCTTTTGAGCACAAATTGACTGGACTATTATATCATCTGGCAGTCATGTGGACAAGCGAGCGCGTGAAAGGTTCCACAGAACGCTGCTTATCTAACTGTCTGCTTCCAAAAAATATTAAGTTAGGTGGAAGTAGTAGTACAATGGTACGGGAGGAATTTTTCATGGTTCTTGTAGAATCCCTTAGTTTATTTCCCGAAATGATTAGATACTGAAACGAATATTTATTTTTTAGAAAGGAAGGAATTGATATTCTAGAGAAGTGGAAGTATAGTACAATGACATGGAAAACATTTTCATGGTTCTTGTAAAATCCAATAGTTTACTTCACGAAACAATTCAATACTGAAATGTATATTGGTATTTTAGAAAGGTGGAAGTAGTAGAATGTCACGGGACAAATTTTTCATGGTTCTTGTAAAATCTGTCAGTTTACTTCACGAAACAATTCGATACTGAGACGTATGTTGATATTTTAGAAATGTGGAAGTAGTACAATGGCACGGGACAAATTTTTCATTGTTCTTGTAAAATCCCTTAAATTACTTCACGAAACAATTCGATACTGAAACGAATATTTATATTTTAGAAAGGAAGGAATTGATATTTTAGAAAGGAGGAAGTAGTACAATGACATGGGTCAAATTTTTCATGGTTCTTGTAAAATTCCATAGTTTACTTCACGAAACAATTCAGTACTAAAACGTATTACTACTAAAACTACTAAAACGTATATTTATATTTTAGAAAGGAAGGAATTGATATTTTAGAAAGGTGGAAGTAGTACAATGGCACGGGACAAATTTTTCATAGTTCTTGCAAAATCCCTTAGTTTATTTCCCGAAACAATTTGATACTGAAACACAAATTGATATTTTAGACAGTCCTAGACTTCCATCTCTGTGGCAACATTTGGATGAGAGGTGATTCCTTTTCCTGCACCATAATGTTTTCCACAAAAACGAAGGCTAACTCTAAAACTTTTGTCCCGAATGACAATCTCATAACTTCTTTTACAACTGGAGAACTACTCAATTAATTATATTATCACGTAAATAAGATTTGATACATTAAAATTCTAGAAATATTATTTAAGTCTTGCCACGTAAATTAGATTTTCTAAGAATTCAAACCGCATATATCTGAAATGTGCACCCCATAGAATAAGTATGTTATCACTTGTTAAGTAGGCGAACTTTTCAGTAAGAAACAGTGAGATACTATTGCTAGTAGGGCAGGCTTTCCGAATTCATATTCTTATAGCATGTTGAATGAGCAGAACCTATATTATATATGATTTGGTAGACCTTTTTTATGTTGATACATTTTAATAAATAATAATGCATAATTCTAAGATTGGTTTATAAGGCAACAGTGTTAATGAAGTCAGTTTTGTTTCTGAGAGCCAATAGGTTCTGAATTTTAGTCTGTAATTAGTTCATGGAATGAAAATAAACTAGCATCATTTCGCATTTGCGTTGTAAGCAAATGAGCTCTTTTTTAAAGAACATTGGAAAGTGAAGTCGTCCATAAATTGGAGATTGTGAATGGCATGCATGTCATGGAAATTAATTCACTCTATTATCAGCAGAATATTTTAGAACCAATTTTTGAAGAAAAAATTCCAGTATTATATGGAAAGTTCAACTTCATACGCGCGAAGCCTCTAGTCACACCCTTAAATCAACTGCCGCATATTTAGCAAAGAAATAATCAGAAACAGGAATAAATTGTATCCCATTTAATGAAATGCCTGTAAAATCACATGACGCTTCTTCTTTTCAGTTTATTAAAGCGAGCTTTGAGAAAACGGCATCCAAGAACACTGAACGGACTTTGGAAATCGGTCCAAGAGGAATGGTATAAAATTGACATGACAGTGCTAAGAAAAAGTTTCCTTTCATGGAAAAATTCGAGTTAGAGCTATTGTCAAGAACCATGGCTATCAGATAGAAGCAAATCGCCGCAAAAAATATGGCATTTATACATAAAACGTAACTATCAAAATCGTTTCCATAAAGTGCGAACGACCTTCTGTATATATGTATATATATATATGTATGTATATTTATATACATATATATATATATATATATATGTATATATATATATATATATATATATAAATATATAGTATATGTATATATATATATATATATCTATATATATGTATATATATATCTATATATATCTATATATATGTATATATATATATATATATATATATATATATATATATATATATATATATATATATATATATATATATATACACACACACATTTGATCACTTTTCTAAGGGGGAAAAAAAGAAAAAATCAATGATTTGGGCTATCGGGTTAGCCACCTCTATCCTTCATACTTTAATTGAGTCTCACATTAAGTGAAGATAATTTTTAGGAGATTTATACTGACAAGAGGCAATTAAGGAAAGAGTAAATGTTTTTGATTCTGAAAAGGAAGTCCAAACCTAAGGACAGCTATTTTCGTAGTTTGCGAGTGCTTTAAGATACTGTGAATAAAGTAACTTAATGATGTAAGTTGAAGTTTCCGCCTGAAGCAATATGCGCTTGATGCAAAATATTTCCTTGAAGAAGGATTAAAGCTTGCTGGAAATTGAAATTTTATTCGCAACTTCATAGCGTGCATAAAAAACATTGCAAACTAAATGTAATATTTTCGTGATAAAGGCTATTTTAATGAATCCTTCGAGTTAACAAAGAATGACATAATCTTCGGAGAGGAAAACTATGAAAGAAAGTGCAATGGCGTGCAGCAAAGTCCCAAAGAAAACCATTATGAGATACTGAAAAATAATCACGCAAGACAAAAGAAAGAGATGTTTTGCATTTGATAAAATGTTAAATTTTTAAAGGGTAAATATTTATCAAATGCAATCAAAATATAAAATTTTAATTTCTTAAAAACTTACAAATTCTTATGGAATGTTTCACACAATTGTTTCTATTTGATATTATACAAATACCAACGTATTGTGTATTTTAGAGATATAAAAACGCCTTCGGATATTTTTAGCCTATTGAAGTTCATTATTGAGCGCGATGGCAGAGCTTAGAGGTATAATGGCACATCGCATTGCTCTGGAGAGAAGTCTTTTTCTACTCCTGATCTAGATATGGTGTAGCCTTAGTTTCTATTGTAGAACAATGGTGTTAAATGAGTGAAAATATAGCGGACACAATATTCTCCTTATACATTAAGAGTCTTATTTTAAGCTTTTATTTCTTACTAGTTTTATTGTATTTCGCCAACATCTAATATATCAACTCTCACCTGTGACCACTTATGCAGTGGAAGAAACACTCTTACGTAATACCAAGTTTATAAAAGTTGCAATAAAAAGGATTACCTGTGATAAAATGAAATTTCTCATCAAAGTGAGTAAAAATGTCTAAATTTTATCAAGTGTTAAGGCTGTTATGTACTAAGAAAAAAAAATCGTTTTTCCCCTTTCCTCTTCTTGCAGACTCTTGTGGTGGGAGGAGTCCAGTTGACAGTTCAAGAACTCCCCTCCTCCTTAGGATTGACATTTTGAGGGATTGTAATGGCTCTCTCTCTATAGGGAGATTAAGCGCTGTCCCCAAATTATTTATTTAAAATGCATATTTGTCAACTATTTACAGGTACATAAATGCCGATAATCCAATAAAATTGGTATTGTCGGATAGCCTGAACTTTTCTGCAAAGCGCTACAGGATTCATTTTATAAATTTCGTTTACCGAAGGAATTTATGAGCGTTTAAAACACACTATACCAGATTTTCCCCCGAATAATTTAAATTTTTAAATATTAATTGCATTTTTTTTAAAAAAATAAAAAAGGTACACAAATGTAAAATTTCTTTCTCTATGACGGAGTACAATTTAAAAAAAAATCTTTGAATCCAAGTCGGCAATCCGTGGACACATTTTCTTCATAGGTTAACATTGAGGTGAGCGAATCCAATGGGGTTAGTACATAGCAGCCTTTCGCCAACATCTAATACACTGAAGTGCCACTGAATTAGGGATAGCAAAGCCTATGCAAATTGTGTAGCGCTGCGCATCATGTATGCGCAAGTGAGGGCGCTGTGGTAACTGCATATATCGCGCGTGCTGTGGTTGTTCTGAATTAGTTGTTGGAATTGCCAGTATGGGTAAACTGCCTGATTTAGACGCCTTCGATTGCGGACAAATCGTAGGTGCGCGACGCATGGGCTATTCAATTTACGAAATCGTCAGACAGCTAGGATTTTCAAGGTCGACAGTGTCAAGAGTATACCAAAAATACATGGATGGTGGAAAAAAAACTAACGATCGGGCAAACTGCAAAGGACAATTAGCCTTGACAGTGCGTGGTGAGGGACGGCTCAGGCGTATTGTACGTAGCCAGCGAAGCCATACATTAGCTCAAATTATCACCCAGTTTAATGACGGTGCCAGTCGTACAGTCAGTAAACGGACTGTGCAACGCTCGCTTCACCGTATGGGTTTCGGGAGCCGTCGACCTACGAGAGTACCATTGCTCTATACTCGCCATCGGGCTGCACGTCTTGCCTGGGCAAGAGAGCACAGAGACTGGAGTGTAGAGGACTGGAAACGAGTAGCATGGAGTGATGAGTCACGATTCCGACTACTTAACGCCGACGGGAGGCTGAGAATATGGCGTCAGGCTCATGAAGCCATGGATCCTGCATGCCTGGCTGGAATTGTACAAGGGCATGGTGGCTCAATCATGGTCTGGGGTGTTTTTTCGTGGCACAGTTTGGGATCTTTGGTGCATGTACCAACCTCCCTCAATGCAATTCGGTACGTAGAGTTGCTGGGTGATCACCTCCATCCGTTTATGCTGTTCTGTTATCCGCACGGTAATGGAGTTTTCCAGCAAGACAACTGTACCTCTCACAAGTCGCGGTTGGCTACTGGCTGGTTGGATAAGCATTCCTCTGACTTCTCTGTCATGAATTGGCCACCTAGAAGCCCAGACTTAAATCCTATTGAGCATCTTTGGGATGTTTTGGAACAAGGCGTGAAAGGCCATCACACAGCACCAAAGAACCTTACTGAATTATGGACAGCTTTAGCAAATATTTGGCAAGCCATTCCCGTGGAACGTTTCCAGAAACTTGTTGAATCTATGCCTCGTCGTGTGGCAGCCGTTATCAAGGCCAGAGGAGGCCCAACACGTTACTAGGTAGGTATCCCTAATTCAGTGGCACTTCAGTGTATATCAACTCTCACCTGTGACCACTTATGCAGTGGAAGAAACACTCTTACGTAATACCAAGTTTACAAAAGTTGCAATAAAAAGGATTATCTGTGATAAAAATGAAATTTCTCATCAAAGTGAATAAAAGTGTCTAAATTTTATCAAGTTATAATAGTATTAAAAAACCGTCTCTGTATTCCTTTAAGTACCGGCCTTTATTCTTTCACTGCAACATTAACAAAATATATTACTTCCTAATAAAAGAAATGTTTCTGTCTAGCAAGAAACATATTAGAAGTCTTAGAAAGGTATTAAATTCCTGTGTAACATTGGGAACGAATTGAGGTCGCATGCTAGCCGCATATTCATTTTGCAACAAACACAGTAGTGGACACTACCATGTTTGTTGCAAGACATTCTCGGCGTTAATGTATAATCTGCAGACTTCTTTTGGAAGGATTAAGGCCGTCTTACTTGCTCAAGAAATGAGCTCCATTTCATTATTTTACTTAGATTTAGAAATCCTGCTCTTCTAATATGGGAATATGTCTCTTCAAAATGAGGTGACGCTCAGTTCTCTATGCGAGTTATGGTGGTTTGAAAAAGCGTTTCATATGAAATTAATATTTTAAAATGATCCTCTAGAATTGATTGTAGAGCTGATCTCTTATTATTTATTTTAAGAAGTGTAAAAACATTTCATCGGTTTGTTATAAATGCACAATTTTATAAGTTTGGCGCTTTGTTTTAAGAACCCGAATAAAAAGTTTTATATATATTAAACTAAAAGTTTCAGTGGTTGAGAAATCAGTCTGCTACGCTGGAGCGCAGGTTCAAATCCACATAAGGCATGGGTGTAAAACTGGGGGGTAGAAGTCAAATTTTCGGCCTGATAAAGGTCTCGCAAGAAGAAGCTGTAACACTTCCTGTCCTCGCCAGTGTCATCGTTAGTCAACAAAGAAACTTTTCTGTGTGTGTGTGTATGTTTACGTCTATTTCGTGGCATGTCTTCTTCATATGAACACCATAGGGATGTACAACAACAACAACAACAACAACTAACAGTTTGAGAATGAAATTGAAGGAAATTTGAAAAATATTTCTGGTATTCAATTAGAGGCATTTTGTACGAAAAATATTATCTGGGGTTATTATTAAAAATTTGTGCACTATAAATGTTATTTCATGGTCATTTGTAATACCAAAGATTTCTGTAGTTAGTATGAATAAAGATGTCTAAAATTTAATTTAAGTTTATTATAAATTGTCTTTTACACACACACACACACACATATATATATATATGTACGTATGTATATATATATGTATGTATATATATATATATATATATATATATATATATATATATATATATATATATATATATATATGTATGTATATATTGTGATAACTTCAGACTCCGGGTAGCTAAAAATGTTCAGAGTCAGTCTACTACATTAGATTACAGTTTAATTAAATTTTAGTCCGAAACTTTTTACACTATTTGCAATGTTGCTCTACCTCTAGACATAGAGGGAACTGGCCTTCGTAATAACCAAATAATTTCGATGATAAGATGCCGGCAAGTAATTTCACAACGGAACTAGAAGGTCGGTACACAGCCTCTAGAGCAGGGGTTCTCAACCTTTCAGGCTCTGTGTCCCCCTCTGAACGCTGATGTGAGGTCACGCCTCCCCCACCACCACCTACATATGTGTTTAATACAAATAGTACAATCGGAATTTGAAACTGGTTATTAAAGGAAAATATAGAATAGATAATTTCATACACAAAATTTAATATTACTACTCATATCTTAAATTGGAATATATTATTATTAGAACATATGAAATCAAAGAATTAAATATAGATCAAATATATTTGTGGTAATCAAGGATCTATGTGAGGTTGGCATGTAATGCCAGTCACTTTCACAACATTAATGAGAGGGCTGGCACTGTTTGTCCTTGACAAGTTTTGAAATATTAGGTTGTAACTGTGACAAAGCTTACCTCAGGTCACTTTCAACGTCCAGCTTTGCTCGATATTGTGACTTTATGTATGCTAATGCTAAAAATCCAGATTCACGGAGATATGTGGATGAAAACTGCACTAACAACCTCAAAGCTTCCAAAGCAACTTCTGAGTAAACAGGAAAATAACGTAACCAGGAATTTTCAACATCCATGTTTTCAAATTCCGCGTTTGCTTGAGAATCACATTTTAGGTCGATTGCCTATTCCTGAATATGATCAGGAAGTATATCCACGTCGATTTTAAAAGGATCTCTTGTCAACTTAAACACCCAGTTCTCTGAACTAATATCTGATGGAAAATAGTCTGCAAATTCATTTTGCAATGCTACCAAATGCCCTGATATAAGGTCCTTCAATTAATTTATCTGTTGCAATGGGAGTTTTTTTTTATCATCGAGGAGGTCGTTCCATCTTGGAAAGGATGAAAAGTTTAGCTCTGAGCTCTAAAGACGGCGTTGTCAAAGAGTTATCTTTTCTGTGAAACCCTTAACTGCATCATAATATAAGTCTTCAGAATGTTTTTCTGACATTGTAGCTACGACAATTATCGTGCGCGACAGTTATTGTGTTCGTGTTCGTATGTCGAAAATACGTTACGGTGACATTGTGACCGCAAAATTGAGTACAGTAAATTGCAGTTCGTTTTACTTTTTATTTATTTTTTTTAAACTCACGCCTCCCTCGAAATTCTTCTACGCCTCCCCAGGGGGGCGCGCCCCCCAGGTTGAGAACCGCTGCTCTAGAGCATACAGCTCTGAAAATAGAATAACTTCGTAAGGAGTTATAACTCACGAGAAGCTTATAGAGCGGGCTGCTCTGAAATATGAAGATAACTTCTTGATGAAGTAACGAGCTAACAGAAGCCTGTAGAGCAGGATGCTCTGAGATAGCTATCCTTCAGGGTGAAGTATTAGTTGACGAGAAGCTTCGAGCGGGCCGCTCTGAAAAATAAAGTTCAGGATGAAGTCGGTTGCTCCAAGACAACGTAGACGAAAGGTGCTCTCTAGATGAGAATCTCGACCAAGTCAGTCTAAAAAACTGGATTTCTTCTCCCGGCGTTGGCAAACGTGCTTCCGGTCACGTGACTGCAAATGTTTAGGTTGGCTGGCACAATTTGTGACGTCATGTCCGTTGGCTGTGATTCGCTTGACAGCGAAGCCATGTGGTCGGTTCTTATAAATCAGCTGATCTGAAAATCATTAGTTCACGTCGAAATAGTTATTAGTATACGTCTCCCCAGGGGCGGCGGCTAGGAGCAACACTATTCTCTGCTTCCAGACACCTTGACGCTGATCGATAGAACTGTTCGCTGGTCACCAGCTGTGGGAGGTCCGGCTGTCTGGGTGATTTATTCGGAAAGGTCGTAACGGATTCTTACAATATATATATGTATGTATGTATATATATATGTATGTATATATATATGTATGTATATATATATGTATGTATATATATATATATATGTATGTATGTATATATATGTATATATATATATATATGTATGTATGTATATTATTATATAAATGTATATATATATATATATATATATATATATATATATATATATATATGTATGTATGTATATATATGTATATATATATATATGTATGTATGTATATTATTATATATGTATGTATATATATATATATATATATATATATATATATATATATATATATATATATATATATATATATATATATATATATATATATATATTACTTTAGTTCCTAAATTTCAAAAAAACACCTATTGCTTTTAGAGCAGTAACCTGTGGTCACAACACTTATGCTACTAAAGCAAGTAAATTATTATTAATGTTCCTTAAATTAATGTATAAAAATATAACATCTGGTGTTTGTGGTATAATTGATAATAGCTTTAGTCTAATTAAAAAACTACATACATTAGATAACTGTAAATATGTAGTAACTTATGATTTTAAAGAGCTATTTAATAATATCGATATAATTGATTTAAATAGAATAATCATAATGTTAGTACAAAATAATATTCAATATTTAAGCAACGAAATTAAACTAACTCGTTTCAATAGGCTCCTAGAATTAGTAACTAAACATAATTACATAGTTCATAATAATAGTATATACTTACAGTCCAAAGGTGTTCCACAAGGTGGTAATGCTTCAAGTATGCTAGCTAATTTATACTTATATTATTTTGAAATTAATAATATAGAAAATTGCAATTACAATATATTTAGATATATAGATGATATAATAGTAATTAATAAAAGTAATAACCCTATAGACTTAAATTTTTACCCTCCTAATCTGGAACTAATTAAAAGTAGCCATGATAATATTAATGTAAACTTTTTAGATATTAATATTAAATTAAATACTCACAGTAAATTTACTTTTGACTTATATGACAAAAGATCTGACTATAATTTTAATATTGTTAAATTTCAAAATTATCTAACCTGTTTACATAAATCTGTTTTTAATAACATTATTGTAAATCAGTTAGTTCGTATAAATAGGCTATGTTCTAAAGACAATAGGATTAAGCATATTATAGACTTGAAAGCTGTGCTAACTCTTAATAATTACCCCGCAAGTCTATCCAAAAACATAATTGGTTTTTTTTGTTTTAATGAATAGTTTGTTCTGTTGCATTAATATGTTAAACATAACAATAGGTTAAAATAGAAAAAATAACTACTAAAAATAAAAATAAAAATAATGATGAAATTAACTCTTAGTAGTAATAATAATAAAAAACTAAATAATTAAGGGAATAATAGTCCTAAAATACCGTAACCTAAGTAAGTCTGTAACTGAGAATCCACTACCTCAATGGTTGCAAGTTTTGTGACGTCTGTCATCTTGCGGTTACAAGTTCTTAACTTCCACTCTGACTAGCGCCAGGCTTGGTGTTCTTTGGTTAAGTACTTTTATTCAAACTTAATTCAATTATTAATCAATTCTTCTGTTAATCATGGATTGTACTGTGTCTGAGTGTGTTTATTGTATAGATCATACTCATCGGAAACAATCCATCGGGTTTTAGACAGCATTGACACCGCTGATGAAGAAATGCTGTCAAAAACCTTCTTCATACTTTTCTTTTCATGTTATTTGTTCCTGGCTGCAAGTAGCTTTAGAGCTATTACTGGTTTTCTCTTTCATCTTATTCTTATATATATATATATATATGTATGTATGTGTGTGTGACATGCATAACAGCAAATTGTATCACAACAAGGCTATAAAATATAGATAATTATTTTGTTTCGAACTATGCATGAATTCGGATTTATGATGTGAGTTATGTGATATGGCTGATATTTAAAGTAATGTAATCTCCAAAATGGTCACTTACAAAATATGGATAAGAAAAAGATACATGCGCTTTGAAAGTTTTGTGAAAATTCAGCGCTAGAATGTAATATAATTCTTTAAAACTAGTCACATTACGTGCGTCACTGGCTGCAATTAATGACGATTAACATGACAATTTTACGAGATCAATTGACGAGCCTTGGATTCAGCTCTACGCGCTATTGGTTATTTATAGGAAAAAAACCGACAGAAAAGATATTTCCTACAAAGCGCGTTAGTTGCACAAGTCATTGTCAAAGATGTGTTTCAGATAATGCAGCTGGAGGGAAGACTCTCCATAAGATTTTTTGAGATAATGTATGCTCTTTAATATTTGAGATCGCGGAAGTTTAGTTCACTGTGTCGTGCGACAGGCGGACAGTACCGCTCTAAAAATGCTGTGCCTGAAATCGGTCAGTTTCATTTTATACTTCATTTTAACAGTGAAATACTCTAAGGCAAAGTTGCAAAATGCATCTGTTGATGACGACGAAGAAGATGCACTTGTTTTCAGAAAGTATGCAGAGATGGACAAGCAAATGAAGGAAACGGTTAACAGTGGGGTGAAAAGGGCCCTTCCGCTACTGATGGAAGCTAGCGAAAGCATGAACTTGTCCGCAAAATGTGTTGGAAATTTTCTTCAACTGGCTACTGGAATTCGCAGACTTAAACTATCAGCAGTGACGTGTAAGTTTTCTTCCATATTTGTTGTTTTCTTATTGTGATTTATATTTACCAAACTTTTAAGGTGACTGCCTACGTTCGGAGCCAATTTTTTTTAAATAATTGCTTTTTTTAAGGATTTTTTTTGGTCTTTTATGGTAAAATAGCATTTAAAAATAAAAAATAAAAAAAAAACTTGCCTGTAAATACCATACTTTATTATAAATTGGTCAATTTGAAGTAATTTTTAATGAAATTTAGCTAAAACGCCTATCACTCTGCACAAAATTCTAATGCTACTATTTTAATTTCCTTCTCACACATGATACATATAACAGTTATCTTCAAAATGACCCTCAATCTAAGAGAAATTTTAAAATGCAAAAATAATGCAGACAATTTTATGTTCCAATATGAAAATTTTCCCCAATTCGTCATTCCTTTCCTTATAAAAACAGCCCCAAACAAAAAACTATTTGTTATACATCAATTATTGTGCGTCATCTCATTAACAAAATCATCTAAAACATTTCCTGAAAATTTTATCAAATTATATGCATTATTATGTGAGATATCATGATAACGGTAGAGATTTGTGCTAAAAAACATAATTCTGAGAAAAACGCATTTAAAGTTGTGTGTCACTTCAATTTTGTATCAGACGATGTTTTTAAAAATAGCTATAACTCTGCTTCTAATTAATGTAGAATGAAAATCAAAGCGGTTTTGAAAAGAGAAAAGATAGAATTACACGATTCTTGCAAAAAATAAAATTGACCAAAATAGTCAAAAAAGGGCATTTTCAACGTAGGCAGTCACCTGAAAGAACTTTTATTGTCCTTTTAGAATAGCCCCGAAGTATAATTTTTATCTAAACAAAATCAAGTAGAAATATATTATTAGGCAATAATACTGCAAGTATAGAAAAGTGTAAATATTACAGGACTGTCTATATACTTTGATATACTTTTATAGAGATTTTAGGACATGCTTTTCGGTGTTGACTCAAAAATCTATCATCGTACCATGCAATATTTAAGGGAAGCACTTTTGCTCAATAGGCTGAACCAATATTGTCCTCAGCATGCACATTACACAATACTTTGTGTAATGTGCAGGTTGATACCGATATTGGTTCTCATTTGTCCGTAGATCAGAAATATTGCTGAGAGGTATAATGACGCACTGTGATATTATTGGTCAGTTTCAAAAGAGCATGTTATGGTCATAGGAAAATTGCGGATTCCAGTCAAAAAAGAACTTTTTTAAATTGAAGTGAATACCTTGAGGAATTTAATAATATTTTAAGAAATAATTATTGTATCATAACAAGGCTATAAAATATAGATAATAATTTTGTTCCGTATATATATATATGTATATATATATATATATATATATATATATATATATATATATATATATATATGTGTGTGTGTGTGTGTGTGTGTGTGTGTGTGTGACAGTGTGACAGTGTGACATGCATAACAGCAAATTGTATCATAACAAGGCTATAAAACATAGATAATAATTTTGTTCCGTATATATATATGTATGTATGTATGTATGTCTATATATATATGTATGTATGTATGTCTATATATATATGTATGTATGTATGTATATATATATATGTATATATATATATATATATATATATATATATATATATATATACAACAAAGATTAAACAACAATATTAAATAACAACATAATTAACAACAAAGATTAAATAATTCGAATAAGCCATCGTAAATTATCCATCCATGAAAGTGCGTGTGGAAAATTTGTTGTGAGTGATGAGTTTAATTTTTTTTTTAATTTTTAGAGGATTTATATTTTCCTCGAATTATGGAGACTCGATTCCCCATGTAATACACACATGCGAGATCAATTAACATAAATTTTATCATTTGTTGATAAAAAATATGTAAAAGGAAAAAAAAAAATTACTCCAGAAATATGATTCCGCCCCTTTTGAAAAGATATAAAATTTAGATTTAACATTTGAATCAAAAAATTTCTTTTAGCATAGATAAATGATAATGATTCAAATTTATTTGACAAGTACAACGAGTAACAAGCAATATTAAAGGAGCAACCAAAGATCATCCATATGGTAATCCTTCATTTAATTTTGCTGCGGAATCCTGTTTATTCTGAAGCATTCTAATTCTTTATATTTTGTACATATTTTATTTGTACGTTTACTGTGTTAAAGTCTATGCTTGACCATACGTAAAAATAAATTTTCAGACGTACATGAGACTGACTTTATTTGCGATACTGAATAGGCAGCTAGAGCAGACCCGGTTTCTGATTGAAAGTGTATTTGTTAAATTTTTAAATACTAGCCGCTGCACGACCAGTATGGTCGCGTTTAGTTTTATATTTTCTTTTCAAAACAACAAAATGGGAATTTCCATTACTTCAGAACAGAGTTAAAGATAAGACTGAGAAACCCAGCACCAATGATTTTATAAATTACATCCCTGTCTGTATGTAATTTTTTTCAAAATTAAGACATCTGCACTTTATCATTACATCAAACAAGAAATTGTCGGGGAAAATTTTTTTCACTTAAAAAAATGGAGTAAAAATTCAGCAAGTACTAAAATATAGCGGGGATTACATCACTCTCTGTATGTACAATTGTTCACAATTCATATATCTACACTTAATCATATCAAATAATAAATTGTTGGGAAAATTTCTTCACTTATAAAATGGAGTAAAAATTCAGCAAGTACTGGAAAAAGTGTAGAAAATTAACTATTACTGGCTGTCGGTTGCTATACCGGCGACAGTTAAGCGTAACCTCGCGAACATTTATGCTCTCTCTTAATGAATTATTTCTTCTTCGCTTTCTTTCTTGAGACTGTTCCCAATTTTCATTTGATCGTGCAGCTCGCTTTCGAGCATGTTGACATGCGGCTGCATATTGCGGACGGCCGCTAATGTTTATATCTGGTAGTTGGAGCCGTTGCCATTCGGAGTGTAGAAATATCGTTGATTTTTGTGCCGCATACCTTCGCGTTTTATATATATAGATGCCTTGTTTCCAAAGCAATAGAAAATATGCCTTGTTTCAAATAGAAATAAGATGACTTTGAATAAATCAAGAGCAGAAAGGGAATTATTTTGATTACTATAAAACAGCATTATTGACAATTTAGCTTGAGTTTGAGAAAACAGTATCACAGCAATTATTATAGGACTTCAAATGAACTTACATCAGGCAACAAAATTATACATTTTTCTTACAATATATTTTTTTTAAACAAAACAGAAATCTTTTTGAAGATATTGAATAGTAATTCACAATAATAATGCTTCGCGGACGGTTAGTTCATGTTTTCAAACCCAGACACGTCCATATTATTGTCAGATTGTAAAGCGAGATTCATCACTCCAAAGAACATTTTTCCACATGTTCACAATCCAATGACGGTGAGCTATGCACCATTGCAATCGACGCTTCGCATTCTGGGGAAAGATGTTCGGCTTGTGAGCGGCTGAACGACCATGGAATCCCAGGTTTTTTAATTCTCGACGAACAGTTCTGCTGCTAGCACTAACGCCTGATGAACTTTAGAACTCCTGAGTGATTTCAATCACCGAGGACTTGCGACTTTGTTTCACTACCCTTTTCAGAATTCTACGACTGCGTTCACTCATTTTTTTCGGCCTGCCACTTCGTTTTTCTGCAGTTTCACTGCCACTTCACGATTACATCACTCACAGTGGATTTTGGCTTCTGTAGAATGTCCGAAATTTCACCAACTGATTTCCCACAAAGGTGGCATCCCACTATAATACCACGATCAAAGTCACTAAGCTCCTTTGACCTACTCATCACAAACGTATAAATATGACCTGACAAACCACTACAGACACTTTTAGAGCTTTCGGTTACGCATCAAATTACGTCACCTGCCATATCCACTTCTTTAGGGGGTGTCCGGATACTTTTGGCCAGATAGTGTATCAGCGAACTATATTTGTTTCGATGTCATATTTGGATGAATTTCTGAGTTCATTTCAAAATATTTTTTCGATCCGAGATCTTTTGCTTACTGGACAATCCAGAACAGTTGTTGCTGGTTTTATAAATTTTTTCCTAATCAAATTTCGATGTGTGTGTCAAATAAAAGGGACATGAAACAAATTTTAGTTGGCCTAAATTTAATTTTATCAACAATAATACCCTTAGCACCCCGATAATGTATATACAATAGAACCTCGGTGTATCGAACCTCAAGGGGAACGAGAAAACTTCGAATTATCGAGGATTTCTATATACCGAGGTTCGATTTATAGTGTTAGGCAGGTTCAAGGTTAATGGAAAAACTTCGATTTATCAAGGAATTCGATTCTGTCTAGGTTCGATATATCGAGGTTCTACTGTACTACAATTATTGCTTTCCTCTTTCAGTCATCAAATTCCACAACTGACTAGTTAAGTCCTCGTACAAATTATTTATATTTTATTTAAAGTTTATAATTGGGATATAAAGTTTATTTATTAGGGGTATAGAATTAGCATTTCTATGCAAATAAAACGTACCCGACTATTCAAAAGGCATCCAAGCTTTTATCAGATATATAATCTATCGGCAGTTTTCAGGATGATTGTGCTCAAGGACTTTTAGTTTGCCTTTGCTCATGACCATACGGAAAAATAAAATGACAATTTCTTTTGTACTTTTCCGGCTTTTACTAGTTAATTATGCTTAGATTACTGGATACGACGCTAATCCCTCCTTTTATTTTTCAGTTTTAGATGCAAGCGGTAAACCTGAAGGAGGTTTTCTGAATGGGAACATGCATATGCTCGGTGACTATGATCTGTGTTTAAATTCTGCTATGGAACAAAAGAAGGGGGAAATAGCCTTTCGAGGTCAATATTGTCTTATTCACTACAGGCCACTGCTACCTAAGCAAAAGAGACCAGTCACATTCCATAGTGGAGTTGAGGAACTAGTAGAAGCCACAAGAAATGCCTCTGTAAGTGAGTTCTTCAACTAGGTTATTTATCAGGAAACATTTCTGTTGGTCACATCCAACCCTGCCATACAATTAGTAGTATGTACAAGCACACGCCTTTATGCAAGTATACACGCAGTCGTAGATGCATGCAAACACATTTACGTACATAGTTTTAACAGCATTTTATTTGAATACACTATGTAATAAAAATCGAACATACTTGAGAAGTAGGAATTTCTGTTATCTGTGTCGAGTCTGTGGGTTCGAGTCCCACTGTTGGCATGGAAGCTGGCATGTATGTTCGAAATCGGCTTTAAACTGCAGGTTCCTGTCTTCTATGCTAGTTTGGTGAAATAAATGTGAATAACTGGGTATGTCTGTTCAGATTTTTGAACTCTGTTCACTGAATACCCTACTATTTGATCACACAATCCCAAGCTTTTATAAATAAAGACAGAAATGGTGAAGATTCAGCGGAAAACTTTCGTCGAAAACTGAATGATGCAATAGCGATTAAAGGCCAAGCGGAATTTCTTTTTTGACTTAGAGAAAAATAAAACTGACAGGTATCTGGATACTTTTATCATCATAGTGAGTTTAAACATATATTATGACTATTATTATTTATTTATTGTTAGTTATGATACACATGATTTATTACTATTTGTGCATTGTTATTTATGACACACTTATATTTAATATAAATATTTTACACATATATTAAATACTAAAAGTATTTTCATGCGTATACTTGCATGTTAGTGTTTGCGGCAAGGAAATATTTTAATCAGCATATCCCATCCTTTAAAAAATAATTGTTTTTCTGATTCATATTCTGATCACATCAGCAATGATTTACTGTCTGTAAATCATTGCTGTTAAACTGTCTGTAAAATTAAGTTGAAAACAGATGATTTTAGCAAAAGATCTCAGCTAATGGATTTACTGTCTGCAATATAAATTTACCCATTTCTGCAATAGGTAGATTTCAATCTTTGATGCGAATTTATATTTTTCTTTGAAAACCTTTTTTCTCTAGGCAAAATTATAAACTTCAGTGAATAAACTGAGAAAATTATAAAGTTTAGTAAACAAAATGAGATTTCTTTTCTTTTTGTAAAAATCGAGAACTTTTAACACAGCAATTTTTTAAAATTTATGGGGAAACCTTCGTTGAAAATTTAAATAATGTATAGAGTAAATAGCTCACTTCTACCCAGACTTGGGTGTATATAATTTTAAGTGGCACTCTAAATGAATTTGATACAAATACAGTTTATACATGAAACAATGTTTATTGAATTCGTTGCACATATAGAATTTGCTTTAACAGCAATAAGCATACGTACTACTTGTACGGAATATATATATTAACATTCAATAGAAATACACTTTGCGAATACTCACAAACCAGCAGAGAGTCAAACCAGCAATACTGCCACGTAAACTTTGGGCCCCCTAAGCACTAGCGCAGGATAACACCTGGAGCTGCTTACCCCGTAGCTCCCTCTCGCTTATCTATCAACCGTAACAACCTCTTTCGACCCTAACAACCTTTTTTAACCTTTAAAAACCTTTTTTTATTAATGATGCTGCATGGTATTTATACCAAGCGCGTATGCCGAAATTAGCATATCTCAAGCAGCTTCTTTAATTCATTCACTCAAAAGTTCGATTCTTGTGTATACCTTGCAAATGTAATAGCGATAAAAATCTAGTTTCAAGCGGTATTAATTTCTTTACAGAAATTACATTTTATTTTTCAAATTTTGATGAATTTAGTGAATATAACATTTTTACATGTTGTATCATCTATTCTCCTTTCTTAGGAAGTAGTTCGATTCTTTGTATCAAAGGCTCAACTATTCTATTACAATCCTTCCAAATATGGAGCGTGCGTCCCCACAGGATGTAATATGCACGATATGGAACAAATTGTGAAATACGGTAAATCCCTTTTTTTTTTTTTACTTTTATTAATTTCAATATTTTTAATGCATTTATCATTAAAGTGTAGCATTTTTCAAGTAAAGTGAAGTTGATTATATGGATGTCGTTTATTATTCATTCGCATTTTAAGCAATCATGTGTTAACCATGCCTATAAATGTATAAAAGTTTTAAACCTTACTTACTTATAACCAAACACACGTGCATACATATTTAAAACGAAAATTTCGATGGCTATTATATTTAATTTTAATTAATGGGTTCTGAGATTTAGATTACCATGTTGATGTCTGAAGTATAATTATGCATTTTATGAGAAATTTAGTACTTCGTATAAACGTATACATACATATACACATATAACTTATAAACATATACATACATACATACATACACACACACACACACACACATATATATATATATATACTAGCTGAAAACCCGCGCTTCGCTACGGAGTACATTCAAATTAAATACAACGGTCAACGTATGCAATTTATGCCAAAAAATAAATATATATATTTATAATAAATGCGATGATCAATGTATACAATTGATGTAAAATATATATCTATCTATATATATATATATTTATAAAAAAATCGTAAGGGATATGCATCTTTTTTGGATAATATCCAATCGTCTGCTGCATTAGAAAGAGAAAAAAAAAAATTTTTTTTGTCTATTTAGTTGTTACGCACGTGACGATAAATTTATTGAAAGTACCAGAAAAAGAAATCACGTGATCACCATTTAATAAATTAAATTCTAAAAATTAATCTTTAAAAATTCACCAAAAATCAGGAAATGGAGGTAAAAATTCGAAAAAAATTTCATTTTGAAGGAATTTTTATGATCTTTCTCGTGATATAAATTTTATAACCCTCAATGTATTATTTTAAATGCAAACGTAAAAAAAGTTTAAAAAACAGCTTAAAAATTTAATTAAAAAAAATCTAAGAAGAATTTTTGAAAAATCTTTCTTAGTGCACCCCTACACTATTAGAAGTATCGCCATGCAAAATTTCAGCCCTTTAGGTCCATCGGTTTGGTCTGTGCGTTGTATGTCAGTCAGTCAGTGAATGAATGAATGAGTCAGTTACGGAACTGTTTTATATATATATATAGATAGATAGATAGAGAGAGAGAGAGAGAGAGAGAGAGAGAGAGGAGAATGCTTTAAAAAACGAGACAGTTTAAAAGCTATAGAATTATCCTCCAGAGTGCACAACGAAACATTTTCAGAACTAAATCAGATAATATTGAGAATCATTGAGAATGATTCTTTTTTATTTTGTATTTATTATGTTCCTAATGAATGTATAGTTTTCCTGTCTAGACATTAAATACATTACACAATTCTATGGTGCATGAATATTCCAAGCAATTTCATTATCGAACATAATATGACACGCGTCAATGATTATAGCACAAGAATTACTAAATATATATACAGAAAACGCTGTTTTATAGAGTAATAACATAGAGACATTAATAATTCGTTAAGAAAATCTGAAACTTCTTGCTTAATATTTGCTTAAATGAGAGTTTTCACCATTCATTGAATTTTTTTAACGTTTAGCATGACAATATGGTGGCTCGTGTATACCACCAATATTGTAGAAGCCAAGTTAATCACTCTAAACTCATTAACAAACTTAACAACTTTATTCACAAAGTAATAGTATAGGCAGACTACGCCGACATACACAACATACTTAAATTATGGCGCCAACCTGCTTTGATAAAATCAACTTTAAACATCTCGAGAGGTCTAAAAGAATTTGTGATAAATCGTAAATGAGGGAGCCATCGCCTCAGCCTCAACTTAAACACATCAGGCAAACTGGCAAATGACTAAAACAAACAAACCGAAAAAACTTAAGAACCTCTGTCTCCCATCTGTCTGGCTATGGCTTATAACTGCTTACGCAGCCAATCAGAGTTTGCTATGACGTTTGCTGCTTCGAAGCGATTCAATGCATAAGTTAACGTGATTCATTGAATATTTAATTAGTAATTAATCTTTCTAAAATGTAATCGGAAAATTTATACCATGGAGCACCACAACAAGATAATAGCAATATATGTAGCAAGTAAAAACATTGTTATTTGCTTGTCATGAAATGCATCATATTGTTTTAATTCTTGCCTCAAGTTAAAACGTTTCAGGGGTAAATGATGACTAAAGTTCGATAGAAATATTCTCAAAACACACTTTCATTGATAAATTTTACGTTGTTTTAATAGGTTTCTCCACGCGTTTATAAATGCCCTTTTAAATTTCAGATTAAGTTTCTGATCTGCGATACATATTATTAAATTACCTCGTCAAACTTCATAATCATTTTATAATGTATTATTTCTAGCTGAAAGTTTTTGAAAAAGAGCTTTGAATATCATAAATTTAAATTTATGTTTTGTTTCAGTCGGAGAACAGTTCTTCGTTAATGCGAGTCTTGTGTCTTGTGATGCAGATGACGATATATACTTTTCAAAGAAAAATATAGTTTTTACGTAAGTAGTCATAATCATAAGCTGCAAAAATACTATTTGTTAACAGTATAAATGAATATTTGATTTTGTTCTTTATTATTTATGTGAGAAAATGTAGAATATAAGCCTCATGGCGTTGTCAGCTCCTTATTCAAATATTGCAAGATATTTTTTGTCAGAATTGCACGTAAGAAAAGAAGTATATCTAAAATATATACATATTTATAGTATATCTTTAAAGATGTATTTCTAAAAGATATAATTCTACAATTTTTCTTTTAGAACACAATTTCTTTTAAAACACAAATACATAACTTGCGCAAGTTCCTTTAAAATATAATCTTCAATAAATATTTATTTAGTTACTTATTTCAAAGAATTTGATTAATGATTTGATTACGCTTACCCGATATTTCCACTGTTTACTTTGCTACTTTTAAATTTATGACTAAAGTTTTAAATATTATCGGTTTCTCAACGAGGACATACAGTGTGAAGTTTAGTAATACAACTAAGCATGTTTTATGAATACGCCGGCTTACGCGAGTTATTTTCTCAGAAAATTTCATAAAGGGTTCTCTATTAGAGATTGAAACCTGACACTGTCGGTGGAAGTGTTACAAAAATTTCATAAATTAGAAAATTTCACAATGAAACCATAATGAATATATATGTATATCTATCTATCTATCTATCTATGACGGGCGTTGGATTTACACCCGCTATAATAAATACACCTGCAGTTATCGTGTCCGTTAACATGGTTGGCGAGTGGAAGGCACTTTGATCGATAAACAGTCCATAATTCAAGTCAATCACTTTATTCTTTTCTTCTAGAGAACCACGCTCAAAGCCTATCTCCTAGCATCACCATTTTCAAAAACTCCGCGGCGCCGAGCAGCGCCGTCCGTTAACATCGACCTTCAAGCTTCATCTGCAAACTATTTCTATTATTCTCCTCAGAGCGTCCCCTCTATCACGCATGCTCAAAACACCACATGAAAACTTCCAGAACCGTCTTTTGTTTATGTCAGCAATATCTTCGCACGCTAAACCTGTACATCTAAAATAGATTCCCTCGGTGGAACTTCAACTTAAATTCGCGAATCGAGGTCACTTCCTGAAACGGGGAAAAACCCTTTTCAACACGTTTTGACAATGATTTTAATGTTAAGTTTTGCTATTCTAAAGCCCCCTGTAATTTTCTCAATTAATGTTTTGACATATATATATATATATATATATATATATATATATATATATATATATATATATATATATATATATATATATATATATATATATATATATATATATATATATATATATATATATATTCAAAGACATAGAAAGAAGCATACAAAAAATGTACAAGTTATCAGAAATCGGAATCCATTTCAGTTCCTCGGAATAAAATGAAATAAATAAACAATTTCAAGTTCTTCTGAGCAGAAAAGATTATAAATGAGAGCAATTGAACTGAAAAGCATTTAATATGTTGTTGGGCCGCCTCTGGTATTGATCACAGCAGCCATTCTTTTAAGCATGCTTTTAGGTAATAAGTAAATAAGGAAGTTGTTTTGGATGAGGAATTGATAGTTTATGTAGGGAGGAAAAAAAACTGAAATTTTAAAATTTCTCCATCAGAAATTGATATTATATTTTTCTCTCTTACAAAAAGTTTTAATGTTTCTATTTAAAATAATTGAGAACATTTGAAACTAACTTTTGATAATACAGATTATTTCTCTATTTTAGGAGCCTTTTTGTCATGATTGGTTTCTTAGTTCTAGCAGGCACTTTCGTGGACTATTATTCACGGATAAATAGCAATATCTTGAAGAGTGAGTAGTGTTTTTCTTATATATTCGCGCATTTACGCCTTTTGTTTGTACCTTAGATCAGTGATCCCCAACCTTTTAATTGCCGCGGACTTGTCAACGTTTGATAATTTTACCGCGGCCCGCCGAAGGGGGGGCTATGACTGCAATTTTAATTTATAATCTTGAAATGTTTAATAAACAATAAACTAATTTAAAATAGTTACAAGATTTCTTATGTTACAAAGGTTCTGTTACAAAGGTATTGTTTGACGACAAGTGCCTCCGCATTGGGGGAAAAACAAAGGTTTAAAATAGCACAAACCCGACAAAGTCGCACTAACCCTAGAGAAATACACCACAGTAAATAAAATGGAAATAATTTAATGTTCCTTGGACGGTCCGGTACCATTTGATCCAAGGACCGGTACCGGTCCGCGGCCCGGGGGTTGGGGACCACTGCCTTAGATTATAAGCAGTTTTGTAGCCAAACGTAAAGATAAATAATTTTAAATGAGGAAAATGTCTTTTGAGTAAGAGAAATTTTATAATTTCTTATTTTACCCCAATTAGTTTTAGATAAAATAAACTGTTAAAAAATATGTAAATGGCTATAAAAAAAAACATCCTGGGAATATCCTTTCACAGCTTAGAACTCGAGGAAAAATTTGCGCCCCCCCCCCACTTTGTACCATTCCATTTTAGACCAAACTTAACTTTCTAAGTTAATCTTCAATAAGTTTATAATTCCTGAGTAAGTTAGATATATTGAACCCGGTGGCGTAGTGGTTAAAAGCGTCAAGCTGCCATTCTTCAAGCGTCAAGCTGCCTTGCTATTAAGACAAAAACATTTCGGTTAGTGAAAAATCATAACAAAAATCGGATCTTTATCATCACGACAATACGCCTGCTTGTTCATCTCTGACTGAATGACAAAACTGTTAGAATAGAACTTTGATATTGTTCCTATTCCTCCTTATTTTCCCTCTCGGACTACTATTTGTTCCCAAGTATGGAAAATTTCTTGCAGGGCAAAAATTTCCATCAAATTCCGAAGTGAAACAAAAGTTTATTTTGTTGAATTGGACAAGTCATAGTTTATGGAGAAGAAAAGCAAGCTTAAAAATCGTTGGACCAAATGTATCGGCTTTAAGGGAGATTATCTAGAAAATTAAAATAAGAATTGAAAAGAATAAACGCCTTTTCATAATTTTTGCACTGACTGATAAAACAACCTTCATTCTGCTCTCGTGTTGTAATTTCTGATGTCGTTTAGGCTTCGTTTAATAAAAACAACATTAAGTTAGCGGCATACTGCTCTTTAGCACAAACACGAAAGAAATTTTCTCGGACTTAAATGAATTTATGAGTGTTCCCTTCTTCTATATACATAAAACAGTTCCGTAACTGACTCACTGACTGACTGACTGACTGACTGACATACAACGCACAGTCCAAACCGCTGGACCTAAAGGGCTGAAATTTTGCATGGCGATTCTTCTTATAGTGTAGGGGTGCACTAAGAGTGATTTTTGAAAAATTCTTCTTAGATTTTTTAAAATTAAATTTTTAATCTGTTTTAGTAATTTTTTTTAAGATTGCATTTAAAATAATAATTTGAGGGTTATAAAATTTATATCACGAGAAAGCTCCTAAAAATTCCTTTAAAATGAGATCTTTTTCGAATCTTTACTTCGATTTTCTGATTTTTGGTGAATTTTTAAAGATTAATTTTTAGAATTTAATTAGCACATCGGATACGCATTTCATTGTTTCTCGTTTCCGGTAAATAATTGGCACACAGTATTTAATGTCATCTTTAATTCAAATAGGATTTTTCTTTCTACCAGAGTCTTGTTTTTCATTTTCCAGTAAAAAATAATTCTAAAAGGAGAGTGGAAGGTTTAATGCTTAGCCGGTGATCTAAGAAAAAACGGTTATTAATAATAGTCCCTCTGGTAAAAATGAATTCTAAAAGGAAGTGAATCAGACAAAGGATGCAGACCCATATTTATTTTACCCCATAACAGTAAAAATTGAAATATAATGACTGCGCTTTTATTATGTTTAACATTTCAAAGAGACTTTAGTAGTTTGAAATTCCTGCCAATGGACCATAAGATCATTTGATATATTATTTTTTCAATTTTAATGTGCAGTTGTTAATGAAAATCTGTAGCATAATGTTAATAACGAATGGAATGTAAATATGTGTTGATGGGGACAAAGCGCAGCTTCGAAATTCAGGCCTTCACAGCAGTATTAATGAAAATAGTAAGGTAAGTGTCCCGAATATCGCCTACTAACTTTTTTTCGACATTTCATCCACTTTTTAGTTTCTGATTAGGCTGGAAATTCAAAGAACATCCCTAAGAACTATTTACTTTGGTATCCCGAGATCGACCAGCTCCAAAACCAGTGCCAGTTTAAGTTATGTAGCTAAATTGGAAAAACTGAAATTTCCAGTGAACTCCAGAGCGGTTCCTAATATCGCCTACCTCTGTTCCTCTTACCGCCTACTAGGCGGTAAATGAGGAGCACCTTGTAATGACTTCCCGTTCTTTTCCCACGCTGGATTCCTGAAAACAGCTAAAGGGCAGACGTCCGTTATCAAACTTCTATTCATCGGTGACAGTCGCTTTGTCAACAAATTGTTTTAGACACGGAGGCGCCCGCTGGACACTTAAGAGGCAGTCACCTTTAGAAATTCCCCCCATGTTTACAGACAAAGCCAGTCCATGGATAATCATCTGGCCACTTAGCGGAAGTCTCGGGATGGTTCTGAAGACGGTTTTTGAAAGAGTTCAGAGGGAGCACGCTTTCGACCACCCACGAAGAATGGGCGAATATATTCTCGACACCTCGAACTGAAGAGGGCAGTTGACGTTTTTCTTTGAAGGTGTAGACAATCTTCGTCGAAGGACGCGTGCTTCGTCAGAGATCGTGAATCGAGCCGTTTTCCTAATGACATCCTGGACCCACGAATTTTCTTTAGATAATGTTTAATTTGTGATCTTTGTAAAATAGCCTATATTTAATCTAGAATGCCAATAAAGCATTATGTAAATATTAAAGGTTGCCAGTCTTGTTTTAGGCGAAGTCCTTAAAACCTGTTAAAAGGCGTTGCTAGCAAAGTCTCTGTTTAATGCACTTTCAAATGGTATAAGCAAAATTAGAATTTGGATGCACCTACCTGGTCATTCGCTTGATTCTGATTCTTTGGAGCCAAAGTTTACGAAGACAACAGCCAAAACAACTTCAGATACCATACAGTTTCTGTTGTCAGTGATAAGAGCGTTGTCGCTATCGCCGCTGTTAGTACAAACCCAGAACTAAGAAGTTACTGCATTTTCTCATACATAGTGCGAATCGTACTTAGAAACACGAGTAGTCGATATTAGGCACAGGGGTGATAATTGGACCACCCACCCTACCATCTCAGGAGTATTATCAAATGTGACCTGTGTTTATGTTTGCAATTTGTGTTCCTTTCGACTTGAACACGATAAATTTTGAATAGTCCAACTGGTTAGTTGGGGTTTAAAAAAATTACTTTACAGGCACCTATGAAAGAATGAGAAAAGTTACATGTGTGTTTAAATGTAAAGTATAATGTCAACTAAATGTAATGTATTTAGTTGAAATTAAATAAAACCGTTTAATAAAGTTTAGTTTTTGGTGAAATTAAGGACAAAAAACCATTTTTATATGTACGTTATATATGTTTTAAATCTTGTAGTTTTTAAATTTCAATCGATGACTCGTTTATTAGAAAATTAATTAACGTTTTGTTTATATAGTACTTTTACTTTTTATCTCTGTAGATGTTGCCAGCAGATTTTTTATTTGTTTCTCTCTTCTGACAAATTTTCCGAAAGTTATGAACAAAAAAGGATCAGAAAACAACATCAGTTGCCTAAATGGAATTCGAGCACTCAGCCTTTTCTACCTCATATTATTGCATCAGTATTATGCTGTGGTGAAGTACTATATTTCAAGTAGAGTATGCTTTTTTTACTATAGTGAAGAGACCATTAATATAATCATATTTCAGCTTGAGACATTTATGCAAATTGCAAACTCACAAGATCATCATATTGACGGAAGTGCCGTGTATAATAATTTAATAATATATTCTCCCTGTAATTTTTGTCTAACAGTTTTGTATAACTAACCCAAAAATAATTATGCATAACGAAACTGTTTTGTTATACAAAGTTATTTTTCTAGTTGATGACTCTATTTTTTAGTAATCGTTTTTAGTTACAAACCATGTTAACCCCTTCCTTCTGGCTCCCATCAAAATTACGGGGTGGGGTTTCGCCTTCTATTTCTAGTGATACTTCCGGGCTGGAGTGTTTACGGAAAGTAACGCACCAAAAATATTAAAACAATCCATTTCATTTACCCTGAAAACTTTTTATTTCTTATTTTGCATACCAGATGGCAGCACCAGAATATTTATAATGTAATTTGGGGATGGTTTTTTTTAAAAAATAGATGTGGCAGATCAAGAAATTAATTGAATCCTCCGGAAAAAATAGGCACTTTTTTTATTACTGTTTTCTTGAAAATTGTGCGATCGTTAAGGGGTTAATTGGTGAAAAGAATGAATAAATTTGTTTTCATGGGACCGAGGCTGACCATGATAGTGCGAGGAGCTCAGTTCGATTCTCGACCAGAGCCATTAATTGTCTCCTTGTCAATTTCGGCACATTTTACCCATTGGTCGGAAAGTCCTTCCGTGTGGTATGTCGGTGGAAGGACGCTAGGAGCTCACCAAATTATGCCTTTGGGGTTGCTCGGTCAAAACTGTAAAGGAGACCAGGATAAATCTGACTCTGACTTTAGTGGTGCCATAAAAAAAACAAAAGAAAAACTGCAGCCGCATTCTTCAGCCCGTAGGGGGGCGTCCATTAATTACGTGAGGCGATTTTTCGACCCCCTCCCCCCCTGGTGAGATGTCGTGAGATTTGGCTCTCCCCCCTCTCCCCCCACTAATCTCACGTGAGATTTTTCAAAATGCGTATTTTTAGTGTAAATACGTTAATATGTGCTTGATTGCGTTGGATTTATTTAAAAAAACATAATTTGCTTAATTATTTTTATATAAGACTAGTATTTAAGACTACTAAGAACGTAGTCTAGAATCACCGAGAAAATCGAACTTTAAAATATTTAAATAGGGACTACCAAAATTCGTAAAAGAATATTCATTCTAATTCAGTCCACGGGGACTCATGTGTGGTCTCAAGAGTGACTACTGGAACTATTGTCTAGGATTTAGCCATATTTTAGTGTAGAAACATATTTTACTTAATATAACCTAGTTTTCTCGCAATTTTACACTGTTTCTCGCGGGAAAAAAAAATTACGTGATATTTGCCGAGACCCTCCCTCTCCCCCACGTGAGACTGGGTGAGATTCGGCTCGACTCCCTGCCCCCCTAAAAGAAACACGTAATTAATGGACGCCCCCTAAGCTTCTATGAACTTGGACAGGAATGTTCCCTCCCCGGGGCATAAGTCACAACAAAAACAAACATGAATGCATTAGTCTCGGCCCCTCTTGTTACTGGTATTCGCAATTATAATGCTGCTTCCACATACATGCAGACAATTCTACAGTACGCACCCCCCCCCCCCCCCCCGACACCTGTTGACACATTTTGAGGTCGATTAGTCACGCTCCTCCCCTCAAGCGATGTGTGAAGGAACATTAGACTGTCTTCCAGACATTTTTCCATTTAGAACCCCCCCCCCCCCCAGGTCCCTCGTGTCTCTTTGATGATCTGTGCAGGTTTTTGCACACATAATCAAAGAGACACGAGGGACCTTGGAGGGGGGGGGGTTCTAAATGAGGGAATGTCTGGAAGACAGTCTGGGATTGCTGCAGAGCAAACTGCCCCATAAATCTCTGGTTTTCCCTCAGAATTCTGTGCAGTGCAGATGTGTGTGGCCGCAGTATAAGTGGTTTAGAACTTCCATTACACAACATACAGTCAAAGCAATTATCATTTAATTGAAAAAAAAATGACGTTATTCTCAAAAGAAGAAAAATATGAGAAACATTTACTTTTAAAGATTTTTGCAGCATTTCACTCTCATGCGGTAAAGAATGATCGAAATCCTTAGACGTATGGTATTTGGTGTAAAGACTGTACCGTTATAAAATGAAAAAAAATTGTAACGTTTTTGAAAACAAAAAAATAAGAAACTTTTTTAGCACATATATGTATGTATGTATGTATACCACAGCTCTTAGTATGAAATAACTTTAAAAACTTTAATTAGTTTGGCTTGTAGGCCATATATAGATATGAACAAAAAAAATATTTTGAAATATTTGACTAAAAAATCTTTGACGTGCTGAAAATATTTTTAAGTTAATAGAAATATTTTTTAACATGTGAGAAAGAAAGCACTTTACTAACAAGTTTTGACATGTTACTTCCTGTTCTATTATTCCTATTGTACTAGATAGGCATAATTAAAAAAGTAAAGGTATTTCATTACGGTAATATTTGTTGATTTTGAATTTGGTGTTAAAGGGAATGGTGTTAAAGGGAATGGGTGAGCTGCATTTTAATATATTCCTAGTACACTTAATACCCCCTTATTCGAAGAGAGCATGATTTTTCGTGTTGTGTGTTTGCGTTTAGCATTGTGAGAGCATGCATTTGTTCTTAAACCTCCAACCATGGATATCTATTTCATTATTTTTTTAAGGCAATTGGCAAATTTTGCTAATTTAGATTTGTAGTAAACATTATATTATTTGAAAAGATGAATAAAAAAAAATGGAGATAAATGCAAACTATTTACAGAGGCTGTTCACACATTTTTTAGACGATGTATATTGTATTCACAAAACTAAATTACATAAAATTCTTGTGTTTTAAATGTTCTATTTGACATCCCTAATTCTGAACTATCTTTCGACACCGCAATTTCCAGTATAATAATGTCTTTTGAAGTGTCAGAAGAGGTATTCTATCCCATTCCTCCAGAACAGCTTTCCAGAGTCCTGTAAGGGTTTTGGGACGACGTTTGGATAATGCAGATTTTAAAAGTCCGAAAGCACAAAACTCCATAGGTAATACATCGGGAGATTTAGTAGGGATATCAGTGAAGGGTATGGCCTTGATACCAGTTTTTTGTTCCATTTCTTTCAGGAAATTTACAGTGGATTTTGATATGTGACAGCTAGCTTTGTCCTGATGGAGTCTCATAGATTGATGGCACTGTGGGTAAAGCGATGGTATTTCATTCAGAAAAATTGGCGATAAAATATGTTCCTGATAGTATTTGGAGTTAATCTTGACATTTTTTTTCCACTCTCTTTATTTTTAACTTGCCATTATAAGAAAAACCAGCAACAATCATGAATCCCTTAGAAAAACTTTCTTTCGATTCTTTGAACCATGTACTTAAATTTTTTTCTCCCCTTTTATGATAATAAATGGCTCTTTTTTGTTGAAATCATTTAAACACACCCATGATTCATCTATTGTGACAATTGTTTTCCATTTTTCTTTCGATAAGTGTTTCTCATATAGAATTCTGCAGCGTGTCCTGCGTTCAGCGATATGATTTGGAAGAAGACGATGCACATTGTGTTTTTTCGCTTTCTTAAGATTTAAATCAACGTTTATCATTTTGTTTACAGTGGACACCGAGCATTTTAATGATTTTGCAACTGTCCTTTGACTAGGGGGATTTTCTTTTAACATTAAACAACGTGCCTTTGCAATAGTCGAAGATGTCCGTTTTTTCCTTGGATACTTGTTTGGAATTTTTGTCCCACTTGAGGCTCCAATTTGACGTTTTTTTTCCTTTCTTGTTGACGATATTACCTATCGACGCTTTAGATATCTCAAAACCATGACTCTCACATCGTTTTTGGATAACGGAGTATGCATATTTCTCTTCGGAAAGAGCATAAATGTAGCCTTCGAACCACTGCTTTGTTAAAAACGCCATTTTGACGCTTTTTTATTACCGCTTACCAAAATCGTCTAAAAAATGTGCGAACAGCCTCTGTATTAATGTCTTAACATTACACCCTGAACCCAGTTTCCACTTGGCAAAAAAATACCCCAAAACTCTTCCCAAATGATTAAAAACTTTTGTTACCCAAACTTTTAACTACCCAAAACTTTTGTTTTGCGTATTGTGATTTTTGAAATGAGTTTTTATACATAAGCTACTATTGCAATCCTAGATGTTTGATTTAAAAGAAATTTGATATGACAGGGGTGATTCCCAGTTCTCAGATACCCCCCCCCCCCAAAAAAAAAAAAAAAAAAAAAAATAATGAATGTAACATAGTCGTATTTGGCGGACTCCAAGCATTGTATAAAATAGATAGAAGGCGATTTTTTTCTATCCACTGTAGGGCATCTAATTACCTTTTTGAAAGTGGTAAGGTACTTCAGTGCCAATAATGATTAAATTTGTTTTATACTAGAAGATTTTAAGAAGTTCAATCCAATATTTTATGATATTATGTTAACAAAAAGGAAAATAATTTAATTATTAATAATTTATTAGTATTAAAAATAAAAGAAATCTAGATAAGATTTTTTTTTTATCATTTTCAAATACTAAATATTATTACTAAGATTTTTGTTCAGGAATATCTGGATAACCAGTGGTGATTTAATTAGTTTAATTTCCAGCAGCACGTCTATATTCAAAATTCTGCTGATCTATATCGGAGTTTCATAAGAAAAATGTTTAGGATGGATATTTAAAAATCTCTCACATACTTAGGCAACATGAATTTGGGTAAAACGCATAAAGATTTCTTTTAGACAAAGCTTTTTTCAAGGATTTGCTACAAACAGATGGAAGTCATGATAAAAAATTATTCCTAAAAGCATGCAGGGACAGTTCTTTATTTTCCAGAACTGATTGTTTCATCATGCTCTTAGCTTAGTCTGAAAACTACAATTTCTGACCCATTTAATGACGCACATTCGTCATTAAAGTTCTCTCACATCAAAATTTTCAATCCTTTTGAAGGGCAGATAAGTACAATTTTATGTAAATAATCCAACAGAGATAGATAAAAATAATACTAAAATAGACAAAAAACAAACAGAAATCAAGCACTCTGGGCATCCACGCACCAACGGCAAGATTCTGTATAAGTGCCGGAACTGAACCATAAAACAACAGAGGTAACCGACAGGTCTCGTCATCAGGGAGCCTAACCATGCCAGTTACCGCAAGGGGAACTTTCTGAATCCCTGATGACGAGACCTGTCGGTTACCTCTGTTGTTTTATGGTTCAGTTCCGGCACTTATACAGAATCTTGCCGTTGGTGCGTGGATGCCCAGAGTGCTTGATTTCTGTTTGTTTTTTGTCTATTTTATTATTAATTTTAACTATCTCTGTTGGATTATTTATTTGTTTTTTTCATTATGGGGATATGAAGCTTCTGCGCTATCCTCTATTGAAAATGTTTTCTTTGCAGGATAAGTTTTATGTTATAGTGATTTAGCAGTCTATGCTTGAATTTTAATTTTGTTTATTTTTATTGTTTACATTTTACAATTTTATGTATCATATTTCCTGTAATAAATACTTTGTCTATCGGTGTTTAATAATGAAACCGTTGTGATAACGTGGCCACAGCGCCTTTCAAAAGTATTGACTTCATGTTAGAGACACAAGACACCAGAGATTCTTGTTTAACTTACGTCCTTTATTGGACTACAACTATATATACATTGTTATTTACTAGTAGTAGATGGGCACCTTACACGTGCAAAACGAACTCGCTAAGCTCATAGCTAAATCTCAGCTCCCGAGCCTCCAGTCAAAACGACTCGAAAGTTCTCTCCGGTTCCTGGTCTCTCCCTGTGTCTCTGCGTTCTCCTCCGGCGAGTCGGCGATCCCCTCTTTATAAAAGCCTCGCGCTCCTGGTGACAATTCGCTAGCCCGCTGACGTCATCTCGCTCCTGACCACTCTTTCAGCTCACTTTTCCCTCCGGCTGAAACGACATCTCGGAGTTGGTCCTTTTGTCGGCCGCGGTCCTTCTTTCAACGGGACATCTACCCTGCCTCTTGATGGACGGTCTCGTTAACGATGTTTTTCCAAGTTACCTTACCGTAATTGGAGCTGAAAGGCTGCATAGGCCCATCACCCGGTCTTTGTTGGCCTGAAAAATGTACGTTTCTCTGGAACAGAAAACATTATTAACAGGTCTTTCTATGGAGATCATCAGCCGCCAAGACAGCTGAACCCCTCGGCCAGTTTGCCTTTTCAATATTGTTCTCCGAACAACACATGAGGAATGGAGGCAATTACGTCTTCCGCACGAAGAATGTGTAGACTACATCACACACACCGCTTAACCTTTCTGCCCATTTTACAGAATAGCAAGGAAGGAGTGGAGGTATGTGTCAACAAAGATTGCCGCTACTACAACTCCTCCCCCCTAAAAGTCTTTTTAAACATTAAAAAGGCTAAAGGCAAGTTCAGTAGGTCCATTTAGGAAAGCCCACAAGAAACCATTCCCAAGAGGTCATTACCCTTTGGCTTCCTTCAGCCCTAACTCAAAAGAGTCACAACCGCCTACTTTAGACTTCACTAAAAACCCTAACTGCCCTCAGTCTGAGACACAATATTACAACACCTTTACACATAATAAATTCATACATGGTTAAAACACAACACACATAAAGCATTATCATTTTAAGGTATTTTCACAGTTATCATTACAATACATTCCTCAATCTTAACTTACTTAACAATCATTTTTAAGATTTCTACCCCAATTAATTAATCGGACATATTTTAACTACATTGTAACACAAATATTACTCAACAGACAGACCCTGTCCTCACTAAATACATGACACTATTGCACATGAGATTACAACACAGATATCAAACTTATATACACTTATAAAATCATTTAGTTACTTAACATCTTAATTACATGCTAAAATTATCAGTCATTTTCACTGAACTTAAAATGAACCTTTACCAAAAATACCATTCATTGTAATAAAATAAACACTCAAACAACTATGTGTCACCTCCAGGTATACAGCACCTGACTACAGGGTTTCGGCAACACGGGCCCACCCAAACAAAACCGATGACTAACACATAGATTTTCAATACCATTTTAAAATTACTCAGTTTACATAAAATTTGACACCTTTAAATACAGCATGTTTGACTCAAAACTCTAACAGGTGATGCTTAATTCCTGATAGGTCCATTTAAAATAGTACACACATTACACATGCCACTGCCTTTACGCAGGACATGAAGCACTATTACATAAAACTTCAACAACAAAAGAAATTCAACACAATGTACCTAACAAATTTAACACAATGTTAAACTTACAACCTGCTCGTCCAAAGACTCACAGTTTTTCTTTTCTAACTACAGGACATTTAAATTTTTCTGTTTCGTTTTATCAAACAATATTTAAAATTTTTCCATTTAGGCGTTGGTCCACAAAACTGACTCAACACTAGAAACCTCAGACTACTATAGTCTAGATTAGTTTTACCAAGATTTTCATCTTTAATTTTTCTTTCAACAAAATGGATCAACTTATATTATTCATGGTCTAAATCAAATACCTAACCTTGAATTGAATATCAAACAAACAAAAAATTTACTTTCATGGAAACATGGATCCAAACAAAATTCTTCACATTTTAAATTGTTTAGCATAAATAAGGGTTCCAACCCCAACATCCTTCTCTGATTAATTCCATCAAAGAACTAAAGGATCCAGACAAAAGAAATTCACTCATCATGAGAGCGGGCCTTTCTTTCGAACACAACCCTGTTTTCATATGGAAGTTTCTTATTACTTTTGCTACTTTAACAACCCTAGAACAGAAATCTCGTTCCAGTACATATTTAAACCATTTACTTCCATTACACTTGATATTCCAATTTCGCTAATTACTTAAAATTACTTGACCCACAATTGGTAAATTAAGATTCATATAACATAGAATCTACACGATTTATTAGGATTTTCACCTATCGGTTCATCCAGAACTAAAAACCTAACAATAGACAAAACCGTCTAAGTTTCCATTCACGATACAGAACATTCACACAATTGGACATAATGCAACAAAAAAACCTTAAATACTTTTCACCGTTGAACACAATGTAAATCGTTAAATAATTTCCATACATCAATAATCAATATTAATTGGCCATCTTACTCATGGATGCACAAATCAATTAAACTTAATTACAAAAATTCATCACAATAAATCCAATAATCACAATAATCACTATACATTCAATTCTTAGGCTATGAAATTACCAACATATTTAAAGTCGTACAATTCATCACAATTATAATTATATCATTATTTCTTAAATTACGTATTCACACTCAATTTAATACATTTCCGCAACACAATTTTACAATTTATACCTTAAGATCCTCATTACCATCCTCATAACCTAAATTTTCCTCACTATTCTCAAGTAAGGTGCAAATGTATACAATAGCTTTCCCTGCGATAACTGCCATAATTGTTTCATAATGCGTCGCTACAATTACAACCATTTCTGCTACAATAGGGAGAAGGGTATCCATCTTGCCGAAAAAACCTATTCTGTATCTGACCTTTTTCCGTGACTTATAATTCCACAGTTTGACCACTTCGGGGTTCCCTAAACACGGCTCTAACCCAATGACAGGATGACATCGTGATTTACCCTTCCCATAGTTAGTCTCGCCATTTAGCTTATTGTCTAAAACCTTCCCATTACAGGGTTTCCCTTCATTAACCCTTAATCTTTCCGGTGGGTTCGCTTGTTCTCCCAAAAACCGTATGGGGGAACTTTCCCTTTTCGCCACGCGAATACTACTCTCTGTTTTCCCCTGATACCCGTACAAAACGCCTCGTACGAACAAAAACCTTTCAGGTTCAATACAGCCGTCCCTCGACTCCTGTTTTCCTGGAATCGGTACGCGCGATTCACATTTTCCCCTTTTAGCCTCCGAAAATCGGACCAGCTTGCCCCGTTCCACGCTAAACTCGGAGTTTTTAGGGTCGCTCGCTTTTTCCCAAAGGGACTTCAAGGAGGGACAATTGACTTGCGCTTCGCCAAAATCAGATTCGGAAACTTGCACTAAACCCGTTTTCCCCCAATTCGTTCGCCTCCCCCAAAATGAGCGGTCTTTCTGAATGCGATTCTCCCAATTCTTTTGTCCCGTCAGGAGCTACTTTCGACTTTACATTTTCCGACTCGTTTTCCCTACAATCAATTTTTCCGGGTAATTTAGTTGGTCGGATTAAAACTCCGGTTTTCCCAACCTCCTCAGTATTCACCAGCTTAGAGTTACTGCTTTTACCTAAATTAGTTTCAACGCTAACCCCACTATCCGTTTTATTCTCCCGAATAGCCATACTAGGCGAATTTTCTGGACCTGTGTCCCCTGTGCTAAAGCTATCCGCTTCAACTGGTTTAATCGCAATTTCCTCGTAAAATTTTATTGATTGCAAAAATTCTCTTAAAATTAACAACTCTTCACTATGACGTAACTTAAGTTCATCTCGAATGCCGAATTCTACTTCACTCTCAAGATCAAAGTTTAATTGTTTTAGATTTTCTATAGTCTCTTTATGGTTTCGCACAAATGACTCTTTGTCAAATTTGAATTCCTCTGACATTCCCGCGACTAAAGTTTTAACATCAGGGTCTAACGAAGTTCCCGAGGTCCCTCTGATTCTCGCCAGTTCCAACGCTCTATGTCGTTTTCGCTTTTCTAATTCCCAAGCTTGTTTTTCTCTTTCCCTTTCTCTTTTTATATCCAACAAAATTGATTCTAGAGAATTTTTCGCGAATTGTTCGTCAAAATCTGACGCTCCTACAATTTGCCTTATAATTCTTAGCTTTATGTCTGACATCGACACATTAGCATCGAATTTTGCTGCCAATGTCAGCAGGACACTTTTAGTATATCTAGCTAGAAATAGCTCCATTTCGGTAAATTCTGCCATAATTTCCCAAATTTTTCAATAATAACACTATAAGGTTCTATATACTATTTCCGAATACCAAATAATTGCTGTCAGGAATTTCTAACACATAAATCCCTAATATTCCTGTGTAACCTTCAAACATTTAACACATACCATTACACAATTATTGTAATAAAACCTTAAAACCTGTATTACATAATCATAAATATCATAACTACAATTTCCAAAATGCCTGTCACATATACTACAACAGTTATACACTATGATATTTAAATCGCTAGAACTTGTACTTAACATAACAACATATACAAGAATAAACGCTCTTAATCTACCGTTATGCCGCTGACACAACAAATATATAAAACATGCACAATATCACACAATTCCAGAAAACGCATACATACACAAAATTTTCATTTATTTATAGTATCGCCGGTGATATGTGTCCCACACTGAGCGCTTCCTGTGCACCAAAGGCACTGTGAGATTTTCTATGAATTCTCACAAAACTTTCCTGTTTAATCCCTAAACAGTGGTTTTCTTTTAAAACCTAACCTTGGGAGATTTATCTCAAAATCACCCCAAAAGAAATCCCTTTCCTGTTTAAATCCTTAAACAGAGATTTTCTTAAACTTAAACTTGGGAGATTTAACTCAAAATCACCCCACGAGAAATCCCTTTCCTGTTTAAATCCATAAACAGAGATTTTCTCAAAATTTAACCTTGGGAGATTTAACTCAAAATCACCCCACGAGAAATCCCTTTCCTGTTTAAATCCATAAACAGAGATTTTCTCAAAATTTAACCTTGGGAGATTTAACTCAAAATCACCCCAAAAAAAATCCCTTTTCTGTTTAAAACCCTTAAACAGAGATTTTCTTGAAACTTAACCTTGGGAGATTTATCTCAAAATCACCCAAAAAAGTAAATTGATTTCTAAAAATCAATAACATATATAAAATACAAAAAGGAACTTTAAACCATCGTTTAATCCCTAAACAATTAATTCCTTTGTGATTCCTCCGAATCACTTGTATTACTTAATTAATTTTCCTAAACCTTCACAGGCTTAAATTTCGGACCCCTCGACGAAGAGCTGAAATTAACTATCTAAATTCTCTGAATTATCAGGCTAATTCCAACTAGTCAACCCCCACAATTTACTGCCCCTTGACGATATTTCGCGCAGACCTCTTGGAAGATTTCAAATAGGCTCACCTTCGTTTATCATTGCATCAGTTGATCAGGCTGGCGTTTGACTTCCGCTCGGCTTCCCTTATCCTTCTTCTAATCCGCCTGGCTTTTCCTCGTCTGCCCGCAAATTCCGTAGACTTCCGTTGACTTCTGCATTTGTCGGTTCTTCACCTGGATATCCTCCCAGCACCGCTTTCTCACTCCTCGTCGTTGGTCCGCCGTGTGTTCGCCTGCTATTTTACGCTAGCAGACAATCCACACCTTCTGCCACCAGCTGTGATAACGTGGCCACAGCGCCTTTCAAAAGTATTGACTTCATGTTAGAGACACAAGACACCAGAGATTCTTGTTTAACTTACGTCCTTTATTGGACTACAACTATATATACATTGTTATTTACTAGTAGTAGATGGGCACCTTACACGTGCAAAACGAACTCGCTAAGCTCATAGCTAAATCTCAGCTCCCGAGCCTCCAGTCAAAACGACTCGAAAGTTCTCTCCGGTTCCTGGTCTCTCCCTGTGTCTCTGCGTTTCTCCTCCGGCGAGTCGGCGATCCCCTCTTTATAAAGCCTCGCGCTCCTGGTGACAATTCGCTAGCCCGCTGACGTCATCTCGCTCCTGACCACTCTTTCAGCTCACTTTTCCCTCCGGCTGAAACGACATCTCGGAGTTGGTCCTTTTGTCGGCCGCGGTCCTTCTTTCAACGGGACATCTACCCTGCCTCTTGATGGACGGGTCTCGTTAACGATGTTTTTCCAAGTTACCTTACCGTAATTGGAGCTGAAAGGCTGCATAGGCCCATCACCCGGTCTTTGTTGGCCTGAAAAATGTACGTTTCTCTGGAACAGAAAACATTATTAACAGGTCTTTCTATGGAGATCATCAGCCGCCAAGACAGCTGAACCCCTCGGCCAGTTTGCCTTTTCAATATTGTTCTCCGAACAACACATGAGGAATGGAGGCAATTACGTCTTCCGCACGAAGAATGTGTAGACTACATCACACACACCGCTTAACCTTTCTGCCCATTTTACAGAATAGCAAGGAAGGAGTGGAGGTATGTGTCAACAAAGATTGCCGCTACTACACCGTGTTGTTCTTACAGGTCATGTTTCCCTTTCCCTGGATGAAATTCCCCAGTTTTTCTTTCAGATTGTAGCCAATGGATTTTTAATTGCTGATGTGTTTTTCTTTATGGGGTCAGTAACGTATACAGATATTTTTCAAAGAGTAAAATATGATTGCCATACTGATAACCAGAGGGGAGAAAACTTAAAGAAAAAGATACATTGTTTTGAAAATTATTTAAATGGTGGAGGAAAAATTACAAAATTTATAAACAGCTTAAAGCATTTTACATGAATGATCTTAAGTAAGGCTTTTATAATCTTTTAATTTTGCCTAAGACTTTACTTTTATAAGACATACTTTTCTTAAGACTTTTAACAAAGTGGAATAGGAAGTAGTTTACATTGATTAACAATAGTTATAAGAGTGATAAAATGATGCCGTATCTAAGATTTATCATAATCTGTCGTGAACAATTAAAGAAAATGCAACGATATATTGAAAGTAATGATAGTTAACAATGACATATTGGAATTTTAATAAGGGCTTATAATATTGCTCGTTCTTTCCGCTAATTATACATCTCTCTATCTATCTGTCTGTTTGCCTCTCTCTCTCTCTCTCTATATATATATATATATATATATATATATATATATATATATATATATATATATATATATATATATATATATATATATATATATATACATATATATATATATATATATATATATATATATATATATATATATATATATATATATATATATATACATATATATATATATATATATATATATATATATATATATATATATATATATATATATATATATATATATATATATATAAATATATATAAATTATATATATATAAAAAAATATGAACTTAACTATATAAATACCTAACTTTTCGTCAACATGTTATTTAAAATAATGTATCTAGGTTTATTTTTTCTTCGGCATTTAGAAAAAATAGCTGATATAAAAAATTCAAATGTTTCAATTATCTTTAAGTAAGTCATAAAGAACACCAATAAACAAACCAACCTAGGAAATGATATTCAGTGTTTTTGTATTTAATTTTACAGTTGTGTAACTTTGTAAACTTACATGTTTAAGAATTGAAAACTAATTATGGAATACTGTTAATATAGATCATATGTCTTTCATCTTTTGATTTCAAGCGGAATTTCGGTAATTTGAATATAAATTACCACATTTAACATTGACCTTGTATGATTCAAAACCCATTCTGACTATTTTGTTTCTAAGCATACGTTCCCATAGGTAACATAGTAAAGTTAAATTTTTTTAGTATGTAAATATAGCTGGTATCGGAAATATCACTTTTATATGTTATGTAGGTATATTGCTTCCTCATTACGATAATATGCCTGAAAAAAAAAACTACACTTTTTAATGTCTAAGTACTATGAGGCAATCAGTTTTATTTGCAAAACAGATGCATAGCCTTTTTTATACCGTGGTACGGCTAAATTAAATTTTCATTTATTAATGAAAATAAACATTTCCGATTTTGTCTTTCACATCTATTAACAACAGTCTCTGTTCAATTGAAAGTTGAAATCATTTGCCTTGTCTTCGTAACTGTAAACATTAACATAAAGTACGTTTTTGATACTTGTATTTAATCATATGTCAGAAACACTAATGTCATGTGGAAAATGTGTTTCAGAGGTTTGCTCAACTGTTACACCAGAATGAAAATGAATGAAACAGAAAAACGTAAAACGAATGTTCTGCTGATAATATTTCATAGATTAACGAGGTAAGAAATATTTTATTCGTTGTAGAAATGAGGTTGTTTTTGAGAAAAAAGAATTAACCACTTACTAATTGGAATTAATTAATTATTGAAATTTAAAGATGTTTCAGGATTTTGTAAAATACATTATCTATATATATAAAACAGTTCCGTAACTGACTGACTGACTGACAAATAACGTACAGACCAAACTGCTGGACGTAAAGGGCTGAAATTTTGTATGGCGATTCTTCTTATAGTGTAGGGGTGTACTAAGAAAGATTTTTGAGAAATTCTTCTTAGATTAATTAAAATTGAATTTTAAGCTGTTTTTGTAATATTCTTTAAAATTTGCATCCAAATTACTAATCTGAGGGTTATAAAATTTACATCACGAGAAAGATCATAAAAATTACTTTAAAATGAAATCATTTTCGAATCTTTACCTACATTTTCTGATTTTTGGTGAATTTTTAAAGATTAATTTTTAGAATTTAATTTAATAAATGCTGATCACGTGGTTACCTTTCTTTTAACGATACTTTAAATAAATTTATCGCCACGTGCATAACAACGAAATAAATTGACAAAAAATATTAAAATACGGTAAAAGATAAAATTTAACCACTAAATTAATTGAGATGGAAGTTTTTTGAGAATTTAGTTCAAATTAGTATGTTTTATAGATATTAAACATACAAATCAATTGCATACATTGACCGTTGTATTTAATTTGAATATTTTCTTCTACATTATTTTGTCTATAAAAATATCCATTACGATGTTTATATATATATATATATATATATATATATATATATATATATATATATATATATATATATATATATTTTTTTTTTTTTTTTTTTTGGGGGGGGGGGGTATTAATTGCATACATTGACCGTTTTATTTAATTTGAATGTAGTCCTCAGCGAAGCACGGGTATTCAGCTAGTATTTTTATGTGAAAATATATTTACCACACAAATAAAATGCTGACTGATAATAATCGTCTTAAACGTATTATGTATAATTTTTGATAAACCTAGGAATGGTGAGTAAAGGATACTTTGTGATATTATGTGAGACTGAATTATTATTGACTGAAGATATTTTTGTACCAAACATCTTAAAATAATTGAATAAGCGTCTGCATATTTTAAGTCTTGTATGATCATGTTATTAATAGGAGCGTTTAATTTTTATTATAATATCATTTAATTAATTACACAACTTTGACGATTATTCCCAGTTCTACAGACCTATCTTTTTCTTATTTTGTCTTTCATATACAACAAAATATAAATTTGCAACAGGCGAAATGATCCATCTATATATTTAAGTTTCACAAAAGTAACAACAGTATTAAACAACAATGGGTTAAACAACAGTATTGCGAAATCAGATGCTGATTATATAAGTTACATATTTAGCATGGAAACGAAATGCATCGTGCATAAGAATGTTGCTCAAGGTAAGAACGGAAATATAACATACAAAATTAAATATATATATATATATATATATATATATATATATATATATATATATATATATAATATATCTACATATACATATATATACCACAAGAAGTGGACCACAGTTTAACTATATTATGCTTTTGTTTATAAATTAAAGCAAATTTGTAAAGTTATTGCTTTATCATTTTTGGTATGTTGTGACTATTAAACCTTCCTGTTAACCTATTGTATTTCTGTCAAGTAACTTATTCAAAATAAAACTGAATTTTCCTGAGAAAGAAGTAATGATATATGATTGTCTCTTTAACAAACTAACTGAAGCCTTTTTTCTTCCTTTGCAGGATTGGCCCAGTATACTTGTTTTTCAGTTTCCTAATGTCACTGTTTATACCATATGGTCCCATGAAAGTGTTTCAACAAACGACATATGTGGAAAAGTGCGTAAAATTCTGGTGGCAAAATGCTCTGTTTATCAATAACTTCTTCCCTCAAGATGATACGGTAATTTTTAAATTAACTTACTATAACTTCAACAATTTTCTTTGATTTACTTGCAAATTTCGAGTTAACTCAGAAGCAGATAAAGCATTATTAACCTTTAGCTTACGGGGATCATTGTTCCGATTCCCTCTTTAGAACAGGAAATTTCATATCCCCTTTGTAAGAACGGCCATTAAGGGGGTTGTATATATATATATATATATATATATATATATATGTGTGTGTGTATATGTATATATATATATATATATACATATATATATGTATATATATATATATGTGTGTGTGTATATATATATATATATATATATATATATATATATATGTACATATATATATATATATGTGTGTGTGTGTGTATATATTATATATATGTGTGTATATATATATATGTACATATATATATGTATGTATATATATATATATATATATATATATATATATATATATATATATATATATATATATATATATATATATATATATGTATGTATATATATGTATGTATGTATGTGTGTATATATATATATATATATATATATATTATATATATATATATATATATATATATGTATATATATTTATAATATATATATGTATATATATATATATATATATATATATATATATATATATATATATATATATATATATATACACTCTTGGGCCTGTATTCTTGGGATACATGCTATCCCACCCCGTAAGGAAAGGGTTAAGAGCAACCAAGTGGGCGCTGTAGCCCAGTTGGCAAGAGCAGCGGGCCAGTGATCTGAACGTCCCTGGTTCGATGCTCGTCGCTGCAAATTAACCGTCGTGTTCACTAATGGTGGCCGGGGCAGGTAAAATATGGCGTGGCTACAATGTCCTCCAAGTTCTCAAATTTACCTCTGGAGGTGCGGGGTCAAGTGTTCCGGTCTCGCCAATTGACTCGGTTCAAAATTACGGGACCGGTCATTTAGCCAAGTCGGACTCCGACCCTTGAGGTGCTAATTCAAAACAGGAGCCGCACCTTCATCACCCATAGCCTTCGGGACTTGATCTGATGTTGATGACGGTCAAGGGGCATCAACAACAACGACAACAACAAGTGCAACCAAACTTAGAGCCTATCGAAGTTTGTGTCCGCTCTATAAGATGGGTCTTGAACTTTAGTTACGAGGAAAATTTGGTTTAGTTCCTTGAGGATTGCGTGTTGTACTAGCATAGGATTTTAGAGTTATAAAACCTAATTATGAAGTCTCTTAAAGCAGTGGCGTAGCGAGCAAAACTGGCGCCCGGGGCACGATACCTTTGTGGCGCCCCCGAAAAACATATATAATATATATACCTTATATTGGAGCCCCCCTATAAACATATAATAACATAATATCTAGACCTTATATTAGCAACCCCCCCCTGAAAAACATATAGTAATATTATATATAGACCTTATATTGGCACACCTCCCCCCCCGAAAAACATATAGTAATATAATATACAGACCTTATACCGCCTCCCCGCCAAAAAAAAACATATAGTAATATAATATATAGACCTTATATTGGCACCCCCCCGAAAAACGTATAGTAATATAATATATAGATCTTATACTGGCGCCCCTCTGCGAGTGGCGCCCGGGGCATGACAGACCCCCTTAACCCCCCCCCCCCTCGCTACGCCACTGTCTTAAAGGCGTTTCAACACTGATTTATGGTAAAAATTTGGATTGGTTTGGTTCCTTCAGTATTGGATCGCATAGTTTTGCATCTGTAAGTAACCGTCTTACACTTACTTAGCCCCAAAATAAAGAGTTCATCGGAATTTTTGTTGGTAGCAGTTTAATTTTATATCACTCCTTCCCTTAATGTTATCATTATTTATCCCAAAGAAACCTTATAAAGGTATTTAATTTTAAAAATTAATGATCAGTAAAAATTTAGGTAGGCGTTTTTCTTTAAATCTAAAAGTAGTTTATTTGAAGACTTAAAGAAGAGTGGAAAATGAGTATTTAAAGCAATTTATAAATAAATTACACATTTACCAAGTATAATGATGATTTTAAACTCAGTTTTTATAATGATACATTTCTTCCTTTGAGATTTTAGGATTTGGGCTGTCATAATAACAATAGTACAAAATTATTTTCTGTAAAAACAATAGAGACAAATTATTTTAATGAAGTATTAGTTAATTAACTCCAGAAATAGTTTTCGACATACTTCAGAGTTAAAAAAGATAATCTGGCGTAGCGTTATTAATGGCCAATCTATAAAAAATGAAACATTATGTACATAAAAAAAACCGGTTGCGATTCATGATTAAGAATTGATTAATTTGCTTCATATCACCATCTGTAACAAGAAAGGGTAGTATTTTTTTTATACAGGTAGTGATGAGAACCTGATTTTCAAAGGCCTCCTAAATTCAAGGTCCTAAGCAGGCGCTTAGTTCGTTCTACGGTGATCTGCCTCTGAGAGACATATTAGCTATAAAAAATTAAAAAATAAACTTCATGTTTCATAGACTATTGTGCGAGAAAATAAAAAATATAATGAGAAAATTATGAAAGTTATATATTTTTATTGCTTTATGGAAACAATTTTCTCAATTTCAGTGTGCTCCCCACACCTGGTATATTGCAGCTGACATGCAACTTTTCCTCTTATCGCTGTTTACTGTGCCAGTATTTTTTAAGTAAGTTGAATTTTAATTTTAACCATAAATTAATTCAATCGAGAGCTTAATCATAGTTTTTTTTGTTATTGACTTTAACCTGTATCACTCATATCGGTAAAAGCGAAATACTTTCTTGTCATTCTTATGTATTTGAAAAACAAACAAACTTACAGTTATTCATTTGGCGGTTATTTGTATGATCATTTAAGCGGACAGTGCACTTTCAAAATTGTAAAATTTGTCCAAAAATTCGATTTCTTTTTATATTTTATTGAATTGTGAAACTACGGACGAGTAGGAATGTGTTGCAAAAATAATTTTTAATTTCTGTGATTACTTTCCTACTTATAGCCATTTGCATTTAATTTAGATATTAAGTGTTTATTAATAGCAATAACTTTAAATGTGTTTTTCTCAAAATAAAAATTTTCATGTCATACGAATATTCAAACTGCTCCGGGCGCATCTCTAATTATCGTATTGCCTTGAAATTTACATTTTATATACTTTGAAAAGATGATTTATAGGTATTTTGCGTAATAAAAAGGGTGTTTTCCCTATTATTATTTTTTTCTATTTATATTTTTAATGAACGCTGAAAATAAGCAATAAGTTTCATTGTCAGTTCTATAAGGTATCCTGAAAATAAAAATTACCATATTATATGCAAAAGAAATGCGCATGGAACGTTCTTAATTAGGCCAATTTTTGATATAATTAATAATCCATAATTCATAAATTATTAATATTTTAACCACTTTTACATATCTATGGTACTAATCACATATTCAAATTTCAAGCAATTCCATTCAAAAGAAAAAAAAGTTAGGTTTGAAGGTCCACTGTCCCCTTAAGTAAGTTTTTCCGATCAAACCCATAGGACCAGAAGTAATTGAAAGAGTTGTCTGTAATGCTTTAAACCAGGGATTCTCAACCTTTCAGGCTCTGTCCCTTTGAACACTGATGTGAGGGCACGCCTCCCGCCCCTTCCACCACCACATGTGGTCAATACAAGTATTACAATCAGAATTTGAAACTGAAGCTGGTTATTAAATGAAAATATAGAACAGATAATTTCATACACAAAATTTTATATTTGTACACATATTTTAATTTGGAACATATTATTATTAGAATATATGAAATCAAAGAATTAAATACAGATCAAATATATTTGAGGTAATCAAGTATCTAGGTGAGGTTGGCATGTTTATTTATTTTATTTATACAAATACCAAAGCATTTGACACTAAGTCATTAGCCTATGTCTTGCCTCCCAGTGAAAACAAATAACACCAAATAGGGAAAATTGGAAAATGCGGCACCACCTAGGACCGAACCCACAACGTAGGGTTTACCTAGTCAGCGCGATAGCACTGCTCTAATACCAGTCACTTTCACAACATTAATGAGAGGGCTGCCGCTGTTTGTCTTTGGCAAGTTTTTTAATATTAGGTTGTAACTGGAACAAAGCATACCTCAGCTCACTTCCAACGTCCAGACGTACGACAATTATCGTGCTTTTACTTTTACAACAATTATCGTGTTCGTTGGGACCCACTGTTAACCAAAGGTTGGGACCCACTGTTATAGACAATCCTTTTAAACCATCGTTTTCGAGAACACGCTCGGTTGGTTCCGTACAAAAAATTCAATGACTGTTTTTATTAATTTTATTTCTCAGAGAGGAGTGGAGATGCCTCGGCATGTCATTGAGCACTGTTTTGACTTTTCAAGCCCTGTGGCATACTGAATTATTAAAATGCCCTCATTGGTCATTTCATTAGCGATGTCAATACTGTAATGACTTGACTGTCCCCACTTGGAAATTCCAAGGGACACCTCTTTGTAACCTAAGCTGTTTCATCAGTGCCGAAAGGTGACCTTCCGTTTAGTGGCACAAAAGCCGCGACGTAGTGACTCTTCGATATACTTCTTGAAAGAAAAGAACATGTTTTGAAACGATTCCCTAGTTGACAATGGAGTCCAGATGAAAGGCTAGTGTCGGCTAGTCAGAGAATTGGGAGGCACGGAGCGGCAAGTGGTAAATGAAAGGACCCCCCACGAAGAATGAGCGAATATATATTCGCCATCTTGATGTAAATGAGGGCAGTTGACGATTTTCTTTGCAGGTGTGGACAAACCCCTCGTCGACGGACGCGTGCCTCGCCAGAGATCGTGAGCCAGCCGTGTTCTCTAATGATATCCTGAACCCCGAATTTTCCTTAGATAATGTTTAATTTGTAATATTTGTAAAATAGCCTATATTTAATCTAGAATGCCAGTAAAGCATTATGTAAATATTAAAGGCTGCCAGTCTTGTTTTTAGGCGAAGTCCTTACAATACTATGGAATCGTTTTTACACTTTTTTTGTTACTAAGTAATTCTGGGAAATTTAATAAGCATCAGTGTTAGCAATTAGTTTAAAACTCTCAGAGACTGTAATTTTTAACTTAAATCTCTAAATGTCTTCGGTTAAAAAATATTAGTGTCATTTTATATGAGTTAGTTAAAGAAAGAGCGACTCCACACTTCCTACAATTTTACAATATGTAATGCAGCAGTTTTTATGATACTCCCGAAGAATAATTAAGGATTTTTTTAATGTGGTTTAAGAGCAATATTTTCTATAACATAAAGTTTTACCCCATAAGATAAAATTTTAAAATAAAGTGATGCTGAGTAGTTCTTATTTCCTTTAATCAGATCTTTAAAAAGGGTGTAGAGTATGGATATTATAATTCTGTAATAATTATTCATTTTTATATCAATTACGTATAATTATTTGTTACAAAAGTAAGAAGAGTTGTGTTCTATTGTATTTGTTTTATTCCCCCAAGCTTGCTCCTTTTTTGTGCGTTTGTGTTTGTGCATTATGTTTTGTGTGACACAAAATTTGATATTTTACAGACGACCTAAAAGTGGAATAATCCTGAATTCTGCTATTACAGTATTTGGAATAATCTTTTCCGTGATATGGTCTTCGGTATATAGACTAACGCCCGGAGTTGTGCTTTATCGACCGAATGAAGAGTAAGTAAAAAACCATACCAATAAAATTATATTAACCTTCTGGATTCTTTTTAAAGTAAACGTTTGTATATATCATTTGGTGATATATTCTTTAATGTATTAGTTTAACACTAGGTGGTAGCAAAATCGAAAGCGGTTTAGTGGTAAATCTAAGAATAATCAAATAATATGATGCACGGATAAACGTAACAAACAATTTTAATAACAATTAACAAGGCGAAAACAAGGGTTAAAAACCCATTCGAGAATACAGCAAAGAACTCTTTCGAAATGGGATCTATTCAGTATAATGGAAGCACCTCCCCCTAGCGCCATCTAGAAATCCCCCTGTTTCCCCCTAACACCAACTTCAGATCACCCTAGACCTTCCTTAAAGAAATTCTGGTTCCAAATAGGCATCCTGTTTGAGGGATAAATTGAAATAAATAGAAAATACACACTTACATAATGAAATGGAGGTCTATTTACCTTTCACATATGTATGGAACTTATAATCTAATTAAAAAACGCCTCTCGATTGTACAAAATATTAAAAAATGTCCCCCCCCCCCACAAAATTCCCCTGAAAAATGTGGCCCTTAACAAAACCCCTTTTCATCTAACTTACCCCCAAATTTAGGGGGAAAACCCCCAAGTTGGCAACACTGGACCTATTGTCCGGTATCAAATCTAAGGGCCTGTTCACATAGGAGTCCGTTGCGTTGCGTTAAGGAAAAGATGACGCTGAGACGAAAATAAACCAATCATAGGCCTCCAAACGATTAGCAATGAAATTTTTAACGCCTATGATTGGTTTATTTTCGTCTCAACGTCATCTTTTCCTTAACGCTACGCAACGGACTCCTATGTGAACAGGCCCTTAATCTACATGGTTCGAATCAAAATCTAAACTAATATGGTCAGTGTTGCCAACCTCTACGAAGCGCACACCCCTAGCGCCACCTCGAAATCCCCCTGTTTTCCCTAACACCAACTTGAGATCACCCTAGACCTTCCTAAAAAAATTCTTGCTCCAAATAGGCATCCTGTTTGAGAGATAAATTGAAATAAATAGAAAATACGCACTTACATTATGAACACTTGACATATGTATGGAACTTATAATCTAATATAAAAAACTCGTCTCGATTGTACAAAATATTAAAAAATGTTCACCCCACAAAATGCCCCTGAAAAAATGTGGCCCCTAAAAGAATTATCTAACTTACCCCCAAATTTAGGGGGAAAACCCCCAAGTTGGCAACACTGAACATGGTATCGAGGTAAAGAAGGTGCGGGATTATCCCAGTCAAGCAGCGCCACCAAACGTCGTCTCTAATCATTTATGCACAGTAGCGCCACCAGACTGAAACTTTCTCAACAAGGTCACGTATAAGGTGTACTTATGCAACATTGTGTCAGTTTTAGTTTTCAATTTTTTGTGATTTAACACTAATTTTTACGTTTTAGAACAGTCTGATGTACATCTGAATTTTTATCCCATTCTAATTAAAACAATAATACAGTGGAATCTCGATCTATCGTTTTTCAAGGGACTGATTGAAATGAACGATAAATGCGGGAAAACGATAGATGCGGAAACATAACAAAGCAATAGGATAGTTGGGACTGGATAAAATGAACGACACATACGGAAAAACGATGGATCCGAAAACGATCGATCGAGATTCCACTGTATTAGTAATAAATTTGTTGGGGGAGTAGAAAATACCCAGATAATGTAGAAAGACCATCTAATTTAATTTATACCAGCTTTTTAGAATCATTTTATAAAGCAAATGAAGGAAATAACGTGGAATACCTTATATGTGATGTCATAATCTTACCTATTCAATATACGTACATTGCTAAAAACTTATAATTTTAGATATCGAGTATAATTACAGATCTTACAAGTGTGAGTATACATGAATCTAATTATTAAGGCACACTAACAGGAAAACACAGCTTCTTAAAATCTAAAAGAAAAAAAGTTAAGAAAAGTGATTAATTACGAACCAATTAATACAGTTATTCATCAGGCGGAGAGCAGGTGTTATTGTTTCTAGGGGCAATTCACAAATGCAAATATAGAAACTATGAGTTTAATGCCACCTGGCCTTAAGTGCTACATTGATTAGATCAAAACTGCCCTTCTCAATTTTTATGGCAGATTTTGAGAATTGCGTTCTTGTTTTGCCTATACTCCCCAAAATTCCTGTAAGATTTTATATTTATAATTTTCCGTATCTGACTTGCTATTTTATTTGAAACAAGTAATATAAAAAAAAAATTAAAGTCAATTCCTACTTAGGTCAACAAAGAAAAATTTGAGTGTGAACTAATACCAACGAAAATAAACCAAAAAAAAAAGGATTGCCTGCCAGAACCTTGCCTACTGTGCGAGATTAGGAGGGGTAGAAAGAGAGAGAAAAAGGTTGTCATGTTGGGGATTCGATCCCGCAACCTACAGGACGGGAGGAGCCCGCGCTACCGCAGTGCTACCGTTTACACAGTAAGAAGAGGGAAATTACCATTCAAGAGCAAGAGACGCCGCTCTAGGTCTCTTCCTATTGAAAGGGCTCCCATATAAAACTAAAATTGATTAATTAAATTTAATTAATGAATCAATATTTGAAAAAAACTGTATTAACATCAAGTGTCATCCACTACAAGTTTAAAAAAATGTATTTGAACTTGAGTGGATGAATAAAAAGTATTTTATTAACGATTGAAAATTTGAACAAGATATATAAATATATATATATATATATATATATATATATATATATATATATATATATATATATATATATATATATAGGGAGAGTGTGAACTAATAGTAGGAATTGAAAAAGAAATTTCATGAGCAGCGCGCCAGTGATCTGAACGTCCCTGGTTCGATGCTCGCCGCTGCAAATCCACCGCCGTGTTCACCAATGGTGGCCGGGGCACGTAAAATAGGTCGTGGCTACAATGTCCTCCCAGTTCTCAAATTTACCTCTGGAGGTGCGGGGTCAAGTGTTCCGGTCTCGTCACTTGACTCGGTTCAAAATGACGAGACCAATGTTCTTAGATGTCAAGTCAGACTTCAGCCCTAGTGGTACCTCGCCTTAAAGTAAAGCTGCTTACTACCCTTCGCCAAGGTCCTAGGATTTGAGGACCTAAGTCCTTTGGACTTGGTGTAGGCTTTCCTACACTAAGGGGATTGGAAACATTAACAAAAAGAAATTTCTGCTCAAAACTGGATATGTGAGGTTCTGTGCGTTTATGGTCACCTCTAGTGAAGGATATTGTGACACTGTCTCTATTACGACACGAAATTAGTATTTCTATAAGTATGTGATGCCCCGTTCCTACCCCTCAACATGTCATCTATCGACAAACTGTTTATCTGGGCGGTCTCATAAACTCTAGGATAAGAGGCCATAAAGTTCTTGCAATGCGGGGTTCTGACGTTATAGAACGCATAAATCCCAGAGTGGTTCGGGGGCTTTTGAGATTTTTGACACTATAGTGACATTTAGAATCCCATAAACTTCGAACACTTCAAACGCAGAAGAAAGCCCTTTGAATTCGCCGACAGTATAAAAGAAGACCCCCAATAGTCCACGAGAAGGGATCTGTTTTTTGAGTGCCAGAGAGAGACGCTGCTCTCCTGGTCATCGGCCTTATAGGCCACGATGTCGTTGAACCCGAAGCCAACCTGACTATCTAAATACTACTGTATAAATTCTAACTACTGTATAAATTCTATCTACTGTATAAATTCTAACTCGCTGTACATACTTGCTTTAACTGTTGTAGTTGCAGTATGTTTAACGTATCGTAGTAAAGTAATTGAAGCGAAAGGCTTGTCGTATTATTGACTACGGTACAATATATTGCTAAACACAGATATATAAATATTTAGAAATTTCAGAGAACAATCACAAAGGCTGGAATAGACAGGTTGGCTTGTCTCTATACTTTATAGAAAAAAAGAAAGAAAATTATAAACAGATGTAATAAACATATGAATTTTACATATTTTTTTGGGGAAGGGGATGATAGAAGTTTTCGCTGTTTACAACCAACATGAGTGGGTGAAAACGGGATGGCATAGTTTAATACATAGGAATACTATTGATTGCATGTTCATGTTTTGCATATTGTGGATACATCTCTGCGTTTATGCATGAAGGGTATTTTGCTTTGCAGTTTTTATTTAATAGCTTCACAGTTAACTTATACGCATTCATTTTTAACGTAGGATTACGTTCCTCCGTAACGGTCCTCGGAAAAGAAAAATTTCAGACGTCCGTCGTCGCGAGTTATAATTTTGGCAGTTATAATTTTCGCGAGTTATAATCTATCGTACGCTGTGGCGTCACGATATTTAGTTAAGGCAATTTTCTGAGGCTTTTTTTTAAATTACTACTATTGGATTCATAACTAAGGAAGATAGAGTCCTAATTAAAATGCAAAGGCCAATTTTTTTAAAAACAGAAACTTAACAATTTATTTACAAAAAATTTAACTTTAAAAGGTACAACATAATTAGTTAATTTAAGTGCAGATTCACAATACAGACTCCGGGACCCATGGTCTCAAACAAGAGCTCCTAAAAAACACGTCTGTCCGGGCTGGATGTTACAGGCCCATCTCTTCCAAAATTCAAAGTCTCTCCCTCTCGGCTTGAAAAACGGGGTGGCCGTGTTCTTAGAAATCGCCCTCTCGCAACCGGGGGGGGGGGGCGGGCGGTAGATTATCGGCTGACAGCTCTTCTTAACGCCGAAACTTTATTACCTTCCCGTGACAAAGTCGCATAGCTATCGCTGGGAAAGACAGCTTTGCGACGGTGATGGGAAACATTTTCTGTTTTTCCAAACAGTTACCCCCACAACTTATAAGGGCCTTATTATACAGAGCCACAGCTGCGGCGCTGTGCAGTTGGCTTTGTATAATAAGTTCCATAGGAAACAATGGTCCGCTACGCAGCCACAGTCGCGCAGGCGAGCCACAAGAAGCGAGGGTAGGCGACTGGAGTGGCTCGGAGTGGAGGCCACAGTCGCGACCTGTAGCCACAGCTGTGGCTCGGTATAATAAGCTCGTACGATTGCATGTATCGCTTCGAGTGGCTTGTCTGGGCGTGGGAAGCCGTGGCGAACGCGCGCCACAGATGTGGCTCTGTATAATAAGGCCCTTAGGGAAACCGCCATGCCAGGGCAGTGGCGTAGCGAGCATAACTGGCGCCCGGGGCACGATACCTTTGTGGTGCCCCCCTGAAAAACATATAGAAATATAATATATAGATCCTATATTGGCGCCCTCGATAAACATATAATAACATAATATATAGACCTTATATTGGCACTCCCCCCCCGAAAAGCATATAGTAACATAATATATAGACCTTATGTTGGTGCCCTCCCCTAAAAACATATAGTAATATAATATATAGACCTTATATTGGCGCCCCCCACAAAATAATATAGTAATATAATATATAAACCTTATATTGGGGCCCTCCCCTGAAAAACATATAGTAATATAATATATAGACCTTATATTGGCATCCACCTAGAAAACATATAGTAATATAATATATGGATCTTACATTGGCGCCCCTCTGCGAGTGGCGCCCGGGGCATGATAGACCCTTTCCCCCCCCCCCCCCCCCCCTTTGCTACGCCACTGTGCCAGGGATTAACTTTCAGACCAAAAACTCTGCACGTGTTTTAAAAACGGTGGGAACTGGAAAACGGTGTTCCCGAAAACCATCCAGCTGGCCCGTGGGACGTGAGAACCGCACAATACACGTGACGTTACAGCGCCAAACCCAGTCTATATCGCTTAGGCAAGCAGTAAACAGTTAAACTGAAAAGTACCAAAATGTGTTTGAAACAAAAAGAGGTAAGCAACGATAAGTAAATCCGACGTTAATATCCCGCGGAAGTTTCGTTAGAAGAGACTACCTGAAATTTTTTACGAGTGTCTTTTGAAGTTACACTGGGTAATTTTATTTTTTATGAAATCTGTGTAGTGATAAATATTTCACACATTTCGCGTTTTTGTTTTGATTCGCTAACGTATCTAAAGAAATAAAAATTAAATCTGTATGATTTACTTATTTTTTAACCATGTTTTTATTAACTTGCTTTCTTGTTTGTGTGTGTGTTTGTCTGGTACAAATCTTGCAATCTATTTTTAACTAACTTCCCGACTAGCTAGACATTCGAAACTTTTAGAATAGCTCAGAACACGATGACAATGCATTATTTTAATACTTTTAGCCATCTTTATTCCATATTTTAAAATCCATTACGAAAAACTACGAGTGGCGTCTGAAGCCAAAAGTAACTGCGCTACTGGCGCCATCTATTAACGTAATAGTGAACCAAGCATATTACATTTTCATTTCAATGGGATAATTTTTATTTATGCCCACATGCTATTTGCGATATTTTCTCTAAGAAATTCATCGATTTTTTTCCCCTTCAAATTATAGATTATAATTTATAATTTTTTAATCCATAATTAACTATGGAAGATGCGAATTCGTTTTGCAGCTCATGAAGAAGCTGCATGTAAATTAAATTGTTGTAATTATTCGGGTAATGGGTATATATATGTTATTCAATAAATAAATATTTGAAAATTTCTTATAATTGCTCTCTTTATTATGCACTTCTTTCAAGTTCTTTCAAGCATTTTCTTTCAAGTTGATGGGATAATTCATCAAAAAATTTTAAAGAAGTATTTATTAACCTTTTCCTTACGGGGTGGGATAGCATGTATCCCAAGAATACGGACCCAAGTATGAATAATATATATATATATATATATATATATATATATATATATATAGTATATATATATATATATATATATATATATATATATATATATGTGTATATATGTATATATAGGTATATATATATATGTATATATGTATATATGTATATATATATATGTATATATATGTATATTATATATATGTATATATATATATATGTATATATATATATATATGTATATATATATATATATATATATATATATATATATATATATATGTATATATATATATGTATATATATGTATATATATATATATATATGTATATAATATATATATATGTATATATATATATATATATATATATATATATGTATATATATTATATATATATATATATATATATATATATATATATATATATATATATATATATATATATATATATACCCCTTAATGGCCGTTCTTACAAAGGGGGTAGGAAATTTCCCGTTCTAAAGAGGGCATCGGAAAAATGGGCCCCGTAAGCTAAGGGTTAATACATAGAATTGTCAAGTTTATATGATTCAACAGGAAATTTAAAAAGATGGTACATAAAAAGTCTTTTTATCTTGCAATTCCTAATATCATCAATGTCACTAATGTTATATATATGTCAATAATGAATTTATGAGTAACACAGCAAAACTTGAAAGATAGTTTTATCTGTGATTGAACTACGTTCCGTGAATTGCATTAATATTTTGTGTCTATGATCATTCCTTTGTTTACATTTTTTTTACTTCATTTGAACAATTTAGGGAAATAAACAGAGCTTGGAACGCGCATTCCTCAACCATCCCGCACATTGCACCGTATTTTACTGGAATCTTGATGGGGTATTTTCTAGCACAGAAAAAGGACATAAAAATCAAGAAGGTAAGTCGAGCCGATTAACACTTTTGCAATTAAATAGGTATTTTGTGATATGAAATTTTCACTGTTATATAAGTTTTTGAATATTTTGATAAAACTATGCATTAATGAATTATAAGAGGCGATATGGAGCATTAACATTATTTTTGTATTATTTACACATTATTTAACATATTTTGCATTATTTACATGTTTATTAACATGTAAATAATGAATTGATTAACACGTTTATTAACGACAAACAATGCATTTCATTTCAAATTTACGGAAATTAAACAGGTATTTCGTATCAAAATTTTCACTGTTATAAGTGTTTGAATATTTTGATATAGCTATGTATTAATAAATTATAAAAAGCGATATGGAGCATTAACATTTTTTATTATTATTTACACATTATTTAACATATTTTTTCATTATTTACATGTTTATTAGCATGTAAATAAGGAATTGATTAACATGTATATTAACGAGAAACAAAGCATTTAATTTCAAATTTACAGTATGCGTGCTTATTTTCCTATGTATTGAGCTTTAAAATCTGACATTAAGGGATTTGGGGGTTAATATAATTTCTATTAGCATTGCCTTAAGGAGTATGTGTCTTTAATGCTTATATTATTATAAGGGGAACAATGAGCTTCTTAGTACAATTGTTGGAGACATCCGGGGATTTTTGGGAAGTATGGACACCACGTCAAATCAGGGATAATTTTTTTTCAGCGAAAGTATATTCTCCACATATGATATGTGAAAATATAATATGAAGAACAATCGAAAGCTTGACATTGTATATTTACAAAATTGAAAAAGAGAAGAAAAATTCCCATCAAACGACACGTTATCTTAACTTTGAATAATATCTTATTGATAAACGTCAAAGTTAGGTCTACATACGTATGAATCAAGGCAAAAATTGTACACATTAATACACATTTACAACTTACACAATAGTACAGTAATGAAAAATTATATATATGCAATTTTTATTAATCTTAAAATGAAAATTTTCCATTTACACATGCGCATGAATCAAGGCAAAAATTATACACATTAATACGATTTTACAACTAACACAATAGAACAATTATACAAAACTATATAAATGCAAATTATATTACTCTTAAAATGAAATTTTTCCATTTACACAGATGCATGAATCAAGGCAAAAATTATACACGATAATACAGTTTTATAATTAACACAACAGTACAATTATACAAAATTATATATATGCAAATCTTAAAATGAAAATTTTCCATTTACACATACGCATGAATCAAGGCAAAAATTGTGCACATTGATGCAATTTTATAATTAACACAATAGTACAGTTATGCAAAATTATATAAATGCAAATTTTATGAATCTTAAAATGAAAATTTTCCATTTACACATGCGCATGAATCCAGGCAAAAATTATACACATTAATACAATTTTACAATTAACACAATAGTACAATTATACAAAACTATATAAATGCAAATTTTATTAATCTTAAAATGAAACTTTTCCATTCACACATGCGCTTGAATCAAGGCAAAAATTATACACATTAATGCAATTTTACAATTAACACAGTAGTACAATTATACAAAATTATATATATGCAAATCTTAAAATGAAATTTTCCATTTATACATACGCATGAATCAAGGCAAAAATTATGCACATGATGCAATTTTACAATTAACACAATAGTACAATTATGCAAAATTATATAAATGCAAATTTTATGAATCTTAAAATGAAAATTTTCCATTTACACATGCGCATGAATCCAGGCAAAAATTATACACATTAATACAATTTTACAATTAACACAATAGTACAATTATACAAAACTATATAAATGCAAATTTTATGAATCTTAAAATGAAACTTTTCCATTCACACATGCGCATGAATCAAGGCAAAAATTATACACATTAATGCAATTTTACAATTAACACAGTAGTACAATTATACAAAATTATATATATGCAAATCTTAAAATGAAAATTTTCCATTTACACATACGCATGAATCAAGGCAAAAATTATGCACATTGATGCAATTTTACAATTAACACAATAGTACAATTATGCAAAATTATATAAATGCAAATTTTATGAATCTTAAAATGAAAATTTTCCATTTACACATGCGCATGAATCCAGGCAAAAATTATACACATTAATACAATTTCACAATTAACACAATAGTACAATTATACAAAACTATATAAATGTAAATTTTATGAATCTTAAAATGAAACTTTTCCATTCACACATGCGCATGAATCAAGGCAAAAATTATACACATTAATGCAATTTTACAATTAACACAGTAGTACAATTATACAAAATTATATATATGCAAATCTTAAAATGAAAATTTTCCATTTATACATACGCATGAATCAAGGCAAAAATTATGCACATTGATGCAATTTTACAATTAACACAATAGTACAATTATACAAAATTATATATGTGCAAATTTTATTAAACAAAATAGGACATTCTTTCATTTTCCCAGATTTATCAACTGATTGGATGGCTTGTCGCTTCAACCCTTTTTATAACCATGCTGTTTGTGACCAAAGTCTGGAATTCTGGAGGAGCATTTACAGTGGGAGACAGCTCTTTTTATTTCGGATTTTCAAAAATTTTCTTCGTCGTTGCAATCGCATGGATGGTTTTATGCTGTACAACAGGACACGGCGGTAATATGCTGGCATATATTGCACATTATGCATTTATTTAAGGAGACAGTGGGCCTTCAAACCTATCTTTTTTTGTTTCGAATGGATTTGCTTGAAATTTTAATATGTGATTAGTACCACAGATCTGTAAAAGTGGTTAAAATTTAATGATGAAATATTAATAACTTATGAATTATGAATTATGAATTATATAAAAAATTGGTCTAATTAAAAATGTTCCATGCGCTTTTCTTTTGCATATAATATGGTAATTTTTATTTGCAGGATACCTTATAGAACTAACAATGAAACTTATTGCTTACTTTAAGCATTCATTAAAAATATAAAGAGAAAAAAATAATAATAGTGAAAACACCCTTTTTATGACGCAAAATACCTCTAAATCATCTTTTCGAGTACAAAATTTAGAAATTCTGAGCTACGAAGCATAATTATTTTCAATAAGATTTATTTTATATACAGTTAAGTATATAAAACTTAAATTTCAAAGCAATACGATAATTAGAAAAGCGCCTGGAGCAGTTTGAATATTCGTTTGACATGAAAATTTTTATTTTGAAAAAAAACACATTTAAAGTCATTGCTATTAGTAACCACATAATATCTAAATTAAATACAAATGCCTATAACTAGGAAAGTAATCACAGAATTTAAAAATTCTTTTTGCAACACATTCCTACTCGTCCGTAGTTTCACAATTCAATAAAATAAAAAAATCAAATTTTTGGGCAAATTTCACAATTTGGAAAGTCCACTGTCCCCTTAATTTAAAAACAGGGGTGATTTTTTAAAAGGCTCATGTTCATGTATGTATATTAAATCCGTCTATTTTGCTTTCTTTTTTTCAGGCGTCATCAATTACATTCTGTCACTTCCATTGTGGATACCTATCGCCAATATCACTTTTGCTGTGTATTTGGTCGCTCCATTCCTCCAATCATTTTATTTCGCCAATTCTAGAAACGTGATAGATGGACACAGAATGGCTCTGGTAAGGAAGATGATGCAGGGTCTGTCCAGAAAGTAATGAGACTGTTTCCATGAAATTCGTTTATTTGAAGATAATTTTACAGGCACTTAATATTCTTTAAAATAGCACCCTCCTGCATTAAGGGGACAGTGGACCTTCAAACCTAACTTATTTTGTTTTGAATGGATTTGTTTGAAATCTGAATATGTGATTAGTACCATAGGTATGTAAAAGTGGTTAAAATTTAAAGATGAAATATTAATAATTTATGAATTATGAATTATTAATTATATCAAAAATTGGCCTCATTAAAAATGTTCCATGCTCATTTCTTTGGCATATAATACGGTAATTTTTATTTACAGGATATCTTATAGAACTAACAACGAAACATATTGCTTATTTTAAGCATTCATTAAAAATATAAATAGCAAAAAAATAATAATAGTGAAAACACCCTTTTTATGACGCTAAGTACCTATAAATCCTCTTTTCGAGTACAAAATTTAGAAATTCTGAGCTACGAAGCATAATTTTTTCAATAAGATTTATTTGATATACAGTTAAGTATATAAAACTTTAATTTCAAAGCAATACGATAATTAGAAATGCGCCCGGAGCAGTTTGAATATTCGTATGACACGAAAATTTTTATTTTGAGAAAAACGCATTTAAAGTTATTGCTATTAGTAACCACATAATATCTAAATTAAATACAAATGCCTATAACTAGGAAAGCAATCACAGAAATTAAAAATTCTTTTTGCAACACATTCCTACTCGTCCGTGGCTTCACAATTCAATAAAATAAAATAAAAAATCGAATTTTTGGGCAAATTTCACAATTTGGAAAGTCTACTGTCCCCTTAATACACCGTTGCCAACGACTCTGCCACCCATTGATGCCCGCCTGGAAGTCTTAACTGGAATGCTGTTCAGAACGCGCGTTACGTTTTTCTGCAAGTTCTCCAGATTGTCAAAACGATGACCTTTTAAGTTGGATTTTAACCGAGGGAATAGGAAAAAGTCCGGCGTTGACAGACCGGGGATGCACGGTGGTTGGGGGTAGCGTTGCGACTTTTTGTTTTGTCAGGAACCAGGCCCTGATTTTCCATTAGGCCCAGTAGACCTCGGGCCTAGATTTTTATTGTAAAAGAAAAAAATCCCAATTCATTTTCTTTAAATGTTACCTTTTTTAATAGCAATTTTTTTATATATCCTTTCAAATTTGATTGATAGGTTCATCATATGTATAGTTATATGTATACTTCATCATATGCATGTTAATAGTGTATATAAGGGATTAATAAGTCTTTCTGGTTGCATTGTATTGGTATTTTAATGATGAAGTAAATATGTTGTATTGCATTTTGTTATTGGATAATGTTCTAGGCGTCTACGCTTCAAATAGCCAATTCTTGGTAAAATGGTACTTCCACAATGATTCATGATTACTTTTTTTTTGTGAGTAAATTTTGGAAATTTTACTCCCACAACGGTGTTAGGGGGCCCCCATCCCGAGTTGTGCCTATAGTCAAGAATTTTCTAAATCAGGCCCTGCCAGGAACTGAGTCACTTTGGAGGATGTGTGGACCGGCGCATTATCGTGGTGCAGTATCCAATTGTTTGTGAGCTTCGGGCGGGCGCGCGCGATTCGATTCCTTAAACCTTTTTAAGTCCGAACGTCTAAGCAATCATTCAGACACTCATCCAACCACCAGAGTCCAAAAAGCGCTTTAATTTTAGCCACATGGTCTGAAGTTCGAGAACTTGATGGACGTTGTTCGAACCCGGAGCGTTGTTCGTCATCGATGTCCTCTCTTTGAAGGCTTTGTGCCGCTTTAACACTTGAGCCTTGGACAAAGAATCCTTCCCGTAAGCTTCTTATAACATGTCTCAGTAGTCGATTTGTTTAGTTTTACACAAAACTTTATGGCGTATCGATGCTCGACACTCCGCTGCATTCTGAAAACCTAACGCCACTTTCAGATTCGTGTCTGCTTCACGAGCGATCCGTGCGCTGCAAAGGCTCAAGGCCAACTGACTTCCACCAGATTCTGTAGCTGACATCCCTCTCCCCCACCCGTACCGCCCGCAAATTCCGCCCCTTTGGCGTTCTCCTTGGCGCGAAAAATTCAGTCTCATTTCTTTCTGGACAGACCCTGTATATTCAAAGATTTCGATATTCTCTATATTAGCCTTTTTTTATATACTTATTATTCAGAAATCCTTATTTATGTGTTTTAGTATCTTATTTCTAAATTATAACAAATTATAAAAATTCTTCATCTAAAACTGTTTAGGACCTAGGAACTACGAGGATTTTTTTCAAGGGTTCGATTTGGTTTGGAGCGCTACGGGGACCTTTTTGCTACATGAGAACAATTAAGAACCGATTTTTTCCATCCGATGTGGGCCAGGTGATGGCCGAATGTCTAGGGCATTGGCATTCGGTTCAGATCCTGAGGGTTCGAGACCCACTGTTGGTATGGATGCTTGTAGCCGTTCGGAATCGGCTTTAAACTGTAGGTCCCGGTCTTATTAGCTCTCGTGTAGCAAAATGTTGACCGTAGCGCTCCAAACCAAACCAAACCAAACCCATCCGATGTGGCGTGATATTGTAGCGGTGGATGAGCTTTTCACATAAGGTGCCACCACTGCTGAATTAGTTGGAAGTCATTTTTTCAGTAAAACACCGATGGAGTCATGCACATTGAGCAGTACAGTTCGTTTAACCTGCAACTCAAGCAATGGCTGTCTCATTGGGATTCAAATGTCACTGGTAGCCGAACCCATTTGGGGGGCGTCCATTAATTACGTGAGGCTTTTAGGGGGGGGGGGGTCGAGCCGAATCTCACCCAGTCTCACGTGGGGGAGAGCGGTGGGGGTCTCGGCAAATATCACGAAATTTTTTTTCTGCAAGAAACAGTGTAAAATTGCGAGAAAACTGGGTTATATTAAGCAAAACATATGTTTCTACCCTAAAATATGGCTAAATCCTACACAATAGTTCCAGTAGTCACTCTTGAGTCCACACATGAGTCCCCGTGGACTGAATTAGAATGAATATTCTTTTACGAATTTTAGTAGTTCCTATTTAGGTATTATATTGTTCGATGTTCTCACTGTGATTCTAGACTACGTTCTTAGTAGTCTTAAATACTAGTCTTAAATAAAAATAATTAAGCAAATTATGTTTTTTAAAATAAATCCAACGCAATGAAGCACAGATTAACGTATTTACACTAAAAATACGCATTTTGAAAAATCTCACGTTAGAGTAGGGGGAGAGGGGGTCGAGCCAAATCTCACGACATCTCGCCAGGAGGGGGGGAGAGGGTCGAAAAATTGCCAAAATCGCCTCACGTAATTAATGGACGCCCCCTTTCCGCTATGGAAAATAAAGCGCCATCTATTGCTAAAATTTGGAACTATTTTTTCCTTATGCCATACTCTTTCCCTCTTCTTTGCGTATATTCAGGTCAAATTTCAGGTCATTCTGACCAGTGGTTCTTTTATTACAGCTTTTTGAAGTTCCAACCTTAATTATAATACCCTGGTTTCTATCTATCTATCTATCTATCTATCTATCTATCTATCTATATATATATATATAATGCGTGATTGTATGTGTTTAAATAAATATGCATGCATGTACATATTATAGTACATTTTTTTCCTTAGAAACATACGTGTACATATATATTCGAACACACGGATATATGTTTATAGGATTGTAATTAAAATGAACATTTACATTATATTTTTCAATCAAGAGTTGTATTTATTAAAACAACCCCTTCTTTTCTCCCCTAGATCTGGCGCTTTGCTGGAGATATAGTGATTTCCTGTTGCTTAGGTTTAGTATTAGTTTTAACGATAGAGTCACCATTTGTAGAAGTAGAGAAGCTCTTGTTTTACCGACCAGTGCATAATAAAACTAATGAAACACCTGTGCATTTAAACAACGGCTTAACTGATGAAAAGAAGTCCTGTAACATTGATTTGGAATTGAACTACAAAAAGTGATTCATCTCATCTAAATAAATATTTCATTAACAAGATATTTTTATGAATAAAAATAAAATAAATTATTTGAATATTGTCTTTATTTCTTTTCCTTTATTTCTTTTACGGATAGTCAGCAAATCAACAGATTATTCACACTTAGTGCTGAGCTTGAAAGGTAAAATTTACTAGAAATCTCGAAATATAGCCATTATTTAAAGCTCAAAACTTTCCTTTACAAGTGTTTTGAGCATTGTCCGCGTAAAATATTTTCCAAGCTCTTTCAAAGCATGCTTAAAAATGTACAGTACAGAAATATATAAAGTCCCACACCCTATTTCTCTTAATTTTGTAAAGCATTGTACTTCGCATGTAATAATGCAATATCAAGAAATGAATATGAATAAGCATTGAATTAAATATCCTCAATAAATCCTATGCAGGGAAAGTAAAAAGTTATCTAGCTGCGTTCACCCCAAGGTACATATTGAAGAGATTTTAGCACTAAAAAGGAAGGTTATGAAAAAGAATCACACAACCGAAATTGTTTTTCGAATTGGTTGTCTAGAAAATTTCCAATAATGAATACATACAGGAAATATAAGCATCTATTAATACCTTAAGAGGGTCCGGGACACATTTTAAAATTTTCTTTATTTATTGAGTTGAAATTTTGAATTTTTTTGTGATGGTTAACCATATAATTTGTAAACAAAATCACATCATAAAACTTATCAAAAAGTTTTTAAAAATTTTTAAAAATTAAAATTTTTAATAAAAGTGGGGTAATTTAAAATCCTTATAACTCAAAATATTATTTGTAGATTTTCAAATTTTTTTCATTATATTAAACAGAAATACATAAGTATTAATTTTGATTCACCATTTTTTAAAATATTAATTTAAAAAAAAATTAAAAATATTTAGATGAAAAATTGCAAAAAAAAATTATGTAACTTATTTTTAAAAAATCATATTTTCAAAAAAAAGTTATTTTTTTCAAATTTGCTGAATCAAAATTAAAGTAAAATAGTGGAAAAAGACATGTTACAAGTTTCAACCATTTATCTTTATCGGTTCTTGACTTATAACAATTTAAAGACGAGAAATGGGAAAAAAAATCCATCATTAAGTAAAACGCACTTACAGGTTTAAACAACGATTGGCTACTATTATAATGTTGAAAAAAAATAATAATTTCTCCTGTTCTAATTAAGATAGAAACATTATTTAAACATCATTTAAGCGTAAAAGGACACAGAAATTTTTAATGCAATAAATTTTTTTTCGAAAATTCGAAAAATTTTGTGTCCTGGACCCCCTTAAAAATTGATTACATTATTTAAAATATTTTTTTGCACTCTATTTGCGAATGATTCCTGAACACTTTTTACTCCTCATCATGTACAGAGAGCGAAAAACCATTTCCCTCTACCACCTCTCTATGTAAATGCATAATCCAAAATTATAAACCATTCCCAGAGTAGCTTATGCGGCATTTGTAAACCTGATAACCAGTCTCTGCAATAATTCCTGCATACGCAGCCGAGGTTCCGTCTGTTAGTGTATGATTTTCGACCTTAGGAGCCATATAATGTATAAAATACACATCCAGCGTGTTAGTGTATTTTTCTAAATTATAAGTGCTGTGATCATTTTTTTTTACGTAAAACACGTTAAATGCTGCCTCACGATGAAGATCGAAAATGTATTTCTTGTCTTCACATTCGACCGTTCTAACTATGGCTTGAATATTTGCGCGGCACAACTGAATAAGCAATAAAGCTTAAGAAGCGAATAAATTGCTTAATTGCATTCTAAACGATAGTAGTTTTTTTTCTCCGTAACCGGATTCAATAGTATGTAAAATTTTATAGCACGATTGATACTCCAAACTCAAAATAATAATTACAAGATAAAAAGAACTTTTTATATACCATGTTTTTAAATTTTCTGTTGAATCATATAAACTTGACAATTCTAAGCATTAATAAATACTTTAAAAAAAATTTTTTTTGATGAATTATCCCATCAACTTGGAAGAAAATGAAGTTAATTGGAAGTTAACTTGCATTTAAATTTTCGTTCCCGTTCCGGTCGATAGATGGCTGCACCAGTCTACAAAACAAAATTAACTGAAAATAACTGAAAATGAATTTAATTCTGCTTAAAGATGGCTAAAAGTATTAAAAAAATGCTTTGTCATCGTGTTCTGAGCTATTTTAAAAGTTTCAAATGTCTAGCTAGTCGGGAAGTTAGTTAAAAATCGATTGCAAGACTTGTACTGGACAAACACACACGCGAACACACAAACACACAAGAAAGCAAGTTAATAAAAACATGGTAAAAATAAATGCAATGGGATATACCTCGAAACCATACTTAACACGATATTTTAGATTCGAATTGTGTTATTTAATGCATTTTAACGTAAATGAATGACTGGTTTGTTTAAAAACGCAAGTTATTAGTAATGGCTCTCTCTAGCAGGACATGGTTTTGGGATGCAAGAAATACTGTTCATTGACCTAGCCTTAAATTATGCTGTTAAATAGGTATTATTTCAGTCAAATTTTCGCCTGCTGCATATGGTATGTATAAAAGAACTTAACAAGGGGCGGTAGAGTTTGAAAATCTTTTGACCACAATCCCTTTCAGATCTAGTTTTCAGATTTCGTGTAAGGTATCGATTATGTAGCTTACAAACTAATAAAAAATGCTGCGATCTCCTAATTTATCGACAAATACATTACAATTATTTTTTTTTGTGCATGAAGTAATAGGGAATCTTCCAAAATTAAAAATCTTTAATATGGTGCTTTCAATTGATCCTTTTTAAAAATTTTTAATATTTTGAAAATTAACGGCAATTTAAAAATATTAAAAAAAAATTATTTTTATTCAGTTCTTCCGAAAAAAATATTTTCTCATCTGTTCGAGAAATGGGAGAAAATCTGAACTTTGCTTTCTAATCTAAATTAACAGTTAGTATTGATCGATGTTTATGTCTGTTATCAAAATGTTCTTAACCACTCCCGTGATCCTGAAAACTTAATGGTGCACGACTCCTGTTAAGTGAATGGAGTCAATGCATTTTCGGAGGGCGTCATTTTATTGCTTGATTGGACGTGGGAAGATAACCTACATAACAAAGTCAGGCGTGAGGATTTTAGGTGCCTGCCCCTCTAAGAGAAAGAAGCATAGCCATTCTCCCAGCGCCCATAAGGTATCGGGTCTCGCCTGAACCTACTCTTTAGAAAGACAAACACAGTACATAAGTGATCCATCATAAAGGAGATACTTCATAAGGCTGAAATTTTCTTTTTATGGCTTAAAAAGAAAAATAGCATTGTACTCTTGGTTTGCTTGACTCTTTAAGATTCTACCTTTGATAACCTATACCGGAGGTGGGGAACGTGCGGCCTCCTTGATCTCTTGCGGCCTTCATAAAAGCTAGCACTTGTATTAATTAATATATAATTATATAGATTACAACAATTTCCAAATCAATAGAATTAAATAAAGAACGGCATGAATGTATGTACAGTGTCGGCCAAAATAAAGTTGACATTTTGAAATACTAGTTGTCTAAAATCGCTACAATTGTATATTTATCCAAATGATTTTCGTTTACCTTGATTGTATGATACTTTAACTACACTTTATATGTAATTTAGTGCTGAGAGTTTCTTAGCGATACTACCAGACATGTTATATGATCTCTTATAGAGAATAGCTCGCTTCTACCCAGACTTGGGTGTATATAATTTGAAGTGGCACTCTAAATGAATTCGATACAAACACAGTTTATACATGAAACAATGTTTATTGAATTCGTTGCACATATAGAATTTGCTTTTGCAGCAATAAGCATACGTACTACTTGTACGGAATATATATTAGCATTCAATAGAAATGCACTTTGCAAATACTCACAAACCAGCAGTACTGATACGTAAACTTTGGGCCTGCTAAGCACAAGCGCCGGTTAACACCTGGAACTGCTTATCTCGTAGCTCCCTCAACTCGCTTATCTATCAACTTTAACAACCTTTTTCAACCTCCTTCTCTTTAATCAAGCTGCATGGTATTTATACCAAGCGCGTATGCCGAAATTAGCATATCTCAAGCAGCTTCTTTAATTCATTCACTCAAAAGTTCGATTCTTGTGAATCGAATCTTATGTATACCTTACACTCTACACAAAAACTATTTTCTTACTATTATTGTTGTGACTGACTATTCGTGTGACAAAATGTACGTTAAAACGTATTATTTTTTCTGCAAAAAAAAAAAAATAATAATAATTAATGATTAATGTTATAACAAATTTTTATCCTTATGTGAATACAAAAATATTTTATATTGTAACTTTTTATGTCAAATAATAAATAAATAAGGACTTAATTTTTTTGGTTATTTTTCTATATAATGCACCAAATTGTTAAAACTATATCTAACTATAATAATTTCATAAAAGTCGCATTTATAGGTTCATCAACTTATGTGGCCTCCTTTATTACTACCTAATTTACACGTGGCCTCTTATGGTAAAAAGGTTCCCCACCTCTGACCTATACTATCCACTTACCACATCATAGTGAAATCAGGAAGTGTTAAGTGAAGCAAAAGCAGCCTTTTCGATTGGAGTTTCTTTAAATTTTACTATCAGACTGAAACAAAACATACGTATCTCAACATATGAATTTCATTAGTGATGAGAAAAAGTAAAAAAAAAATCCATGGATGAAGCAAAATTTCATGGAAAATCTTTCGTTCATTCGTTATTGTACACGCTATAACCGATTCAAGATTTTCACTATTCCTCTCAGTTATATTTAATCATATGATGAAACATTCTATTTTGAAATGATATTTATTTTACTATTATAGCTCTTTGCAGTCAAAATGTACAAAATTCCTTTTGCGAAGAATTTATAACTTCAAAGATTTTAATTACATTGAGACTGATGTTATTGAATTAATCTTCTTGAGTTTTTAATTGATGCAAAAAAAAAAAAAAAACGCAAGCACATTGACTAGATCAGAATTGCATTTGTGTTATTTAGAGAGAACCCTAAAGCTCTGTGACATAAGGAAACTTATTAGTCCGAAACCAGTAAGTATTTTTGGTAGCTTTAATAAATTTCATTAAAGTTTATTGAAAAAAATGAGTTTTTAGTGCTCATATAAAGATATGCTATTTCTATGAAAAATGCGCAGTTGGTTTAGTTAGTACTTGCACGCGTACGTTGAAAACAAGTAGTCGTAAACACGTGATCAATCAGGGGAAGAATTTCAGTCTTCATATATGTTTTATTTGTAAGTTTCTAATGAATTTGTAAATAAGCCCCCAGAAAATACAAAGTAAAGTATGCTATATAAACAAAAGAGAAAATGTTGGGTAGAGACATTTATGAAAAAACTTATTTTTACGTTTCCCCCATTTTCAAAAAATAACTTACGTTAGTAATTTGCTCTCATAAATTCTAAGACCCTTTCCTTCTATATATATATATATATATATATATATATGTGTGTGTGTGTAAGTAATTTTACGCATTTTTAAGGGACGTTTTAGCTAGTGTAGTATGAAAATGGTTTTTAAAAAAAAGCTTTAACCTTTAGCTTACGGGGCCTATTTTTCAGATTCCCTCTTTAGAAATTTCATACCCCTTTTGTAAGAACGGCAATTAAGGGGATATATATATATATATATATATATATATATATATATATATATATATATATATATATATATATATATAATATATATATATATATATCTATGTGTATGTATGTACGTATGTATGTATATATATATATATATGTATATATATATATATATATATATATATATATATATATATATATATATATATATATATATATATATATTATATATATATATATATATACATATATATATATATATACATATATATATATATATATATATATATATATATATATATATATCTATATATATATATATATACATATATATATATATATATATATATATATATATATATATATATATATATATATATATATATATATATATATATATATATATATTCATTCTTTCATTCTTGGGCCCGTATTCTTCGGATACATGCTATCCCACTCCGTAAGGAATAGGTTAAAATTGTCCTTGTATTTTTTTTATAATCTTTCCCCTACTTTTTAAAATATCTTCCATTTAGTTTTTCATCTTTTTTATCTTGAGTTTTGACATAATATAATGCACTAATATTGATTCGCCGATAAGTATAGGTTGTGTAAAAGATAATATTTGTTTACAGTATGTCATCAATTGCGGTGATTTTGCTATTCTTTTCATAAAGGCTTCATAAAGATGGCTTGTTCTGATAAAAGGTGTGATAAGAAACATTGTATA